>JAVLUX010000012.1:34941904-35554404 GCA_032164185.1 Moxostoma hubbsi
AAGATGTGGTTGCGGCAGAACACTACACTTAGATTGGTAAAGTTTTTTTTCAAAGCACCTACAATTCCTTTCTCCCTGTCAACTGTCACTGGTATCTTTTGGTATTTTTTTGAGTCCATTCCCAGCTTTCCAAAAATCTCAGTCAGAAATTTCTCATGGTGTTGCATGAATTTACGTTCATGTAGCATGAAGCCAACTGGATACACTGGGTCACTGACCAGTGCAGTGTTTCTCATAGCCAGCACAGACACATCAAAATCCCCCATTTGAAATGTTGTGTCATAACTTATCATTTGTGGGTACTCAAACCTCACTGATTCATCTAAGTTTGCACGTGCCAAATCAACAATGTCTGTCATGCCAGCATAAACAAGAAGGTCTGGGAATGTTGTAATGTTCCATATGAAACCTGGTAGTTCGTATGCCAATTCATGCAAACTAAACAGTTCATCTCGTGATATTCGTTGGTTGCATCGTTGTGCATATACTGTGTTCTGGACTTGTTTAAGGTTTCGTGGTGTGTTTACTGCCATGTGCTCCAGATTAACACTGCATGTTTTAGCAAGGACAGTTTTGTAGATGTTTGACGGGGCTTGACCGTGATCGTTTAAAAGTATGTCAGAGAAAACTTCTTTTTTGGAGGGAATAAACACTCTGTCCGTTTTGGCATTTCCATGCTTTCGTGGTACATATACGGTCTCATTTCCCAGGTAATGAATCAAATAGGAATTTTTTTCCTCATTAACAAGAGAGTAAATGCACTTCCTGAATTCTGAGGAGGTGCCTTTTTCACATTCACCAGTTCTAATGTGATAGTAGCGTTTCAAAACTCTTCCCCCATACTTTCTAATGTTGTGATAATTTGAACCCTTCTGCTTCCACATCATTTGATCAAACCTAAAGTCCATGTTAGGTTTATCTGACTGTGAACTTGTGTAAAGGAACACATCACCACCCTTTGGATGTAATGGTGGTTCGCTGGAAATTAACTCCTTGTATTTTTCAACATCATCTAGAATTGCTTCTGCTTCTTTAAGTGTAAACTCTGACTGTTTTTGCATTAAAGTCATTTTTTTTATTCACCTGTGTCGATGTGAATATACAACAAAGGGGGAAAAAAGACAAAACAAACAAATACAACAAAATATAATATACTATACTATAATATACTATAATATATAATATTAGTAATAATATAATATACTATAATATTATATAATATATGTATATTAAGAATACCCTGTTAATTAGTATGACACCAGTGAAAATGAGTTGTAGCCTTTAAAAAGGCTTTTTATAAAGAAATTTCGATTTCAAAAATCTGAACGCAACTGAATGACCTATACAGCGACTCTAGCAAGGCGACTGCACAAATGACAGGTTGTGGTCAGTGTTGCCAACTATTTTCAATGGAAAGTAGCTAAAGCCTGCTCGAAAAGTAGCTAAATGTCGCCAGATGACGTCATGCGTCATTAGCATATTAATAACGCCATCGCGTCGTATTTGCATTCTGCCTAATTTGTCGGTACTGTAGCCTACTTCAGTTTATAATAACGGTTATCTCCCCTAAACCGTGCTCATACTGTTTTTATATAAGTATATAGCCGAATGTCCAGTAAAACGGTTCTCAATTACATATTTTCAGCGGGGAAGTAAGACCTCACGCTTGCAGTACTGGCGATATTTGGAATTTGGAAAGTTGCTAAGGTTTGTCCAAAAAGTCGCTAGATTTGTCGCTAGTCGCTTTTTTGAAAAAATGTCGCTAAAGGGGTCTGAAAAGTCGCTAAAAATAGCGACAAAGTCGCTAAGTTGGCAACAATGGTTGTGGTGTCAGTGCCACTGACAGTGCCTTATATATACCTACAGATGACAGTTACACGCATTTCAAAAGATTACATTGTGTGGTGATTGGACAGTCAAAAACAAAGATTTGTGATTGGTTGTAGGCAACCATGTGCTCTAAAAAGGGGCGTGTTCACAAAAGGGCGTTGAAGAGGAAACGTTTTTTTTTTTACTCCACAGCGTTTTCTTATAACGGTTTTCTATGGGAAGAAAATGCTTAACGTGTAATTAAACGCGCTGCGTTCATATTCTGGGCTCATCTTATTTTTTTATACATAGTATGGTTTATTAATATGATGTGTACTGAGTTTGGTCTTTTAATATCACTGTCTTAGTACAGTAAGCCACGTTAAGCGTTTTCTTATAACGGTTTTCTATGGGAAGAAAATGCTTAACGTGTAATTAAACGCGCTGCGTTCATATTTTGGGCTCATCTTATTTTTTTATACATAGTATGGTTTATTAATATGATGTGTACTGAGTTTGGTCTTTTAATATCACTGTCTTAGTACAGTAAGCCACGTTAAGCGTTTTTCACGTTAAGCGTTTTAGAATTTTCTGAAAACGACATACCCAAATACAAATCTCTGTAGCTCTTGAACCCTATGGTCCACATTCATAACTCTGATATTTTTTTAAACTAGACACTTGAAACTTTGTTACCCAAGAGTCATTATAACTCAAAGTAGCATAGGAACAGAGTAAAACAAGGTAAAATATACATGAAATTGACTAACGTTTTTTTTTAATAAACTTCATTTAGGGAAAAATGTATCAGAATTTTATGTTAAGGGCCTGAAAACACCATAAAGATAAAACTGAATGTCTGACCAAGTTTTGATTCAAATTTGAGGATGATACTCCCAAAAATGTAGTTCCTGTAAGCTTTTATTCAAGAAAAGTATAGGTGTCCTTTCCAAAATGCCACTTGGAGACTTCAAATGGACACCTGGTTACCAAATGACATAAGGAGTATGAATGGTGTTTATCTACATTCATGATTCTACATACATGTTTATCCATTCAGAACTATTCTGCCCATCAAACTACACAAGAAAAAATGATTTCAGCACAACATTTTAACATTTTAACAAAATAAATTATATTTATATTCAATGCACCATTCATTCATATAAACGTATCACTGTAATCTCATATCTTGCTAGTCATCTCCACTGTTATTTTATAATCAACTCATCTTCACCTGACTTCTTATAATCCTTTCCTTCCATTACTGTTATATTCAATACACCATTCATTCATATAAACAGATCACTGTAATCTCATATCTTGCTAGTCATCTCCACTGTTATTTTATAATCAACACATCTTCTCCTGACTTATTATAATCCTTTCCTTCCATTATTGTTATATTCAATACATCATAAATATAGAAGGGGGATGACTCATTTCATCCGGAAGAGTCTAAACTACAGGGGTGAGATAGCTTTTGAGTGTTGGAATATGGATTAGAATCGATATTTCTTTGAAAATGAACATGATGCGAACTCTATCTCGAAAACGCTCATGCAAACCAAAGGAGGATATTTCATTTTTTTCCCTATTTTTCGTTGTTTTGGATTAAAAAGTGGGATCCATTTTGAAGAGTGGACCCTTACATTGAAATGTATGCTGTTGTTTCTTGGATTCGTCCGAACTGATCTGAACCATACGAGATGAAAGATGAGTATAGCGGTTCATTTTGCTCATTTTCAAATGAGAAGTCCTTTTGCATTTAATTTAACCCTTTCCTCTCTGGTGTATTGATTGCAAAAACAAGTTTAGAACATGATTCTTGAGTGTTTTACCTTTCAAATGATGCATAGTTTATGATAGTCAGTTGAATATTTGTTATAAAACAAAGCTTAAAAAGGTAATAAAAGTATAGCCACTCCCTCGAGTGCGGGATAAGGGGTTTTAAAGGGAATCGACAGCAGTTGTGGCACAATACTGAATCCCACAAAAAATTATTTAGACTCGTCCCCTCCTTTAAAAAAGCAAAAACCTGGGTTACTGTGATGCACATATGATTGATTGATGTGTGATAAAATCACTTAGGTACTAACCCTTTCTGTTAGTTCTAGACAAGTTTATAATTTCGTTGCCATGACGATGTAATCCCAAACACCTGAATGAAAAATGTAAAAATTATATTTGAAACAAATTTACAGATCAAGTAATGTGACAATTAATGTAAGTGCTTTTATAAAATTATTAGCTTCACATTTCTGCTTTAATCACTTCCATTGTAGGCTAGTGCATCAATGTAGCGATTAGCGAACCTTTTTGTTTGTTATTAAAGAAAAGAAGGGAGGAGTCGTAATTATGTTTTATAAGCATACATGATGTCAATGGAGCTTAACTTGTATTGAACCCGGAGCATTCCTTTCATACACCTTATGTATTGTTTGACTGTATGCATCTCAGGTACGCCACTTTAAGGGCTTGATGAGCTTTCCGACTGAAACGTGCATCTGAGTGGCACAATTAAGTTTGTTTTTGTCGTGAAGCACCAAAACACACCACTTAGAATAGTTTTAGATTAGTTTGCCTCAACCCCAGGTTTTAAGTACCATAAAAGTTGTTTGGCTTTGGTTCATCCACAGTAATTTACGATACACGAATAACCTGCTCAGTAGCAGTTTTCGTTCTTGATTACAAATCGCTAACATATGCTGAACCAATCAACTGTGAGTAAAATTACATCTCTGACGCAATCAAAACTATCCCCTTAAAGTGAAACAAGCAGGGGTATACATAGTACACAGTACTACAGATATTTTTTACAATAATGCCATGACATTATATTCATACATAGTGCAATGGAGTTGTTGGAGGTACACTAGACTACTTAAATAATATTTCAAGACTTTACAAAAAAAGTGCAAATAGGGGCTTTATAGACATAAATTTACATTTATGTATAAAAAAACTTGGCAAGAAAAATAAACAGATTAATCAGAAAATATTAACTTAAGTTATCAAAACTGTGAAAACCAAATGAAACGTCTTTATAAAGCAAAGAAAAACTAGTTAAAATAGAGGTACGTACAAACAAACAAAATTTCCTCCAAAATACTATCGTGGACACATTCCCATGAAAGGTGAGGGGCAGATGCATCTACAGCATTACAGGAGCAAAGTGGATCCATTTAAGGGAGCATGTTTCATAAATAAGGATTGACTGAGTAAAAACGGTGTAACAGTTTAAAGAACACCTCCTTAACCTTGTTGGTAATTAAATATTTGTAAGGTAAAGACCATATGACCTGTGTCAGACATGCTTATGTCATGTCTCGGGTGTGTTGCGTCATAAAAATAAAATGTTTTGGTCACTGTGTCAAGTTAAATATATCTTAGTACTCAATCTTTAAACACATCTTGAGATCCCTTGGATCGCATTTGCGCGCTCCTTCAGGTGTTGTACTCCCTCTGGAGTAAACAGAGCTTGCATTTCTCAGAAATTTCTCAGGAAAGCAATGTGATTAATTGTGTTAATTTTTTTAACGCGCTATTTTTTGTAAAATTAATCGCACGGTATTAACACGTTAAATCGACAGCCCTAAAATATATATATATGGAAAGGGGTGAATGCCACCCAAACTTCTTTCTTTCTTTCATGGACTTGAGATGAACATACACATTACGTTTTTTTTTTTTTTTTATAAAAAGAACAAGTACATCTTATTATTGCATACCAACTTTTTTTTTTGCATATACAGTATTCTATGTACTCACTTTTTAATTAATCAGTAGTAGCCTTTTTTATGCTTTTTTATATTTGCATTTTTTTTATTTTTTTTTTACTAAAGACAATGTACAAATTTACATCAAGAAAGAGAAATAAAAAAAACACAATGTTATTTTGAATAACCATATCAAAAAAACATTCACAACATATTTGATAAATAACATGTGTAATTCATTCATTTACATGTTATATTTTATTTCAAATAAAGTGGAAAGAAAGTTAAGGCATCACCTCCTTTTTTACTAAATGAGATAGGACATTATACCACATATTTTAACAAATTTTGTTCAAGAATCTGAAGGAAGTAATCTATCTAAATTCATTTATAATATGTTTAAGAAATTGCTATATATGTTCACATTTCAGACTTTTATAATTAATTATAAATGTTATTTGGTATATTTCCAAAATCGTGTCTCTCCATCTTTGAAAATTGTGGGGGTTCTGGTTTAAGTCTGGTTTAGTTTTTTGTAATCTGTTTCAAAGCTGCTATTCTGATTACCCCAAATATATTTTGTTCAGTTTTATTTCTTAAGGACAATTGCATTTTCCCAAAATAATGTTTTCTGGATGTATTTCTATTGTGCAGTTAAATAATAGTTTAACCTGTTTAATCACATCATTTCAATAAGTTGACAATTTAGAGCACTCATATACAATTTGACTGTAATGAGACTTTTTCTCTCCACAATTTCTTCAACAATCCCATTTTACCATGCTATTTACTTTGAACAGCAGGTGTTAAGAAATCTCATTTGTATCTTCCAAGCAGATTCCCTCCAAACACTGGATTGAGTAGTATGGAATGTATTATATTATATTTCTCTCCAGTATTGCTGATTTATTTTTAATTCATCCTCCACCTACATATAATTTTATTCAGGGTGTCTTGTATACCTCTTGCAAGTGCACTCTTTAACCCCCCCCCCCCAAAAAAAAAATTATTGGATTAGTTGTATTGTATATATCAATTATATTGTCACATATTCCCTGTTGTCTTTTGTTTTTGTGCTTTTATGTTGAAATTCTTGTTTATTTCCTGTTTCCTGTTAGTTTTTGTAGTCCTTTGTATTTTCATTTTATGATTGGTTTTCCCCTGATTGTTTCCACAGGTGTTCCTCATTCCCTTGTTTGATCCCTTGTATATTTAAGCCCTTGTTTTCCCCCAGTTAGTTTGTCAGGGGCCTATACCATGAAGCCGGTTTAGGTGGCTAGCCAGGTATGTTTCAGTTTAGTTTGCGCCAACCCTGGGTTTTAGGCACCATGAAAGTGGTTTGGCTTTTAGCAGTGTTCATCGCCATAGTAACTAACGCTCCACGGCTAACCTGGTCCAGGGCAGGTTATGTTCTGGATTCGAGTTTTCAGACTGAAGTTTGACCAATCAGCTGTGAGCAAAGAAACTTATACAGTGAGGAAAATAAGTATTTGAACACCCTGCTATTTTGCAAGTTCTCCCACTTGGAAATCATGGAGGGGTCTGAAATTGTCATCGTAGGTGCATGTCCACTGTGAGAGACAATCTAAAAAAAAAAAATCCAGCAATCACAATATATGATTTTTTAACTATTTATTTGTATGATACAGCTGCAAATAAGTATTTGAACACCTGTCTATCAGCTAGAATTCTGACCCTCAAAGACCTGTTAGTCTGCCTTTAAAATGTCCACCTCCACTCCATTTATTATCCTAAATTAGATGCAACTGTTTGAGGTCGTTAGCTGCATAAAGACACCTGTCCACCCCATACAATCAGTAAGAATCCAACTACTAACATGGCCTACGGGGAAATTGCCAAGCAGGTTGGTGAAAAAAGGTCCACTGTTGGAGCAATCATTAGAAAATGTAAGAAGCTAAACATGACTGTCAATCTCCCTCGGACTGGGGCTCCATGCAAGATCTCACCTCGTGGGGTCTCAATGATCCTAAGAAAGGTGAGAAATCAGCCCAGAACTACACGGGAGGAGCTGGTCAATGACCTGAAAAGAGCTGGGACCACCGTTTCCAAGGTTACTGTTGGTAATACACCAAGACGTCATGGTTTGAAATCATGCATGGCATGGAAGGTTCCCCTGCTTAAACCAGCACATGTCAAGGCCCCTCTTAAGTTTGCCAATGACCATTTGGATGATCCAGAGGAGTCATGGGAGAAAGTCATGTGGTCAGAGGAGACCAAAATAGAACTTTTTGGTCATAATTCCACTAACCGTGTTTGGAGGAAGAGTCCCATCCCAAGAACACCATCCCTACTGTGAAGCATGGGGGTGGTAGCATCATGCTTTGGGGGTGTTTTTCTGCACATGGGACAGGGCGACTGCACTGTATTAAGGAGAGGATGACCAGGGCCATGTATTGCGAGATTTTGGGGAACAACCTCCTTCCCTCAGTTAGAGCATTGAAGATGGGTCGAGGCTGGGTCTTCCAACATGACAATGACCCAAAGCACACAGCCAGGATAACCAAGGAGTGGCTCTGTAAGAAGAATATCAAGGTTCTGGCGTGGCCTAGCCAGTCTCCAGACCTAAACCCAATAGAGAATCTTTGGAGGGAGCTCAAACTCCGTGTTTCTCAGTGACAGCCCAGAAACCTGACTGATCTAGAGAAGATCTGTGTGGAGGAGTGGGCCAAAATCCCTCCTGCAGTGTGTGCAAACCTGGTGAAAAACTACAGGAAATGTTTGACCTCTATAATTGCAAACAAAGGCTACTGTACCAAATATTAACATTGATTTTCTCAGGTGTTCAAATACTTATTTGCAGCTGTATCATACAAATAAATAGTTAAAAAAAATCATACATTGTGATTTCTGGATTTTTTTTTTTTTAGATTATGTCTCTCACAGTGGACATGCACCTACGATGACAATTTCAGACCCCTCCATGATTTCTAAGTGGGAGAACTTGCAAAATAGCAGGGTGTTCAAATACTTATTTTCCTCACTGTAGGTGACCTAACTAATTCCCAGCTTCTGTTCTCTGTTGCAATGGCTTCACCTTTTCTTCCAAATCCTGTGGACATCTCCGCAAATCGTTAGACGAGCACTTCATAGAGTTTTTAGGGACAGACAAAATCCCCTTGACTTTCCTGATACTTGTATGAAAAATACAGATTTTCCACGGAAGGAATGTCTTATCTTTGCGAACCTCTTGAGCCGCACATAACACATGTTACTCGTCGAAGCCATGCACTTGTACCGCAAATGGTATGTATTGCGTTGCGTTTTTTTGCAAGTGGAACATACTTGTATGCGGTCGGTGATGCAGAGAATCTAGGGAAAAACAGTTTTTTGAACCATTCGCAAGGTGGTCCTTGCACTGCATGGGTACATAAATAGCTTCATTGTGTTCCCTGGACATTTATCAACCATGTCCATAAAAGAGGGTTTTTATCAAATTGCCGGTAAGATATATTGATAGGGTGACATGAACAAATTTAACCGTTCACATTCAGCTGTTTTTTCTTCAAAAAGCAGATTTCACTTAAATGTATTATACAATAGTCTAGAGTAGCTACATGTTAAGAATGGTTTTAAATATGTAGCCTATTTTTTTTGTTTTATTATTCCTATGATGGGATTCCCATTGGAGCAATTGACTGCATACATGTTGCCATCTCCACAGCTCTAGGAGAACATGAGGCAGATTATGTGAACAGAAAGTCCTTTCACAGCCTTAATGTTCAGGTAGGGCTGTGAGATATATTTTTATTTGCAATTTAGATCAATCTTTAAAATGAATAGTAAGTAACAGATAGGACAATGTGATTTACTGTACATTTTCATCTACAGATGACATGAATGCATGATCACAAGCTTGGATTCCAAATGGCCTGGCTCCGTGCATGACTCACAAATTTTCCGTGAGTCTAATGTTGTGTCAGCACTTTGAGGAAGGCAAGTTAAATTGTTTACAGTACAAAACACTTTAGTGTTCATTTTAATTGACACAGCAAAACTTACAATTTTCCCTTTTCTGTGGCAGGGCTTTTTGATGGCCTGTTGGTAGGAGACAGGGGTTATGCATGCCAGAGGTTTTTGCTAACCCCCCCGACTCTCAGACAGGGCCACAAAACTGCGTCGATGTGGCCCCAAGTAAAACCAGGGTCAAGATCGAGATGACCTTTGGCATCCTAAAGGCACATTTCAACTGCCTTAGGCGCTTAAGAGTATCACCAGAGCGGGCATCATAGATAGTGGCTGCATGTGCCATTCTGCACAATATAGCCACTATCAGAAAGGAGCGAGTACCACCACAAAACCAGCTTCTCCCTGATGAAATTGACCCCATCACACTTGACCACCCAGCTGGCACAGCTGTCAGGGATGCAATCACAACACGTTATTTTACTAAATAAAAAGCACATTGACAATGCAGAATCAGATAGGTCTCAAACGGTTTTGTGGCTAGGGAGGAAGAAAGAGAGCAAGTTACATTAATACATATTCATGGTGTTCATACTAAAGGGTTACTTGGTAAAATAAGTACACACACACACACACACACACACACACATCTATTTAATCTCCAATTTATTTATTTTTAATGTAGAGCCTCCTCAGCTCACGGTCCAGCTCCTTTAGTGAAGAGTCTAGTTCTAGACTCGTTTTGTAAAGGGCCCTGACTAAGAGTCGTTTCCACCGGAAACAATTCCACCACAAACAATCATTACAATTTTTCTGGAGGTTAATCAAATCACAGAAAGTGGCATAACTTTTTACAAACATAGGACTGACTGTAATTTGTCAAGGGTTTAAAGTATTACCTTGTTCACATTCCGTCTGTAGCCCATTGAGGTAGAGGCTTCAGTTTCTGGGTCAGGTTGTGAAAAACCCTAAAATAAGAGGTGTAAGGGACAGTCATTTAATTATGACATTCAAATGTGTGCCATAATAAAAAGCCCAATGCATTCACCTCAGCAACGGTCTCAGAACACACAGACAGTGTCTTCATTTGCTTCACCCTAATAAATAAAAGTAGGCCAATATAAAGCATAACTGTTGTAAAACTGTTGCATTTTGTCTGCTGTATACGGACCTCTGTGTGGGAGACTGTGTGCTGGCTTCAACAGGGACACTATTTCCCTCTACTGCAGAACAGAGTCAGCCATATTTAACACTTTTTAAAAATTAGTAATGCATTGCGCACACACACACACACACACACACACACACACACACACACACACACACACACACACACACACACATATCCAGTGTCACTTGTTTCGAGGAGCCAACACCAGGGTCAGATTGCACAGCACCTGCAATCCCATCCATAATCTGCAATCCCATCCATAATCTGCAGTCCCTTATTGTTACTCGGAGCCAACTCCTCTGCCACAGTGTATTCTGGAGGAGGTGGCCCTCCCCCAGTTTTCCGTATTTCACACTTTGTTTGTGATAAAATGTTCACAAAAAATACTCACCACTTTGAATTATATTTTGTCTTGATCTGCTGCCAAGAACGTTTGGAGTTGCATCTAAAAAACAATGAATATCAATCTTTCTTAGACACGCACATACAATTAATGGCCTACATAATGTATTTGTTTAACTTACGCATTAACTCAAACAGCAATCTTCCACCAAGATTGTTCTCTTGCTTTGGCAAGCAGAGACGGTGTTACTGCGTGCTTGAAAGACATTTCTATATTCTTCGTATTTCTGAATAATAATCTCTTGCTCCTCTGCAGAAAAATATATAGCTCTCGCTCTATCCATATCGAACGCGATTGGTTCGGTGCCGACGTCACTCTTTTATGTGCACGCGCCCGTGGAGTAATCATAGTTTAAGGATCAAAGCCTGAGTTGACAGAAAGTTGATGAGCTGCGTCATGGTACCAATAAAGCCTGATTGCGTCGGTTTGGTTTTGTCAACAACCAATCCTGCAACCCTGAGTTTGTTCAAATACCATAATGGTACAGTCCCCAGCTGTTTTATTTTTTATTTTTATCACATTAAGAATTTGTTTGCAGCAGTTCTCTTGAGCTCTCGTAGCTGTTTCTTCTTGTTGTGTAAATGTCTTTAATTGCTTCATAATTTGACAGTTATCCCACATGTGTAAATCATGATTTCATGCTGAACTCTAGAGCAGTGTAAATGCATTTAATTAACAATGTCAACAAAAGTTAAAATTAATTTAAATTCTTATTTTCATAATAATCAGCTTTCAGCAGAGAGGTAAATCCGAGTCTCTCGCGAGAAGAGAATCGCGTTCTCTGACATGATTAGTTGAATGATTAGTACAGAAAGTAGAAATAATTCAGTCACAGGCATTACGTATATGTTGTGGTGCTCTCAGTTCATCTCTTATTCCTGCCTCACAGGTAGAAACGAGTGAACTGCCTATTGATATTAGAAGACTAAAGTTAATGTTGACTTATTGGATTACAGTAAAAGGACACTATGAAACTCATCCAATTAAAAAGCATTGGTAAAATGCTGGGAATATGAGTAATCTAAGAAGTTTTGGATGAATTGCAGAAGAAGAAACCCATCATGTGGAATAATAAATGTAGAAGTGAGCACCACAGTAGTAGTGTCACCTATTTCACCTTGGCTATTCCCTTTAATCATTTCTTGCAGATTAAGATCTACTAATGTTAATGATAAAAATAGAGTAATAGCAAAGGATACAATGGTTAATTGGTATCAAGAGCAGAATTACTACTCAATGCTTACAAATTTCACTGATAGATCTAAAGATCTTGAAACAGGTCAAGCTTCTGCTGTTGTATATGTCCCATATTTTCAAGTTAAAACTGGTAAAAGAGTATCTGACAGAGTAGGAGTTTATTCAACACAGATGGTAGTGATCTTGTTAGCTATCAGGTGGATGGAGGACACTCGGACAATGAATGCGGTGCTCAGATTCATTCTCTGCTTTATCAAACCTTTAATCGTGGAAGATTCTCAAGACAAGATATTTGATATGAAATTATTTTAAGGATGTTTCCTGTGAGTTCCTGCACACGTGGGCGTGGATGGAAAAGAGGTGGTTGAACATTCAGCAAAGCAAGCGCTGAAATGGACACATAAATAAATGATTATCCCACTTAGTAAAGACGTTAAGGCCAAAGTCAGAACAACTATAAAAGGGAAATGGCAAGAACTTTGAAATGAGAAGGCAAGAGGAAGACATCTTTATCATATTTAAAATCAAGTAGGAGGTGAAATAGGGAATTTTGGTAGTAGAAGAGAAGACACAATCATTACCAGATGTAGCCTTGGGCACACAGCTCTAAATTATTCCCTATATAGAATGAACAAACACGAGTATGGGAAATATTGTTTATGTGGATCAGCAGAAACTATAGAGCATGTACTAATATATTGTACTGCTTATGAAAATGAAAGAGTATTTCTGTAGAAATAAGAGAAATAGGGATAGGAAATCTTACTCTTAAAACACTGCTGCTTTATGACTTAAATCATCATAAAATATATAATGCATTAATGAGATACTTAAGAAAGGTAGAACTGTTTAATAGGATTTAGAAGGTAATAGTTTTTTTTTTCTTCTCTCCATCAACGGTCCACCCTCCAGCCCAGTAGGTGGCGGAATACACCTATCGTTTGTTTGCCAACTACAATAAAACGTCAAAAGAAGAAAAGATGACCTACATGGTACAGGCCTCAGCACACCAGTGCACAAAGTTTTGAATTGGCGTCATCCATCCGTCACTCGATATCGCTGTAGAGAGACCACAAAACTCAAACAACCCATTTAAATTCTACAGGCAATTATTTACTTTAAAGTACTTTAGAGGAACTCAAACCGCATAACCAAAGTCGGCAAGCCTGTATTTTTTATTTATGGGTTTTTATATTTGTCCCCCGCTCAATTTGCATAATACATGATCAAGGACACTGCATATACGTGCACTTCCAAAGTTAATACAAGATGGACTTAAAAGACTTAATCACTAATCTTACAGTTAAATTATATGAAGATAAGCATATGTGTTAGAAAGTTTAGCAGTTAGCCTACAACAATATATTGATCGAACATACTTTAGCGCAGTGCAAATATTTGTTGGTTTAAAGGATACAGATTCTGGATTTACAGCAGCAGCAGCTTACATACCTCTTTTTAAAGTTAAAATTTCAAAGAATCTAATTTTTGCATTTACTATATTATAGCAATATTCCTAGCACTTCAATGGCTAGAAGAAGTACAACCTAAAAGGTCAGTGATATGTACAGGCTCGCTTTCAGCTATCAATAGCTTGTCAATTGGAATATCTGTAGCAAGACAAGATTTGATATATGAAGTGCAGAGTCTATTTGGAATAAGACAATCTGGATGTATTCTTAACTTTTTGTGGGTACCATCACATGTGGGTATTAAAGGAAATGAGGAGGCTAAGCAGGCTTTGAAACATTCACAAATTGACGTAAAAGTGTCATTAAGTAAAACAGAAGTTAAAGGATTAATAGCGAGTGAAATAAGAAAGATATGGCAGAAAGAGTGGGACAGTGGAATTAAAGTAGTAGAGACTTGCATCAGATTCAAGAAAAAGTTGGTCTAGAAAGAAAAAAAAAACGTGGAAAGAGGATTGTGACAGTGTGGAGGGCGGGCCGGGTTGTGATTCTACACACCCGGCCCTTTATCAGGCTAATCAAGCCTCCGAGAGGGATCAAGGATGACTGCGGACGGTGGTGCGACAGAGAGAGAGAGCTGTCTGTCATGTGTTTGTGTCTTTTGGTTAAGTTTATAATTCAAATATAATTTTTTTGTCAAGCCAGTTCTTACCTCCTCATTTCCATTTCCCCCTTTACACTGGTGCCGAAATCCAGGAAGGAGGATCGCGACGTAGTGGAGTTCTCGTCACTACCATCCACCCCAACGTAGCAGCCGCGGCCATCTGCTAGGGGACTGAGGAGCCCGGCCGTCTGGAAGCAGAGGAATGACCGCCAACCGTGATGGGAGAAAGGGCTCCTAGCTGACCACCTGGAGCGGTCAGGGCCACTGCCAGGTGCAGGTGGAGACCCCTACCACCCCTACCACCTCCTGTCGATTACCCCTGTTACAAGGATGTTTTAATTTCTAGAATGTGTATTGACATTGAGCATTAAATAAGTGTTTGTACAGAATAGGGAAACATGAGAATGGTAAATGTGGTCTAGAAGGATCAGTAGAACATGTCATTATAAAATGTGATGCATATGAAAGAGCAAGAAATCTAACTGAAGCTTTAAGATCTCTGGAAGTAAAAAAATGTGTCACCTCAGGTTTTGTTAGGAAATGGCCAAAAGCAATCAAGAATTTATCAAGAATGATTTAATTACTTAAAAGATACAAGATTGATCAATAGAATATAAGAAAGGTGTTTGTGTGTGTGTGTGTGTGTGTGTGTGTGTGTTTCCCCAACTTCCCAAGCATTTGAGATATATCCAGCTGTAGACCCGTAGCACCAGTAGTTTCAGAGCAGCATCACCACAGCCACAGAACGGAAGGGAGGGCGGGAGCATACGTTCTTAACGGAGTCGCGCCACCTATGGTTCTTCTTCTTCTTCTTCTTTGGTTTTTATTGGCGGTTGGCAACCTAACTTATTGGTGCATTACCGCCACCAACTGAAATGGAATATGGATCAGGTTTTTGCTTTTATACAATATATAAACAAACATAAAAACCAAGCAAAACAAATAAACAAACTGAAAAATAAAACATAACAAATTAACAAAAACAAAACAAAAACCGCTATATTCTATTATATAAATTACATTCTTTCGCAAATTTAATAATCTCATCATACACCTTACTATCTGTTTCCCTTAATAGACCTGATAAAGTAAGATCATGATGTTTTACTTTCTTCAATGATTGAATAAGGTGACATCTCTCATTATTATATTTCTTACAATGGATTAATACATGCTCAACAGTTTCTTGTTGGCTACAGTGAATGCATTCCCCAGTTGGATGTTTTCCAATTTTATATAGTGTACTGTTAAGTCCAGTATGACCAATTCTCATCCGAGTTATTATACTTTCTTCTCTTCGATTCCTGCTCTCCTTTCTCCCAGCACCAACTTGTTTTTGTATATTATATAAATGTCTACCAGTTTCATTATCATCCCAATATACCTGCCATACTAATTGTACATATGTTCTTATGAGTACTTTAACTTCTGCTTTACTTAATGGAACTTGATAATCTACTTGCTTTATACTTAAAGTTTGTTTAGCCAGAATATCCACCTTCTCATTTCCTTCCACACCAACATGAGCAGGAACCCAAATGAAATGTGGAGAAATACCCAAAACTTTCATATTATACAACTTACAGAATATCTCATTGATAATATCCATCCTAACTAATGATCTGCCAGATCGTATACTTTCAAGTGATGAGTAGCTATCTGATGCAATGACAGTATTTTTAATTTTCTTCTCCTCTATCCACTGCAGGGCCAGTAATATTGCCAACATTTCTGTTGCATATACTGACAAATGATTGGTTACTCTTTTCTTAATAAAACAATCTCTCATTGGAATATAAACTGCTGCACCTGCAAATCCTGTTTCAGGATCTTTGGATCCATCTGTAAATAAAAACACTGATTCTGGATAATGTTCCTTAAAATAATTCTGGACTATAAACCATGTTGGAAGTTGTACCAAATTATCTTTCAATTCCTGCTGTATATTAAGGTCAACGTTTGGTAAAGGAAATAACCAAGGAGGAATGGGAGAAATTGAAACTGTATTGCTGTACTGTAATTGGTTTAACCCTATATTTCTTGCCTTTGCATTACCTATCCATCCAAAACTATTATAATTTGTTTCATTATGTTCCCAACATTCTGTTAATACACTTTTAACAGGATGCAACTCATTATGTCCCTGGAGATTAACCCAGTACGCCATCATTAATTTCAATCTTCTTATTCTTAAAGGCATTTCTCCCATTTCCACCTGCATCGATGATACCGGAGATGTTTTAAATGAACCACTGCATATTCTCAAAGCCTGAGCTTGCAAAACATCTAATCTCTTGAGGTTTGATTCTGCTGCTGACATGTAAACTATACTTCCATAATCAAAAACAGATCTCATGAGTGCCCAATATATATTTTGCAAAGATGATCTACTTGCTCCCCATTCCCGTCCTGATAAACAACGAAGAATGTTGATGACCTTTTTACTTTTGTCGTTAATTTTATCCAGATGAACTTTCCATGTCAGTTTAACATCAAACCAAACCCCAAGCCACCTATGGTTTGGAGCGCAATTTTCTTTTATTACATGCGAAACGTCATACTTTTAAATAAGGCCACTTTTCAGTTCGTACATGTATAAGTTAGAATGATACAGGTATACAGGTAAGGTATAGTACAATAAGCATTTTAAAACATTATTCTTGAGTAATATTATTGTATAATTGTATCTGTTTCATTGTATTATGTGAGTATTATTTCCTGTCCGTGATGTTAGAAATAATGTTTAAAGAAACTTATGGGCATTTAATATGAAATATAATTGTGGCAGCGGGGGTGTGGTCAAGTGCCCGTCCGGAGAGAGAGAAGCGGTAAGGGCACTTACACTTGAGCTAAATTATGTCTAACACCTCTAATTCCAGTGAGCACGGGGAGAGCGGATAAAACGTCCCACGCCACCGGCAGTTGTATATATATGTATACAACTTAACAATAGGCCTGACCTATTGTTAAGTTGTATACATATATAAGAGTATTATTGTGTGTCTAAACTATTATTGTGAAGCTGAAGAGTGTACTTTTGTGAAGCCGTGAACACTAAAGTGGGTCGAATAAAAGTCCTTACCTGAGAGGAGTACCCCGCCTTCCGTGTCCCCCTTTCCAAACGCTTTACAATAATATAATCACAACTTTCAAAATAAAAGTTTATTTCAAAGCCAAGAACATGTGGAACATGTGGAGCATGCACGTTTCTATATGAAAACTAAAACATTTCAATAAAAATATAACTACAATACAACTAGATATTATTTAAAAAAAAAACAAAAAAAACAAACAAACGCCAACATAATTTAACATTTTGTCTGAAGCTCCTCGATTTCACCACTAGATGGCGTAATTTCTACTCAGAATACTACCTTGTTAATTTGTTGCAATGCGCTCACCTGTGTTGAATCACTCCTAATGATAAACCCTATTTAAGGCATCATTTCCCTTTTGTTTTTGTTCAGTCCTGATGTTTTTCCTAGCTTTGCCATTCTGAAGGATGTTTTGAGGTTTGTTCTTTTATGGGTCTTCTGTTTGTTCTTTTATGGGTCTTCTGTTTGTTCTTGGATAATCAGTTTCTGTTACCTTTAGTGGATTGTGGACTTCTTGATCCATCCTTTGCATTGCCTCTCAAGGAGAGATGTTTGAGTCACCCTATGGCATATTAACCTGAAGTGCTGCCCAAGACTATAATTAATATTTTTCTTTTTCCCTCTGAAATAAAGAGCAAAGATTTTTGGAGTCTCGTTGTTTCTTATTCCTCTGCATTTGAATTCCATCTTCCCCAGTGGTGGAGTGGTCTGCCTCTCGGACACTTAATCCACAGACCTAGGTTCGATCCCCAGCTGGATCATAACAAAGTTGAGCTTCAGCCGCACTCATTTCCATGTGTTTGGAAAAAATAACATGGATTGAAAAGGATCCAACTTCATAATCATCCATCTTTAGGACAAATGTGGAAATTAGTTGTCACATCTGGCCTAGATCTGGCATAGCTAAACGCATGTGGGCCAAACTTTCACCACATGTTTTGCAAAAGCTTTAGAATTGGAGGGAATTTTCTCTTGGGTCACAACTGGCATTGAGGTATATGGCCCAGATGACAACACATTTAGTTAGATGCATGTGTGGCTTCGCTATGGCAAGCCATGGAAAATGTTAACTTGTGTTTTGTCCAAGTATAAATCAAATGTCAACCACATGTAGGCAGGTTTGGGAGTCCACACATTAGCCTGTTCAACAATGCCATTGGTGGTTCCTTATGGTGGAGTAGTGAAACTGTCACTGGAGAGTGGCCATTTTTCCCACTCTTTTCTCGCATTGCAACTGCTGTATCCTGACACACCCTTAAGTAGCTTCAAGTAAGTGTTTAAGTTTTTCTTTATTGTATTATGTTTTACTGATATATTAAGAAAATTAAAAATAATTATATATATATATATATATATATATATATATATATGTGTATATATTCTTTGGTTCGGCATTTAGTCCATCAGCGACATCTGGGCCACATAAGGGCATTCAGGCTTAAACAGAACTTAGCCAAACAAGAATTACATTTACATTTTTGGCAGACACTTTAATCCAAAGCAATTTACAGAGCACTTATTACAGGGACAATCCCCCCAGAGCAACCTGGAGTTAAGTGCCTTGCTCAAGGACACAATGGTGGTGGCTTGAGGTGGGGATCGAACCAGCGATCTTTTGATTAGCGGATATGTGCTTTAGACCACTACACCACCACCACAGAATTACAACTAAGGTCCATGTATGGGCCTTAAAAGCTTTACTAATTTGGCTTATTTACTGGTGGAGTTATGGCACTGTTTTGGTTCAGTTCTGGCAAAAAATATATGTACCAGATTTGGGCCATCATTAAATTTCTGAGACGGGCCACATTTCAGCTGTTGCTGACTGGGCCTATGGTGATTTTACATGAAACAACTAGTAAAACAACATGAATAAAACTAAAAAGATCTTAAATCTCTATTAATTTTTAAAAACAATGCCCACATAAGCTCCTTTTGACCAAAGAAACGTGCATCAATTTTTCAAGCACAAGGGTTTATGAGTATTCCTACAACCTCAGTTCGGTACCTAATTTTTTTGTTAGTAGTCTTAAAATTAAATTTTATGGAGTTTTAAGCCAAAGAAGTTCAAGAAACTCAATTATTCAGTTATATTATTACAGTTATTTATTTATATCCCCTTTTCTCCCAATTTGGAATGCCCAATTCCCACTACTTATTAGGTCCTCGTGGTGGCGCAGTTACTCACCTCAATCCGGGTGGCAAAGGACACGTCGCCGTTGCCTCCTCTTCTGAGACAGTCAATCCGCACATTTTATCACATATCTTGCTGTGCCCCATTGAGAACGAGAACCCCTAATCGCGACAGCAAGGAGGTTACTCCATGTGACTCTACCCTCCCTACCAACTGGGACAATTTTGGCTTCCGTCTTCCCCTATATGTGCATGTGTGTTGTTATCACTGAAACTGTAAGTTGTCCTAATTAGACAGTATTTGAAATGTAAAGTTTTGAAATCAATACTCATATGTTCCTTGAATTTCTTTGGTTTAGAAATCCATAAAATTAAGATTTTAACATAATGAAGAGAAAATTTGAGGTGATGGGAATACCCCATAAGCACTTGCACTTGAATCATTTAATTGATCACGAATGATTATTACATAAATATGTATTTATTATTTAACTGCGCTGATGCATATGACTGTTCAGTGTTCTTTAATAGTTGAACGATCCAGAAGGGGGCAGTGTTTATCAATCATCAAAGTATAGAGAAGCTTAGGTGATTCTGAATGCTGACTCCTAGTATGGTTAGGGATGGATTTATAGAAAGGGACACATGACTCCCTACAAACTAAAATACAAATCACTTTTTTAGATAAGGGACAAAACATGTCTTACATACATAGTCGAGTTTGTTAAAAAAAAAAAAAAAAATCAAGAAATTAATAATAATAAAAATACTAAATCTAAAGGAAATTAGTACACATGGCATTCATTGCTTAATTAAAAAAAAATGATAAGAGTTTTCTTTTTAAATGCATGCTCAATACATGAAAGCTCAGTTAACCTGTCCTCAGCAAGAGGTTACAATGTTAAACTGCCAAACAAAGTGTCTAAAGATGCAACAAATTCATAAATATCAAATGAAAGGTATGGATCTGCAAGAATTCAAACAATAAATTCAGTAAACTTTTTTTTTTTTAACTGCCTATTAAAATGTGTCATCACTTTGCGTCAACTCAGATTGTCATGATGTCAAGGTCAGCTAAAACTCTAAGTACCCCTTCCCTCTTTCTGCTAATGGTGGAAGCAGCAGTAGGGCACATGATCTGGTAAGTTTTATTATTATTTTTTACATTTTTATACAAACAGTTTCTGAGGTCAAAACTTTAACATGTCAACACCGTCATCCCATTGTGATAATTTCTGTTAAGAATTGTGGAATAATTGTGGAACAACACATGGTTAAGATGTAAAAAATATTTGCTTTTGTCAACTTCAGAATAGTCTGAAAACAGATTTTTTTTTTTTTTATGGAATTTATTTTATCACTTCTTTACTGAGCACCATTAGTAGATAATTAAATACTTTACACTCTTGTTGGATGGATCAAATAAAAATTGCATGCTTTTTAATGTGTTTGACAGAGTTGACACAAGTTACATTTACATTTATTCATTTGGCAGACACTTTTATCCAAAGCGACTAACAAAACAGGAATAATACAACATAAGCGATTCATCTAAAGGAGACAGTAGTACAAAAAATGTTGCATTACAAAGTTTCAATTGCATCAGAAAAGTACTATCCAAGACAGATTAGAGTGCAACAAGATTAATATAAATTTAAGTAATATCACACAAGCAAGAGTGCTATATGGCACTACATCAGCACTGCCGTGATTCGGCCACAGGCAGAGTGCCGTAGGTAATTACAGCAGTGCTGATATAGGGCCATATAGCATGATTGCAAGTGTGATATTGCTTATATACAACAGTTCAATGAACAATTAAATTTTACAAAATTAGGAAAAACTGTGTACGGTCATAAAAACGCATTTGTGGATGGAACTACTTTATTACGCTATGGATCAGAATCTGCCATAGCCTGTTCAAAACAAATGATGTGTCCAAACCTCCATTGGTAATTCAAAAAGTTCACTTCAGAAATAGTTTCACGGCTTGAGCTGTTTCTAACAAGTTATTGGATAAACAAGGATGGATTGATGAGTGTGTGCATGTCTATGTGTCTGTGTGAGTGTGTGTGTGTGCGTGTGTGTTTGTGTGTGTGTGTGTTTGTATGTGTGTGTGTGTGTGTGTGTGTTTGTGTGTGTGTGAGATAGAGAGAGAGAGAGAGAGAGAGACGGAGCATGTGCGATCACCTGTTGCCACTCCTAAGTAGAAATGCTGTCAGCTTTCTGAAGGTCAGCTTTCTCAGTGGAAAAATAGCGTCCAAGCGGGGGTATTTCTCCCTATTTCGTGGTAGCCACGCAAGAGTCATTCACTATAGCAACAGTGATGTCCTCTGCCATTTTTAATCAGTGTCTATCCAATGTGGAAACTCGGTAAGCACCTCGAGTTCTGTAATGAAACAGTCTGTTGTGTCTCTCAGCTGCGATGAGCCTTAATCCTGAAATTGTTCATTTAAAACGTTTAAAACAATGTCCTAGCTTAAGTAATGTAGTGGTAATTACGAGCGATCACGGAGCGCTGTTCTATGTAAACAATGACTAATGGATTCACTTTACATCACCAACTGGCTTATATTACAAACAAAATGATCTTTTGCCACCACCTGTTGGCAAACATACGTAATTTCAAAAATAAAGACAGTAACTCCTAACAGATATGTACTGCTCTTACACCTTAGTTTAGAATGCACGAACACAAGCGGACTGACATATATAGACATATATATATATAGACACACACAGTTGATGTCAGAAGTTTACTTATGCCGAGTTTACACTACACGGTTTTAACCCAGATATTCGCTCACCGACAGTTTGGTGGAGATTGGTTGCCTTTAGGCAATTAGCCAATTAGCTTCTGAAAGGAGGTGTACTAAATTGGAGATGTACCTGTGGATGTATTTTAAGGCCTACCTTAAAACTCAGTGCCTCTTTGCTTGACAAAATTGTGGACCTCCACATGTCTGGTTCATCCTTTGGAGCAATTTCCAAACGCTTGAAGGTACCACGTTCATCTGTACAAAAAAAAGTATGCAAGTATAAACACCATGGGACCACGCAGCCATCATAACGCTCAGGAAGGAGACACATTCGGTCTTTGGAGGAAAAACAGTGAGGCTTGCAAGTCGCAGAACACCATCCCAATCATGAAGATGGGGATGGCAGCATCATATTGTGGGGGTGCTTTGCTGCAGCAGGGACTGGTGCACTTTACAATATAGATTGCATCATGAGGAAGGAAAATTCTGTTGATATACTGAAGCATCATCTCAAGAGATCAGCCATGAAGCTAAAGCTTGGTCACAAATGGGTCTTTCAAATGGAAAAAATACCCCAAGCATACCTCCAAAGGTGTGGCAAAATGGCTTAAGGACAACAAAGTCAAGGTATTGGAGTAACTATGACAAAGGCCTGACCTCATCCAGACAGAAAACTTGCGGGTAGAACTGAAAAAGCGTGTGCGAGCAAGGAGGCCTTCAAACCTGACACAGTTGTAAAAGTTCTGTCTGGAGGAATGGGCCAAAATTCCAGCAACTTATTGAGAGAAGATTGTGCAAGGCTGCCCAAAACGTTTGACCCATTTTAAACAATATAAAGGCAATGCTACCAAATACTTACAAATTGTAAACTTCTGACCCACTGGGAATGTGATAAAAGAAATAAAAGCTGAATTAAATCATTCTCTCTACTATTATTCTGACATTTCACATTCTTAAAATAAAGTAGTGATCCTAACTGACCTAAGACAGGGAATGTTTTCTAGGATTAAATGTCAGGAATTGTGAACAAATTTGTTTAAATGTATTTGGCTGAGGTGTATGTAAACTAAGATTAATTATGTTAGATAAACTGGAGCAGATCCAGTGATTGTTGGGTATGCTAGCATCAGAATCTTGAACTTGATAAGTGCAGCAGCTAGCAACCAGTGTAGAAAGACAAGGAGTGGTGCAACATGGGCTCTTTTTGGTTTGTTGAAGACCAGACATGCTGCATTCTGAACCATTTTCAGATGCCTAATTGTGCATGCAGAAAGGCCGGCAATGTGAGTATTACAGTAATCCAGACTACTATAGATATGACAAGTGACTGAACAAGGAGTTGTGTGGCATGTTCGGAGAGGAAGAGTGATTTTATCCAGATGTTGTAGAGTGTAAATCTACATGATTGAGCTTTTTTTGAGATGTGGTCAGTGAAACTGAATTGCTTGTCGATGGTTACCCTTAGATTTCTCACCGTTTTGGAAGGTGTCATTGTAGATGAACCCAGATGAATGATGATGTTGTGCTCAACAACAGGGTTGGCTGGAAAGAAAAGGAGCTCAGTTTTCACATGATTGAGTTGCAGGCAGTGATCCTTCATCCAGGCCAAGATCTCAGCCAAACAGGCTTAGATTCAAGCCATCACCATGGGGCCATCGGACTGGAAAGACAAGTAGAGCTGTGTATTATCAGTGTTGCAGTGGTAAGAGAACACGTGCTTGAATGATGGGTTCCAGTTGATGTTGTGTATATAGAGAAGTGGTCCAAGCATTGCGCACTGAGGTACCCCAGTAAGTAGCTGATGTGACTTGGACACCTCACCTTTTAAGCCTACCTTGAAAGACCTACTTGAGAGATAGGACTTGAACCAGCCATGCACAGTTCCTGTACCCAGAGTAGAGTGGGTGAACAGGAGGATCTGATGGTTGTCTGTGCCAAAGGCTGCAGATAGGTCCAGTTCAATATGGACGGATGATCTGGAATGGTATGGCTCATCAACATGATTTCTATCAGCTGTTTCTTGTTACAGTGATAGTGGGGAGAGGCCTCAAGAAAAGTGTCCATAACACTCCAGATAGGAAGAGAGGTATCAAGTGTACAGCGTTGGTGTTTGGTGTATGTTTATGTTGAGAGTGAATTATTGACTGAATGAAAAGAAACAAAAAGTACCTACACTGTACACAAAAGGAAACAAGTAAAAAAAACTGACCTGAAGCATGTCACTGCTCCCCGCCTCCTCATTTCCAGAACCGAATCCTGACGTGACCCTGACGTGATATTCCTCTTTCCTGCATTTTTCCTGCCTGCAACTTTCTTTTTGAGCAGAATGTGCTTGTCTTCCCTTAAGGGGAAAAGGTGATTTGGAAAACAGCATGGACATTAATTCAGTAACAATTAAATGTATTTGTACAGCTAGTGCTTTTAATAATACATACTGTTTTATAGTTGCATTACAGAGAACATTGAACTTTTGTGTACTATATTAGATTGAGCTTAATACACAGTCATCTCCCACAAAATTTTATTTTTCCCAAACAAAGTCCTGTAATGCATGAGCATCCTGCTGTCTGGACCTCTCCTGTATCTGCCGTAAGTACATCATCTTGGCACAACAAACTCTTCAAGTGCTGACTAGACTCAATATGCTTTAAAATAGGCTGACTCAAAAACTTGGCCTGGAAGCATGATGATAGCGCAACACATAGCCTAACACTGAAGCTAGTGTGTCCTGGGAACCAACTAACAATTCAAACAGGTCATAAAAATATATATTTTCAACACTCCAGATGTAATGGGAACTATTTGATCAAGAATAAATATTTTAATAAGCTCATTTAGAATAATATTTTTAACTTCTTTCAGTTCCCCTGAAAATGTGCATTGGTCAATAAACATTGGTCAAACATTGAGTGATCATGCACTGCCATTTTGCCAAGCTCAATACCTCACTCTAGCCAGGCCTGTTGTTCATTGATTGAACTTCTTTCTTGTTGTGAAAAAGAATGACCCACATGAGTATAATGAATATATATTACTTTACAGTAAGGTCATGACAACTGTGTACATAAAATATTAGCCTGAACTATCAAACTGGTGTAGTGAAGTGGTTAATACTGGACTGGAAACTAAAAGGTTGTAAGCTCAAACCTTGCAAGGGTCAGTCTTCGAGTTACCATAATTGTATCGCTAGATAGGGGAATGTCCTGTGTCATACAGTAAGTGTAGTGTACAATGGGGCTAAAGGCTCCCGGGGTAAAAGGCTTTGGTTTTATTTCCTCTCAAGCACTAAAAAGCATCAAAAACTACCACAGCACTTTTCTAAACACCTGTATGTCAGTATACACTGCAAAATATTACTGATCCACAAGATCACTGTGTGTAAAGTCTAAAGTTTGAATTTGAGGTAATTTGATCAAATATTTTTGGGAGTATTAATTTATTAGGTAGCTATTGAATATCCTGGACATTATGACATTTATTTTTAGACAAAATACTTATTTGTAATTTACAATTTTGTTCAAGGTGATTGGGGGGTGGGGGATACTTGAGATGTAATGAAATGTCAAATGTTATAGAAATGAACAAGAAATTAGATGAGATTAGATTCAACTTCATTGTCGTTGTGCAAAATACAAGTACAGAGCCAATTAAATGCAGTTAGCATCTAAAGAGAAGTGCAAATAGCAATATTTATATATATACTTTTTTTAGAGTGCAAAGTTATGAGGTAGAGACCAGCTCAATGCAAATGTCTATGAATACAGTACAAGGTGCAAATGAAGATGTTTAAAACTGAAGCTGCATTGTGCAGAATGAAGTATAAATATGTAAATATATTTATATGGCCGTGACCATAACAGTGCAAGCGGCATCAGGAGGTAGAAGCTATGTACAAAGAAATGTGCAAGGGAATATGCAAGAACATTTTTTTTTTTTACAAATTATGCACTCTCTTCTAAAATTGTTGTTTTGAAGAAGATCTTAATTTGTTACTCAAAAAAAAAAAAAAAAAAAACATCTTGCTGTCTTAAAAGTATTTGCATAAGTTGACAAATTGTGCCCTATAACTATTGCCCCATTATCTACACTATATCAGCATAACCCCCCTGTGGGCCTTTTGCCCCAAATGAGGGAGACTTTTACCCCAGGTTATGGGTAAAAGGCACCCTTGCCACCTTTTTTTATATTATTATTTATTTATTATAATTTTTTATTCAAAACAACCTTCTGTTGTTGTTTCTTTTCACTCAAATTGACCCTTTGATAAGCCCCGCCTTAAAAGCGCTTCTGACCAATCCTGTCTTGGCAACTGTTGCCATACCGCCATTATGACAGCCTACAGAAGTAATGTGTCTTTGAGTACTTTTAAGCAGGATTTTCTAAAAAAAAATAAAAATAAAAAAAAACATTGTTGCCAGGTTATTTGTAATAGTGACACGAGTTACCCAGAGATGATACTCTTTCTTTCTTTAAAAAAAAAAACATAAAAAATTTCTGTGTTAAGAGCTCTGTTCACTTGCGATTAGATGTGTAAATGCTAAATTAAGTTTTTCTCTTTTCAAGTGACTCTTTTCTTTATTTTGATTCAGAGTCACCACAGTTTTAATCAAATTACTGTGTAATTTAACTATTTCTTTTTACAAAAACTTCAGATAAATATGCATTACAATGTCACCCTTCATGCCAGCCAACATAAAAGTATTATCCATTCTGTTTATGAGAATAATTTCCAAAAAACACGTAATTCATGGCAATCTCCCATTCTTTCCAATGGGGAGTTCTGCAGAGCTTGTCAGAGTTAGCAACTGTAACCAAAGGGGGCGGAGCTTAGAGAAGGGTCAAGATTTTCAAGGGTACCTTAAAGTGCCCCTGTCATACACCTAAAGAAAAGTCAACCTACCGTTTCACTGTGAGATCAGTCTGCTTCTACACTTACCTCTAATCCTAACCACAGTTAGTTAGTTAGTTAGTTAGTTAGTTAGTTAGTTAGTTAGTTAGTTAGTTAGTTAGTTAGTTAGTTAACACATGTAAACATTTCTTTCAATTATATTTTCTGGATTAATATTCTGCAACACATTTATTTGCTGTCGGATTGCTCTAACCATTTTACATGAAATCCAGATAGAAACTGCAATATAATCTTTTTCTTTTTTCTATTTTGAGTATGGACTATATTGATTTGAGTCTATTATGTACAGTCTTACTTGAATCCTTTCCCATGCAAATGAAACACACACATCTTCCCCTCAATGAGATAGGCTTCCTTCCTTTGCCCAGATGCTTTTTATGGAGAACTACCCATTTAATTATGGGGGATGGTGGTTGTTGGTGTAGAAAGACTAACTAAATTGTGCCCAATCATTTTTTTTTTTTACCAAAATGGCAATTGCAAGTGGGGTGACCAGTGAGGATGTCAGACTTCGGTCCATGGTGGCCACTGCAACCCCTTAGCTCTGACCCGGCATCAGATGGTGATCACATGTTGTAGATATTGACCACTCGTGCAAACTATGAATAGCACTAGCTATCTCCACAAAATGCCCAGTAAAATCCAATGCACATCAGCAGAAAGGGGGTTACTGGTGAGCGCAACTCCACTGAGCAAAACCCCTGCACTACAGAATCTTCTCCCAGCCTAAATGCACTACAGACCAATCAGCCATTCTGTCTCTGCCTTGGTGGACTCCGGAGCGGAGAGGAATATCCTGGATGTCGCCATGGCTTCCAGCTGGCGCATTCCAGTGGTCAAGCTGGATGAGCCCATCACGGCATACTCCATCAGCGGCACACCCCTGGCCATCATCACCCATTCCACCGTCTGTTCCTTCCACCTGGTCCAGTCTCCATCAGGACCGGTGGTGTTAGGGCATCCATGTTTGGTAATGCACAATCCTCACATAGACTGGTCAACCAATTCTTGCCTGACATCTGTATTGTCTGTCCCATTGTCTTAACACAAATGTCTCTCCTGTCCAGTCTTTTGTCTCGTTTCATGATAAACCGGCAGATTTATCTGGAGTACCTGTGTCATACCATGTTCTGAGGGAGGTGTGCAGTCGGTCCCATGGCACAACCCTTCCTCCTCATCGCCCGTACAACTGCACTATCGATCTGCTTCCTGGTGCTTCTCCTCTACAATGTTGGATATATTTGCTCTCTACTCCCAAGAGGGAAGCCATGAATAAATAAATTAATGATTCTCTAGCAGCCAGTCTCATCCATCCTTCCTCTTCTCCTGCAGGGGTGGCATTCTTCTTAATGGAGAAGAAGGGCGACTTGCTTAGACCCTGTATAGATTATCGGGGGCTGAATAACATCACGGTGAAGTATTGTTATCCTTTGCAATTGATGTCTTCAGCTTTCAAACTCTTGCAGGGAGTGTCCATCTTTATGAAGTTGGACCTATGCAATGCTTATCACATTGTATGGTTCAGGGAAGGGGATGAGTGGAAGACCCCATAAGGGTGCACTTTGAATATTCGGTCATGACTGTTGGATTGGTCAAAGCCCTCGCCGTCTTCCAGGGGCTTGTGAATGACATGCTTCGGGACATGGTCGGCCAATTTGTGCTTGTTTACGTAGATGATATTCTGATCTTCTGCCAGAATATCAAGGACCATGTCCAGCACGTCAGTCATGTGCTTCAGCGACAGCTAGATAACCGGCTGTTCGTTAAGGTGGAGAAGTGTGCTTTTCAAGTGCAATCAGTACCTTTCCTGGGGTTCATCGCCTCATCCGAGGGAATGCGCGTGGATCTGGTTAAGGTCAGAGCAGTTTCTGATTGGCCAACCTATTTGCAATATATCCATGGACCAATGCATCTAAATTCCAGACAGTCTCGATTTTATGTCCTTTTGTTTTATCTTGTCATATCATCTGGGTTCTAAAAACTTTAAGTCCGATGCCCTGTCTCAATATATTGAAATTGAGACCTCCACCTCCCCTCCAGACACCATCCTACCTGCCTCTCTGGTGGTGGGCATCATGTCCTGGAACAAGGAGGCTAAAGTCCACTCCGCTTTGAGCAATGGCACCTCACCTGCTGAGTGACCAATGGGTCTGTTATTTCCTCCACGTTCAGTCCGGACACACGTCCACCGGTGGGGCCAAACATACAATGTCGCCTGCCACCCAGGGGCTGCTTGTACCCAGGCGTTCATTAGACAGCGATTCTGGTTGCCTTCGTTAGTGCAGGAAGTTTGCCAGTTGGTGTCCACTTGCCCTGTTTGTGCTTCTATTAAGACTTCCTGTCAGCCTCCGGCCGGGCTCCTCCTTCCACTGTAAGTCCCTTTGAGACCCTGGTCCCAAATATACATGGATTTGGTCACCAGTCTTCCTCCATCCCATTGCAACATGGTTGTTATGACCATGGTGGACCGGTTCTCATAGGTGGCTCATTTATTCCCCTCCACAAATTATATTCAGCGAGGGAGACAGTGGTTGAGGTCATTAATCACATCTTCCACATTCATAGCCTCCCAGTCGATGTGGTTTCTGACAGGGGACCCCAAATGTGTCAAGGTTTTGAGCAGAATTCTGACGACAGATGGGGCTACCTTAAGTCTGTCTTCTGAGTTCCATCCCCAGACTAACAGGCAGGTGGAGAGAGCAAATCAAAAGCTTGAAAAGACCCTGCATTGCATCTCCTCCCTTAATCCGTCTTCTTGGAGCTGTCATTTAGTCTGGGTGGAGTATGCCCACAATTCCTTACCATTGCCGTCTACGGGACTATAACCCTTCTAGTGTTACCTAGGTTACCAGCCCCTCTGTTCCCTGCCCAAGAACCTGATGCCCAGGTTCCATCCGTGCGCACATTTATTCAACAATATCGTCACACCTGGCGGAGAGCCAGAGAAGCCCTCCTCAAGACTAGCGCATGTGTTAAGAGCTCAGCGGTCCGTCACCAGTCTAAACACCCAGCTTAAGTCTGAGGGCAGAAAGACTGGTTGTCTCCTAAGGACATGCCACTCCGACTCCCCTCTCATAAGCTGGGGCCCAAATTCATCTGACTTTTTCCCATCATGAAGGTCATTATCCCGGTGGCGTCCATCTTAAATTGTCTCCCTTCATCAGTCGCAATCACCCCGTATTTCACATCTCCAGAATTAAATCAGTCATTCTGTCTATCCCTCCACATCCGTCCCACCTCTGCCTCGCCTAGTGGAGGGTGCTCCAGGTTATTCCATCAAGTGTTTCCTTGACATCAGGCACAGGGGTAGAGGAGTTCAGGACCTGGTTAATTGGGAGGGTTACCTCTGGTCTCATCTTTTCAAACTTTTTTATTTTAGTGAAGATATTTGCTGTCTAGTTCAAAGTTAATATTAAAAAAAGGTAAAATCAAATTTGACAATGGAAAGATCACAGGTCTGTGGATCTGGCCCTCCACAAGAGACATTTTAATCATCAAAGATGTCCATTTTCCAGTTGACTTTGAAGAACACCAGAAGTGCTGTTTTTTCTTCATTGTTTTCCTTTTTTTTCTCCACAATCCAAAATAATCAGAAAATACATAATGTAGGGCTGTCAATTTAACGCATTCATTCAGTGCGATTCATTTTACAAAAAATAGAACAGGTACAGAGCCAATGAAATGCAGATTTTTAGCATATCCCAACTAAGCTGGGGTCAGAGCACAGGGTCAGCCATGAAACAGCGCCCCTGGAGCAGATTGGGACAAGGGCCTTGCTCAATGGCCCAGCAGTGGTATCTTGACAGTGCTGGGGCTTGAACCCCAGAGCCTTAAAATGTGCTTCATGTGGCAACATTTAAATTAACAGTTTTTTTTTTTTTTTGCATGTCAGTAATATTATTTAAAACCAATGATTCAACCTGAATTTATTGGGTTACGCCAACAAAATTTTAAGGGTTAGATCAAGGATAACAATTGTGAAAGATTTGGACACTTTCAATGTCACACAATATTTTCTATTGTTATTTCTATATTTTATACTTCGTGTTATAATGTACTAAATTTTTTAATAGCAATTCAGCTTAATGGGTTGATGTTTTGCTACAGAATGAATGAGAAGTTGTCTTCACCTTGACAGGTTTTGAGAAAAGCCATGATAAAATCAATTAGTTTGAGTCTAAAATGTAAACTTTCTAAAGTTGCATTTTTATGCTGATTGTTCTCAGTGAAATCGGAAACAGTAGGTTAACTCTGTGCCCACCAAATTGTGAAACACTGCCCCCAGTGGCAAAAGAGGTAAATGTTGTTGTGCATATGGGTTGTGTGAGCTCAGTTTTCCTGGTGTTATGTTCATGGAGTTGCGCCTAAAGCGAGTTGTGAAGCTAGTTGTTTTGAGCTGTACATGCTGTAATGCAGTGAAGAGGAATGTATATTTATAAACTAATGTCCCACCTCAAATCTAACCATCAGTGGAGTAAAAATGTAATGTTAAAGGGAAAAATGCAGCCTCTGAAATCGCGCTAGTCACTGATTATGCAATCACAATCAATTTCTGCTTTCAATGCTGGATCTGTACCTGGCTCTTCCACGTTGCTGATGCAAAGTGCTTCTGGTCACAGGTAAAGGTAAACACGCTACAAAAATGTCTGATAGGAGATGACACTTGTTGGTGAGTTGGCATAATGTGGCCAATCTTTGCAAATTTGAAGCATAGACCTATCTCTTTTCCCATGTACTTCTTTTCAGTATTGCTGCCCACAACTCTGAGTGAAGGTCCCTCAGTTGCCTGTGCTCATGGATGCTGGCAGGCTGAAAATGGGTGGCATAACAGGGCATGAAACAGTCTCACTCATGCACCCCCGCCTGATGTAGCCCTTGCAGATGCGGTGCTTCTTTATGTTCATACTCGTAGCTAGCTCAAAGCTGAAATATTGCTCAATTTTTGCATTTGTTTAGTAAATTTGACAAAATGTCTTTACGGTGAGATCATCACATCTGTAGATATCTGCTTGCATGAACAGGCCTTATGAACAGGCCCTCTCTCTATATATGTGATGAATATGTAAAATCATGCATTAAAAGAATTCTCTGCTGATTAATCACTGTTATACTGTCATAAGTCATTTGCAATAACAACTGCCAGTTTGCTTATGTTACTGTCTGTCCTGTAATATAGAATGTTCTCATATTGCATGGCAAAGAACAGATGTGTTCCTTTTCTCTGAAATAGTTATACTGCAATGGCTTTCAAATGATGTCTGAAAGAGTCACATAAATGTTGATGATCATCTAAGAACGGGTTTGTTTCAAACTACCGAATCTCTACGGAAAACTGGCCTCTTTCTAGTTTCCAACATGCAGATTTGTAAAGTATTTGTTACAAAACTTGAGTATAAAAATGGCTTATGATACATGAGCAGATATATTTTGAATGTTTTTTTCAATTAATAAATATTAAATAAAATGCACTATGCAAATCTGTCATTAGCATTTCTTTTTCTACATACTTAGAATGGGTTTCAGTAGTCCTCCTGATCAATAACATGTATATTGCAGGGCCACCGTTATGTTACATAACATGTGATCTCACAATCCTTAAAATATGGATACAGCCTTGAAAGATTGTACGGTAAATTTTCATCTAACAATATGTGATGACAACTGTACTGAAAAATATAACCAGGATTTTACCAGATTTAACAGAAGTTTCTTACAGTGAAATACAGTATTCAGAATTGTATTGTGAAGTCAATGCAGACTTGATCATTTTCTTTCATACAACAAATTACTGTAAAAAAGTAACCATATCTTGCTGCATTGTGGGATAATAGTGTACAAAGTGGCAAACATCTGCTATTAAAGCTAATATGTACATATACAAGAGATTGTTGGGTAACACTTAACATTAATATTCTCTTTGCTATGGGTTTGTAAAGGGGTTCATTAATGACTAATATGTCATTTATAAATGCATTATATTTTCTTTATATGCATTACAGTCCAAATAAAATGAGCATGTAATTTTGCTGTGCGCTTTGTGTTTATATTAATTACTAAAATGTCTTGACTAACTTGTGTTGTCACATTGATTTTCCTTGTCATGTGGATGTCAAAAGATTAGGTAAGTTACCTAAATACCTCTGCAAAAACACTTTTCAGATCTTCCTGTTCATTCACAGCATAATAAAGCCTGTTGACCATTCAACAATATTTAACTTTTGTCTACAGGTTCTAATCTTGGCAGTTCCTTAGTAAGTGCTTCATTGGTGTCCACTTAAAATGTAGGTACATTTTCATTGGTTACTAATGTTGAATATATTTTATTAAGCATTTATAACATGTGAAATAAAATGGCTCACTTTATGGCAGGTATATGAAAGTCAAACTTTTAATGTTGCTATCACCACATATCAATGACTTACAATGCATTTGTAACTGATGTCATTAATGGACCACTTTACAATCCCTTAATAAAGAGAACATTGATGTAAAGTGTAACCGATTATATTTATGCAAACACATTGTTTACTATGAAGACATAGTAGTTGTTCATTAATTTATTGTAGTACTACTGCTGTAAAAAAAAATACTGTGAAAGTACGACAACTAATTGCCAGGACAATTTGGAAATGTTTTTTTTTTTTTTTTACTTTGAGCCCTTGCTGTCAATAAAAATGTGCTTAACTGGGAAAATTGACATCATGCAGGCAAACATTTTCTCACAGAAATTCAAATGATCTGAGTAAAAATTCACAGTACATACTGCACCACTTGTAATTGTATTGAAATTTCATTTTCTATGTACATGATCATCCAAATTGTTTTACTTCTCTCTCAGTAAAGTAATTTACATTGAACAGTTGGCAATCTAAATAACCTACTTTTTGCATGCAAGCCCATTAGCCTAAATAATGAAGACAAGTATTTTCCATGTTTAATAAGCACAATAGCCTATATGTTTACACCACATTAGTTTCCCCACCAAAGTTTGTAAATGGTACTAAATTACAACCGTATGCCATGTCAAGGGTTTTTGGTGCATATGGCAATCACATGTTTACAGTGTTTTGTTCTAACTCATTAAAGCATTGTTTGTGTTTTTGCGACCTTTGTACAAAAATGTTTTTACAATTTTTTGCTTTAGTCATTATGTGGCAGTTTGATTTGTGTACCATGAAGTAGTGCAGCGTGAGACTGATAAATTTCCTCTCCCTGTCTTGGCTCTGTAGAAAACACAATACATAATGGGGCAGGACTTCCTCTATTGTCTAGGCTCGGGCGTAGACCAGAGCTCTTCGTCGCCACATTGTGCTTCTTTTCCTCTTCTCCCACTCTGCTTTAAGAAGCAGCAAGAGTCAGTACACCAGAAAAAGTGCTGAGGCCCCCCTCCTCTTCTTTATGGACTATATTTTGTTTGTGAGGTTATTAAGTTTATTTTAAATGTAAGAAATATAAATTAAACTAAACTTTACATTAAATAAGAGCTGGTGGATCTTATGAGGCCTAGAGATTTGCTTTGCAACCGTCTCTAGGATATGTCTGGATTTACTTGATCTTTTAGGCTTATTCCTGCAACACACAAAAGTAAAGTGATGGCATTTATGTTATAAAATCTCATTAGAAATATCAGTAACACTTTACAATAAGGTTGCATTTGTTAACATTAGTAAATGCACGAGGTAACATGAACAAACAATAAACAATATACTGTATTTGTTATTCGTTAGTTCATATTAGTTAATAGTGCATTAACCATTGCAATCTTTGATTTTAAACATGTATTGATATATGTTGAGACTAACCCTAACCCTACCACAAAAAAAGTGTTTTTTCCCCCATTTTCAGACTTTCAGAATATTTATATAATGCAACAAGGCACGCTCAAGTTAACTGATTTTCATAACAGATTACTTATATCTTTGTAAAAATAAAATAATGATGCTGCTATCTGAGACTGATCTCACAGTGAAGTCAGAAACAGTATGTTGAATGTTCTTTATCTAAAATCGGTCTGTGCTTACCGATATTCGAAACACTACCCCTAAAAAGCTGCAACTGATGTTTAGTGTATGGCCAAGTTAAGTCATTTATATTTGTATAGTGCTTTTCACTACACACATCGTTTTAAAGCACCGTCCAAATCTTGCTTGGCACTGATTATTTGAATGGGATTACTTCCTGGTTTCAATGTGGGATCTGAACAAGGGTCTCCCTCATTGCTCATGCAACGCTCTTCTGGTAACGACAAAAGGGAAGGTAAACAAAAGCAGCAAAAGCAAAAAGGGCACTGCGTAGGGCACCAACTCCCAAGAGGGGCACCATCTTACCCTAGGAGGGCACCAGAATGTCGCAAGTCATTGGCAGAGCTAGGGGGATGCCAGGGGTGACCACACTTGCAATCACTGTTTTAGTAATTTGTTTGTTCATTTTTTTTTGTGCAAAATTTAGTTCTTTAGAGGTGAAATCATCTCTGTACAAATGTACAAACTTAACATGTGCGCACACAAAAGCCTCTCCGTCCCGGGTGTCATTGTATCACCCCCCCCCCCCCCCCCCCCAACCTGCCCCGACAAGCCCCGACAGTCCGACGATATAAAAATGCTGCCCGAACATTTCTGTGCCACCACAGACTGATCGCTTGCCCCTGCCTGGCCACCCTTTTGAAAAATTCCTGGCTCCGCCCCTGTCGCACGTTATACGTTATTCAAGGAACTGAAAGCAGTTGTGGAACACAGATGATAGTTTCACGCTCATATCACGCGAACCACCCAACCACTACATTTATGATGATTTTACAGTGCTTTTTGTAGCTTTACAATCATGGTCACTGTGAGATATTGTTGAATGTAAAAGAGCTGTGTGAAGATTCTTCAAAAATTCTCCTAAAAAAACGGCACTGAGGAAGAAGTAACAGTTTTTTCCTTTATTTTTTCTTTAATAGTTTGATAGCCTGTTGATTAAATTTATGTATCAATTAATGTCTTTCAACATTCCAAAAAAATTATATGTTGAGCGGTCAACAGCTCACATTTACAAGGTGTGTACTAGATTAGTATACTATTGTTTCTGGTTTAGTTTCACAAAATTAATGTCATACTACTAAACATGCAATGCATTACTTCACAAATTTGTGTATATACTGTATGTGTCTGCATTTGTGTGTGTGTGTGTGTGTGTGTGTGAATAATAAGGGAAGATACAGTATATTTGTTTTTGCCCTCTATGCACTTTGTGTTTGTTTGCATGTGAGCACTATTTATGTACATTCACCGCACATCACCATTGTATTCTATATTTGCATTTGGGGTCACTTGGACACTTGTGCTTTAGGGCAACAGCTCTTTCAAACTGCTGAGTTATAATCCTGCTCCATTACCAGAATCTGGCTAATGCAGTCTTGAAATAATACAGCGAGTCTCCTCAGGGGCAAAACTCGACATCTCATTCCCATATTCACACACACACACACACACACACACACACACACATTTTCCATATAGATTTCTATATGGCTTGGCTATGGAGTAGTAGACAAACAAAAACTTTTCACTAATGTCACTATGCCACACACTCTCAGCCTCAGTTAGTTGGTCTATCTTAGGGGCCATTCAGGCCAAACGCACTGGTGAGCTAAAAAAAAGCTAGATACGGTGCAACAAATAGAACTGATCAAACGTGTCTTGTGAGGCGTTTAAAAAAAATAGTTATTTTTATTTGACATGCATCTAAAAAAATGCAGTGCTCCCACACGAGACACTGAGAAAACAGCAAGGTGTGGCGCAACAGTCAAAGATGTCCACCATGTTTACCTAGAAAAACTATTGACTGACTCAACTGATTTCTTAAACAGGAATCGTTTTTGACTGAAACAATGAAAGTGATTGAGAACGATTTGTTCAAAGCAGATTCATTTAAAACACTAGTTCAAAACCAAATAATGGAGTAATGCTTGATGCTTAGTCTTTTTTTTTCAAATATTTTAGTTTGTGAAATTCACAAACAAACTGGCCATTTTTTTTTCTGAAGCACAAGTTATTTGATATTATTTGCTTTTATATATATACAACAGATTGTTGAACTGTTGTGCAAAAACAATATTACACACGCAAATGTGCTGCTGGTCTGAATTTCAACACTTAGCCTACTGTACCTGCTGCACTTAGCTGCTACAGATATTGGGAAGCACGGTACGATATGGACATTATAACAAGATGGCACCATAGATGGCTGCTTCAGTGTGGAGGTCGCTATCATTTTTGTTACTTTTGTTTGTTTGTCATGTTTGTTTGTCAGTCTTTCCCAATCAGATTCATCAGGGATGGACTGCTGAATATTCGGCAGAGCATACCTGATAATTGTTTGCCTGTGTTGGATTATTCTGACGTTTTATAAGACATCTTAGTTTGAGGCACAGTGGTGTTCTACGAGTGCTCCAAGAGATGCAAGCGAGGGGAAAATCCACGTTGTGAAGCTTCGTCAACATGGCTTTAGGACTACGCTGCGGAGTATTTATCTGGCTAATGTCCGCTCCCTCTCCAACAAAACAGATGAACTGCTTCTGCTCACTCAAACACATAAGGATTTCTAACTCTGCTGCTCTGTGTTTCATGGAAACCTGGCTGAATGAAACCCTCCTGGATAGCACGTTACATCTGCTGGGCTTCCAGCTGTTCAGAGCGGATCGTGTTGCGGAATCATTTTGGAAAAAGAGAGGCAGTGGATCATGCTTTTACATCAACAAAAGTTGGTGTGTAGCTGTAACAGCATTGAAGAAGATCTGCTGTCCTAATTTAGAAGCACCCTTCATCAACTGTAAGCATTTTGCTCTCTGCAATTGTTTTCCTTGTTCCCCATCTGTCACTCACTTCGACGTTGTGTCGAAGAAGCGACACTAGGGGTCTCTCTTGAGCGCCGAATATGCCTCTGATCTATGAAAAAAGGCCAATGAGAAGTTGGCAGACAGTATTTGCATACCCCACCCCCAGACATATGGGTACAAAGGTGGAGAAATACATCTGTTTCATTCAGAAATTTTCTTCAGAGCTGATTTTTCATGTATGCAGTCAGCTGCAAGACACACACTTGTTCCTGCCTTTGTTCCTCTGACGTTTTGCCTGTGTAACGGGGCTGCCGTAGGCTGGGATTGAACCCGGGTCTGTAGTGCTCGAGTGTTTGGTGTTTCACCACTGAGCTAACTCCCCGATACAAATAAACTGGGAAAGCCGAGCTTCCACAAAAATGAGAAACAAAATAGACACGAGGGTCAAGAAAATACAACAAGGATAAGACTTAACCTAACTGCTGGTCACTGGAGGCACACGGTACATAGGCTCAAGACTGAACACATGTGTGAGAAACCAACAGACTTATATAGGCCTATGCACAGGTGAAGGGAATGAGGGTTGATGATCAGAGGGTAGAACCGGGTTAGGGGTGTTTGGTGCCATCTGCAGGAGTGGAGAGGAGCATGGCACGGGAGGTCCAAGGCGAGCGCCCTCTGCTGGTCTGGAGGGGAACAGCACCCCAAACAGGAGATCCCTTACAGCCTGCTGTTGGATCTACGGTGCACTTCAGCAGCTTTTCTCCTTCTCTGCACATCAGTGCAGCTTGCCACTGGGCGCTTCGACAGCGCAGAAAGCTAAAAGAGTTTGTTAAAAGAGTGATTTTCTCTATAAAAGAGTATTTTCCTCTAAAAGAGCATTTACACTGTGACGTTGAACGTCCTTTTCAGGACGCGTCTTGATAAAGATGCCATTCCACCCCTGTGTTGTTCCTGGATGCAGTAGAGTGCTTTCCGCTTCAGACGGCCACAGGCATTGTCTCGTGTGTCTGGGCAGTGATCACACCGAGGCAGGGTTTGTGCATGGTTCATGTTCTCACTGTGAGAGCATGACCATGGCAACGTTGCGGTTGCGGCTCGCTTTCAATAGAAAGCTCGCCACTCCAGCCGCCCCTCGCATTGCTCCTTCTTCCCACAGGATTGAGGACGATGTGGCTGGCGATAGGCAGCAAGTGCAGCTCCACCGGGTACGCCCCCTCGGACCACCCGCCCCCCAGCACGCTCGTTGACTCCCGTCCATGCTCGAGGCAACGGCGGCTCGCCTCACGGCCAGCCCACTTATCCTCTAGAGCTCGAGGTGGATGAGCTTGCCGCTGCATTGTAGAGCGCGACGTCTGATCCAGATGACTCCCTGGGCTGCCTCTCGAACTCCCAGGCTGACGTGCAGATGACTGACATGCTTTCCTGGGCCATCGCCAGCATGGGGCTGGACTGGAATCCTCCGTCCACCCACAGCCATCGCGGTTGGATGACTGGTTCCTGGGGTCTGCGTGCCACTCAAAGCCTCGCCTCCCCCCGTCCCGTTTTTCCCGGAAGTGCATGATGAGCTGACGTCTTTGTGAGGGCACCCTCTCCACTCGTCACAAATCCACTCGCTCATCCGCTCTCGCTACCCTCGACGGCGGAGCGGCCAACGGGTACACACCAATTCCCCAGGTGGACAGGGCTGTTGCGCTCCACCTGTGCCCTGGAAACCCTACCACCTGGAGGGGTTACACTATGCTCCCCTCCAAGGCCTGTAGGATGACGTCTTCATTGACCGCCAATGCCTACAGTGCCAGCGGACATGCCGCTTACGCCCTGCACGCCATGGCCCTCCTGCAAGTCCACCATGCCAAGGCACTTAAAGATCTCCACGGGGGTAGCCCTGATCCCGATGTGTTGCAGGAACTGCGCTCAGCATCCAACCTTGCCCTCAGAGCCACGAAGGTCACAGCGCAGTCACTCAGGCAGATGATGGCCATACTCATGGTCCAGGAACGTCATCTGTGGCTGAACTTGGTCGAGATGCGTGAGAGCAACAAAGCTAGCTTTGTCAACGCCCTTGTCGCTCAGTTCGGCCTCTTTGGCGACACTGTCGAGGACTCCGCCCAGCAGTTCTCCGCAGTGAAGAAGCAGACGGAGGCCATTTCACACATCCTGCCCTGCCACAAGCCTGCCCCACCGCAAGCCTGCCGCCATGGGCCATGCCCTGTATGCTCGCCGAGGGCGTCCTCCTGTGGCTAAGAAACACCGTGCTCTGCCTCAACCCAGACCCAGCTCTCAGCCCCAGCGTTGAGCACACCGCAGGTGCTCGAAGAGGCCAAGGCATTAGCTCTGAAGCTGGTAAGCAGACCTCTCTGTCCCCCGGTGGAGGGCCGGGAGGAGAATCTTTTGTTGAATTTATTTCATTTGCCACTCCCGCTATACGGGGCTGCGGTACCCACATTCTCAATAACAGAGCTATTTCCTTGTCTCTGGATCACCTGGCCTTCAAATGCAGTTCTCACTGCACTCTGCCACCAGATCTTTATAGTCCCAGCATGCTGGACGCTGACCCCCCGCCTTCAGCCCCATGACTGTTCCCCGGCCGGCCGGTCCCAACGAGTCTAGAGGACACCTACATCGGACCTCCTCCTCAGTCACTAACCTTCGAGTCTTTTCTCAGCACTAAAGCCTCGGGATGCGTCTTCGCCTCCCGACGCCATACTACCTGCTTCGCCCCGCTGCGAAGCACCCACGTGTTCTCAACTGGGCTCTGTTCAAACTCCTGTAATACTCACGCAAAACATATCTTAACTTGCGTCCGGCATCTAGATTGGTCCACAGCGGCAGACCTGAATGATGCGTACCTTAACGTCTTAATTCTGCCTCGACACCGACCCTTCCTACGGCTCGTGTTTGACGGCCAGGTGTATCAGTACAAAGTACCCCCCTTTGGCACGTCTCTGTCCCCTCGTGGCCTCACTGCCCTTGCCCTGCTCCGAGAAGCCAGCATTCACATACTCAATTACCTCGACGACTGGCCCATCCTTGCCTACTCCCAAGAGTTACTATGCGCTCACAGAGACTAGGCGCTCTGGCACCTCAGCTGTTTAGGGCTTCATGTCTACCAAGAAAAAAGCTAGCTCACCCCGGTTCAGAGCATCTCTCTTCTCTGCATGGAGTCAGACTCAGTCTCAATATCAGCACTCCTTATCAACGAGCGTGCACACTCAATGCTAAAATGCCTCCACGTCTTCAGACCGGGCCCGGCGGTCCCTTTAAAACCTTTTCAGAAGCTCCTGGGGTATATGACATCCTCCGCGGCGGCCGCGCCGCTGGGGTTGATGCATATGAGAATGCCTCAGCACTGGCTCCAGACTCAGTCACGAGACAAGCATGGTGCCACGGCACACAATGTGTGACCATCACCCCCGCCTGCCGCTAAGTGTCAAAACCCTGGACAGACCTCTGCCTTCTGTGGACAAGTGTCCCCTTGCAGCAGGTGTCCTGACGCATACTGGCCATGACCGATGCCTCCAAATTGGGTTCAGGAGCCGTGTGCAATGGGCACGCAGCCGCGGGCCGTTGGAAAGGGGCCCCGCTGCGCTGGCACATCAATGGTCTAGAGTTGCTGACTCTGCCCTGTGGAAGTATCTCCTGTTAGTTCGAGACAAACGTTCCTAGTCAGGTCAGGTGCTGACTTGACTAGGACACGTTTGTCTTGAACTAACACTGCGGCAGCGTACATAAATCGCCAAGGTGGCATACGCTCCCGACACATGTCACTACTCGCCCGTCGTCTCCCCCTTTTAAGCCAGCCTAGTGCCAATCACATCCCCGGCAACCTCAATGTGGTAGCGGACGCACTGTCACGACAACGCTTGCCCAGTGGAGAGTGGAGGCTTCACCCCCTGTCGATCCATCTGATTTGGTAACGGTTCGGCAAGGCCCAGGTAGACCTGGTTGCCTCCCGAGAGACCTCCCACTGCCCAAACAAGTCACCTTAGTGGCTACCTATTGGTCCACCGGGGCCTGGTTCTTGGACCTCGTACCCCTCGCTACAGGCCCTCCCTGGCGAATTCCCCTGAGGAAAGACCTTCATTCTCAGGGACGGGGCAAGCTCTGGCATCCGCACCCAGACCTTTGGAGCCTCCACATCTGATCCCTGGACAGGACTCGGAAGATCTAGCTGGTCTACCAGAGGCTGGAGGGGAGGCTGTCCCCTTCTATCCTGAAGGTGCATGTTGCCACTATCGCGGTCCACCACGACACAGTAGAAGGCAAGTCTTTGGGGTAAGCATGACTTAATCATCAGGTTCCTAAGAGGTGCCCGGAGGTTGAACCCCTCCCAGCCAAGCCTGTTCCCCTCCTGGGATCTCTCAGTGGTCCTCGCGGGCCTCCAGAGACCCCTTCGAACTGCTAGAATCAGTTGGACTCAGGGCCCTCTCTTTAAAGACGGCCCTGCTGATCACGCTCGCCTCCATCAAGAGGGTCGGAAACCTGCAAGCATTCTCTGTTAGCGACACTTGCCTGGTGTTTGGTCCGGCAGACACATATGTAATCCTAAGACCGCGACCGGGCTACGTGCCCAAGGTTCCTACTATGCCCTTTAGAGACCAGGTAGTGAACCTGCAAGCGAAGCTGCCCCAGGAGGAGGCAGGCCCAGCCCTTTCGTTGCTGTGTCCGGTACGTGCTTTGCATACTTATTTGGACGGCACGCAGAGCTATAGATTTTCTGAGCAGCTCTGTGTCTGCCTTGGTGGACAGTGGAAAGGGAATGCTGTCTCCAAACAGAGGCCTTCTCACTGGGTAGTTGATACCAGTACATTGGTTTATCACACCCATGCTGTGCCCCTCCCCTTACGGGTCTGAGCACGCTCGACAAGGAGTGTTGCGTCCTCACGGGCACTGGCTAGAGGCATCTCCCTGGCAGACATATTCAGAGCAACACCCTTGCGAGATCTTTCAGTCTCAGGATAGAATCAGTTTTTGTCCCGTGTTTTCTCAGGTCCGAGCCGGTAGAACTCGGTAACACGCTGGCGGATTGACCAGGTTGACCACTTGTGCCTAGCGCCATTTCCCTCGGCCGAGGTAAAATTGTGTGCTTTCTCCCCCAGGAGATCCCACTCATTCGGATCCCTGGATGATTCCTCCCTAGCCCTGTGGGTCCGCAGTTCATCGGAGGAACTCGCTGACCCAATCCACTGCGGGTACCTAATCTACCCTGTACTGGAATAGGTGCTCCACAGATCAGGACTCCTATGTGGACTCCCCTGTGTGTATCGTCTGTGGTACGGTCCCCTTACGAAGTGGACCCATGTCTCCCTCAGGCAGTTCCAGCTGCCCTCTGGTTGCCATGTTGAAGCAACTCCCCCCTCCTTGAGGCTGGATGTACCACTGCGCAACGTTCCACATGCCGCCTAAAAACCCATGTGATCTATTCACCACCTTTTCCTCCCCCTTTTGGGCAGGTGTGGCCTCTGCTGGGTCTTTTCCCCCTGTTAGAATAGGAAATCGGGTAAGACCCCTTCCCTCAATGCATGTAAGGGCCACGTTCTTTTTGCGATGCACGTTCTTGCTCTATGCGGAGAAACATAGAGAGAAAAGAGGCCCAGCCAGGCTTGGCCCGTTCCCAGGTTGGCAAGAGTCGCCTTGTTCCCCTGTCTAGGGTAAACAGAAGGATTCCGACAACTTTTTTGGGGGGGCATTTGGGAAGGGTATGTGCAGTCTGACACAGCTGGTCGCCTTTGCACAGAAAATACCTGCCCGCTCCTGTGTCAGCAGTAAACGTACATGGATCAGTGCTTGAATTGATTTAAATTGGACCCCTAGTGTCGCTTCTTTGACACAACGTCGAAGTGAGCGACAGACGGGGAACGTCTATGTTACGTATGTAACCTCTGTTCCCTGATGGAGAGAACGAGACATTGTGTCCTCCTGGCCATAACACTGAGCCGAGCCACTGTTGTGGCCAGACCATTTTTGGTTCCTCAGAAAAATCCTGAATGAAATAGATGTATTTCCCCGCCTTTGTACCCTGTATGTCCGGAGGCAGGGTATGCAAATACTGTCTGCTAACTTCTCATTGGCCTTTATTCATAGATCAGAGACACATTCGGTGCTTAAGAGAGACCCCTAGTGTGTTCTTCGACACAATGTCTCGTTCCCTCCATCAGGGAACGGAGGTTACATACGTAACCTAGACGTTTTTTCTGGTGAGTGTGTACATCCTGCAACAAGTGTGCATGAACATAGCGTTGCATCAGCTGGCTGATCTCATCACAGTCACGGAGCAGCAACACCCGGACTCTCTTATAATTATTCTGGGAGATTTTAATAAAGCTAACCTCATGCGTGAACAGCCAAAGTACAAACTACACATCACCATGCCTCAGCAGACACAGAAATATACTGGACCACTGTAAAGGATGCATAACGCCCTGCTTTGACTGCACTAATTGGAGTATTTTTGAAGCTGCAGCCACAGACCTGGACGAGCTCACAGATACTGTGACATCATATATCAGTTTCTGTGAGGAAATGTGCATCCCTACAATTACATTTTTATCATTCAATAATGATAAACCATGCTTTACAGGAAAACTCAGACAGCTTTGTCATGCCAAAGAGGATGTTTACAGATGTGGGTGTAAAATATTGTACAACCAGTCCAGAACCACACTGACTAAGTAAATCAGAGTGGCTAAAAGAATCGTATTGTATCCATGGCCTCACAGATGTTGTTACACTTACACTGATGGGGCTAAAAAGCTGAAATAGAGAGGATCACACAGCCACATTGTCAAGCCTATCATGGACGAACAGGGTTGAAATAAACATCAGGACCTGAGGCAAACACACTCTATTGTAATTTATGACTGCTGGGACGAACGCTGAATGGCTGGTCAAAGTGTAATGGGTAGGAAAAAATACAAGCTGTGCAAAGCATTTATTAACTTTCACTCCCTAGATGGCTGGAGACTACAGTGACAGTGAAATGTTTTGTTAACCCCTTTTTGCAAACTGAACAGTCTGAAATGATTTTTGTGACTTATAATTATACATTTTTACAGATATACACCAGCCCTTTTTCTCTGACATGTTGAGATTTTCGCCCACACAAAATATACATTCTGTGTGATTAAATTGGAACCTTCTGGGCTATGAAACGGTCCCCTCATGTCAGGCCTGGAAATCCATTTATGTTTTTGGCTCACTATGAACAATTGCCACACAAGTGGAAAAAAAGGTATTTAAGTGTATTATAGAGAAGAAGAAATAAGCCAAATAGACAAGCAAAAGGCTATGCACGGAATGGAATACTAGCATGCTTATTGCACACTGTATATATATATATATATATATATATATATATATATATATATATATATATATATATATTAGGTGAAACAGTATAAAATATGCAAATGTTTAAAGCAGTAGTGTGCTAATTTATTGCCACATGACACTTTGATTGTGTACATGATTGAGCTTTTCTCAAAGGTCAATTTGAGCACTTATTGGATACAGTATTATAAGTCAAGATAAGTGTTTTTTATTGTTGTTAAACCATATACAGTTAGTACAGTATACAGTGAAACGAGCCAACGTTCCTCCAGGACCATGGTGCTACATAAAACAACATAGGAGAACCACATGAGACTACACAGACTAAATAACATACCTATATAAAGTGCATGTGCAAATGTGTGCCAAAATGATGGGACAGTACAATAAATTACTAAAAAGTAACAGGACAATAGGCACAGTGAGAGACAGTGCAGCGCCGACGAGTACACAGTAGTGCAAAAAGATGACAGTTTCTAAAAATGCCAAATGTAAACATAACATACTATGAGATAGTGTTCTTTGCACACTGCAGTTATTAAGGTAGAAGCCAGGTATAAAGTGACAATAATTAAAGTGCAACTCAGGAAACGTGTGTGTGCATGTCAGACCAGTCTCTGATTATTGAGGAGTCTGATGGCTTGGAAGAAGCTGTTACACAGTCTGGATGTTAGTGCGTGTGCGCGCCCGGGCCTCTCTGATGGCCCGGGACAGTTTGATCCTCGCTGTTCTTATGGTAGCCTTGTCGCCTGCTCTGAAGGCAGAGTCTCGGGTCCTCATCAGCGCATGCTTCTCCGCAGTCATCCACGGCTTCTGGTTGGAGCGTGTGGTGATGGTCTAGGAGAAGGTGACATCATCAATGCACTTGCTGATGTAGCTGGTCACTGATGCTGTGTATTCCTTCAAGTTGGTAGAGTTGCCATATGTTGCAGCCTCACTGAATATGTGCCAGTCAGAACACTCAAAACAGTCTTGAAGAGCAGAGATGGCTCCTACTGGCCAGGTTTTCACCTGCTTCTGGAGTGGTTTTGTGCGTCTGATGATCGGTCTGTATGCGGTCTGGTGGCTTGTGTGTTTACATCAACACGGAATGGTGCAATAACTCTATACTAGTCTCTAGTTACTGCTTATCGCTGGTGGAGCTTGTGACTGTTAGATGCAGACCTTTTTATTTACCATAGGAATTCACCACTGTTATAATAACCAGAGTTTACATTCCCCCCAGTGCTAACACTAAGAAAGTGCTCTGTGAACTCTATGGGGCTATGAGCGAACTGCAGAATGCTCACCCTGACGGACTGTTTATTGTCACCAATTAGAGATTTCAACCATGCGAATCTCAAAACAGTGCTCCCTAAATTCCATCAGTATGTGAACTTTGCAACGAGAGGGACGAACACGCTTGATCTTGTTTACACAAACATCCCAGGCGTCTACCGGGCGGAGCCCCACCCCCACCTCGGCTACTCAGACCATATCTCTGTTACATGTAGTGTAATTACATGTATTGTGCACTGTTGTATACTGCACATTTTGACAAATGTACTGTAGTAGGTCATCCATACTTGGACATTTGTCAAAATGCACACAGTGTACATAAGCATACAGCAAAAACAGTAGGCCTATGGGTAGTGAGGTATTCTGAACAACTTTTTGCTTCAAGGCCAATTTTAGAGACAAGGGTAGGTGATTTGAAATACATTTGGGAATTTGTCATGTTGTTTTGATTTCAGAGGCTTTATATGGAGTTAGGATGAAAATAAGGTGCATTTCAAACTTTTCTGAGACCAGTGCAGACAGACAGCAAACTGGGTGTTCAGTAATTCACTAAAAAGGGAGCAAGGGAGCATCCTATAGCTTTCCTACACAGCCAAGTGCATTCACTCTTAACTTCCAACCAAAAGTTCAGTTTCAGGCTGAAGATGATGTTTGGACCATTCAACATGGTTTGCAGACATGAGACAATGATAATCAGTACTTAGATTCAGAATTTATAATGTATAATTTTATGTTGGCCATTATTTTTACCAGAACCAATAATGCTAATTTCTGGTTTGTAAAATGATTCAACACTGGCTGTCACTTGTTTGTTTAACATTGCCAAGAGAGAACGTCTAGGTTACGTATGTAACCTCCATTCCCTAATGGAGGGAATGAGACGTTGTGTCAAAGAAGCGACACTAGGGGTCTCTCTTGAGTGCCGAATATGCCTCTGATCTATGAAAATAGGCCAATGAGAAGTTGGCAGACAGTATTTGCATACCCCGTCCCCGGACATATGGGTATAAAAGCGGGGAAATATGTCGAATTCATTCAGGATTTTTCTGAGGAGCCAGAAATGGTCCGGCCACAACAGTGGCTTGGTTCAGCGAAGTGGCTGGGATGACACAACGTCTCGTTCCCTCCATCAGAGAACAGAGGTTACATACGTAACCTAGACGTTCCCTGTCTGTCGCTCACTTCGACGTTGTGTCGAAGAAGCAACACTAGGGGTCCAATTTAAATCACGCCATGCACTGAGCCATGTACGTGTACTGCTGACACAGGAGCAGGCAGGTAATTTACGTGCACAAGCGACCAGCTGTGTCAGACTGCGCGTACCCTTCCCCAATGCCCCCAAAAAGTCGGCAGAATCCTTCTGGTTACCCTAGACAGGAGAACAAGGTGACGCTTGCCAACCTGGGAACAGGCCAAGCCTGGCTGGGTCTCTTTTCTCTCTATGTTTCTCCGCATAGAGCAAGAACGGCCGGGGCCCTTACACGCATCGAGGGAAGGGGGTCTTACCCAGTTTCTTATTCTTTCAGAGGGAAAAGACCCTGCGGAGGCCACACCTGCCCGAAAGGGGGAGGTAAAGGTGGCAAATACATCACATGGGTTTTTAGGAAACATGTGGAACGTGTGGTAGATCCAGCCTCAAGGAGGGGGGAGTTGCTACAACATAGCGACCGGAGGGCAGCTGGGACTGCCTAAGGGAGACGCAGGTCCACTTCATAAGGGGAACGTACGAGGGGGGGGGGGCATATGGCCTGGGTGTTATAGGCCAATGAAATGGCATCCACCACCCAGTAGGAGAGCCTCTGTTTGGAGACAGCGTTCCCTTTCTGCTGTCCACCAAAGCAGACAAAGAGCTGCTCAGAGCATCTGAAGCACTGTGTGTGGTCCAAGTAGGTATGCAAAGCACATACCTGACACAGCAACGAAGGGGCTGGGTCTGCCTCCTCCCGGGGCAGCGCTTGCAGGTTCACTTCCCGGTCTCTGAAGTGCGTGGTAGGTACCTTGGGCACGTAGCTCGGTCATGCTCTTAGGATCACATATGTGTCTGCCGGACCGAACCTCAGGCAGGTGTCGCTAACAGAGAACGCTTGCAGGTTTCCGACCCTCTTGATGGAGGTGAGCGTGATCAGCAGGGCCGTCTTTAAAGAGAGGGCCCTGAGTCCAACTGATTCTAGTGGCTCGAAGGGGGGTCTCTGGAGGCCCGCGAGGACCACTGAGAGATCCCAGGAGGGGAACAGGCGTGGCCGGGAGGAGCCTCTTAGGAACCTGATGATTAAGTCGTGCTTACCCAAAGACTTGCCATCTACTGCATTGTGGTGGCCAGCAATAGCGGCGGCATACACCTTCAGGGTGGAAGCGGAAAGCCTTCCTTCCAGCCTCTCTTGCAGAAATAAGAGCACTGAACTAACTGCACACTTCTGTGGGTCTTCAGCCCAGGAAGAACACCAATTCGCGAACAAGCGCCACTTCAGGGCGTAAAGTTCCCTGGTAGAAGGGGCTCTGGCTTGGCTGATCGTGGCTACGACAGCAGGTGGTAGACCAGCTAGACCTTCCACGTCCCGTCCAGGGGCCAGATATGGAGATTCCAAAAGTCTGGGTGCGGATGCTAGAGCGTGCCCCGTCCTTGAGAAAGAAGGTCTTTCCTCTGAGGAATTTGCTAGGGAGGGGCTGTCACGAGAAGTACGATGTCACCACATTGAGGTTGCCGGGGATGTGAGGATCGCAAAGGAGGAGACGACGGGCGAGTCGTGACATGTGGCAGGAGCGTACACCGCCTTGGCGATTTATGTACGCTACCGCTGTGGTGCTGTCTGACCTGATCAGGACATGTTTGTCTCAAACTAACGGGAGAAACTTCCGCTGGGCAAAGAAAACGGTCAACAACTCCAGGCAGTTGATGTGCCAGCGCAGCGGGGCCCCAATTGCACACGGCGCCCCAACCCAATCTGGAGGCATCGGTCCTGACCAAGACACGTCAGAACACCTGCTGCAAGTGTACTCCTGCCCGTAAAAAGCAGAGGTCTGTCCAGGGTTTGAATGTTTGGTGGCAGGCGGGGGTGAGCATCACACGGATGGTCCAGGCCAGCCAGCGTGACAGGTTGGGAAGTGAAAGCCACGAATCCAAGCTCCGTGCTAGGGGCACGAAGGAGCCGATTATTTTTGACATACCCGGCGTGGCCTTGCAGCGTGCGGAGCAGGTAATATGGCGTCGGGATGTGAAGATGCGTCCCGAGGCTCTGGTGCTGAGGAAAGACTCAAAGCAATTACCTTGCTCCGCATACCCGGCAGGGGGCGAGTTAGTGACTGAGGAGGAGGTTCAGTGGAGGCGTCCTCTAGACTCATCAGGACCGGCCGGCCGGGGAACATTCGTGGGGCTGAAGGCGGGAGGTCCGTGTCCAGCATTCTGGGACTGTTGAAATCTTGTGGCAGAGTGCCATGAGAACAGCATTTGTGGGCCAGGTGACCCAGAGACAAAGGAAATAGCTCTTTTACTGAGAATGTGGGTACTGCAGCCCCAAGGGGGTGCAGCAAATGAAATAAATTCAGCAAAAGATTCTCCTCCTGGCCCTCCACCGGGGGATGGAGTGGTCTGCTTACCACCTCCGGAGCTAACGTCTTGGTCCCTGGGTCGAACGTCTCAGGAGCGCCTGGGAGCATTGCGGGTCCTCGAGGGAGTCCTTGAGACTGGGGGCGTCTGCTTCCTGCGGTGTGCTCGACGCTGGGGCTGAGAGCTGGGCCCGGGTTGAGGCAGGGTGTTTTTTAGCTGCAGGAGGACGCCCTCGACGGGCAGACGGGGCATTGCCCGTGGCGACAGGCTTGTTGCGGGGCAGGATATGCGAGATGGTCTCCGTCTGCTTCTTCACCGCGGAGAACTGCTGGGCAAAGTCCTCGACGGTGTCACCAAAGAGGCCGAACTGGGAGACAGCAGGCAGAGCATCAGAGGAACAGAAGCAGGAACAGGTTTGTGACTCGCAGCTGACTGCATACACGACCATCGGAAATTTCAGAATGAACCCGATGTATTTCCCCTCTTTTATACCCTTATGTCCAGGGGCGGGTATGCAAATACTGTCTGCCAACTTCTCATTGGCCTTTTTTCATAGATCAGAGGCATATTCGGCTCTCAAGAGAGACCCCTAGTGTCGCTTCTTCGACACAACGTCGAAGTGAGCGACAGACGGGGAACACTGAGATTTTGTTGCCAACGTGGAAAATTTTTTTATAAAACCAACATAAAATTCAAATAATGTCAAATAAATTGTATTTGTATGGGTTTATATTTATACTTTTACCAATACACATTGTTCCAAAGCAGCTTTACAGACAATCAGCTGTAATGTCTGTAATGTCTCAAAAACATAATTAACTCTCTTATAAACATAATAAACAATTTTATTTAAAAAAAAAAAATTAAAAATCTGACTTTCAATAGCGTCATCAATTTTTAGGAAAACTATTTGCTGTAAAAAAAAAAACTTAATGTTCAATCAAAAAGGAAAATGGAAAAGAAACAGCAGTCATGCTCGGGTCTCAGGCGGTTAAACATATTGCTAATTACTGTGGCCTTATATTAATTGAGAGACTGAATTAAATATTTGTACTTTTAAAAATGTATCACACCGCAGGACCAAAATGTAAATAACAATTAAAGATCCACTGATGTATCAGACAAACATCGGTATTGGCCGATAAAAGTAATTGTGGGAGTGTGTTTAAAAACCATTTAAAAATCATTATGGCCGATTAAAATATGACAGACAATTAGTCTACAACTGTAGAATTAATTTACATTGCGTGACAAAGACAGAAGAGTTGCAATTTGTAAGCTTTGCACTGCTAGAATTTCACAAGGTGACACTACTGTTAAAACTTAACTAATTTGATCACTCACCTTAAAACTTGACACAACAAGGAATATGATGTTGTTAAAGCTAAAGTGAAAGCTTCATCATTCAGAATCCAGTTAATAAGATTTAATAACATTAAAAAATAAGAAAGCTTACCAATTTAATGTGAGTTTTACAATAGGCTATTCATAATTTGAGTTGAGTTGAGTTTGAGTTTAATGTGAGTTGAAATGTTAATGTGAGTTTTGGTAATAACTGAGACCAGTTACTCTGAAACATGGAATACATGTACAGATAGAGAATAAAGTTATTGTTACATTGATTTCAAAAGTTGTTTATATCAGTGATTTGAAACAACGTGCCATAAAAAAGCAAAACCACCAAACTATCATTATCGTATCAGAAGATGTTTATCTAAATAATCGGTATAGTGAAAAGTGCCACTGCCATGGCATTTTAAGCCTTGGTACTCTTTTCCCTTACCCCACATTTGAAAAGACAGTCACAGAAAATGCTTTTTTTTTACACAGAATGTTTTCCAGGCATTCTATTTCTATTTCTTTCTCTTTCTCTGTCTCCTTCCCTCTCTCATTTCCTTTCCCCCTTATCTTTCTTTTCTCATATTTTACTCAAATGCTGACAATGTGTGTTTCTAGACATCTGCTGGGTGCATGTAATACACCTTGTGAAGTAGTGGCTTGCACGTTGCATGTTTGCTTAGTATGTCTTTAAGCTCTCTGCTGCTTGACAAGCACTGGTGGTAAATTTAGAGAAGCACTGTGCATAAGGGTTTCTCTGTTGGTACAAAGCCTGTACCAAGACCATTACTGGGTCTCCAGGTAGCAGCGAACTTTGGCTGTGTCCAAAACCATAAACTGCCCACTCAGTCATTGCCTAAAATTGGAATTTTGTAGCTTTTAATCCATTTCCATTAGCTTTGAATCCTTCCATATGCTTTAAGCCCAGACTGATCACACTGAATTGAATTCAGGGTGAATTTGGCAACAGTAGGTCAAAATTTCTGCAGCTATAATCGGCTGCTTACCAGAATTCAATCCACTGCCCCCAGTGGCCAAAGCTGGAAGTGTTGTTGAACTTATGGGAAAGTGTGCGTTCAAGTTTCTTGGTGAAATCTCCACAGAGTGGTGCCAAAAGCGAGTTGTTTTTAGTTGTAAATTATGCAATACAGTTGACATGCATATTTTATAAATCGTAACCCAAACCCTAGTCCTAAACCTAACCTTTGTTATGTTATGTTATGTTATGTTTGTGGAGTAAAAATATAATATTATTGTTTAACCAACCAGCAAACCACATAGACCAGACTGTATGACATCATAGGCAGGGAAGTATACATCTATGTAGCCTTCAGAAATCAACCAGATGGAAGCATCTCAGTAGACAGGATGTCACTCAAACTTATATTGGCTGAGAGTGCAGCACTTTTCAGGTTTCTGACAAAGCCTTAAAGTGAGTGCTTTGCAGCCTCAGGCTAATCTAACAGGGGATCTTGTGGATGCTGTAGTACCCAGAAATTTGCCCATGGAAGTCCACTGTTGCGTGGACCCTGCCAGCAATTGACCTCTGCCCCATCGCCTTGTGGGTAAGTCTGAGAAGACAAAGGCTAAGAGAGCACACCCTTTGAGAAAAACAACATGCTCTGGTGATCCTACACCCTCCCGTATTTGTGGAAGGCCCCAGTTGTCTTGTCACTAGAAGCCTTTCTTAGAAGGAGATAGTGACAAATAATTTCTAAGTAGGTCTCCACTTTTGACCTTCTCTGCAATAACATTGCAACTGTCAGGTCCACAATATCTATCTTCATCCCTGAGCATAAACCTAACCGTAGGGAACCATAGAGTGTCACCATGCATCTCAACAATTGAGAAACCTGGGTCATCTAGAGTCATCACAAGCTAGAGTGTTTCCATAATGGTGTTTCATCAACATTGTCCACTTTTAACCCTGTGAAATTCTAGAAAAATACAAAATTTCACACTCTCACTAAATTATTTAATTTGTCTTCTTTAATTTAATTTACATGCACTGTTAATTTGTCAACAGTGCATGTAAATACATCACAGGAGGTTTATGTCACTTTTTTGCTCTGAAAGTCATGGAAATTCCCACCAGAGCATCATTTCCACCACATCTCGCATTCTGGTTACAGTAATAGATTTCTGAGGTTGAATTTGGGTGATGGAAATGTTATTTTTAACCTTTTGAAAATGAAATGGCTAACTCGTTACGGCTAATTTCATAGCTTGCATTTTATCTATTAAAAACACAATTAAATAATATTTCACTTTTTTGCTTAATTTGGCAAAATTACAATTTGTTTGGAAATAACATTCAATAACAATTTTCTGCTCACAAGTTAAAGTACCTTGTTTTCCTTTTTTAACAAACATCACTCATATTTCTCATATTTCATATTTCATCTCAAGCGTGCTCTTCACTGACACTTTGGTCGATTTGACAAACCAGTACATTTACTTAAATTATTTTTTTGATTATTTAGGTCAAAACAATTTGGTGGTGTGGTGGAAATTATTTTTATTTTTTAATGAATAGAAATCATTTTCACAGAATAAGTGTTAACATGGTTTATATTTTTTCACTCTTTGTTCAGATTATGATAGTCTTAAACATGTTATAATTTGTATTTTTATCATGGATTTTCAGTTTAATATTGAAAATTACATTGTCTGGGACAAGGCTAACATAATAAAAAGTATAGGCCTATAGACCAAAATATAATTTTTTGTTCTTCACAGAAGAACAGCATGAGTTAGTATCAGGGGTTTTTTTTTGTTTTTTTTTTTACTTTGTTGTGAACTATCCCTTTAAGCACAGCTACCACTTTAAGATAAAAATGTACAGTATATGTGGCTTAGCTACTGTCTTCTGTGGTTCATGGATTCCATAGACACAACAGTAGTGGTCTCTTTCAAAACAAACACAGAAGCTCTGGAGGTTCAACAAAGCAAAGATGGTGGTTGTGGCTAAGCTAGAAAAATACTGTGAATTTAAATGCTTAGATGGGCCATTGAGGAGAAAAATCTCAAAAGAACAGAAATACTATGATGGCCAATACACTGTAAAACCTAAAGCTGTCATTACTGGAAAAATCAATTCCACCTAATTAAACACTACTTGAAATATCAAGTTTTGGGCTCATTAAACAAATGTCTAAGATCCTTGAACTTACTCATCTTCATTCAACTTATTCATTATTTATTCATCTTATTCATCAATTTTGAGTCAATTCAATTAAAATTATTAAATGTAAACAACGATATCAAAATAAGAAAAAAATCTGAGTTGTCTATTTGCATCTATTTACCTCAACTTAAATAGTTAAGTTCATTCTACAGTATATAAACACCAAGTTAAGTGAACTTAATTACACACGTTTTGGAGACACCATTACTAAATTCAATTGAGGGAACGAGTTCACTTAATCAATTGAGTATTGTCAAATTATTAGGGGTTTTACTGCAACATTTTATTGATTTGTAACATGGTTAAAAAGCAGTGATTATGGGAAATCAAAGTAAATCGAAAAATAAATAATAAATAATAAATAATAATAATAAATAAAAAAATCAGTCTAATTTAATGTCCAAAATGTTTTATTCCCTACAAATCTTTCAATTCACATTTATATTCTTTTTTGACAATGTTGAAACTGAAAGTTTTTAGCAGCCAAATACCAAATTAGTTACTTATTTTTAGACAGCATTCAATTTAGATAAATAACCCAAATGTATAAACCAAAATCAAATCATGCTCTGCTGCATTCGCACAATTCACAGACCATTTTTAGTTGTAGTAGTTATAGTTTCCTAGATCAGCCTGTGCAGATATGAATCATTTGTATCAAGAGTCATCTTTACTCATTAAAAGTACCAGTTAAAAAAAAATGAAATTAGTCTCCTTTTGAATGCCAAAACTGCTTTTATTCTTTTTTTTAATCGTCACTATAAACTATAAGCTGAATATTAGAAATGTAATCCAGACAAGACAAATCCTTCAGTAGTCCAAATCCAGCAAATTTTACTAAAACCTTGTAATCCCTCTGCACAGTACACACTCTCCAACTCTATATGGATTTTGTCATTTGTTTAAATTATTCATCATCGTGTCTTGCCATGTGGAATCTCTAGAGATGGTAGGAGCTTGAATGATCAGTCTGATGTCAAGCAAATATGGAACGGATGCTCTGATGTTTCCTGGAAGCTGTGGGTGTACCGTAGCGTTAACATACACTCCTCTGTTCTCCAGCCCACTTCCAGGGTGCACGCAGTGACTGCAGACTGAAGCGTGTGGCAGATTGGGTGGACTAATTCAGGATTAATTGCATGCTTGTTACAACAGGGTGCCCATATGGCCTCAAGCTCACTGAAGTGTCACTTTTGTGTCAAATCGCACATTTGCTCGAGGAAAAGGGAGGATGGGGAGGTTGCTGCTGAAGTGTGTTGTGTTTCTCAGTTCTGTCGAATCTGCAGAAACATCCTGGCATGTGACATGGATCTTCTTCAGTTGCCAGCACGAGTTCTGCAAGATTGAAAAGGACGTGATTGAACATTATTCTCGGGCATTGAATTGCTCACAATGGAGAGTGAGGGGTTATATTGTGTATTCAATGAGAAATCTAAGACATTTGAGATGAGGCAATTCATGAGGCACGGTGGAAGCCATTTAAGCCTGTTTAGAGTCAATGTCACACAGATGTTCAAGACGGGATCAATTCCTGAGAAATAGAAAACTATTAGAATCAAAAGGTCCCAGAATACTTGTTAACTTTATGGCCGTGAATCCATGATCCGATTTGAGGAAGAATGCAATCGTGATCCAGATTTCACTGGAGAGGCCACTTTTGTTACAAAATGCTTCATTGACGATCTGTGCTGGCTTTCAAGAAGAGAGAAATATAAAAAAATTCACCCTCATTACTACTTTTCTTTTCCAGTTCCTTTCAGAGTGCTTTTTCCAGCTGCCATTCACATATTTTGTAAGTGCCTGCAATGTAAAAAAAAAAAAAAAAAAAAGAATGTTCAGAAAAATAAGAAAGAAATGTTGGCACAATAGCCTACACAGTATAAGAGCCCATCCACTTCCATTGTATAAGTGGCGATATGATATGATACAGCAATTTTTGCTTATTTTTTTGTCAATAAATTAGAAGTCAAAATAATTTTTATGGTAATCAACATAAGTCCACAAATGCTATTGATTGAGCTTAACTTGAACATTGCTTTAACTTCTTTTGTAGGAAAGGCCTCAGTTTTTACAGTGATGTAAATCAGCCAAATGCAGTTTCATTTTATGTGTTTTTTTTAACAATTCTATATTTATATTGAGACATTTTTTTTTTTTGTGGTCGTAGATTATTGGATATTACATTTTACGCTATTGATTTTAAAGGCACATACAACCAATACAATAATGTCTTTGCTTGGCAATGACCTACATAAGAGGAAGCAAGCTCTGTGCTTTAGTCTCCACTCACAAACCTCTCCATTCTTTTCCCTTCACCTGTCACAACAAAGAAACATCAACTTGCCCTACTCCGAGTGAAAACTGGTAAAATACTGAGTGGAAAAATGTACAGTGATCATTTGCAACAGATGTCGGGATAGTGGATTCTAGCCACTCAACTCCATTTGCATGCTTTTATAAGTCAAATGAGTGGGATAATGTTAGCAGTCTCTCTAATTCAATTAAAAAGTGGCAAACAAAAGGTGTGTTGTTTGCAGTGATGTAAGAACAGCTGTTCAAATGTGTGAGCATCTTCTGTTGTCCACACACACCACCAATTAGAACTGCTTCTATTGGGGTGTGAAATCCACTACCAAGAGCGATTTACAGAGAAAGTGACAGCAGACACACCATTTGGCTAAGAGGGTAGATATTAAGGTGGCACTGGCAGGCAGATCTGGTTGTGGTTTCCCGTAAGGCTCTCACAGCGGGTTTAGCTCGAACCCATTTCCCTGCAAACGTTTCACACTTCCCTACAAATCTAGTCTCTTCACCAAGGTTTGGTCTTTGGCTACATCAGATTATTTAAACTGTAAGATACAACTGTAGATAGATAGATAGATAGATAGATAGATAGATAGATAGATAGATAGATAGATAGATAGATAGATAGATAGATAGATAGATAGATAGATAGATAGATAGATAGATAGATAGATGGATGGATGGATGGATGGATGGATGGATAGACAGACAGACAGACAGACCTGCCTCTCATTCTCCATAATGATCTGAAACAAAATGCAATCAGATGGCTTTCTAATCCCTGTTTTTAGAAAGACTCAAGCGGGTTAACAGGTCAAGGTTCAGCTACAAGGGGTTAAACTCTACTAATTGTGTCCCTAGAATGAAGTTTACATCTCTTTAAAATGGCTTTCATTGAGTCACATTTCGCATTCGCTGCTTTGACTACTTTACAAAGACTGAATTGCAGATATTTAAAATGAGAGCGGCAGATGCTTAAAATGTAAAAAGGTTTCCAGACCAAAATGTTATGTCACAACTTAGCAGAAGGGGATTTCCACACCTTGGGGCCAAAGACTTTCTAGTGCCAAAACAACAGACAACAGTATATTTGGCTGTCAATGCAAGTTCCTTTGAGCTGAATGTGGGTTTACTTTTACTGGGTGGTAGAACAAAGAGAAGCATTTGCGAGTTTAAAGGTATCACCCAACGATAAAACTTCAGTTATTATTTACTCACTCTAATGTCACTCAAAACCCTATGACTTTCTTTCTTCCATGGAAAGCAAAACCTGACATTTTTTAAAGCTTTTCATTGTCATACAACACAAGTGAATAGTGACTCCGGTCTGCTAAGCTCAAAAATGGAAAAAACACACATTAAAACCACATTCAATGTAATAAATACGACTCATGTACTATATTACAAGTCTTCTGAAGCCTTACTCTCACTTTCAAATCAAATCATTAATAAGGTGTTGAAAAGGAATATGGCAGTAATGTTGATAGCATCAATCCTTATTAGTTCTAAGAAAATAAAGTGATCCTATGTCTTCAGAACACTTGGAATATACGTAGTGTATGAGTTGTTTCGTTTACTTTTACTGTTGTATTGATTACTTTCACTATTTCCTTTGATTTTGTGTGTAAGTTTGTGCGTGTGTGTGTGTGTGTGTGTGTGAGCGCGTCATAATTCACTTTCATTATACAGCAAATACATCATCTGAAGATTTTGTAAAAATTCACATTTTGAGTTCCATGGAACAAAGAGGGTTTGGAGCATCATTGGGGTGGGAAAATAATGGCAGAAGTAAAATTTGTGGACTATTTGAACTATTCCTTTAACACTAGATGCAGTATTGTTGCATTGTGTGTTATAGCCTGACTTTTAAGAATGCACAAGTCTTTTTGAGGGTAGATCTATTATTTTTTTTACCTTGAATCCATTGGTGTGAGATTCCAGCAAGGTGGCAGGACTTAATCGTGCTTTTAACCCCCATGCCCTGTGTGTTAACTGTAGCTGGGGTCTTTTGCTATAGAAAATAGAAGTGGTTTAAATTATTTCACACACTTTATTATCACTCCACATTGCACAATGCACCAAGCCATGCCTGCAGTGACAGGGTACTTGAAAGTTAGTGAGAAATGAGATGGAGCAATCGTCTAAGGTCACACTAGGCCACAATGGAACTTTTAGTCATCTGCTTGGGTGAGGATAGTGGGGAGGGAAGCCGTTCAGCCTTTTTCTTCTCTATTACATTAATTGTTTCCAAACCATTCGGCCTTGAACATGCACCAGACTATACTCAGCACATATGCTTCAACCACACTTAACATTCCTCGGTATGCAAGCCCTTAATCTTTCCTCCACTTTCCCTGTCACTTGACTGTGAGGAGGGTGATATATGGCGTTGAGAGACATGCCGACATTTGGGGGGGTAACTTTGAAGGCTGCATCCACAAGCAGTTTGTTTGCAGGTCTGATTTTTTTTTTTACTTTTGGGTTCTTTATTTATTTATTTATTTGCAGCTTATTGCTTCTTATGTCATTTTTGAAAATTGCATCTTGCATGGCACTTTATATATCAAAAACATTACCTTGATATGTTTCTGTTGGAGCACTGGATTTCTTATTTCTAAATTTCTTTCTAATAAGAACAGTGAAATCTTGAGGACTGAATCAATAGAAACAATTTCGAGTTAAAAATGCAATGGCACAAAAGCACAAGGGTGGGATGATTAATAACAAGATAGCATCCTTCATCTGTGGATAAGCAATATCTTCTGATATATATAAAAAAAAATACTGAATGTCAATTCATATGCAAAACCAAATTTTTGACAGACATTATTGTAAAATAATTCAATGCAAATAACACGTTATAGTCTTTGATGTCTGTTCAGAATCTTGGGTAAACGACATACTGAGGTTTTAAGTTAAAAAAGATTAAAAAAAATTGTTTTCCCAAAAATTTATATTATGTCCATATTATCTTTCCAAATTCGTATACTAGTATTTTGTTTTTGTTTTTTTCAAACACATTCAAAGTTTATAATGACCACATTTGTCAAAAAGGCAACCTGGTTTCATAGGATCCTGTTATATACCTACATTTTTGCTAAAGTATTGTGGCAATTTCGTAGTGAAATGAACACTAGAGGCAATATAACCAAGAGCAAAAAAAAAAAAAAAAAAATGGCAGATAATCAGTTCATAAACAATTGCTTTTTGTCCTGTTCCCCAAACAGTGCTATCTTATGATATCTATTTATCTAGTATAGTGCATGACTTGTAAGGTGATACATTACATAGCAGGGCTAGTCAACTGGCGGCCCATGGGCCAAATCCGCCCCACCAATCATCTTTTTCTGGCCCTCCGACTGATTTTTGATAAAATTGCCTCGCCATCTGAAATACCAGAGTGCTCTCATGCGTGAGTTTAACAATGCGCATGCAACAGCATTAAGCTGCCATCAGTTGTCCAGATCGTAGCATGCGTTTAAGCTTTTCTGGCGATAGTTTAGTTACACTGCTTTGCTAAATATGGATCGCTCCATTTAGGTGAGCATTTGATTATGTCTTTTTCGATAAAATGTATTTATGTAAATTCCTTAGTTGTGTGGAGTACGGTCAAATCTACAGAGGGAAAAATTATCACCGCAGTTGTAACAGCAATGTTGTCAGCACATATGTACACTGGAGTTTTCTGGTAGGCCGCTGGGTAATTTTGGCTGCCCATTGATACGCAAGCATCATCCCATCCTACAGGCGATATAGGCAGCCATCCTGGGCTCCAATATGCCAGCGCAGACCTCATAACTGAGTGAAAATTAAATGAACTCTGTAAGGTATAGCTAATAAAATGACTTTTATTTTGTGAAAATTAACGAAAATTAACTTATACATTATAACAAATTTCCATGTGAATGTATTAACTCAATACCACTTGTGCACCTCAATTTTTGACAGACAAATAACAATAATGGTGACAACCAAAGACAACATATTAAGTACATTAACATTTATGCATTTGGCAGACGCTTTTATCCAAAGCGACTTACAGAGCCCTTATTACAGGGACAATCCCCCCGGAGCAACCTGGAGTTAAGTGCCTTGCTCAAGGACACAATGGTGGTGGCTGTGGGGATCGAACCAGCGGCATTCTGATTACCAGATTACCAGTTATGTGCTTTAGACCACTACACCACCAAAATCTGCAAACTGTAAAGAAATGAGCAGTACATAGTCATTTGCATAATTTATTCATACCGCAGGGAGCAGTAGTGCTTTCTCTTAAAAAAAAAAAAAAAAGTTTTGTATGTTTTTAAGTTATGACAAACTTCGCACTGGTGGGGCCAGTTGGCATGACTAGCAGTCAATAGAAATGTTTTTTTTTTTGTTTTTTTTTTAACACAAACATTTGAAATTGAGCCAGAAAATTATATCAATGAGCCGGTGTTATGGTGTGGTGTGTTGCGGACCGGGTTTGGTGGACCACTCAGTGCCACAAAGTCCAGGGCAACTTTTAAGTCACACTGTCCAATTGTGAGTCAGCCCTCTCAATCACAAACAGCACCAACCCTGTTTGTTCTTCTTATGCCAATGATTATCTGCACAAAATGTGTACAAATTCACAATATTTGTAGGACACATTTTTTCCTCATTGAATAGGATGATACTATGTAGAGAAAATGGAAGAATCAATATTTTATCTTTTTTATTTGTTTTTGTTTTTTCAAAAAGAAAATTACATTTAAATGCATTATTAAGTAAACATGACATTTCTTTATGACCATTGTTTTGTGGGTTGATAATGTGAGAGGGCTTTAGCAAATCAAAATATTTCTCCTCAGTTTTCATAATTTGTAAACAATCCCCCTAAAATGTTAAAACTATATTATATATATTATATTATGTTAATATTTTTTTCATAGTAAATTTTAGCAAAAATTATTTGTTAATTAAGAGTATAAGTCATGTTAGCTTTTCAGCCAGATCTTATGAAATAATTTATGGCCAGACTATAAAAATTATAAAATTATAAAATATTATAATTCAAGATGAATATTGAAATACATTTTTGCCCCCACCAAGTTTTCATGTGGATAATCTGGCCCCCGCAAGAAAGTAGCTGAAGAGCCCTGGTAGATAGCCATCTATGAGTGCAAACAAATTGGGCAGTAACTCAACTGATAAAGCATTGCACTTGTGATTCAGAGGATCGGAGTACGAGTCCCAAAAAGCATGTGATTCGACATGTGAATCAAAAGTGTCTAGAAGCACCACACCACAAAAAGATGTGGTTTCTTCAGCAATTGCGTTTTTCACTGCACATTTTCTTTATATAACTCTATTGGTTAGGTTTAGGGAAAGGAGGTAGGTTTTGTTGATTTAAAACTTGATAGAGCATTAACCTTAAAACCCCCATCTGTTTAGAAGGTTATTTAACTCACTTATAGCACCACACAGTGGACAATTCACCTCTAAACTGCCACAATAGGTGTAATGAACCATGTAATATTATTTTAGCAAAAATGTTGCCAGTAATGTAATTTTCATGAGAAAATAAAGAAATTATGAATGTGGTCTTGTATGCTACATTCAAAGTCTTCTTAAGTCATACGTTGGAGCAAAAGTTAAGACATTGTTCCCTGAAAATCTTCCCTTCAGCCATAGCTCTCAAATCAAATATGGCATCTATGCCGCAGGTTGGACATCTGTCTCATAATGAAAACTGACTGATGCCAAATATGATGCCACACTACTATCTGCACCATATTGTGAGAGCTGCAGTGGAAATATGAACAGCATATGAGTTTGGAACAACATAAGGGCAAGTAAATAATGACAGAATTTTAATTTAGGGTTAAACTAGCACAGGTTAAGTAACATCATGCAGTGTTAGGAATTCAAACCTGTGAACAGTAGTGTATGCAAACAGACCCTTGGTGACAGGTCGAGATGATATGGCTCTCCCTCCGAGTAAAAACATACCTCAGCCTCTTCCTCTCTTTTCTTTTCCCCACCTAGGATGACAGATGTGTCTCCCTTCCCCCACCACCACCCCCATTTTTCCTCACTGGTCCCTTATTTCACAGCCTACAGGCTTTGGTGGGGAGGAAATGTGCCTGCCACATGATGATATCTTGATTTTCCCAAAATGTTTTCCATTTCCTGTGAGTTGTAAGCCACAGACATTACACAAAAGGCACACAATCACCCACTTCTACAAAAGATTTCTAATATAGCGTAAGCCATTGTGGTCTCTGAGTAATTGCTCCTGTATTTTAACCAGCAGTAAATATGATGAAACAGCAGGGTGGGTTGGGGTGGAACAGGGTGGGGTGGGGGGGATCTTTGTCATTTCTAGTGCAGATGTATTCTCTCTTCCAGATAAGTGACTTTAAGGGTTGTCCTTAATTTAACGAAGCATTGTGTGTTCCGAGTGAAGCATTTCGATGTCATTGTAAGAAGTTCTTTGGTTAAGAGTGTGGAACAAAAACTCTTTACAAGTGTTACATACTTTGGTGAAAGAAAATTTGGCTTCTAGGTTAGTAAAATGTATACAGAATATCGGACTTTCTCAAACTGCTAGTTTCAATTTCCTCTTGGGTTCTTTAGACTACAGTCAAGAAACATCACAATTTAGTGACAAAAAAGTGTGTTTAAATTAAACATAGTACAATAATATTTAATATTATTATCCCCTTTTCTCCCAATTTGGTATGGCCAATTCCCGCTACTTAGTAGGTCCTTGTGGTGGCACGGTTACTCACCTCAATCTGGGTGGCGAAGGACAAGTCTCAGTTGCCTCCGCTTCCAAGACCATCAATCCACACATCTTATCACGTGGCTCGTTGTGCATGACACCACGAAGACTCCGCATGTGGAGGCTCATGATACCCTCCACAATCCATGCACAAATTACCATGCAGCCCATTGAGAGCAAGAACCACTAATCATATGTCTGCCATGGAGGTGCCTCTGGTCAGTGCCCATGAGGATGCAACACTCCTTGTTGAGTGTGCTCGGACCCGCAAGGGGGGGGGCCTCGGTGCGATAGGCCAATGAAATGGCGTCAACCACCGAGTGGGAAAGCCTCTGTTTGGAGAAAGCGTTCCCTTTCCACTGTCCACCAAAGCAGACAAAGAGCTGCTCGGAACATCTAAAGCTCTGTGTGCCGTCCAAGTAGGTATGCAAAGCACGTACCGGACACAGCAATGAAGGGGCTGGGTCTGCCTCCTCCCGGGGCAGCAGCAGTCTTAGGATTACATATGTGTCTGCCGGACCGAACTCCAGGCAAGTGTTGCTGACAGAGAACGCTTGCAGGTCCCCGACCCTCTTGATGGAGGCGAGCACGATCAGCAGGGCCGTCATTAGGGAGAGGGTCCTGAGTCCAACTGATTCTCGTGGCTCGAAGGGGGGTCTCTGAAGGCCCGAGAGGACCACTGAGAGATCCCAGGAGGGGAACAGGCTTGGCCGGGAGGGATTTAACCTTCAGGTGCCTCTTAGGTACCTAATAATCAAGTCGTGCTTACCCAAAGACTTGCCGTCTACTGCGTCGTGGTGGGCTGTGATAGCAGCTACATACACCTTCAGGGTGGATGGGGGCAGCCTCACCTCCAACCTCTCCTGCAGAATTGAGAGCACTGACCTGACTGTGCACCTTTGTGGGTCTTCGGCCCGAGAAGTACACCACTTCACCAAACAAGCGCCACTTTAGGGCGTAAAGTTGCCTGGAAGAAGGGGCTCTGGCTTGGTTGATCGTGTCTATGATGGCAGGTGGTAGATCAGCTAGATCTTCCACGTCCCATCCAGGGCCAGACGTGGAGGTGCCAGAGGTCTGGGTGTGGATGCCAGAGCGTGCCCCGTCCCTGAGAAAGAAGGTCTTTCCTCAGGGGAATTTTCCAGGTAGGGACTGTTGCGAGGAGTACAAGGTCCGAGAACCAAGCCCGTGTGGGCCAATAGGGAGCCACTAGAGTGACTTGTTCCTCATCCTCGCTGACCTTGCACAGCACCTGTGCAAGAAGGCTCACTGGGGGAAATGTGTACTTGCGCAGCACTGTGGGCCAGCTGTGTGCCAGTGCGTCTGCCCCGAGTGGAGCCTCTGTCGGTGAAAAGGTCTACCTGAGCCTTGCCGAACTGTTCCCAAGTCAGCTGGACCGACTGGGGGTGAAGCCGCCACTCTCCACTGGGCAAGCGTTGTCGTGATAGTGCATCAGCCACCACATTGAGGTTGCCGGGGATGTGAGTGGCGCGCAGCGGATTTGAGACTCGCCCTGAACCAGCGGGAGAAACCTCCGCAGGGTAAAGAATACAGTTAACAACTCTAGGCAGTTGATGTGCCAGTGCAGTGGGGCCCCTTTCCAACGGCCCGCAGCTGCGTGCCTGTTGCACATGGCGCCCCAACCCAATTTGGAGGCGTCGGTCATGACCAGGATGCGTCGGGACACCAGCTGCAAGGGGACTCCAGCCCACAGAAAGCAGAGGTCTGTCCAGGGTTTGAGTGTTTAGCGGCAGGCGGGGGTGACCATCACATGGTGTGTGCCACGGTGCCATGCTCGTCTCGGGACTCAAGTCTGGAGCCAGTGCTGAAGCGGTCTGATATGCATCAACCCCAGCGACTTTTTTAAAAAAAGTTTTAAAGGTACTGCAGTGCCTGGCCTGAAGGCGGTGAGGCATTCCAGCACTGTCTGCGTGCGATTGTTGGTGTCTAACTCCATGCCGAGAATAGAGATGCTTTGAACTGGTGTGAGCTTGCTCTTTTCCCAGTTGACCAGAAGCCCTAAGTGGCTAAGGTGCCTGAGCACCTGGTGAGCCAGTCGTCAAGGTAGTTGAGTATGCGGATGCCGGCTTCTCGGAGTGGGGCAAAGGCTGCTTCTGTGACCTTCATAAAGATGCGAGGGGACAGGGACATGCTGAAGGGGAGGACCTTGTACTGATAATCCTGACTGTCAAAAGCGAAACGTAGAAAAGGTCGATGTCGAGGAAATATTGAGACGTGGAAGTATGCGTTCTTCAGGTCGACCGCTGTGAACCAATCTAGATGCCAGACACAAGTTAAGATGTATTTTTGCGTGAGCATTTTGAACATGAGTTTGTGCAAAGCCCTGTTGAAAACTCGCAAGTCCAAGATCGGTCGTAAGCCGCCGACGTTCTTGGGTACAAGGAAGTAAGGGCTGTAGAAACCCTCGACGGTGTCACCAAAGAGGCCGAACTGTGAGACAGGGGCATCGAGGAAACGTGTGTTGTCCGTCTCGTGCATCTCAAACAAGTTCAGCCACAGATGACATTCCCGAACCACAAGTGTGGCTGTGGCCTTCATGGCCCTGAGGGCAAGGTCGGTCGCTGAGCACAGTTCCTGCAGCACGTCGGGATCAGGACTACCCACGTGCAGATATTTAAGTGCCTTGGCCTGGTGGACTTGCAGGAGGGCCAAAGCATGCAGGGTGGAAGCGGCCTATACGGTGGAGCTGTAGGCTTTGGCAGCCAATGATGACGTCCTACAGGCCTTGGAGGGGAGCACAGGGCGAGCCCGCCAGGTGGCGGCGTTCTCGGGACATAGGTGGATCACAACCGCCCTATCCACCTGGGGAATCGCCATGTACCTGTGGGCCGCTCCGCCATCGAGGGTAGTGAGGGCTTTGTGATGAGTGGAGAGGGGTGAGCCGCAACGGCTGTGGGGAGGACGGAGGGTTCCAGTCCAGCCCCACACTGGTGGAGGCCCGAGTAAGCATGTCTGACATCTGGGCGTCAACCTCACCGATGCCTGACCGCTCTCTGATGCAGTGGCAAGCTCATCCAGCTCAGGGGGCTCCAGAGGATAGGCAGGCTGGCTGTGAGGTGAGCCGCTGTTGCCTCGAGCCCGGAGGGAAGTCAACGAGTGTGCCTGGGGGCTTGCGGGGGTGTACCCGGTGAAACCGAGCCCTCTGCCATCCCCAGATCGCCTCCATCGCCAGCCGCGTTATCCTCAATCCCGTGGGAAAAAGGAGTGACGCGGGGGGTGGCTGGTTGAAGGAAAACCGCTACTGCAACATAGTCATGGTTATGTTCTCGCAGTGAGAACATGAACCATCCACAAACGCTGCCTCGGTGTGATCGCAGCCCAGACACACGAGATAGCACCTGTGGCCATCTGAAGCGGAGAGCACTCTACCGCATCCAGGAAGTGCACAGGGTCGGAAAGGCATCTTTATAAAGACAAGTCCTAAAAAGGACGTTCAACGCCACTGTGTATTGCTCTTTTAGAGGAAAATACTCTTTTATAGAAAGTCACTCTTTTATAAACTCTTTTAGTTTGCGCTGTCGAAGCGTCCATGGGCAAACTGCACTGCCGTACAGAGAAGGAGAAAGCCACTGAAGTGCGCGATAGATCCAACAGCAGATCACCAGAGGTAAGAGGAACAGGTGTGTGTGACTCGCAGCTCGCTGCATACACGACCATCGGCTCAGAAGAAAATTTCTGAATGGAACAGACGTATTTCCCCTTTATACCGTATGTCCGGGGGCGGGACATGCAAATTCTATTTGACAACTTGGCCTTTTTTCATAGATCAGAGGCCTTTTTTCATAGATCAGAGGTATATTCAGCGCTCAAGAGAGACCCCTAGTGTCGCTTCTTCGACACAACGTCGAAGTGAGCGACAGACGGGGAACTATTTGTTCATAGTGGTTGATTATTAATATAGTATCTATATATTTAAAGTATTTACCAAAATATTCAGATATATACAAATATATAAGTAATTTTGCGTCATGGAAGTGGGCAGTCGCTGCAGAGCTCTTTTGCCTTCGTTTGTTTGCTGTAATTCTCTGATTGGTGAATATTTCCATTTAAGTTCATGGGTAATGTAGTTCTTCATCAGGAATTCTGCTATTGAACACAATAAAAAGTTGAATATAATAAAAGTTGAAATAATGCAGTCTGATGGCTGCAGCAGAAACAAAGACCATTAGTTACCATATGGAAAAATGTATGGTAATTTTACATCCATAAACAAACTGTTGCTCATACTTCCACCAAAATCCACCAAACATGCATTGTTGTCGACCAGTATGAAAAATAATCTATTAATAATTATAATCTAGGCATATAAATCGGGATCACTACCACAAACATTATAAAATACTCAAACAGTGACTTTTTGACCTGCTTTCAGACCTCATTATCAAAACATAATCATATACCTGAGCATCAAAGTATAGAAATCAGTTATGTCAAAGCTTTATTGTGTACTTTGTATGTTCCCACAAAAAATGACAGAAATGCATAAATTCCAGGATGCAGCTTTTATAAAATGGCAGTCATATCTTTATTGACAGAAGTGTTTCTTTTGGCTGTCTGTGACAAGCAGCTGGCATGACTTGTAGATTTACCACCCCATTGTTCAGCCCTCCATAACAAAAACACACAGTTTCCTGTTCTCCTCTACCCCTGCTTAGTATTCAGGGTGGAATATTGTTTGAAACGTAAGAGGGGAGAGTAACTGTTACAGATAGTTTGCTATGGAAGGTTAGAGTTCCTTATCAGAGTCTGTAAGAAAAAGAGTAAACACAGTGTGAGGACATGTGTGTGTTGTTAGGCTTGCCTGAGACAGTAAAGTATGTTTGAGGTCATGAGGTGTGAGTGAGTCTTTTTGGTTCTCATTATACTCCTCACCGTGGGAGAAGTCTGAGTGTCTACATGACCCAATGCGTCATTGGAAACGTAGCCAATTGGTATGTGATTCCTGTGTCGTTGACTGGGAAGAACCCACAGAGCAGACAATCTTGTTTCATCCTTAATAATAGTTCACAGTAAAAAAAATAAATATTCAGGTAACCTAAAATATGCTCTTCATGTGGTAACTTGATGTCAAAAGTATTATTTGAATTCAAAAGTATAAGTGTATGTAAAATAACACTTTCAATTTTAAAAACATTTTATTCCATCTAAAAGGAAACGAAAAGTAAACCACGTTAACTTCCTCGAAAATTGTAAACACTGTCAAAACATTGCTCTGTATGTTTAAGCATCCTGACGAGAGTGATGTAGTAACATTGGCTCAACCAACAGCATGAAAACTATCATTTTCTTCCGACCAATGGAAGATGGAGAGTGTTTGGGAAACCTTTTTGTAAACCAAAATTACCAGCCTGATAAAATTCCATGACTGTAGTGAAAGTGTATCACTTTAGCAAAGTGATACAATGTAGTTTGTTACAAGTACTGCATCAGTTTCATGGTGCAATGTCCACTAATGTGGCGCTAAAAGCAAGATAAATGTTCCTGCGAACTGAGTTTTTTAAGGTTAATGCTCTGTCATATTTAAAATCAGCAAAAAATACCTCCCTACCCTAATCCTTAAACCTAAACCTAACTGAAAGAGATATAAAAAGTCAATGTGAGATGAAAAACTCATTTCTTCTATGAGTTCTGGCTCATTTGTCAACTCTCATGCCCTCCGAGACTCATACCCTGGCTCTATGAGTAATAAGTACAACACTCTAACAGATGAGCTACTGTGCAGTTTGATCACATTCAAGTAAGCTTGTAAAAGTAGTTGAGTATTTAATGCAAACGTTAAAGTGTATCAACTTACATGTCATGATCTATAGTAAAATTGTTTAGATGTCATAAGGTAGCACTGTGTGAGGAACAGGATGAAAAATAAGTGTTTATAAACTGATAATCTTCTCTTTTACTTGTGATTTGTGTGAAAGCAGAATAAAAGCCATTGTTGTTGTAGCACCTTAGTGTTAATTTCACCAGGAAACTGCCACGATATGTACAGTGAGCCACCTAAAAACAGTTATGTAATTCTATGAGACCAGGCTGAAATTAAACAATTCAGACATTTTCAGTGCTCCAATGTTGGTTGATAAATAATTTAGTGTGTATTATGTTTTATTAAAAATTTATTTTGAACACATCCTGAAATGGAAATTTCTGAAAGTTATTTCTTTAGTGATCCTATTAAACCATTTTTGTTGAATGAGAGTTTGATTCACTATGCCACAATCCTGTTTGCGAATGATTCTTGGATAACGTGACAGTGACGCTATTTGATATGTTGTAAATTGAGTCAACATAGACATAAGTTTTGACAAAGAGGCAACTTAGTTTATTTAATCAACAGAAAACAACTTTTTTGTACTTTTCATCCATCTATCCATCCATCCATCCATTCATTCATACAAAACAAATATCTTAAGAGAGCAGCACAAGCGACTATGGTGAATCAATTAATTCAACATCATCAGTCCTCTGGAATGTGAATTTTCCTAAACACACTATTGGCTAGAATCGACAAACAAATGTAATAACTGCAAGATTAGAAAAAAATTAAATAAAAATAAAAACACGTTGATCAAAAATATATCCATGTGTAACAGCAACATATGGCTCCAGATTTGGTGAAGTAGTTTCCTTGCATTGTTATCACATTTAAACTGTCCCGATCAAACATATTGTAGGGAAATGGGCAAGCAGGTGTTCAAATTTATATAAAACATAACTTAAAGCATAATTTAAATGCCTGGGTATTGTATTTACATTAACAAGTCAACAAAAGGGCTTTCTGCATGTTGATTTCCAGTCTTGTTTGTTTGTGCTTTGCATAAATGTTTTAAAAAGACATAAGCAAACAAGAAAGAACCACATGCGTTTTGAGGACCACGCCAGTAAATTCTTGCACACTGACACTTGGTTGAAACAGCATAAGGGCTATAAAAGTCAATGTATTGTCATATGCCTCCATCAGGCCAGCTCTGGGATGCAAACAGTCTTTATAAGCCAGACTGTCAGTGGATTGACTCAAACTCATTGAGTCCATTTTCACCTAAGATCTGGGAGTTGAGAAATGTGAAAATAAGCAAAAACAATCAATTAAAATGGACTTGTATGTTCGAAACATAATCAGACAGATGAAGGCCTTCTTCGAGATATGATGGCAGGTAGATTACTTCGAGATGCGTAGCTCACTTCACATGAACACTGTATATATGGGGTGCTTCAGTATGATTTTGCAGTACACTGCTGACTTGTTCATTTGTGAGATTGTTCTATGCTTTGGAAGTAATTCCGCTTACTCGTATCCTTGTTAAGGTGTCAACAGATCTACAAATTCCGATGTGCACTAGAATCCTGAAGTGATTCTTCTGAACTAGACTGCAACCCCAGGTGGCATCCAACTAATCGGGCTAAACCAACCGTAATAGATCATTCTCAACGGCATCAAAATACAGATGTCCATCATTTGAAACTTAGTTGCTGTAGTGTCCTTGTTGCTTGCTGTCAAACTTTGTAGTAAATGTTTGCAGGATTTTGTTGTGGCATTTCCTGGACAATGTAGACCGGGTGTCCGTAGTCACCACTAACTTTCTCATAGTGAGGGCAGAACATACTACCTGATGTCCGCAATGGAAAGATAATGTCACTGGGCTCAGAGCTGTTATTGTTGCTGCCGCCACTGGTGTCAATTCCACGCTTGGGCAGCGTGTTTAATGGCAACTGGGCAGAGCATTGTTCAGAGTGTTTTTGATGGCAGCGATGTAGAAGTGCTACCAGTGCTATGATGATGAGGATGAAGATGACAGCACCAGATGCAACACCAGCAAATAGGGCCACTTCAGAGCCAGCGGATCCTACAGACTCTCCACTCTTCCCGCTGGCCTCGCCATTCTGTATAGAGTCTGGAGAACAAGAGAGGGAAATGAGTTTGAGATGACCTCTACTGTATTAATTATTTGGTTACAAAGAGAATGATACTTGAAGTAGAGTCCTGCTTTATAAATTATGTTTAGCAGACAACAAAGGGAGAATAGTTCACTAAGGGGCCCAAGTGTACTGGACCACACTTAACTAACCACAAAAGATTTTCATGTTTTATTTTTTGAATACAATAGTGTCAATCTCAAAAACTGAAATGTGCATAATTTACTTAAAAATAAAAAAGCTTGCTTTTACATTGCTCTTTGTAATTCATTAATTTTGGCTTGTTTGAATGTGGTCAGAAACCCTCCAAACTGAGCCAAAATTTGGGAGGAAAAGGGAAACATTTTAAGATAGCAACTTGTTTAGTACACTCAGCCCTTTTTGTATGTACACACAAGTACTGGTAACATTAGAACAATTTTCTAAAATATGATTTATTACTTGTCTAAAATTGTAATCAGATTACTAACTTTCCTGAATACTTCATCAAAAAAAGCAAAATTTCTAGTCAAACGTTTTAATTAGATTAATAACTTTATTGATTATCTGATTATATTACACTTTTCCTTCAAAATAATGTCTTTATGTCCATGCATGCCCTTCAGCTGTTACAGATAAATAAATAGATATACATATACACATAATTCCTGTTTCAAAATTATTCTACATAAATATATATATTTTTTTTTTTTTTAGAAATGTGAAAGTCAGTAACTGTAATCCGATTACAATATGATACACAATACTTTTTTTAACCAAAAGTTGTGACTTGAGATAATAAATGCTTTTTTTTTTTTACAAAAGCATACACTTTATAAATGTCTAGGTAAAGAAACAAATAATAGAAAGTGTCACGCTGTCCCTAGTCTGTCTGTCACTCTCTCTCCACAAACTACATTTCCCAGAAGCACCTCCCTAGACTTCTAACTACACAAACCTGTGTCCAATTTCTTTTCATAATTGATATGTGTGTGTGTGTGTGTGTATGTGTGTGTGTGTGTGTGTGTGTGTGTGTGTGTGTGTATATATATATATATATATATATATATATATATATATATATATATATATATATAAAACCTCAGTTTCAGTTGTTCCGGTGAGTTGTTGTCCTTGTTACCCTAATAAGGCTGTAATGTTTTGTTGCTTTAAGTGAGTTAATAACCTTCCTAGTATATATATATATATATATATATATATATATATATATATATATATAGTATAACATAATTTTGTTTATTATTAAAAGAATCTGCATCTAGATCCACCATCTCTCATCTTGTCCCTCCAACAAGCATTAAAGAAATAAATTCACTTTAGCTTCAAGAAAATGAAGCCTGTTATTAAAATAATTAAGATTTTTAGCATTTTAACATTATTTTCATAAAACCTTGAATTCTTCCCCCAATGTGCACAGACACAAACTGTAATGCATATGTACTCTTGATTTTCATTGCCGTAATTTCTTTATTTTGATTTTGGGGTGAAATGTGATATCGACATGCTTTCGTTAGATTCACCCCATACACATTACTACATACCAACTTTACTGACAACATCATTTTCTTTGTTGAAGGTGCTTTGGTCCTCATTGTCAAGGTATTTTGGAGGATTTCTTGTTGGTTGGTTTTTCGCTGAGAAAGAATCTGTTGGACCTAAAAAAACAAAGAAGAAAAGCCTTAGAGCTGACAACAAGAGGGACACTAAAATTACATCAATATTAACTTAAGAAAGGAAGAACAAGATGTTCAGCAAACTGTAAATAATTGTTTTGAACATAATATTAGACCACCCTTACATCTTTTTGACTTCTAGGTATTATGCCCCAGGTTTTGAGAGAGAATTCAATGAATTGGCTTAAAGTTGTGAGCATCTTCCTGCAAGCCCAAGGAATGGACAGCTGGCATAGCCATAGGAAACAAGCTCACATGACATTTCAATTACACGCTGAGGTACACTAGCATAGACACCCTCTGCTAGACCGGTGACTTGAAAGACTGTTATGGCTGGAGTGATCTTCATCGTTACAGTGATGCAAGTGTGGGTACGGAGAAAGAGATTGTGGGTGGTACTCACTCTGTCCAACTCTCAGGATCAGCTTCATGGATTTGGTCTTACAAACACCGCCATCGTGGTTGTTCAAACCTTCAAGTGTACTGTTTGATGTGGCTGAAAGAAAAAAAGTTATTGTTATGTTGCTCACAAATAAATAAATACATAATTGCAGCACCTGGGTGAATCTCATGTAAACTGTGAAGCACACAACACGTCTGTATATAAATACAAATGTAATAAATACATAAATTCGTATATATATATATATATATATATATATATATATATATATATATATATACTCCAGAGGGCAGTAATTGAAATTTCAGCTGTATGAGCAACGCACAGTTTATACAGTGAAGAAAACAAACCTTCAGTCAGCAGCACAAAACAAACATGCGTTACTTTCTTGCGTTCAAAACACTTGAAGGAGCGCAAATGCGAACTAAGGGATCACAAGATGTGTTTAAAAATTAAGCATTAAACTATATTTAACTTGACACAGTGACCTAAACATTTGATGTTTATGACGCAACGCACCCGAGCTACACAAGCATGTCTGACACAGGTGTATATTGACGGGTCCTTAAACAAGCCCTCATAATAAATCTCCAACTGATTGACAAATTCACTTGTGAAAAGGAATGCTGTGAACTGTATGCCAATGATTGACTTATGATCAATAATATGGTATTAAACAATATACTGTATTCTAAAGCCACTTTTTGTATTGTCTTATCAATGATTAACTCTTCTTCTACAAGAATGCAATACATTTTAATTATCTAAATATATATATCTATATATCTATATATCTTAAGTTATTGTTATATGAGGAGATTTCTCAGCAAATATTTGTATATGTGATTAATTAATTGGGACACCATGTATTGTAAGTAATTCGATTAAAAATTTTAATCAATTGACAGCCCTAATATATATATAAGAAGATATATAAGAATTTATGTATTTATTACATTTATATATATATATATAAATAAGAAGATATATAAGAATTTATGTATTTATTACATAATAGTAATAGTAATAGTAATAAGTGAGCTAGTTTATAACCAGGTCGACTTCCACATGTGTAATCACTGGTGCTTTAAAACCTCTAAAGTGTTCCTTGCAGGTATTTGAATCACGTGTTCAGCAGTCATTATAAATAATTTGTGCTCATCTATGTGTGCGCAAGTGTGTGCAGGTTCAGCTTGCTTACACAGAGAGAAAATCTCAGTTTTGCAGCACATCAAAGCTTCTGAAAAGCTTGTGTTTGTGGTGTTATGCGCTAGTAAATCACTAAGAAAAGCAGGATGCACACACACACACACGCTAATTTAAAAATACTACATACTCTGCGTGGTAACCCCAGGTGTAATCATACAGATTTGAACTTTACAGCAACTAAGCAAACTAAATCTTTCACATCATTATCACTGAATATCAAGGATTTTTTTTGCCAATCTGTGGCTGGTGGAGTGACTTGGTCAACAAATTAAAGGCCATTGTGCCCGTGCACCCATGCTATGTTCTCTGATAGCAGAGCTAAAGAATTCCATTGGCGGTAATCTCTCTTTCACTGTGAGGATTAAGACCAATCCTGCGTGAAGAAATGAACTTCCCCTCCAAACTGCTTAGGGCACAGAAAGAACTGAGTGACCAGAAAGTGAAAGGCTAAGAGAGTGGGGGTGGGAGAGTGAGAGAGAGTGAATGATCGAAGCAGGGAGAAACAGAGAGAGTGAAAGATGGTGATGTCCTACATCCCTACAACTGTTCCCACATTTGTGCACAGCGGCCTCTCTAGATGTGACATGACTCTTCGGCTTGAATGAAGCCCGCTCATTTCCTAACCACAACAAGCACACTCGGAGCCTCAGGCCAGTGCAGCTCAGCCAGTCACAAAGCCAGCGATCAAGTCACAAAAGTGGAGGTGGAAATGCAGGCAGCTGTTAATTTTGGTAGGTTATTTTTAGCCATTTTCATTTCATATAATAGGTAATTATTCTATATTCTTAAAAATTAAGGTTCTTCAATGTTCTTTGCAACATATTCCAGGTTCAACTCAGGTTCATAAGCTCAATTAACAGCATTTGTGCCATTATGTTGATTACCACAAAAAAGTATTTCAACTTTCCCCCTCCTTTTTTATATAGATATATATAGCCAAATTAAAATGTTACAGTAAGGCACTTATAATGGAAGTGAATGGTGCCATTCCTTAAATGCCAAAATACACATATTTTTAAAAGTACAGCCACATGATGTAAACATTATACATGTTAACATAATTTCAGTGCAATACAACTGCTTGTTATCATTGTTATCATAATGTTTCATTATAGGTTCACCAGACCAGCATTTTGGTTTCTGGGTTCTTTAAAGCACCAGTCAGATTTTTTTGTGTTCAATATGAACAAACCGCCATTATTGAATGAGTGCATAAACAGTGTTCAAAACAATGTCCTTACCGCAATTCACTTTGGTAAGCCTAAAATAAATAAAAACAAATATTCTGAGCTGTCGTGTCAGATTTGGTGCAAAATCGCTGGCTTACATCATTTATCATTGCGTCATTACATCATGTCCGTAAACACAGAAAATAACAACCCGATATCACGCCAAGGCGTGAAATAGACACGCCGGTCCACTGGCGGATGCGTGTCGGTGTCACGCTTTGCCTCCTCTAGGCGTGTGCATGACACGCGTGCGTCTAGGTAGAATACCGGCAGGGGGCAATCGTTTCCTCAACGCCAACAACTCTCCGCGCACCAAAGAGTAAGCGATATATCGCGTTCTCCAGTTCCGGTTAGCAGGATATATATTTTTGTATATAAACACACTTTTTAAATATATATATATATATATATATATATATATATATATATATATATTTATTTACATCAGCATAAGATACTCCACAGCCCACACACACACACATATAACAACGTTAGGCTACAGCAACGTTAGGATTTCTTCATGAAAGCAGCACTATAATGAACAAACATGTCCTGAACTAGTATGTGTGGTAACCCTTTATTGTCACATAGTCACAAAGTGAAAGTAAGCAGCGAAATTGGCCATCATCCTGCCCGTGCGAACGTACAACACGACAACGGTATCGCTTACTCTTTGGTGCGCGGAGAGTTGTTGGCATTGAGGAAACGATTGCCCCCTGCCGGTATTGCAACTAGACGCGCGCGTGTCATGTACACGCCTAGAGGAGGCAAAGCGTGACACCGACACGCATCCGCCAGTGGACCGGCGTGTCTATTTCACGCCTTGGCGTGATACCGGGTTGGAAAATAAGTACCATCTGTTGAATGTTCCAGCTGGAAAAACAAACTACGCTTTTACATAAAGTCTAAAGTCTAGTGCTGAAACACGACTGACGTAAAGAGTTCTTTCGCAAATTGCTTGCAGTTTTCAATATCAACCTTAGATGTTGCTAGAGAGCACAGTTACGTAGTGCAGCTTTAACAACTACAGAATAAGAAGTTCTTAGGGATTATCCTCTGGCATCAGACTGCAAAACCCTTTTTGGTTGTATTTTGAACCTTTATTTTATTAATTACATTTTTTAGTCATCAGTGATGAGTGTAGTGATCAGATTTTTATAGAACCTTGATCCTGTCTCAGACAAACAAACAAAAAAGGTAATTCTGACACAATATTGTTGTTATTATTGTGACACAATTGTGACTATTTCTAAACTATAAATTCAATTTTGACATAAACTCGTAATTGCATCCTTATTTCTTGCAATTGTGAGTTTATATCATGCAATCGTGACTTTATATCTCTCAATTGTGAGTTTATTTTTCACAATTGTGACTTTATATCTTTTAAAGAGTTAATAAACTAATACATTTTTGCAATTGCGAGATATAAGCCTAGACTCAGTTATTATATTTAAAGTCACAATTGCATCCTTATTTCTTGTTATTGCGAGATTGCATCTCATAAACTATGAGATATACTGTAAACTCGCAATTATGAGATATGGAGTGGTGGTGGTGGTAGTGGTCTAAAAGCACATAACTGGTAATCTGGTAATCAGAAGGTCACTGGTTCGAGCCCCACAGCCACCACTAATGTGTCCTTGAGCAAGGCAGGTAGCTCCGGGGGGATTGTCCCTGTAATAAGTGCACTGTAAGTCGCTTTGGATAAAAGCGTCTGCCAAATGCATAAATGTAATGTAAAATGTAAATGTAGATATAAATTCACAATTGCAAGAAAATAAGGATACTTCTTGCGATTGCTAGTGTAATTCACACACTTGTAACTGTATATTTGCAATTGCAAGTTATAAAGTCACAATTGCGAGAAGAAGTCAGAATTGTGAGATATAAAGTCAGAATTATCTATTTTATTTTGTATGGCTGGATCAAGATAAATTTAGTTTTGTACTTTTTGCAAAAAAAAAAAAAAACCCTTGTCTGAGTCTACAACAAATGAAAATGATTTGTTGTAACATGCAGATCATGGCGATATCATGCACTGATCGAGCAAGTATTTATTGGTTAGTGGTATACATGATTTGTTTAGTACACTGTTTTCATTCATTCATTCCTTAAACTAACGGTAGCTAATTTTTATCTTGTTCACAAGCAAATGCAAGAAGAAATGTATGCCAAGACTCTCTGTTACACCTATAAAATGGTTAAAAAGGTTTGTTCTCTAACTCGTATTTTGTCACACTGTCACAAATATCACAGTTATGCACACATTTTCTGACATTTGCATACTCACAAGACAGAGTGACGGAGGTAAGTCTCTTTAGAATCATTTAGATCAGATATCCCTGTCCCTCAGGCTGCAGGCCAAGCTGCCTTAAAAAATCACATCAAATCGATCTGTCGCATAATGGCAAAGGATTGAGGGATTTGGAGCGTGTAAATCGTAACATCACATAAACAGCCATTAAGGAACGTGCCAACTGAAAAGGGGCAGAGATCAACACACGCTAAACTGAACGATAGTCCCTTTCAAAGTAGTCAAATGATACTAATAACATCCATCAATGGGGCCATCAACACGACATTCTTTCCAGAGAACATCTCAGACTTTCACACCCCTGAAGGGGAAGAGTACAAATAGCCAGACCTTAAAGGGATAGTTCACCCCAAAATGAAATTTTTTTCATAATTTACTTACACTCATTGTTTCAGATGGCTTTCTTTCCTCCGTGGAACATAAAATATGTTAGTTAGAAGGTTTGAATGAACAAAACTGTGAGTAAATGATGATAGAATTTGCATTTATGGGTGAAATACCCCTTTTAACATGGGTGTAGGAAAAATCTTGCCAAAAAAAAGAAAAGATAAAGAAACTTCAAATTTTAAAATATTATAAATGAAATCAAGTGTGCAAGCTAAATAATATAATGATTAATGAACATAAATACATTGCACCGTTAAAGTCACTCTGTGTGGTAAAAACTCGTACCATTGGATTGAACACATTTACGTAGAACAACAAACTTGAATTGTTAACTGTATTAGGGGGACCACATTAATCAGACCCCTGCACAGACAAAAAAATGGGGAAAAGATATCTTAGAAGACAATGCTGGAGTCAGAAATTCCCAGGAGTGTGATTGGTTCCGCATTTTGGCTTGTTCTACTCAACATTAGAGCTGGCAACAGTGTTGAAAAATGATCGTGAATCAGCACCTGAGGTTAAATCTTGGAGAAAGCATGGCAAGAAACTTACAGATGATGTGATAGTCCTTTCCTTTGAGGAACTCCAGGCCCCACAGGTTGGGACTGAACTCTTGAAACTTAAAGGTAAATTTCACATCCTGGTCCGGCTTGCCACAGTTGAGCAGAGCCATGTCGCCCTTAGCAACACGACAGGTCTCCAGTTGCTCTTTGGTAACAAGATAGACCCGGAAGTATTCAATGTTTGTCTGCTCAGTGGAGCCTGCCTTGATTCGTGGGCACACAATGTCCATTTTGTCCCCAATCTGGGGGTATAGTACCAAACCCTTTCCTGGAACAAACCTGAAGGAAACAAGATGATGTTAAAGGAATAGTTCGCTCAAAAATGAAAACAGACATAAATGGATGGCTCACCCAGAAATGAGAATTCTGTCATCATTTTCTCACCTTCATGTTGTTCACATAGGAAGATGTCAACAGAATGTTAGCCTAGTGTTAACCATTCACTTTTGTTGAATGGGAAAAGATGCAATAAAGCTGAATGGTAACTGAGTCTGTCATTCTGCTTAACATCTCATGTTGGGTTTAGAACAACTTGACGGTACGTATGTACAATGATAACAGAATACAAAATTTTGGGTGAACTATCCCTTTAAAATACTGCTTATGGAGTTATAAAGATGAAAAACAATTACTTAAAACAGTTGTCTTCAAATTGGGTATTATAATTTTAGGGCAGATGTAGAATTTATGTTTGGATGTCTTCCGGATGCCCATGTTATTGGAATTAAATGTATCTTCAAAGTATTTAAGGAATGTTCTAGGTTTAATACAAATGAATCTCAACTGACATCATTTGTGGCAAAGGGTTAGCCACCAAAAATTATTTCAACTCGTCCTTTTTAATAAAAAAAAAAGCAGTTTAAGCTGTTGTGATGGAAGTGAATGGGGCCAATCCATAAACATTACAATACCCACTGTTTCAAAAGTATAGCCATATGACATTAACATTATACGTGTTAACATGATTTTAGTGTGATAAAATCGCTTACTCAACTTATCTGTGTAATGTTCTATGAAATATTGCAACTTTGTTGTCATGATGATGTAATGTTTGTAAACCCTACAACATGGCAGTGCTGAAAAATTCCTCATTTTGTCACACTAAAATCATGTTAATATGTATAAAGTTTACATCTTGGGGCTTTACTTGTGAAACAGTGTGTATTTTTAATGTTTATGGATTGGTCCAGTTCACTTCCATTGTAAGTGCTTCACCACCTTTTTGTAAAAAAAAAAAACAAGGGATGAGTTGAAAGCATTTTTGTAGTTATCAACATTATGCCACAAATGCTGTCAATTGAACTGAACTATTATTGAACATTTTTTAAATATTATCAGCTTGAGTGTATCTGACAGTTTATCTGGGTAAATCAGTTAACCAAAGGGTCATCGTTTATTACTGAACAGTTGGAATATATGGATTTATTCATTTAATGTAAGCGTTAAAGTCAATGTAATGGTCTTTTGGCACAATCTGTAGAAGCAATTTAAAACAATACCCAGAAAACTTTTGTTAAACAAGGAAGCCATGTTGCTCCCATACCAATGCTGTAAAACAAGCAATCGACTGAAATGGAATGAGATAAGCAGTTTCCTTTGGCTAATGTTCAGAGTTCTGTCTTGAAGCAGAATACAAATATATCTAAAGCACTGAGGGTAGTGGGACCTTGGCTTCCCCTAGCATACTTATAATATTTGCACAATCAATATTCACTAATTTCTGACTGGTTGCTGGGTGTCCTGTCTCTACCCTTGTAATAAACACTTTATAGATGTTAATTGCAAAACCGTTTTTACAACATTAACTTGTTATAGAATGGTTCAGATAAAGATGATTACATTGTTTGAAGATTCTCAGATTATACTGATTTCAGTTATAAAAAATAAACTGCAACTTCCATTTTAAATAAAGCTTGTATCCAATGAATTGATCCATTTATATTAAGGATGCACCAACTTTTTGGCTGATTAAGATAACAATTTTAATAATAATAATAATAATAAATAATAATAATAAAAACAACTGTAGTCTGATACTGACATTTTGCCTCTTACTCAACATATTTTTCATCAGATCACTCTTTAGCTAAAATTTTAAGAGAACCACAAAGAAAGATAAATATAACATACAAGTAATAAAATAGATAAATCTATGATTGCATTGGGGTAAAATATTATTTTGCACTTCTAAAACATTTCTGCACTTCTGTTTTTGCAATTCTAAACAATAAAACATTTTGAATATTATGATAGAACAACAAATTCATATTATGCATATTCTACATGCTTTGCTCTTTCAATTTTCATTTATTTTGGTAGGTATTTCTTTATTTCACACACAGACAAATATATAACTCAATACATTTATGTAATTCATTTATGATGTTTATGATGGTTTCAATTTGGATAATAATAGGCCAATAAATATCAGTGGCTGATACATCGGTGCATCCCTAATTTTATTCACTTCTAAATCTAGCTTGCATCCTCATAAAGTAATTAAAACCTGGAAAGAAAGAGACCCTCGAAGTTCTACTGGGGGTCCCAAGAAGGCAGGAAGCCTTAGGGTCCCTCCTCCACCCCCTGTGATACCAACTTTTGTGTGGTTCTTTCAGAGAACAAACCAGGACGGGGGTTGAACTGTGCCTTCATCCAGGAGCACCTTTTGTCTCCAAAGCTCTGTGACAAAGATTACCCACTGAGCTACTGGAACTCATGAAAACCGATTACAACCTGCACCAAAGCTCCACTACACTATAGCTTAACATCTTAAAAGAACGTTATCCCACATCTATTTCAATACAGGTCAAACGCTATGAAGATGCTACCAAGGCAATCCGTTTCAATTGAGCGACAAGTTCCTGGTATAAGGAATATCTTTATTTTACAAAATGTGAAATCTGTGCACATTTGTGAGATTGCTTGATTATTGATTCCAGGTAAACTGCTAACTGTTATCCTAACAACATCTGAACATGGTTTTGGGTAAACAGACCATATGGCAAGCTCTCCGGCACCTTAATGGTGATCACCAGATAACCTCAAGGCAGGAAAAGGGAATGTAGACTACTTTGGCAGCTGAAAAAACACCAGGCTGGGTGTTTCTATCTCTGAAAGTAGCACTTGTACTAGTTAAGTGCCTTTACCTTTAGCCTGTAGTGTACTGAAACGATTGACGCAGAAAGGTGTGCTGAAGAACAGATGCATAATTGTCGAAAGACCTTGGACACCCATTCACCTAGTCACACTTCATGCTCAAAATAGCTCAGGCATCAGCTCTCTCTATGCCAGTCAGTGAGAAGATGTATTCCACTCTTCAATTTAACATTTCTCCGCTTACAATCAGTCCTAAATTTACATTGTGGCTCAGGGCTCTTTCGCTATTGATCAAGATGTAAGATCTCCACAAGTTTGCAGCCTCCACTGCCATTCCCCAACAAATAGATATGTTATTGAAGTTTGTAAGACATCTAACAACCTCACCATACAATTTAAGCAAAACCATTGTATTTACCTGCCATTTTTAAAAGGTCACACTCAGATAACTTAAATTAAGCAAATACATACATGAAAGATAACTATAGTGGACTGGAAGTTCACAAAGCTTTAAAACAACTTTTAGATTTTTATGTTATAATTTGGAATTATATTTATTTCCAAAATCCACTGGTAACCCACCTGACCTGCATTTAAATAAGATTAATGCTATCTCAAAAGAAGAGGACTCATTTCAGCCTAATTCTGCAAATGGCACTTGCTTTACAACATCTCAATGTTACTGCATATAAAGCATCATTGTAACTAAAAACCGAGCACTCATGAAAGGTGGGTGGTCTTCAACCAAAGAGGCAAGGATTACGAATTTATTTGCATGACTATGACAAAGTGATCAAATCAATAAAGAAAACAAATTGCAATCACATTAGATCCACTTACTTAGTATTCGAAGTATTCCAGTATATTGATTCTAAAATTGTAGACCGGGCCAGTTTTAGTCGACAGGCAACAACGAAAAGTCCAACAATATAACTCCACATAGTCGTATCCATTGCTATGTGAAATTCGTTCTCCAGTTAAAATCTGTTATTATAACGGGAGTGCCTGGATCGGTCTACAAGTGAGAGATCCACGGGCATCGGTCATTTAAAACGAGACGAATCCGGTGTGTTGAGCGCTTTCATCGGTTCCTTTTAGAAAAGGATTTAAGGAACAATTCTTTAAATCGTGCTAAAATAACAGCTCCTGCACGACTGACACAGCAGCGGACAAATAATACAAAATCGGTGGACAGCGGGCGAAAATCCTTAAATTGCAATAATTATTTGGATATTAAAATGTCTCAATGTATTCTTTGCTAAATCTATGGACATTGCCACAAATATAGAAGAAGAAATAATAGCTAAAGTGGATGCTTCTAGAAGTGGCAGCAAGGTTTCCGAAACTCGGAATCTCAACTCGTATCTCATTTAAAGGCAGTACGAGTGGCTCGCCTGTTTTTCGTCTTTGCATTCAACTCTGCCAGTCTTGGAGTGCCCTCAAGACGTGCTCGGAGACTTCTTAGGACAACCCAGTATTGCCTGTTGACTCCGCCCACATTACTCTCGATTAGATGACGCTGAATGAGTGACACTTTTTTGATTCGAAGTGGACTTTAAGGGGCGGTTCGGACCGAACGCGTTCTTGCGCTGAAGTAAGATAGACACCGCGCGCAATGAATAAAATAGGACGAAGGTGTTTTTAAAATGTTAAGTTATTTGAAAATTGATATGGCGTTTAAAAAGCAGCGCAGACGGACAAAAACAGGCTAAATAAATAAATTAAAGAAATAATCTAGGCTAATAAGTCTTTGGGAAACTGTCACATTTGAATTTCTGAATTTGAGTAAGAAACTGTTCTTGCGATTAAATAACTAATCCTATGTTTTAATCCAAACGTGTACGAAATTTGTCTACTAACATTATTCCCAACGAGTTTAATCCGTTTAGTCACGTAAACCTATACAAAAAAAAAAAAACGCAAATCTCCAAAATCTGTATTATTCACACGAGTATGGTGCATTTTGCAGTCTTCTGTTTGATGTTTAAAAAGACTTCCTTTAAAGGAAAAAAAAGAAAAACAATTTTACTTCGAGATTAGATGCCTCAAATAAACATTTCGAAAACGACCCAACAACTGAAACATTTGCTCGGCAACTGATGTTTATTCTCGGTCGCGTGTTTGGACTGGTATCAAAGGGAAAAACTAACAGGTAAGAGATAATTGGATATCGGCCGGTGTAAAGTGTGATCGGATTTGCGCTTTAATCGTATGGTCTGCGTTCGTGTATGCGTGGCTCTGGCGTGAATCAATTGTGTATTTGCACTTTGACTTGCGTTGAAAACACAGAGGTGTCAAACAAACTATTAATTTGGCTACGGATTGAAAGCATTTAGGTAATGGTGACATTCTGTTATCACCACTTAGTAGCCTCTAATGCTGGTTCCATGTCTTTAGATTCTAAAAAAACAGCTTTTGATTTAGTGTCAGAGATGCCTATATAGAAAGGTTATATTGCGGCTTAATAGGTTTTCAGACAATATATAGGCTATACACACACACACACACACACACACACACACACACACACACACACACACACACACACACACACACACACAGACAGGTGGCCATCAGTTTGGAAGGAAATTGATATTTTAATTCACCAAAGTGGTATTCAACTGATCACAAAGTATAGTCAGGACATGTAAAAAACAGCATAATCACTATTTGAAATCATTTTTGATCAAATCTAGACAGGCCCCATTTCCAGCAGCCATCACTCCAACACCTTACCCTTGAGTAATCATTATAAATTGCTTATTTGATACTAGAAAAGTACTTGCTATTATATCAAACATAGCTGAAAGCTATTTAGTTTGTTAAATTAAGCTTAACATTGTCTTTGTGTTTGTTTTTGAGTTGCCATAGTATGCAATATGGCATGTCTTAAGGTCAATATTAGGTCAAAAATGGCAAAAAAAGAAACAGCTTTCTCTAGAAACTCGTCAGTCAATCATTGTCATGAGGATTAAGGCTATGCAATGCTTGAAATTGCCAAAAGAAATATTAATATATATATATATATATATATATATATATATATATATATATATATCATACAAAGGTGTACACGACAAGACAGCCACATCTATGGCAAGTGTTACAGGAAACGTGGGGAAAATGTCACCTAAGTATCTGGCCAAACTGACAGCTAGAATGCCAAGGATTTGTAAAGCTGTCATTGCTGCACATGGAGGATTTTTTGATGAGAACTCTTTGAAGGATTTTAAGAAGTTCTGAAAAAAAATTCAAATTGTAATAGTAATTTTTCACTTTATTAATGTCCGGACAATACATTGTGATCAGCTGAATGCCAATTTGGTGAATAAAAGTACCAATTTCTTCCCATAAGAGCAAAATCTGTACATTATTCCAAATTTTGGCCACCAGTGTGTGCATATATATATATATATATATATATATATATATATATATATACACTCACCTAAAGGATTATTAGGAACACCATACTAATAGTGTTTGACCCCCTTTCGCCTTCAGAACTGCCTTAATTCTACGTGGCATTGATTCAACAAGGTGCTGAAAGCATTCTTTAGAAATGTCGGCCCATATTGATAGGATAGCATCTTGCAGTTGATGGAGATTTGTGGGATGCACATCCAGGGCACAAAGCTCCCGTTCCACCACATCCCAAAGATGCTCTATTGGGTTGAGATCTGGTGACTGTGGGGGCCATTTTAGGACAGTGAACTCATTGTCATGTTCAAGAAACCAATTTGAAATGATTCGAGCTTTGTGACATGGTGCATTATCCTGCTGGAAGTAGCCATCAGAGGATGGGTACATGGTGGCCATAAAGGGATGGACATGGTCAGAAACAATGATCAGGTAGGCCGTGGCATTTAAACGATGCCCAACTGGCACTAAGGGGCCTAAAGAGTGCCAAGAAAACATCCCCCACACCATTACACCACCTCCACCAGCCTGCACAGTGGTAACAAGGCATGATGGATCCATGTTCTCATTCTGTTTACACCAAATTCTGACTCTACCATCTGAATGTCTCAACAGAAATCAAGACTCATCAGACCAGGCAACATTTTTCCAGTCTTCAACTGTCCAATTTTGGTGAGCTCTTGCAAATTGTAGCCTCTTTTTCCTATTTGTAGTGGAGATGAGTGGTACCCGGTGGGGTCTTCTGCTGTTGTAGCCCATCCGCCTCAAGGTTGTGCGTGTTGTGGCTTCACAAATGCTTTGCTGCATACCTCGGTTGTAAGGAGTGGTTATTTCAGTCAAAGTTGCTCTTCTATCAGCTTGAATCAGTCGGACCATTCTCCTCTGACCTCTAGCATCAACAAGGCATTTTTGCCCACAGGACTGCCGCATACTGGATGTTTTTCCCTTTTCACACCATTCTTTGTAAACCCTAGAAATGTTTGTGCGTGAAAATCCCAGTAACTGAGCAGATTGTGAAATACTCAGACCGGCCCGTCTGGCACCAACAACCATGCCACGCTCAAAATTGCTTAAATCACCTTTCTTTCCCATTCTGACATTCAGTTTGGAGTTCAGGAGATTGTCTTGACCAGGACCACACCCCTAAATGCATTGAAGCAACTGCCATGTGATTGGTTGATTAGATAATTGCATTAATGAGAAATTGAACAGGTGTTCCTAATAATCCTTTAGGTGAGTGTATGTATATATATATATATATATATATATATATATATATATATATATATATATATATATATATATATATATATATATATATATGACACACACACATACACAATATATAGGAAAATTAAATTGACTGGACATAATTTGGAAAGGCACACACCTGTCTATATAAGGTCTCACAGCTGAAAATGCATATAAGAGCAAAAACCAAGCCATGAGGTCAAAAGAACTGCCTGCAGAGCTCAGAGAGAGGACTGTGTCAAGGCACAGATCTGGAGAAGGCTACAAAAAATTTCAGCTGCATTGATTCCTAACAGCACAGTGGCCTCCATAATTCTTAAATGGAAGAAGTTTGGAACAACCAGGACTCTTCCTAGAGCTGGCCTCCCGGCCAAACTGAGCAATCAGGGAAGTAGGGCCTTGGTAAGAGAGATGATCAAGAACCCGATGGTCACTCTGGCTGAGCTCCGGAGATCATGTGTGGAGATGGGATACACAACCATCACTACAACACTCCACCGATCTGGGAGTTTATGGCAGAGTGGCCAGACAGAAGCCTCTACTCAGTGCAAGACCCATAAAAAGCACCTAAAGGACTCTCAGACTGCGAGAAACAAGATTCTCTTGTCTGATGAAATGAAGATTGAACTGTTTGGCCTTCTAACAGGACAATGACCTTAAACACACAGCCAAGACAACGCAGGAGTGGCTTATGGACAACTCTGTGAATGTCCTTGAGTGGCCCAGCCAGAGCCTGGACTTGAACCCAATCGAACATCTCTGGAGAGACCTGGAAGTGGCAGTCCACCGACGGTCCCCATCCAACCTGACAGAGCTTGAGAGGATCTGCAGAGAAGAATGGCAAAAAAAATCCCAAATCCAGGTGTGCAAAGCTTGTCACATCATACCCCAAAAGACTTGACTAATCTCTGCCAAAGGTGCTTCAACTAAGTACTGAGAAAAGGCTCTGAACACAATTTGATATTCCAGTTTTTACTTTTTAATAAATTTGCAAAGTTATCAAAAATTTCTGAATGCACTGTGTGTGTGTATATATATATATATATATATATATATATATATATATACAGTATATATATATGTATGTCTGTATTGTATTTGAAAACCTATTAAGCTGCAACATACCCTTTCTAGATACATCTGACACTAAATCAAAAGCTGTTTTTAGAATCTAAGGCATGGGACTAGCATTAGGTAGGCTACTAAGTGGGTTAACATTTTGAAAACAGGATGTCACCATTACCTAAACATAACTTATATGAAAAGAAATAACAGAAGGTTGTTTTGAATAAAACTATATAAAAAAAGGGGGTGATGGAGCCTTTTACCCCACAACTGGGGTTAAAGGCCACCAGGGGATTTATATTGAAAGGCTGTTGCATATTGTATAACACTGCTAAGGGCATTGAGCAGTAGATGTGGAATAAAACAAGGCTAATAGTGTGCCACAGCGAAAGCCGCCAGGGCAGCGCACGTTGATGGAAGAAGTGTCAACTTCAGACAACTAACTGGATTGGGCCCTGCTAAATACGTTTTGTACCAGGCCCAAGAATGTCTAACCGCAGACCTGCTTAGATATACACACACATACAGTTGAAGTCAGTTTACATACACCTTAGCCAAATACATTTAAACAAAATTTTTCACAATTCCTGACATATAATCGTAGAAAGCATTCCCATTCTTAGGTCAGTTAGGATCACTTCTTAATTTTAAGAATGTGAAATGTCAGAATAATAGTAGAGAGAATTATTTATTTCAGCTTTTGTTTCTTTCATCACATTCCCAGTGTGAGTTTACTCACACTTTGTTAGCATTTGGTAGCATTGCCTTTAAATTGTTTAACTTGGGTCAAACATTTTGGATAGCCTTCCACAAGCTTCTCACAATAAGTTGCTGGAATTTTGGCCCATTCCTCCCAACAGAACTGGTGTAGCTGAGTCAGGATTGTAGGCCTCCTTTTTTGCAAACACTTTTTCAGTTCTGCCCACAAAATTTCTTTCGGATTGAGGTCAGGGCTTTGTGATGGCCACTCCAATACCTTGACTTTGTTGTCATTAAGCCATTTTGCCACAAGTTTGGAGGTATGTTTAAGGTCATTGTCCAGTTGGAAGAGCCTTTTGCAGCCAAGCTTTAACTTCTTGGCTGATGTCTTGAGATGCTTCAATATATTTCAACATAATATTCCTTCCTCATGATGCTACCTATTTTGTGAAGTGCACGGTCTCTCCTGCAGAAAAGCACCCCCACAACATGATGCTGCCACCCCCATGCTTCACGGTTGGGATGGTGTTCTTTCGCTTGCAAGCCTCACCCTTTTTCCTCCAAACATAATGTTGGCCATTAGAGCCAAACAGTTCAATTTTTGTTTCATTAGACCAGAGGATATTTATCCAGAAAGTAAGATCTTTGTCCCATGTTCTCTTGCAAACTGTAGTCTGGCTTTATATGGTGGTTTTGGAGCAGTGGCTTCTTCCTTGTTGAGCAGCCTTTCAGGTTATGTTGATATAGGACTCGTTTTACTGTGGATATAGATACTTGTCTAACTGCCTGACCTTTGCTTCACAAGGTCCTTTGCTGTTGTTCTGGGATTGATTTGCACTTTTTACACCAAACTACGTTCAACTCTAGGAGACAGAATGTGGATGTTCAAAAAACAAAAAATATATATTTTGTTTTTCCCATGATGTCAAGCAAAGACGCACAGAGTTTGAAGGTAGGCCTTAAAATACACCCACACACCCACTATCAGAAGCTAATTGTCTAAAGGATTGACATAATTTTCTGGAATTTTCCAAGCTGCTTAAAGCACAGTTAACTTAGTGTATGTAAACTTATGACCCACTGGAATTGTGATAGTCAATTAAAATTTAAATAATCTATCTGTAAACAATTGTTGGAAAAATTACTTGTGTCTTGCACAAAGTAGATGTCCTGAGTGACTTGACAAAACTATAGTTTGATAATATTAAATCTCTGGTTAAAAAAATGAATTTTAATGACTTCAACCAAAGTGTATGTAAACTTCTGACTTCAACTGTATATATACAGTGGCATGCAAAAGTTTGGACACCCCTGATCAAAATTTCTGTTGCTGTGAATAGCTAAGCGGGCAAAAGATGGCCTTATTTTCAAAAGGCATGAAGTTAAAGATGACTAATTTCTTTAATATTTTAAGCAATTGTACTTTTTTTATTTACATCTTTTACAGTTTCAAAAAAACAAAAAGGAAAAGGGACTGAAGAAAAATTTGGGCACACTGCAAGGTCAGTATTTATTAACACCCCCTTTGGTAAGTATCACAGCTGGTAAACATTTTTGTGGCCATCTAAGAGTCTTTCAATTCTTGTTTGTGGGATTTTCGCCCATTCTTCCTAACAAAAGGCTTCTAGTTCAGTGATACTTGGGCCGCCTTGCACGCATTGCTCTTTTGAGGTCTATCCACAGATTTTTTATGTTTAGGTCGGGGGACTGTGAGGGCCATGGCAAAACCTTCAGCTTGCGCCTGTTGAGGTCATCCATTGTAGATTTTGAGGTATGTTTAGGATTGTTATACTGTAGTAGAAACAATCCTCTTTTAATCTTCAGCGTTTTTACAGATGGTGTGATGTTTGCTTCCAGAATTTGCTGGTATATAATTTAATCCATTCTTCCTTCTACCAGTGAAATGTTCCCCATACCGCTAGCTGCAACACAAGCCCAAAGCATGATCTATCCACCAAATTTGCATCACCTGGCCTTTCCAAACATGATTGTGAACAAGCCATAGCCCTAACAAGCTAACTAAGTTCTGAGACCTTGGTAAAAGTTATCTGAGAGCTCAAATCTCTTGGGGTGCCCAAACTTTCGTTTTCTTCATTCTAAAATTGTGCAAAACAAAAATAATACACTTATCTTGCTTAAAATGTTGAAAAGAATGTTTAATCTTTAACTTTATGCCTTTTGGAGATCAATTCAGCTTCTACACACTTAAAAATTCACAGCAACAGAAATTTTGGCCAGGGGTGCCCAAAATTTTGCATGCCACTAGACATACATACACATACACTCACTGACCAAATTATTAGACACAACTTATTTATGCGATCATCTAATCGGCAATCATGTAGCAGCAGTTCAAAGCATAAAATCAGGCAGATACGGGTCTTGGAGCTTCAGTTAATGTTCATATCAACCATCAGCATAGGGAAAAAATTTCTTTTAGTGTTTTCAACTGTGTAGTAATAGTTAGTTGAGTATTTCTGTAACTGCTGATCTCCTAAGATTTTTTTTATTTATTTTTTGGCACAATGAGTAAAACCTAGAGACTGTTTCACGTGAAAATCCTAGGAGATCAGAAGTTACAGAAATACTCAGACCAGCCTGTCTGGCACCAACTATCATGCCACAGTTGAAATCACTAAAATCAAATTTTTCCCTATGCTGATGGTTGATGTGAACATTAACTGAAGTTCCAAGACCCATATCTGCATGATTTTATGCATTGCTGTTGCATGATTGGTTGACTAGATATTCACATGCATAATAATTAGGTGTACCTAATACAGTGGTCAGTGAGTGTATGTATACACACATGTAATAAATAATATACATTTTTGAAATATGCTTAATCTACATCTAAGGAAGTACTCAACTTAAAACAAAATGACCAGTTGTCAAGCAAACAGATATCCACTTATCAGAACAAGAACAGTCATAGATTTATTGGAAATTCTTGACATATCCTTGATAAATGGGTCAAATATTTAACCACAAACACGAATTCTGGCCAGTTCTGCATTTTCATTCATTCATTCACCTCTAAAAGCATCTTCTCATTATTAACATGTACGCAAATCACTGACATGCATTTACCAGGTACCCTTTTTTTTTTTTTTTACAGCATTAACCTTTAACATCTTGAATGTACAATAATAAAATGGCTTATTTTTATACAATGCTCCAATTAGTTACCATTACAGTGGATTTTCCCTGGACATCTTGCATTCTACTCACATTAAATTATGAATAAACTACAAAAAAAAAAAATAAAAAAAAATAACTTCAATCGAATCAGTCATCTGTTGAGGTCTTGAATTAGTGAAACAGGACACCATAATGCACATTTAGATGAAACAGCATGTCAGGCCGGTCATTTTGTTCCTTATTCGTGCAATACACCAAATGCGTATGCAGAGACTACATGAAAGATAAGTGGAGGTTATCTATACAAGAGTCAGTAATAAAAAACAGACAGGTAAAACAGGGAAAAACTGAAGGGTATTTGACAAACTGATTGCTCCCGTTGTTTTGAGAATTTGAAACACACCACATGAGACCAACAAAGAAGAACTTGTGCCGTAACACAAAGCCCTCACATGAAGAGGTGGTCTAGAGAAAGTCTGGAGAAACCGATGGCATACCAGCCACATTATTTCCATCACTCCGAGGCCTTGAGCGAGAAAGACAGTTTAGGCCTCGACTTCCCTTTCCCCAAAATTATCTTCTGTTCTTCTTTCTGCTGTTTCTGTCGCTCTTGCTCCAACTTCATACGCTCTTCATGTATTTTCCTCTGCTCTTCAACTATTCGTAGCTGTTCTTCGGCCTGTAGGACAATATGTACGGAGTTTGTTAGAAGGATCCCGAAAATAATCACTGTTGTGTATCTGGATGCACTAAAACCAGAAGTAAACTGGCTTCTATTTACAATCTATAAAATAAACATGTCAATTAGTGCTTACGCAACATTTCCAATCCAAAGGACTACAATAAACCCTAATCGCATATAAAAGAGACATTCACTCTATATGAGAAGACAGCAAGGCATAGGTAATAAGAGTTTTAAAGCTAGAAAGGCTTCTAGGTGTTTGTAAGACTTTGAAAGACCTAAATGGATAAAGAAAAATAAACAGGCACACGAAAGCTACACACAGTCTCCACGTATGTATAAAAAGCACAAAAACATACAAATAAAATTGAAAAGATATGCATCAAGTTTGTAGAAATGTAATCTGTCTATTTTGGTTTCATAAGTTTTTGAAAAACATTTAAAGCATAAATTCAGTGACTTTAAAAATGTCATGTAGTGTAACCATCAATTAAAATGTATTAAAATACTTCCCTTAAATACAAACATACCTATTGTTGTACAAGTCTTAATGGTCTAAATGTATCCTCCATTTTTAATTTTTTTTGGCAAATAACAAAGCAGCAACCAACATGCTGGTTACACCACCTGACTTTGATTTAGTGTTTCATTGCGCAACATTTATTTTTCAAGAATTTCATAATTTAAAGAGATTTTAGTTTTATTTTTTTACAGTCTCAGATGGTTACACTACATGACATTTTTCACTTCAAGTCCCAGAAGAAAATATCAAAATTACTCTGAACTCAGCAATTGAAAACATGTTCATCATTCAAGAGGTGTATTCACAATTTTTGCTTTTTGTGAACTGCATTTTTATGTATTTTTGAAAAGATCCAAATCAAGAGTGTCAAGTCATTGACCCATAAGCTAGTGATATTTAAAGGTGCTGTAAGCCATGTCAGACATTTACTTCATTCCACCAATTTGTGAACTTCATCCACACACCACCCTCCAAAGAAATGTCAGCAAACCAGAACATGCAAAATGATTCACAGGCTGAGTGTTTCCGATAGGCTAAAAAAGCTGATCCCTTTTCAGTGAGATCTACCTAGTAGGGTAATTATAACCTTGCACCTTTGATAATAGGCATGAATGAAGCCCAGTTCAGTTTTTAGATGCAGTCTAGGGATGTAATGACATTAAAATGTTTTGTCGATACAGATTTAAAAAAATAAAAAATAAATATTGGCAGAAACACTTATTTTGCCACTTACCTTATATTATCATCAGATTACTGTTTTGCTAAAAAAATATATTTAAAAAATTAACAAAGTGGTAAAAATAATAAAAAAGCTAAAAATATACTTTCCATTGAACATGGATTGGATCTCTTGAACACTAAAGAATTTAAAGCGAGTCACAATAAAAGATAAATGGAAGATAATTTTATTTTTGAAAAATAAATACATTTGAAAGCATTATGATTGATGTAAAAAAAACTGATTTTGTACTTCTAAAACATATTCACACTTCTGTTTTTATAGACAACAAAAACTCACATTTTATATGTATGTAATAGAACATTACAAATTCATATAATGCATATGTTGGGCAATTCCAGGAAATGTCAACCACATCATGGAAAAATAACAAGTAACCAAAAGGAACAATGCAACCTGTAAAGTTCTATTGTGGTATAATGGATAATACCCATCAAACCACTAGAGGGCGCCGCATGCATAATCAATTCTGACTGGAACGCTTACTGCAGTCTATATTTACAATACAATACAGCTTTATTGTCAACCGTAGTTAAATTTGTCTTTGACCACAAATTCTTTTAGCTTTCAAGGTTTAGTAATCGTGTGGTACCATATTGCAATTTCAATCTCAACACAATCAATCGTGTAGATTTAAAGGGATAGTTCACTCAAAAATGAAAATTCTCTAATCATTGACTCACCCTCATGCCATCCCAGATGTGTATGACAATCTTCTGCAGAACAAAAATGAAGGTTTATAGAAGAATATTTCTGCTCTGTTGGTCCTTACAATGCAAGCGAATGGTGACCAGAACTTTGATTGTCCAAAAGGCAGTATAAAAGTAATCTATAAGGCTACAGTTGGTAAATCCGTATCTTCTGCAACAATATGATAAGTGTGGGTAAGAAACAGATCAAAATGTAGTTTTTTTTTACTATCAATCTCCACCTTTGATCAGCCCCAACCAGTAGGTGGATGAATGTGAAAGTAACTTCCACACTAGAATGTGGAAGTAAAAGTGTAGATTTACAGTTTAAAAAAAAGGGACTTAAATATTGATCTGTTTCTCACCCACACCCATCATATTGCTTCAGAAGATATGGATTTAACCACTGGAGTCTTATGGATTACTTTTATACTGCCTTTTGGACAATCAAAGTTCTGATCACCATTCACTTGCATTATGAGGACCAACAGAGCTGAAATATTCTTCTAAAATTCTTTGCGTTTTGCAGATGAAACAAAGTCATACACACTGGAATGGCATGAGGGTGAGTAAATTGTAAGACAACTTTAATTTTTTGGGTGAACTATTCCTTTAAAGGGGATCTATTATACAAAATTCACTTTTATATGGTGTTTGTACATAGAGTCGGCAGTGTGTGTGTGTACACAACCACCCTACAATGTTAAAAGTCAACCCACTCCTCTTTCTTATATTTCTATTAATCAAAAACTGTGTCAAAATGAATGGTTTTCATTTAATTTCATTCAAGCCTCACCCATGACTGGTAACGCACTCATCCCTATTATAACTGATCCTCCCCTGAGTGATCTACACACAGTCCGGCATTTTTTTCCACACTGGAGCAACTACAGTGAAAGGAATAATGTCTCAGCTTCGTAAGGGCCATAAGTGTTCTGTTGTTGGCTGTAAAAGTGAAAATAAGAGTCTTTGTGTACTCCCGGCATCAGAGCCACTGAAGACGCAGTGGACAAATTTTGTTTTTGAAGGAAATGTGCCCCAAAACATACAAAAAGTTGTGTATGTTTGTGCAAATCATTTTACACCAGACTGCTTTGTGAATGAGTGTCAATATAAAGCAGGATTTTCAAAAAAATTGGATTCTCAAGTATGGATAAGTACCAACTGTTCGTGTTCCAGCTTTATATCCTGAAGATGTAAATATCACACTTTATATTTTGTGAATGTTTGCAAATCTTCTTTCCAAATGTGCTTGTTAGCTGATACCACGGCTAATGCAGCTAAAGTTACCATTGTCTCTGATTGTATTAACAGAGACCAGAGCTATGTTGGGGTGGGGAGCAGCAGCTCATTTGCATTTAAAGAGACACACGAAAACAGCGCGTTTTTGATTCCACCCAAAGAGAGGCATTTACAACATGATATAATAAAGGATCCGTGGGGTATTTTTAGCTTAAATTTCACAAATTTTGTAAAAAGGGGCATAATAGTTTTCCTTTAATGAGTACCATACTAATGTTCTAAGAAGTAAAAAATGTGAGGTTGAAGATCTGAAGTCTAAGCGTTTTTTTTTTTATGGTTTTACCTCATCATGTATAGGTAAGTGCCGCTTTCACTGCTGTCACGTCTGTAACAATGGTGTTTCCTCAATGTGAGAACAAGAAATATGATTAAAATAAATATTACATATTCTTAGCAGTGCCAACCCTTCCACATTCTGTGGCTATCATTACTTCTGGATTGTGCATTCAAATTGTGATGATGAATAAACTATTGTTTTTTCATGTCTGCATTTTCATGCTTAAAAACGATTTGCCGATGGTTTAAATTTGGTCAATAATTGGTCGATTAATATTGGCAGCCGCATCGGTGCATCCCTAATCCTGTCCCTTACAATGCCAGGACAACCAAATCTATTTCAATTTAAACGTTTTTGTAGGACATGGTACATGTCAGTACAGTACAGTAGTGAAACTCTCACTAAACTAATGGACGTTGGTCAGTGGCTGAGATTCTAGACTCTAATCCGCTTTATATCATCACACATATACATACCAGTTTAGCATGAGCATCGGCTATCTTGCGATTGTTCTCCACCAGAATCTTCTCCAGTTCTTCACGCTTTGATTTCTCTTCCTCCTGCAAAGGTAAACAGGTTCAATGGGATTGTAAAGACAGATTTATTCCCAAAAACAAGTGGTACAACTTTAGCAACACATAAATGAGAAGATAATGAAGATGCTTTCAGCTCACCAGACATGGATAACCCTACACTTGTCCTTCACTGATGAATAAATGGAGTTCCTAGAGGAGTCAAATTGGGAATACTTTCTTTTTTATTGCAAAATATACCACCCATCAGCAAGGGAGGTTCTTTCAAAGCACTGACCTGTATTTTGCGGTACACCTCTACTTACATCTCATTCTCAGAAAAAAGGCCACACAGTGAAGTGCCGTCTGAGGAGCAGTCAGCTCCAAAGGTGTATAGGAGGAACAGAAGCGTGAACAACTTTCATCACTTCTATCCATAAGCAACTGTTCAGGTGAATAAATGAGCTTACTATTGCCACCAATGCTCATAGAACTCAAAGGAGCAGTGCATGTGTTCTTTTGTTAAAAAAAACTGTGTTTACATGGGGGAAACATTAAAAAGAAAGATGAGAGGATGGTAGTGCTGTACAATGCACTAAATTAATTTCAAACAGAGGACTTTTAGTTCAGTCACTAACATTGGTTACTACTAATGTGGGTAAGATTACAGTGAAAATATTCCATTTTAGTTTTACTTACTGCAGTCTAGTGAACCATTCACACAGGATGCGTTACTACGTCCACAAACAGTGGAACCCAGTGCTGCAGAAGGGAATAGAGTCCAAGTGTCTCGAAACATACTTTGCTTTTGAAGATGAACTATTTTTACTTTACACAATATTGCTGGTGCGAGACACATCGCAACGGTATGTTTCCATTGAAAAACAATTTTAAAAAAAACAGCACAGACAAATGCAAGAACATGTCCTGTGTGAACGGCCCTAATTGATCAGTACTGGGATGAACAGAAAAGAAGAACTAAGTACATTCTGTGGTGTGTGTGTTCACAGGCAAGTTACCTCCCGGGCCTTCTGAGCAGCAAGCTCTGATTGTCTTTGTCTCTCCAGCTCCTCTAGCAACTGCTTCTCCATAATGCGTTTGGCTTCCTCCACCCGTCGCAACACTTCGCTCTCAATCTCATCCTTGCGCTTTTCCAGTTCCTCCTCTACACGTTTGGCGACCAGTTCCTCTACACGCCGCGCTGTCTCCTCCTCTATAAGCCGCTCTTCTATCTCCTGCTGTCGACTAAGAAGATACAAATACGTTGTTTCACTTAGTACCACAAATTTATATTTTACTTGTTGTGTTTGGCCTGTAATCTTTTTTTTTTAATTATTTGTAATCTTTGAATTTGAAATAATCTGTGAAAAATAGTGCTACAATGTGAAATGTTTTCATTGTTGTCTAGCTTTTGGATGTTTCAGCAACTTCAATAAAGTTAACAAATTTGGCATGTCACATTGCTCTTGTGCATAGAAAAGTTCATACTGTGATAATAAACAATGTCAATACAGGATAATTAGTCAATTAAAAAAAAATTAAATGGCTGATGTTGATAACGATCTCAAGTGATGGGTAGCCGATGTCCAAAATAATGCAGACATATTTAATTTAGCCTAATGATAGCAAATAGCTTCACAAAATTACTACATTTTAATGTAATTGTTTAATTAATTGTTTCAGAATCAAATTCAAAAAATTGTAGTAGATTCTGGAGCTGATACCAGATAGAACGACCAATTATATTTAATTGGATAATCAGGCACAGCTATGATCTTAACCCTCATATTATCTTAGGGTCATTTTTGACCAGGACCTAGGGAGGGTAGTCACATAGGGTATCCTCCTCGTGGTTGCCATAATGTGGTTCGCTCTCGGTGGGCGCATGGCGAGTTGTGCAAATTTGGACCAGTTGGACTGCAATAGAGATTAATCTGTGAAATAGGCATGTAGTAAAATTGTCACTCTAAAATGTACACTTGTGTAATATTCTAAAAGCAGAATATATCAGAAATTGTTGTAATTTAGACCTAGTTAAGATGTTATAAAATGTTAAAAGTTATCAAAATAAATGTAAATTGAGACATAATTGGCCAATGTTTGCCAATTAAAAAAAAACTTCTTTACAAATTACATTACTTCATTAAAATTCAGTGTACATCACTTCCACCTATCATGATAGACATTAGGACTGCAGTAAAACAGATTTTAGCAGTTTTTTTAAGACAATAGGAGGGTCAAAATGGCTAAATATCAACTTGGCCCATATATATAAATTGCTCTATCGTTACTTATCAGTGCAAAAATCCAGATTCTGTGTCTTAACTTTCATAACAAAAAGCACCTGTGCCACAGACCCATGGTGCCATTGAATATTCCTCTACTATGATATTTTTTTATTATATGCCATAGGGCGGCACAGTGGTGCAGCGGTTAGGACTGTCGCCTCACAGCAAGAAGGTCGTGGGTTCAAACCCTGGTTGCCCTGGCCTTTCTGTGTGGAATTTGCATGTTCTCCCTGTGTCTGTGTGGGTTCTCTCCGGGTGCTCTGGCTTCCATCCAAAGACATGCAGGCTAGGTTAATTGGTGTCTCCAAAAAATTGCCGTGTGTGTGTGTCTGTCTGTCTGTGTCTGTCTGTCTGTAATGGACTGGCAACCTGTCCAGGGTGAACCCCACCTTTCGCCCAATGTTAGCTGGGATAGGCTCCTGTCCCCTGTACACAGGATAAGTGGTTGGTGATGGATGGAACAATGCCATGCTTTTGGACATGCAATAGTAACACCATGTTTTTGGAAATGTACCATGATAATCATAGAGCACATTGTAAAAAAACAATAGTACTGTACATGAATATAGTCATCATTCAGTACCATGGTGTATCCCTGCTGGGGGGGAAAAAAAAACAATAGAAACCCTCACGCTTTTGGTTCTATTGGATATAAATGAGAATTGTACAGGTTTTAAAGTAAACAAATTGTCATAATAGGTCTCTACTGGGAAGAGTTGGCTTCTATTGGTGGCATGTTATGTTTAGTGGATTGGGACCAATTGGGACTTTTAATGGAAACCAATAATTAATAATTACAATAATAACCAATAATTAATTCTTAACGGAATATGGTCCAAAACACACTACATTGCGTCGAAACCGTTAATAATAATAATAATATTATTATTATTATTATTTATATATATATATATATATATATATATATATATATAATAATATTATTATTATTATTATTTATATATATATATATATATATATATATATATATATATATATATATATATATATATATAAACAGGGTTATCAAAGAACCATGGCACTGCTGCCTTCTGACCCCATCAATGTACCATGGTACCACCACCGTATTTTGTGAGTTCTCATCATGGCTTACACGGTTTAAGTCATGTCCTACTACACAGCTGTGGACAAACTGGCGGCACTCACATTCTCCTCTGTCTTTCAATTTCTGCTTTCTTCTCCTCGTCTTCTTTCTTCTGCTTTTCATCTACGGCGCTCCTCTTGCTTAAAGCCCTGCCAAAAATATCGATTCTCTCGGGCGGCGTTGCGGGTCTGTCCCTCTCCCGGCGGGACGTGGCCGTATTCGATTTGGACCGAGAGCGCGACTCTCTCTTCCGACTCCTTTTGGACTCTCGGGACTTTGAGCGCCTCTTCCTCTCTTTGTCCCGGGACCTCGACCGAGAGCGGCTGCGCTTTTTACTGTGCTTGCTGCTTTTGGTGTGCTTGGACCTAGAAGAGCTACGGCTCCGCGAACGACCCATTTTAAATGTAGGTAGAGTTCAGTAGTTATCAAGTGCTCCACACGCTGAATATCTTTATAGCATCAGATAGACGGGTGACTACCGGCGGCACAAGCACTTCATCGTTTTCAAAACAAGTCTCAAATCGCACACAATTAAGGAATCAATCCAGACTGCATGACAATGATCGAGGAGATGGAACTATGCTTTGCAAATTAGTTGTTTGATAACAACGAGATAATTTAGATGCACTGTGCCATTTATTTCTTACGGATAAAAAGCAAAATGGAGGGTGACTGATCTCAGATCCCAGAATGCATCTGTAGTTGATTTTTTTCTCCTTACCGACATTTGGTGCCATTGATTACTGCCATCAACCGGCGTGGAGCGTGTAAGCGCTACGTGCCTGCCTCGGGCCTTTGCTTTTGATTTGAAGTTAAATAAACTTTAGCTTTATAACATACTAAAAAAAATATATAATAATATTAATAACTTCTGTAACACCCATAGCACACATACATATCCGAGTTGTCTGTTATAGATCTAATGTAGATAATCATCGCAATCTAATTAACTATCTGCTTAACATCTTAAAAAAGATCAGATTTACAAACAATCTAAATAAGCGTTTCAAAAACATGTTAAATGTCTGTTTTACATCCGAGACATACTTACAAGCATACGTCTTATATCTTATGCAGATGAGCAAACAACATAAAAACACGTTTCCAGATGTAACACACATCAAATAGACATCTGGGTGATGCACATGTGTATCAGGGCTGTTTGCTCATAGCAATATGTCTATAAGACGTTTCCTCTCAGATATCAATAAGACATTCAGCAGAAGTCTTTGAGACATGATTTAGATTGTTTGTAAATCTGATCATTTTAAAATGTTTAGCAGATGGTAATTACATTGTTATGCTTTCCAGATGAAAATATCTAAAAAAAATTAAATAAATGCTATATCTGCTATGTGTGCTATCTGGGAATTCACTCATTGACTGGCTGTGTTTAGGTTAGGTGTAGTAGTAAAGTAAAACAACCAGTGGTAATAGATTTTTGCTGCTGGCTGCTACAGCAGCCTCAGGCTTAATATCTAAATGTAGCTATTTATTTGTGTTCTAAACAATAGGCTACTGATCAGCTAAACCAATTATAATAATATAGCGATAAGAAATTAAATTGGTGTTTCTTGTTATAACTCATAAGGAACTCTGTCCCTTAAAGTTGCACTAAGTAACTTTTTTGTCATCTTGAATTTACGCTGAAAAATAGGCTGCATCCGAAACCAGGAAAATGCTGCCTCTGGAGGGTGTATACGGATGTAAGAAGGGACCAAGGCATGTTCGATTCATGTTCATGATGTATCCTGTCTACTGAGATCACTTCATCTGATCGATTTTTGAAGGCAGCATATATATTTCCTTCGCTGCCTGTGAAATCCCACAATACTGTGCGTGTGGATCCACAGCGGTTGAGCTTAAGAAATATGGCAGACGAAGAGGCAGTTGATAGACAATTTGTGTCTAAATGTATGTTTTTGTTTGCTTTTTCCAACTTTTGATTCCATTTCTAGTGAGAAAATACTATTGTAGTTAAATACACACTTGGTTATTGCCAAAACTCTCCTAATTTTGTTCTAGATTATTAGACCATTCAGTCCACACGAACCACAATGAAGCAGACATGTTACCTTTAGTGGACACCAGATGGCGATAATCAATTGCTGGTATCCTAGCAACGATGTGATATTTTGCTGCCTTGGTAGCCTGTCCTAAACCAAGGTACCGTCAAACATGAATGCTATCTGTTGAGTCATTGACTGATAGGGCAGTGAGGCAACAAGACAGCTACCTTTGGATTTGGACGCAGCCCTAGTCTCTTGGATTCTGGAATGCAGCATCATTCAAAATCAATAGTTTTCAATTACAGATGCCATTATAGAAATTCACTATTCACAGTCAGCCATGACTACTTTTACGAATGAGTTAATAAAGTAAATAACAGGGCCAATAATAGGGTGGTTACTGGGATTAGGAGAGTAGTATTTAGTCATGTGATTCTAACATGGCAGCCTCCATGAGGGGACCCAATCCATGTGACATAAAACAGCTTTTGTAAGGGTGTGACTGGTGTCTTAATTTTATGCTAGTGCGCATTATTTTATACATGTTTCAAAATTACATTTAATCTCTTTAGGAGTAAAACTTTTTTAACGAGGAAAAAAAATGAGTGCACATTTAAGGTAATCTTATATAAACCTACATTGCATGCATCACAAGCAATCAATTATGAATGAAAACAGCAATATGTATGTAAGTAATCTAAAGCTCTAAAATAAGTAAAAGGCTGTATTTATGTATACACGCTCTGGGTTTAGTTTACTTTGATCAGTGTGGTGCTTTCAGTGCATTCACAACATTTTAAGTGATTTCTGTTGTATACAATTTATTTTCTTCATGTGTATAATGCCAAAATATTTTTAAACTTTTAAAATCATGAAAGTTGTATTTCCGTATAGGGCTATAAAGCACTTTCGTATCTCTTTTATGAAAATCAGTCCCCTAGGAAACCCAAAAATTTGTGACAGTATTGTGAAGAATGAGGAATGGAAAATATTATTCTTGTAACGTCCGTCAGCGGAAACAATTTTCACTGAAAAGCACTTTTCTATAATAACAGGATCTTCTATGAGCGTGGTCCCTCTGGAAAACAGACCTAAACAGTGACTTCTGCTGGTCAATTAATGATATGGCAAGACTCACAACACAACTGGTTTTCATCTCGTTACAAATATTACATTATGCAGTGTGTCGCCTCAACAGTCTGTTTATGTGAGTACTATGTCTGGGTACCTAGAGTTGTTTTGTCAAGCAACCCCAGCAAAAAAGTACAAGGTTTGTTAAATGGATCCTACTACGGAAGAAGAGGATACATTAACCGATACATTACTGTTCACGAAGCTGTTTAGGAGATCTCAATGGCGGAAGATTTATCACGTTGTAAATAAAATGTACTTGTTTGACAAATTGCACTTGATATAAAACGTCATTGACATGACATTTCTCATTACACAAATATTGCTATGGAAGGATTTTCGGGACTATTTTCAAAACAAATTGCAAATTATATTTGCATATAATTTAAAATTATATTAATTTAAATTATATTTGCAATTGCGTTTTCTATTTGTGGACGCATATATTGTGACATAATCCAAATGCAATTGTAAATTGCGTATTAGCTACCATTTTCAGTTACACAAATGTACAAAGTCTGCCAAATTTCAGTTGGAAAAGCAAAGTCCATCTTACGAGTTATGACCCTGTCATATTGAAAAAGCAATATTAATTACCCCGTTTGCTATTTCACGTCCTGGCCTAACAAAAAATAAAATAAAATAAATAATATATATATATATATATATATATATATATATATATATATATATATATATATATATATAAAAAAAAAATTGGGTAAACACACAAAGAATAAATGTTTCATGAATTCATCCTCTAATATACAAAAGACACATGTAATCTCCATGTCTCTAAAAAAATCTTGAGACTCCTTGTCTCACCGGGTAAATTAAATGAATAACTTTATATGCAATTTCTTTAACTTTATTGGTGTGACAGTATTTACTAATTATCTTCCAGACCTCTTTCCATTCAATCTGATTATACTGAATTCCAATATTGTTTGCATTTAGGTAACGATGTATTTCTGCATATTGTTTTATAAAGTTGTTCATTGTGTATCTACAATCTCCACATCATTAATACTTATCCAACCATACAACCATATGGTAATACACTCAGAGGATATATCACCTGATAAGCGTTAAATAAGGCCACCAGGAACGGCATTAAAATCTATTGCAAACTTTCGCAGTTACCGGAATCTTATAGTAGGCTAATTAGGGAGTTCAAAATAATTAAAAAGTTGTCCATTAATCTTAAATAACTGTCTCACCAGTATAATATCGTTATCGTACCAGTTTCTAAAAAAATAAAGATTTGTTTTCATGGGAGTTTACACTGTGGGGCGCGTGTTTGTAATTGGAGGTGACGTCAGTCACAATCGACCACATACTATAGCACCTGCCGCCTTGCAGTCCATGGCCGAGAAGGAGATGTGCGTTTGTTTACATCACTTAAACTTTCCACTAAATATAAAAGTGGTGTATTCAGCATAATTGGTCGTCGACAGCAAGGCGGCAGGTGCTATAAAACGCGGTCGATTGTGACTGACGTAACTTTCAATTACACACACGCCCCACTGTTAAAACTCTCAACCACAATACTAATTTACATTTGTCTCTGTAAGACTTTGTACGTTTGTGTAAATGAAAATGTAAATAGTAATATGCAATTGCATTTGGAATATGGCACAATTTATCCGTCCTCAAATAGAAAACACAATTGCAAATTACCCTAGCAAGCTAGCACACACAAGCAACATAAAATAATATCTCGGTTTTAATACAAGTTAAGCTTAATCGACAGCATCTGTGACAGTGTTGATGTCCACTAAAATTAATTTTGACTCGTTTTCTGAAAAAAAAAGGAAAAATTTAGGTTAGCCTACTGAGAAGCACTTAAAGTGAATTGGGCCAATCCATAAATGCTCAAATACATTTTTCAAAAATATAGCCACAACTCGTCAACAATATGTGCGTTTTAACATGATTTTAGTGTGATAAATTCGCTTACTAACATTCTCTGTTTAAAGTTATATTAAATCTTACAACTTCTTTGCCATGACGACTCAACATGGTAAATCCCAACACCTTGAAACAACTATAAAACAATAATTCACAGCTCAAATAATACAGGGCTGTGTGCTCAGTCCACTGCTGTTCACTCTGCTAACTCATGACTGTGCAGCAATGCACAGCTCGAATCACATCATCAAGTTCGCCGATGACACGACCGTGATGGGTCTCATCAGCAAGAACGACGAGTCAGCATACAGAGAGGAGGTGCAGCGGCTAACGGACTGGTGTAGAGCCAACAACCTGTCCCTGAATGTCGACAAAACAAAAGAGATGGTTGTTGACTTTAGGAGAGCACAAAGTAAACACTCCCCGCTGAACATCGATGGCTCCTCTGTGGAGATCGTCAAGAGCACCAAATTCCTTGGTGTTCACATGGCAGAGAACCTCACCTGGTCCCTCAACACCAGCTCTTTTAACAAGAAAGCCCAAAAGCGTCTCTACTTTCTTCGAAGGCTGAGGAAAGCACATCTCCCACCCCCTATCCTCACTACATTCTATAGAGGGACTATTGAGAGCATCCTGAGCAGCTGCATCACTGTCTGGTTTGGGACTTGCACCGGTTCGGACCGCGAAGCCCTGCAGAGGATAGTGAGAACAGCTGAGAAGATCATTGGGGTCTCTCTTCCCTCCATCAAAGACATTTACATAAAACACCATATCCGCAAAGCAACCAGCATTGTGGAGGACCCCGCACACCCCTCACACAAACTCTTGCCCCTCCTGCCGTCTGGCAAGAGGTACCGAAGCATTCGGGCCCTCACGACCAGACTGTGTAACAGCTTCTTCCCCCAAGACATCAGACTCCTCAATACTCAGAGACTGGTTTGACACACACACACATGTGTCCTGAGTTGCACTTTAATAACTGCCACTTTATAACTGTCTGCTACCTCAATAACTGCTATGTGCATAGAACACTATCTCATAGTATGTTATGTTTACATTTTGCATTTAGTAACTGTCATCTTTTTGCACTACTGTGTACTGGTCGGCACTGCACTGTCTATCACTGTGCCTATTGTCCTGTTCATTGTTAGAAATGTATTGTACTGTCACGTACTTTTGCACACGTTTTTGCACGTGCACTTTATATAGGTATTTTATATAGGTATTTTATTTAGTCTGTGTAGTCTCATGTGGTTCTGTGTTTGTCATATGTTATTTTATGTAGCACCATGGTCCTGGAGGAACGTTGTCTCGTTTCACTGTGTACTGTACTAATTGTATATGGTTGAAACGACAATAAAAAAACACTTGACTTGACTTGACATGAGTTTTAACAGAAGAATTAATGTAAGAGTTTTTATAAAATTATAAGCTTCATGTTTCTGCCTTTAAACTCTCCAAAAATTGCCCCCATTCACTTATATTTTAAGTGCATCACTGTATCATCAATTTCTGCATTTTGTAAAGAAAAGGAAGGATCAACATTATTCCACAAAAGCTGTCGATTGAGCTTAACTTGAACCCTGAATAGTCCTTTAAGGAAGGCTGGTTTTTCTAAACTGATATCACAGAATATTAGGCTTGGCCCCTCAACTGGTTTTGGTGCAGAACCCAGATTATACATTTAATATTATGAGGTGCCCCAACACATTATAACAATTATTAAGAATTAAAAATGAAACAAAAATGTCTTTGAAATGTATGAATATTTACATGAACTAAATATGCAACATTATAAACATGACATATGATGAATAGGAAAATCGATAGGAAACCACATAACAAAATACATTGTGGTCAGCACAAACCATGTTTATCCTTTCTGCAGGTGAACTCATATTTAATGTAGTTCTTACATACCATAAATAGTTGTGTTCATGGTTTTCAAGAATGAGCAGATATCATGCACCCTGCCCACATTGGCTTCTTCCTATTTGATAAGCTTCTTCCAAGTGACAGATTAATTTGTGTAGAGTTTGCTTTGATTCATAACCTTTAACATATTTAAAATATATATATATTTCTCCTCCCTTTTAAATGTTGATATGCCTATTTATTTAGCTATTCTACTTTTTCTTTTACTTTTTTCTTCTTTTAGCATTATATTCCAACTTATTGTGATATAATGAGGGGGGAATTATGGTGACCAAGAATGTGCTATTAGAGAACAGACAGAGAATCAGGGTAAATGGCTATGGACATCCTCTGCCACAATAGAGCTCAGAAAGGTGAGATGGAAGCTGAACTAATGCAGTTGTCTTCTTTTGTTTCCTTACAGATACCAATGAAGATTAAATTGAAATTTTCTTCTATGCCTCACCATCATTTGAGAATGTGGGTGTAGTTATATATGCAATGATATAGTCACGCAAAAACATTCTCTAACCATACTGTTTTTCTCTTGCCCAAAGACCCCAAGCCAGGTGTGCACCTGCAACAGTTAGCCTATAGCAGCTGGATGACAGTCTATGCTACACAGGCAAGAACATGCAGTGCATTTTGTTGCCTATCCCAATTAACATCAGATGGTCCACTAGCATCTCACTAAGCTGATTGAGCGGGATGATATCAAACACATGTTAAACCCACATGACTTTCTGTCTTTCATTGAACACAAAAGGATATGTTAGGCAAAATGTTAACCTCAGTCACCATTCACTTTCAATGTATAGAAAATAAGTAGTAGTGCACATTAGTGAATTGTGACTGAGGCTGGAACAACAAAGGATGAGAAAATTACAACTTTTTTATAAAAAAAAAAAAAAAAACTATCCCTTTAAATTGTTTATCAGTAATTTCTAGTAGTCTGTAATTTTTTCCATAATCTGACTGTTCAGTGTGGCTGAACAATGTTCCCAATGCAATTGTGCAATTCTACAGTGCACAATATATTTAAAACATTCTAGGAATCCGGTCAAATCTTGGTGCTTAAAGAACAAGGCCAAAAAACACTTCTGAATGCACGTTACCTCTAATCCCTTAGACGTCACTGTCTTAAAAACCATCATTCATCTGTAATGGATATCATGACATGGAATACTTTGGTAAACATTTGTCAGTCAACATCATTCGCCACTGCATCCACATATGCAAGTTAAGGCTTTACTATGCAACACAGAAGCCATGAACCACCAATGTCCAGAAGCGCTGCCAAATTCTCTGGGCTAGGTCTATTCTGAGATGGAAAGTAGAACAGTGGAATTATGTTTTTGTGGTCAGGTGAGGTGAGTTTGGTACAGCTGTTGTGTTCTCCGAGCCAAAGAGGAAAAAGACATCCAAGCTGTTATCAGCATCAGGTCCAAAAGCCAGTGTCTATCATGGTATGGTGTGTCTCAGTGCCCATAGCATGTGTAACCTGCACATCTGTGAGGACACCAATAATGTTGAAAGAAATATGCTAACATCCTCAATGTCTTTTCCAGATACATCTCAGATACGAATTTTCCAGCAGGACAACCCCAAACCATATTCTGCCCTGATTACTAGTGCGTGGCTGCGTAAGTAGTCAGTGCGAGTGCTAGATTGGCCTGCCTGTAGTCCTGACCTGTGTACAGTTGAGAATGTGTGGCATATTATGAAGCGCAAAATACGTCAAAAAAGGCCCTGTACAATTGACGAATGGGGTAAAATTCTGTTTGGTAAACTTTACAAACTTGTGTATTCAGTGCCCAAACACTTAAGTGTTATTAGAATAAATGGTGATGTTACACAATTGTATCAATCAATCATATTTATTTGTATTGCACATTTAAAAACAACACATGTTGACAAAGTGCTTTACACTACAAAATTGAATATATAGTCACAATTAAAACATGCATAACATAAGCCAAAACAATAACAATAAATCTAAGAACAGTTATAAGCAATAAAGATGAGTCTTTGGCTGAGACTTAAAAGACTCAACGCTATCACATGTTCTAATATGAATCAGCAGAATATTCCAAAGGCGAGGGGCTGCAATAGAGAAGGTACAATCCCTTTTGGTTTTCAAAAGGGACACTTAAAGGCAGGCTCTGTGAAGATTCTAAAAGTTTAGCGGTTGATGTTGATAAACAAGGTCTGAAATATAATCTGGTACAAGTCCACGTAAACCCTTAAAAACCATTTAAAGTACCTTGAATTGAACTCTGTATTTGACTGGAAGCCAATGCAAACAGGCTAAAACTGGAGAGATACTAGTATACTTCCTGGTGAAAGTCAGGAGTCTAGCCACTGCATTTTGCACTATCTGTAAACATGATAGCGAAGTATTTGATATCCCCAAATATAAAGAATTACAATAGTTCAGTCAAGATGAAATAAATGAATTAATAACAATCTCCAGATCTCTGAATGAAAGAAAATATTTAATTTAGCAATGGCCCTGAGTTGAAAAAAGCTACATTTTACCACTGAATTAATTTGCTTATCAAATTTTAATTCTGAATAAAAAAATTTTTTTACTCGTATGAGTATTTAAATTAGTAGATAAAGGCCCAAGTTGTTTAATGTTTTATTTATTTATTTGATTTACCCCCTTTTCTCCCTATTTGGAATGCCCAATTCCCACTACATAGTAGGTCCTCGTGGTGGCACCATTACTCACCTCAATCTGGGTTGTGGAGGACAAGTCTCAGTTGCCTCCACTTCTGAGAGGGTCAGTCCACGCATCTTATCATGTTGCTCATTGTGCATGACACCGCCAAGACTCCCAGCATGTGGAGGCTCATGCTACTCTCCTCGATCCATGCACAACTTACCACGTGCCCCATTGAGAGCGAGAACCAATAATCGTGACCAGGGCTGGACTGGGAAGAGAAATTGGTTGATCCGAAACTTGTGGGGGGGTATCGCTGTCCTTTTCTGCATATTGCGGCGCCGTTTTGTGCTCCATTCTGCATAACGCAGCGGCTCATTTTTGCTTATTGCGGCCCATTCGGTATGTTTCGTGGACGCACCACCGGCCCCAAAGTGCATTGGCCCACCAGGAAAATGCTGGTATGCCAGATTGCCAGTCCAGCCCTGATCGTAACCACGAGGAGGTTACCCCATACCCTCCCTATCAACCAGACCAATTTGGTTGCTTAAGAGACCTGGCTGGAGTCACTCAGCACACCCTGGATTTGAACTTGTGACTCCAGGGGTGGTAGTCAGCATCAATACTGGCTAAGCGACCCAGGCCCTCTCCAAGTTGATTAATTAATTGTTTAGCTGAATCAGGAGTGCCAAACACTACCACTTCAGATTTTGATTTGTTGAGCTGAAGAAAGTTAATAGCCATCCATCATTTGAAATCACTCACAGTCAAACAGAGAAGTTAGAGAAGAATTATCATAAGGCTTATGGAGATACTAGAGGGGAGATACAGCTGAGTGTCATCAGCGTAGTGATATGCAATACTGTATTTTTGACAAATTTATCCCAAAGGAAGCATATATATAGAAAACAAAATAGGCCCAAATATAGAGCCTTGTGGAACACCAGAGGAGATGGAAGCAGACGGGGAGGTGTCATTTCATATTTCAACAGCAAATGTACGCTTCCTTCAGTGGTAAACACTCGACTGCCCCAACTCGATTGAAGTGTGTTGCAACCATATGATTTGAAATGAGTGTAAATAAAAATGTACGTCAAATAATGTGTTGTTGTAGTAATATCAATATAGCACAGGAAGAATAGAATTTACAAATCTTTTTTATATAAGCATTTTCCACACTGTCCTAATTTTATTTTTGGGGGGGATATGGGGTTGTACATAATGTAATTATGTGATGTAATGTAATGTTATAAATGTATGTAACATAAATTATAATATTTTATAAATATGCAAAACTCTAGTAATGTATTTAAAGTAAATCAATTAATTGAAAGACAACTAACCTGATTTTCAAGAATTTAAAATGTAATGCATTACACTACTTTTACTTTAAAAGTAATTTGATTACTGTAACTAATTACTTTGTAATCACATTACACCCAGCACTTGATTATATTTAATAATTTAGCACATGCTTCTGTCAAAACTGAGGAGACAGTGACATAAGAGCTACAATACAATGTTACAGAAGCCTAAACAAAGTAGGACAGATATTTGGATGCGAAAGAGCAAAACAAAAATAGATAGTTCTTTGTGTGTTTTGTCAGTGTAGAATTTATATTAATAGTTGTAAAATATTTACACATATAAGCTATATATAGATTTACACATTGCAAATATAAATAAAATTCCCTAAAATTGAATGGTGTTATGTTTAACAAATGTTTATGTGTGTGTGTGTGTGTAAAAAAACAACAGTGGTATTATGTAAACAAACTGGCATTTAAAGGGTTAAAACCTTGAAAATGAATTAATATTTGGTAGTTATGATCAGGATTGATGTTGGTTAAAATATGTATAATTGAAAGTGGAAAATTATATTAATATATAATATTATTATAGCAGTTTTTTGTTTTATTTTGACGCAGACATTTTTGTCCTTTAAGGACCTCTTTTTTTACTGACGCGCAAGGGTTAATAAAAACAGAAATAATTTATTTTGTACATGTTAGGTAATTTATTTATATTTTTATTAGATATCAACGATCAACTACATATATATCATTAATTTATCTTTGGTTGGCGGTGTTGTGTTTTTGAGATCTCTACGGTCGTAGGCTTCGCAGAACATCCATTGGGAGGCGTTCTTGTAATTGCAATAAGTAAAACCGCTCAGGGGTGCGTTTCCCAAAAGCATCGTTACCAACCAAGTTTCACGAACATAGTTCAACGATTTGGCGTTTCCGGAAACCGTAGTTCCAACGAACATTCGCAAACAGCGTCTCTGGGGTGCGTTTCCCGAAAGCATCGTTAGCCAACTATGGTCGCAAGTTCCGTCGTTAATAACATAGTCCAACGATTTGGTGTTTCCCGAAACCATAGTTCAAACGAGCATTCGCAAACTGCATCGCAAACTTGTGTGGTTGGAACGACAGCTCTTGACCTGTCGTTAGAAGCATAGTTCCTCGTTAGATTGTTGTGTCGACGTCATTGATTTCGCAGCAGCTGGGATGTGTTCTATTCAGACCTATCGACCCTATAGCCTATTTCTTTCGAAGCTTTCACCATCCACTTTAAGTTATTTGGATGACTTAAAGTCGAGGTGCTCAGGTTTTACCCAATTTGCTTTCTTTATTACAAATTATTTGAAACGATATAATAGCGTGACGATCGCAATTATTCTACCTTCGAAGTGCCCTCCGAATGGATTATTTATGCCGGTTGGGCCGCAGCCTTGGTTTCGTTTGTGCGAAGAAACGGTGCGAGTAGCTTTGTTAAATTCCCAAAGACAAATTGTCATATAACAATATTTTATAAAAAATATTTTAGGTGTTTACCCTTGAATATTAAATTGTATCTGTACTGTAGCCTACACATATACGCAACATATGCAGTGCTTAGCGATAAGGAAACGTAGACTAATTTACATACGTTAACATAGACTATTTAAAATATTACACACTCAAACCACAGTATTTTTTATATATAGTCAATGAATGAAGAAAATTGCATAAATAAGCAGTTGTAGTAGAATATAATATTCTCATGGTGTTATAAGAAACAAATACATATTTATTGTTTGCAAAAGTATTTAATTAAAAAAGTAAACAAAAGTATTTTGTTTGCCAAACAAATTTCGTTGTATAACTACAATGACAATAAAGTTTCTTTCTAAGTGAAGTCTGCTGGGGGGAAAACAAAAAAACAGCATTATTTATTAACACAAGTTATGTCAGATTAAATTAAACAAATAATAGAAAACACAGTATCCAAACTGTAAAATATTAGCCTACCATCCAAACATATTCTGAATTAAAAGTTCTCTGACTTCTGCTCCTGCAGGATGCATTCTGCCTTGATATGGGTTCAGAGGATCATCATCATCATCATCATCATCAGATACAGCATCTTCCTCACCATCGGCTCCAACGGCACCAACTTCCTCCTCAGGAAGCAGGACATTTTCCCTGACTGCAATGTTGTGGAGAATTGCAGTAACCACAATAACAGAACAGCTTTTGGTGGGGTTTAGCTTTAGGCCACCACTGGACTTGCTGATGCAGCGAAAACGTTGTTTCCACAGTCCTATAGTCCTCTCCACTATAGAGCGTGTCCTTCCATGGGCCTGATTAAACCTTTCCTCTGCAATGGTGGCTGGATGCTGCACAGGTGTCAAGAGGTAGGGGCGAAGAGGATATCCACTGTCTCCCAGGAGCCAGCTATCACCAAAGCCACCTTCTTCAGCCATCTGGCAAATTGCAGAATTGGCCCACACAAAAGAGTCATGAGTGCTTCCAGGCCATTTTGCCACAATGTCAGTGAACATTCCCTGGTGATCACACACTACTTGAACATTAATGGCTGGATAGCCCTTCCTGCAAATGTACAAGGGCTCATTTACCTTAGGGCTTAATACTGGGATTAGGGTGCCATCAATGATGCCAATCACTCTGGGGATGTTGTCAATATCATAAAATTGTTGATTGGCCAGCTGTATTTCCTCATGAGTTTTGGGTAAAACCAGGATGCTCTTCATCAGCTGTAACAGCAAAGGTGTTACTGCTGTCACACTTTTGCTGACTGAAGACTTGCTGAGCCCCAGGCCATCACCCACCACCTCCATAAAACTTCCAACAGCAAAATAACGCAGTGTAGCTAACAACTGCACCTCTGGACTTAAGGCGTAGTTTCTTCTTGTTGCCCTCTGAAGGTGTGGTTTCACTATCTGAAATAATTCAAGAATCTTGGTCCTTGGAAGACGGAATTTTCTTAAAATTGCATCATCAGATAGTGAGTCAAGAGGGGTAAAATTTGTCCTTATGTGGGCATTTATATAAACTGATTGACTTCTCAGTCGTCTTCTGTGCTCCAGCTGTAAGAATCTTTGTAAAGCTGCCATTGTTGAGCACTTGAAACACACACTGTTTAATTAGGAGAGGCATTAGTACACCTGCTTTTGATGCACCAGAGTTAATAGAAACACCTTAGCTAATAATCATTCTAAATTAATTTAATTTAATTACTACAATTAATTATTACCATCTTTGATTTGTTATAGTAATAAGGTACAACATTAATATATTGTATATGTTGATTTGGTTTAAAATAGGCTGTTGTCATTCTGTTATTTCATATTTTTCATTCTTCTCTTAAGAATGGTCTAAGTACTTAAGAGTGTTTTGTGTTATGTTTGGCTTATATTGTCATTGATGATATTAATGTTGTGAATTAATGAAATTTTCATTTACTTTATGGTTTATGTGATGGTGGCTCACCACTTCAAAATAAAAGTTCCATTCCATAGGTTTCATTATCAGGCTTGGTCACATTATTCAGGTATTTAATAAAGGATGACATTGCAAACATGCTTCAGCTTCACTCAGTAATGCCTGCATTTTTATGTGGCATTAATATACTACTTTGAGTCAAGTTACAATAGTATGCTCTTTAACTCATATTAAACTGAATGCCCAGTGTATTAGAAAAGCACTTGAAATACATATTACAAAAGAGTATATTTGGCCATAACATTTTTTATTTATTTGTATTTCAGTTCAACTGCTGAATGTTTTTAACTTCATCACTGAAAAACAAATTGAATGCCATGCACCACACAGCTTCACCAGAGCTCCATTTGCCAGATCCAGTCTGTTTCCACCTCCCACGACAAGGACGAGGAGTTGGATTTTGGGAGGCATGATGGCCAACAATGTAGCCAAAAAAAAAAAGAAAAAAAAGAGGGTTACATCTGTGGATCTGAAAAAAAAAAAAAAAAAAAAAAAAAAAAAAAAAAAAAAAAACCCACACATGATTTGACTTTCCATACTGAGTGAATAACACAATTTTCACTTACTGTCGGTTGGTAGAAACATGGTTAAAGAGGGCTTGCTGGCTTGTTGTTGCAGGAGTTCCAATTTAGCCCTCCTATAGGCCATAACCTCCTGATGATGTTGGTCTTGCTGCTCCTTCAGGGCTCTCAGTTCTCTCCTGATTCCCTGGAGTTCAGATAGTTTCTTCTTCTCAGACTGAAGCAGCTTCTCACTGCACCCACAACGTCCCCGGTTTCTCCTTTGGCGGGAGATTAATGGCTGGTTTTCTGGAATGCCAGAACGACGTTGCCCAGCACATGAGGAGGCCTCAGACTGAGGGGAGTCAGGAGAAGGGAGCAATAGCCCAAGACCAGGACTCATTGATGATGTTCCAGGGGCAGGTTGAAGGGGTTCTGATGTTCCAGGGCCAGGGAGGAGGGGGCCTGATGTTGCAGGGCCAGGGAGGAGGGGGCCTGATGTTGCAGGGCCAGGGTGGAGGGGGCCTGATGTTCCAGGGCCAGGGTGGAGGGGGCCTGATGTTCCAGGGCCAGGGTGGAGGGGGCCTGATGTTGCAGGGCTCAACTTTGAATTCAAAGGCCTGGTTGACGCACATGCATCTATGCCTCCAGGGATCCCTTCCAATGCCTCAGGCCCCAGGATGGCCAAAACTTTCTCTTCCTCTGCAGTCAGAGGAGGAACGGAGTTGATACCCCCACCAGTCTTGTTTGCTTCCCTTCTACGTGCTGCAGCCCTCCGTTTTGTCACACTTGCGAAGTCTGTCCACTTTTTCCTAACTTCTTCTGGGCTTCGCTCATAACCATAGCCAGCGGCATTTATTTTTTGGGTGATTTCTGCCCAGGATTTTTTTTTATCAGCATTTGTAATGCAATTTTTCAGCTTTGAAAATAGCTGGATTTTATTATTCTCCACCTCCTCCAAAAGAACTGTGACTTCATTTTTTGAAAATTGTGGTTTTCGCGTCATTTTCAGACAGGTCATATGAACACATAGCTGTATGGCAAGGGGACTTAAATAGGTAGGCTAATGATCTTAATCAAAATATGCAACAGGTGTCCACAATAGTATACCAATCACAGTGTTTTTAAAACCCATCATTTATTTTCATTTTAATTGTGCTTATCTATCAATATTCAATTAATAAGTATGAAATTGTGAAATTAATAGTTATAGATTTTGGGATCAGAGAAGACAACATTGTGTTTATATATGTATATATTTTATTGTGCAAAGAATGAATGTTGAGTTGTTAACGTAATTACTCCACATCGTCACAAAGAAAGCGCAGCCGAAAAGAGAAAAGAACCAAATTTACAGCAGGTGGCGATATGTGCTCATAGCACCAGTCCGCCATTAGATCGAAGAAGAAGAAAAATAACGTTATAACGACAGCTCCAACCAATGTAGTTCAAACCATGGATCTGCGACACAGGTACCATGGTTTCGGGAAACGGTAGTGACTAGCTAGTTGATTTCTTTAAAGATGCATCGTACTATGGTAGTTAAACCAGCGAGTTGCATCGTTGTACGGGAAACGCACCCCTGGTTAGAAGTTCCTTGTTAGTTTGTGGTGTCGGCTTCATTGATTTCCCCGCAGAGCTGGGGTGTGTTCTATTTATTCAGAGTTACCACCCCTATGCCCAATTGCTTTCAAAGACTTCACGATACACTATGAGAGATTTGAAAGGCTTGAAGTTGTGGTGCTCAGGTTATTTTCATTCAGTTTGAAACGAACTTCCAGCGTTACTATCACAATTGTTCTCCCATCGAAGTGAACTCCGAATTCATTATGACGTTTGAACACAAGATTGGCTTCGTTTTCGCGTAGAAGAGTTATATTATTATTTACAAACGAATATCTTTCTAACAGTAGGCTATTTTCCTAAGAGAAAGTTCATATATGTAAAACACTATATGCATGTTAATCGTTTTCACTGATATAAAAACGTATCCGTACTATACATACAATTTATGCAACATATCTGCTTAGCCTAACTTTAAGTAGTGTCAGAAAAGCGCTATGTAAGTGTAAAATTAATTAATTTACATATTTCATAATATTACACATTCATATATATAAAACATAATTTCCCAAATCACAGTGTAGTTTTATATAGCAATATGCCTAAATAAATGAAAAAGAATTGTATAAATATACATGTATGAATGTATATCTGACTTCTATTTGGGATAACATGTATGTCTGTGGTTTTGTGTTTATTTTGAGGTGTTCACAGAAGTAGAATATAACAGAATATGGAATATTCTCAACAGGCTTTGTTACAGAAAACATCTCGGTTATGTACAGTTGTTCCAGCCTTGTTCCAAAATGGATTAAATTCATTATTTTCCCCAAAATGAATACCCCAAAAACAATACCCCATAATGTCAACGTGAAAGAATTTTGTTTGAAATCTTTGCAAATGTATTAAAAATAAAAAATGAAAAAAATCACATGTACATAAGTATTCACAGCCTTTGGTCAATACTTTGTTGAAGCACCTTTGGCACCAGTTACAGCCTCAAGTCTTTTTGTGTATGATGCTACAAGCTTGCCACACCTATTTTTGGGCAGTTTCTCCCATTCTTCTTTGCAGGAATTCACAGAGTTGTCTCATAGCCACTCCTTTGTTATCTTGACTGTGTGCTTAGGGTCGTTGTCCTGTTGGAAGGTGAACCTTCACCCCAGTCTGAGGTCCAGAGCGCTCTGGAGCAGGTTTTCATCAAGGATGTCTCTGTACAATGCTGCATTCATCTTTCCCTCAATCCTTACTAGTCTTCCAGTTCCTGCCGCTGAAAAACATCCCCACAGCATGATGCTGCCACCACCATGTTTTACTGTAGGGATGGTATTGGCCAGGTCATGAGTGGTGCCTGGTTTCCTCCAGACATGACGCTTTCCATTCAGGCCAAAGTGTTCAATCTTTTGTTTCTCATGGTCTGAGAGTCCTTCAGGTGCCTTTTGGCAAACTCCAGGTGGGCTATCATGTGCCTTTTACTGAGGAGTGGCTTCCGTCCGACCACTCTACCATACAGGCCTGATTGGTGGAGTGCTGCAGAGATGGTTGTTCTTCTGGAAGGTTCTCCTGTCTCCACAGAAAAATGCTGGAGCTCTGTCAGAGTGACCATCGGGTTCTTGGTCACCTCCCTGACTAAGGCCCTTCTCCCCCGATCGCTCAGTTTGGCCGGGCGGCCAGATCTAGGAAGAGTCCTTGTGGTTCCAAACTTCTTCCATTTACAGATGATGGAGGTCACAGTGCTCATTGAGACCTTCAATGCTGCAGAAATATGTCTGTACCCTTCCCCAGATCTGTGCCTTGATACAATCCTGTCTCGGAGGTCTACAGACAATTATTTGGACTTCATGGCTTGGTTTGTGCTCTGACATGCCCTGTTAACTGTGGGACCTTATATAGACAGGTGTGTGTTTTTCCAAATCATGTCCAATCAACTGAATTTACCACATGGTGGACTCCAATCAATTTTTAGAAACATCTCAAGGATGATCAGTGGAAACAGGATGCACCTGAGCTCAATTTTGAGTGTAATGGCAAAGGCTGTGGATACTTATGTACATGTGATTTTTTTTTTTTAGTTTTGTATTTTTAATAAATTTGCAAAGATTTCAAACAAACTTCTTTCACATTGTCATTATGGGAAAATTTTTTATTTTGGAATAAGGCTGTAACATGTGGAAAAAGTGAAGTGCTGTGAATACTTTCCAGATGCACTGTACATATCCTTGGTTGCCTGAGACGAAGGGAACGATACATTGCATTTACTAACGCATATGGGGAGTGCCATCATATATGACCTATTTGAAACCTCTCTACAATACCGCCAATATTCTAATATTGGCTATGGTGTTTGAGCCCCGCCTGTTTTGGCGTGATCTGACCGCTATAAAACAGGTGCACAGACACCATTACATTTTGTAATGTAATAAATGAATATGTTGGCACAATTATATTTTTGTCTAGAAAACTGTGGCAGGGTGGAGGGCGGGGCCGGGTCATGATTCCGCACACCAGGCCCCTAATCAGGCTAATTGAGAGGGATAAGGGCCGACCAAAGACAGCAGTGTGACAGAGAGAGGGAGAGAGAGAGAGAGATTTACGGACAGCTGACCGACACCTGTGTGTGTGTTTGTCTTTTTGGTTGAGTTTTATATAAAAATATTATTTATATATTCAAGCCGGTTCTCACCTTGTCCTTTCCCTTTAACCCCTTTACACTGGTGCCGAAACCCGGGAAGGAGGAGGGATGCGCCGTAGTGGAGATCTCGCTACCATCCACCCATAGGAGCAGCCGCGGTCATCCGCCGGAGGATGGAGGAGCATGGCCACCTGGAGGCTAAGGAACGGCTGCTGAATGAGGGGCTCTCAACCAACCGCCTGGAGCGGTTACCACTGTCAGGGGCAGGGGAGACCACTACCGTCCACCAAAAACGTGGCGAGGCGTTCCGTCTGCCAGAGGACTGCATCCGATCCACCTGGGGAGGCATGGCTGTCATCCATTAGAGGGTGGAGGAGTGGCCAAGGACCAAGCAACGGCATATCGGAGAACCGGCAAGTAAGTGTTATTTTCTCTCTCTCTCTCTCTCTTCTCTCTCTCTCCCACTGCCGTTCCATGTTGGCCTTTCTTTCACTTTTTAAAATGTTTTGTTAATTAGGTACAATCACCGTTACGGTGTGTCAATTAAGTCAATATCTGGTGTGGCCACCAGCTGCATTAGGTACAGCGGTGCATCTCCTCCTCATTAACCACCAAATTTGGTGGGGGGGAATTTCCCTAGCACCCAACCTCTGATCAAGCATGTCCAGACATGTTCAATGGGATTCAGATCCGGGCACTTCGTTGGCCATGGCAGAACACTGACATTCCTGTCTTGCAGGAAATCACACACAGAATGAGCAGTATGGCTGGTGGCATTGTGATGCTGGAGGGTCATGTCAGGATGAGCCTGCAGGAAGGGTACCACATGAGGGAGGAGGATGTCTTCCCTGTAACGCACAAAGTTGATATTGCCTGCGATGACAACACAGTCTGATGATGCTGTGAAACGGACCCTCCACCTACAAATTGATCCCGCTCCAGAGTACAGGCCTTGGTGTAACACTCATTCCTTTGTCGATAAACGTGAGTCCGACCATCACCCCTGGTGAGACAAAACTGTGACTTGTCAGTGAAGAGCACTTTTTGCCAGTCCTGTCTGGTCCAACGAAGGTGGGTTTGTGCCCATAGGCGACGTTGTTGCCAGTGATGTCTGGTAAGGACCTGCCTTACAACAGGCCTACAAGCCCTCAGTCCAGCCTCTCTCAGCCTGTTGTGGACAGTCTTAACACAGATGGAGGGATTGGGCGTTCCTGGTATAACTCAGGCAGTTGTTGTTGCCATCCTATACCTGTCCCGCAGGTGTGATATTCGGCTGTACCGATCCTGTGCTGGTGTTCTGCCACTGCAAGGATGATCAGCTGTCCTTCCTGTCTCCCTTTAGTCTTAGGTGTCTAACAGTATGGACATTGCAATGTATTGACTTGGCCACATTTGCAGTCCTCATGCCTCCATGCAGCACGCCTAAGGCACGTTCACACAGATGAGCAGGGACCCTGGGCATCTTTCTTTAGGTGTTTTTCAGAGTCAGTAGAAGGGTCTCTTTAGTGTCTCAAATTTTTATAATTGTCTGTAAGCTGTTAGTATCTTAACAACTGTTTCACAGGTGCATGTTCATTAATTGTTTATGGTTCATTGAATAAGCATGGAAAACTTTATTTAAATGAAATCGGGCTTAAAATCATGTAGTGTAAACTCGGCATTAGTTTATCTAACAATGCATCATACTATTGTGGTTAATCAGTGAGTTACGTCATTGTATGGGAAACGCACCCCAGGGCCTTGGAAAGATGGATTTAAGTTGGGGTGCTGTAGCAGGAGCTGCATTTTTTGCGTGTTCGTGGGGTTTTAAGGGTCGTATATAGGCCAAACACTGGCGCAGACAAATAGACTTTACTTATCGTTTGCAGTATGTGTCCTTAAAATCTTTTTGTAACTTTTTTTCAGCATGTTTCATCGATTTTTTTTCCCATGCATAACGTCACCTTGTAATATAACACATGCTACTATATTACTGTAACAATCACTATTAATAAGTCGTTCACTTTTCTGAGATTTGATCTTGACCTTTCAACAGGTTACATGGGCAACACGTCATGCGGCTATAACGAGCAATTCTCTCTCATAATATTTGTGTGATATGAACGTGAACTGTGTTCCGCAACTGCTTTCGGGTCCTTGAATAACGTATAATATGTGAGTAAGGGCAGCTGGTGGACTTTCTGGTGCCCTCCTAAAGTAAGATGGTGCCCTACTGCATAGTCTGCTTCTAGGGAGAGGAGGTACTGGACGGATTTCCCATTATCATTGCAACACGAAGGCACAATCGAACATGTATATTACTAGTGCATTCAGAACACTAGCATGTAATCTTTAAACGATACAATATCAATCAAATGCATGCCAGTTTTGTAAGTCCCGTTGCGCAAAGTTTATATCCACACTTTAGTTTCAAAAGCACAAACTACACAGCACACATTTTAGCAGCAAGAGTACAGCCTATCAGTGTTATGTTAAAAGGTAATGACAACTGTTAATATTAGATTAATTAATTAATTGTTCGGCGGCATCTTAATAAACCAAAAGCGTTACCATAATAATTATGACACTGTTAAGTGTTGTAAATTATTTCTCAAGAGTCAAAACTTACTCTAGCATACAGATTTTAGGGAAACATATCCATAATGTTTTAATACGTTTATAAATATATACACTCACCTAAAGGATTATTAGGAACACATTATGAGTCTCGATTTCTGTTGAGACATTCAGATGGTAGAGTCAGAATTTGGCGTAAACAGAATGAGAACATGGATCCATCATGCCTTGTTACTACTGTGCAGGCTGGTGGTGGTGGTGTAATGGTGTGGGGGATGTTTTCTTGGCACACTTTAGGCCCCTTAGTGCCAATTGGGCATCGTTTAAATGCCACAGCCTACCTGAGCATTGTTTCTGACCATGTCCATCCCTTTATGGCCACCATGTACCCATCCTCTGATGGCTACTTCCAGCAGGATAATGCACCATGTCACAAAGCTCGAATCATTTCAAATTGGTTTCTTGAACATGACAATGAGTTCACTGTACTAAAATGGCCCCCACAGTCACCAGATCTCAACCCAATAGAGCATCTTTGGGATGTGGTGGAACGGGAGCTTCGTGCCCTGGATGTGCATCCCACAAATCTCCATCAACTGCAAGATGCTATCCTTTCAATATGGGCCAACATTTCTAAAGAATGCTTTCAGCACCTTGTTGAATCAATGCCACGTAGAATTAAGGCAGTTCTGAAGGCGAAAGGGGGTCAAACACAGTATTAGTATGGTGTTCTTAATAATCCTTTAGGTGAGTGTATAAGACTGAATAAAGAAAAGAACAACCACAATCTCGACACCAGGGGGAGCTGCAGCACCTGCGGTACCCCTAATTCCCACAGCCCCGAAACCGCTTGATAAAAAAACACGACACCTTTGGACATGCATTCGGCAGGCTTTCGTTATAGGCCCGTGGGCTACTGTGACAGGGGTACGTCTGTTTTATACTTAGAGATTTAATACTACACTAATCTGTAGCCTACAATTTAATCTATCCTATATTAAAATTTATATATATTGCTATTTGGAACAGCAAAGATTTACGGACTGGTGTCCTTTACATGGAGCACGTTCATGGTTGAACAACCAGCATCATCATCATTAAAAAAAAAAAAAAAGAGAGAGAGAGAGAGAGAGAGAGAGAGAGAGAGAGAGAGAGAAACTGAAAAGGTTACTTCAATGTAATGAGGAGCGCGTGTATGTCAAGTAAGTACGTTTTTAAGTCACAAAGGTTTAACATTATTTCAGTTAAACATGTTTTCATCGATTTTATCAATAAAAACATTCTATAATAATAGGCCTGTTATAGCGGCAGGTGCTGCTGTAAGCTCAAAAACAAAATGAATAGGCAAATAAATGAATTTATTTTTTTTAAATAAAATCGTTCAGATATTGTGAAATCAGTGATCAAGAAACTTTGCCTATATTATTTGTATTCCAAAAAGAAAATAAAAGAGGCAACCATGTCGTTTTTACCAAACGAAATGGCACAAAGAACAGAACATATTACTGAAACACCTTTCTTTGTAATACAGTGCTTATATTTTAAGCCATTATTAATGGAATGATTCAGGTTGAAGAAAATACAAAAATACAAAATAAAGCATCTTATACTTTCCTCAAGAAAATGGAGACTATTTCGTATAGGAATAGTCCAAAAAGTCATACAGTGATGAAGCCATGTAATAGTAAGATTTCAAATGATTTCGATTTTGTTGCGATGTTATACGATCAACCTCTGAGACAGATTGCGCGCTTTTTGTCCTGTTTTATTTATTTATTTTTAACAAGAATTTGTCTAAATATTTGCATCCTAACTGTTGTTAGCCATTCTTTGACTTGACGACATGTGTATAAATTAACTTTAAATGTAACGTTAAATTAACACGGGTCAGCTGACTATACAACAGTGTCGCTCAAACCAAATGTGAAACTTGGTTGAACAGAAACTTTCCGCTCACGTCATGTTCGCGGAGAACATGCCACAATAAGTTTTAGGCTACACGTTTTGTTAGATTTCTCAAACACAAAAATAGATTAGACTTGGTTAGATCCTTCATTCACATCATGTAAAAAAACAAAACAAAAAAAAAAACAAAAAACGACGTGTTAATTGAAAATGCGCCTGACTTAGATTTACATTGATTTATTTTGCATGCCAAGGTGCCGTTATTCTTGTAAAGCAGTGTATTTTTCATATATTTAATGAAGGCAATTTATGCTGTTAGCTAATTTGGCTGAATCAACTTAAAGGATAATTACTAGCCTAATTTATCATTCCATAAAACACATCTGAGATAAATAACAATACATAAATAAACATTCAATGATGATTTCTAAGACATGGGTTGCCGTATCCTGTCTGAATGCCTGAGCTGAAAATGTTGGCCTTTCAGATGCGTCATGATAATCAAGGGTGTCGTGAGTTTCCCCGTTTTTATGTATCGAATATGATTGTGTTTATCCGCTAATATCCCATTGTGTTGTACTCTCCAGTCAATCAGATTCTCGCTAGCGCCTCTGTTATGTAGGGTAATTGAAAATCCCGTTCGCCATCATTGCAACAGAGCTATCCAAGACCGGACAATATTTCAACCTATCCGTAATGAAATTAAAATAGTTGCAACTTCGATTTTTAAACGATTTTCGAGACATTTAGAGAAGGGCGCGTGTATTACATTCAATAGTACGAGGTGCGGCCCGTTGCACATTAATCATCCCATTACGGTATCCAATCCAGGTCGGAAACGTGAAGGGTAAAATGAATTACCGACGTTAAGTCGTCAATAAAGTCATTTCAGTAAATGGTGTCTCAGATGACTCCGGCATTATTCAACGGGCTTTATCAGCGCTGGGGAAATTACGTCGCCTCTGCACCTCGTGTAATACGGCCCTGCTTACCTTGATAAAGCGCCCTGCCAGCGGGTAGTGACAGTGCTTTTGACCGGCTTTCATTCACTCGCTAGTGACGAACGCCAAGCTGATCAGGCGGAATGGGCGCTAATTAAAACCTATAAATTATCTTTTGCAGTCCCTCTCAAGACGTCGCATGCAGCCGAGATAAGAGCTGGAGTGCTAATTTACCGCCTGAAAAGGAGCGTGCCTCACAATGGCTACTTTGCTCAAATAGCATATTGATAGTGTCCTAATTATAAATTTATGAAGTACCCACTCAAGCTTTTCAAATAAAGATTTCAACCCAACCTGTTTTATATGAATAAATGCTGCGTGCACTAAAATTCCTATTATCATTATAAATGTTTGTGTGCTCTCCAGTTTAATTTTTGGCGTTGCTGTTCTACGTCCATCATTTTGCATAATTGGTGAAACGGAATTTGAATCTTCGCTTACATTAAAAGTCACTTTACTTCTTGTTTTGAACACTTCTTTATTTTAGGAAGATATTATTAAGAGGCCTAAAACGTAGCCAGCATTATTATATTATGTTTTAAATTGGGTTGTTTTGTTTGTGTAACTCAGCTTCTGAAGGCCACGTGGAGACAGGCAAGAAAATGCAAATTTTATGTTGACTTTGAGTTGATGTGGCCGGTTTCCACTCTTACGGCAAAGTGTACAAACAGTAAGCATTTATTAAGATATGGGCTAATATTTACAGAACATCACAAATACTGTACTACTAATTAAAATGGCAAACCATGTAATTCATTGTTATTATGGTGGTTTCAAATGTTTTTTTTTTTATTATTTAATTTTGTTTTATCTCAATTTCAAAATCTCTCTCATCTTTAGCCTTTCGCCATACTTGGCATCCTTTTTTCCACTCCGTGTATAGCAATAACAATCTCAGAAAGAGCTATTCACGATGCTAATAGTGTTTAGTTTTGGCAAGAATACAACGACCAGCTACAATCAGTAATTATTTAGCTGCAATGTCAGATCTTCTGACAAAAGCCCTTGCCGATCCAGAAACATCCAGTCCTCATTAGAGTGGATTTAATGTTCAGCAGCGTATTTGGTCTTGGAAATCCATCCATTCTTCATTTGCATAGAATCGTAAAATTCTATTGGACATTCTCTTCTTGTGACACCAAGGATGTTGGTACCCTATTGGCCCATTGCACGTGTGTCTTCCTCACGTGCTTCCGGTTTAGGAAAAAAGTATGTGAGGGGCACAGTGATTTTCAGAAAGAGTTTGGGAGGCGCGAGCTGTCACACGGGACAGCGAGTCAAGGACTGCGGAGCAGCGCGCCATGTATTGTCTGACTCGAATAACGGGTGTGTTTTGACACTTGAAACGCCTTGATCGCTGAAAGCATTCCGATGGTATGACAGTCGGTTTTCCTGAGGTATTTCGTATACCTTTGTAATACCATTATAGACTGTGTTCTTGTTTGTCGTCTCTTATCCGGATATTTTTCATTTCAACAAGTGGAATTTTGGTGCGCAGACCACGATCCAGCTGTCCCAGTCATGGAGGAGCAAAAGGATCAAAATAGTCGTGATTCGACTGAGTCTGAGAGCGTCTCGCTGTCACCCAATATACCATCTCCTCCTATTTTACCTCACCAGGCAGCGCAGCAAGCCCACAGAACCACGAACTTTTTCATTGACAATATTCTAAGGCCAGACTTCGGTTGCAAGAAAGATCTTGGGAGTAGGGACCGAGCGCAAACCTCTGGTAGGGAGAACGTTAACCCTATGGTGATAAGGCCGTCGCATAATAGCAGCCTTTGCCAGGATTCAAACTGTAGTAGTGACAGCACTTCTTCGTCATCGTCGTCTTCGCCATCCTCAAAGCAGTCTTCGGCGAAGCTTGTCGATGGAAATGGAACTACCGCACCAAGGCACGGGGAGAATACGACGTCGATAATGGTGGTTAACGCTAACGGGGGAACTCCGCCGACTAAAGAATCGCAACCTTTACTATGGCCTGCGTGGGTGTACTGCACCAGGTACTCGGACAGACCTTCATCTGGTAAGGCGCTAGTTTCTTAATTCCATTGAGTTCAGCGGCAGCTAATTGACGCGTAACGCTGCTCGTGTAAAACTTTTTGGGGACGCATAGTAAGTAGATTGTCACTATCTTTTTATTTTTTATTTGACACTATAGATTGTAGTATCTTGACTCGTTTTAACGCCGAAAAAGCTTTAGATTCACCCTCAATACCCCATTCCAGCAGTACTAAGGATGCTTGCAGCATGAGCAATTGTCACTTAGGCCGCTGAATAAACTGTAACCACATTTTGCTTACTTAAATCCTTTCTGGAGAGGAAAATAAATAAATAAATTAATAAATTAATAAATGATAAGTATAGCCTCTGTTTAGCGGGGCGCGCGCAAATTTCACATTCATACTATATATACAAAATTCAAGGCTAATTCTCATCAGTTGTTGTACAACGTAATACACTATTAGAAAACAGGGTGCGATAATCAACAAAAAAGTACAATATTAGTGATTATTTAAAAAATACATGGAATGTGAAATTCAGATGAAATGTAATGCGTTTGAAATGACAGATTCTTAGCATGTTGTTATGGCTGTTTATTGATGTTTTTATGAACTTCTATTTTATCTAAGGGTTTTATATGTGCTTTTGCAAATCTAAAAGTATTCAAATTCATCTGAAAGTGTTCATAGTTTGAGTAAAAATGACCAACTTAACGATGAAGTGAAACTTATGGATTTAATCAACTCTGTTGTCTGTTGTTCTTCGGTAAATCCATATTTTGCTGCCCATATTTACAGTAAAAGGCTATATAAGAACTGTCTTTTGTCATGTCAAGTTTTAGGGAGAATATCACAGCTGATAGAAGGAATTTGGTTGTTTTTCATGAATCTCCTTATATCTCCATGTTGATATGCCGTTGTTAGCAAAATTCTCTATTTCTATCTGATCTGACCCCTAAATCTATAATATCATCCAACGTCAATCAGGTTGATTCAGTCGTGGTTAATTTATTTGAATTAAATCCAATATATTTACAGTACAACATGAAGTACAGTTTTAGTTATATAGGTCAAACATTTACTGTGCATACCAGACACAAAGTCATCTGATTTGTTGGAAAAGATGCTTTGATTGACCACTGATTGATTAACGGATTGAGCTATCACTGGACTTTCACGGCAAGCAGAATTTCGATCAGCCGGTGCAGTTACCTGAAGGGAAGACTTTATGTTCTGTTTAGTTGTTTGATTGGTAATGCAGAAAATAGTTTTATTGACGTGCGTGTATTACAAATGTGGTGATATTTGTTTTGAATTATAGGGTTTTTTTTTTTATTCGCACGTACTGTGCACGGATGGGTTTGCATTTGCATATCGATACATTATCCATGGCCAAATGTAAAAACAAGCTATTTGCAGAACAATAACGACATGTAAGAAAATCGACTTACATACAAATGCAATATTATATTAGTAAAAAAAAAAAAAAGAAAAAAAAAGGCGTGGCTATTTAGCAATTAACACAACTTGTCTGCAGTGGTTAATACATTATAGAGCACGATTTTAAGTATCATAGTTACATAGTGTCTTTCAGCTACGAGTTTTAGTAACTTTTTTTCTTTAAGATATAGGTTTTTAATGTAGACAGTTGCTTGAATATTGTAAAGGCAGAGGCTATAACAGCAAAAGCTGATTGACCTATCGATTATTTTTCTGTTTGACTGACAGTAACGAGGTGAATTTAAATAGGAACTCGATTCGTCATTGTTGGGGAAAACAGGGTGAAATGTAAGCAAATGATGTGTCGGCATGTTGTCACTTTGTCTCGGATACTGGTAATATAAAACTAGAATAAGAATGCATAATATATTGTGTTGTGTATAAGTTGTGTTAGAGGTGTGCTGCCATGATTCTGCCACTTCAAAGTTATTCATCCTAAAAATATAAATTATGTCGAATAATAGCTTTTCTGAGAACAGGCAGTCCTACACAAAGCCTCGTTCGTATGTTCGGTGGGTGTAAGGTCAAGAGGCAGCGAGGACTGAGGCCTACAAAAAGTGTTTTTTTTTTTTTTTTTTTTCTCTCTTAGAAATGCAGGTCTACACATCGAGTGTCCACGAAATGCTCATGATTAAAACATTTAAACATGTTAATTAAATAGCTTAAAGAGGGTTACTTTTATTAATGTATTTGTATTATATTATTTAGTAAGTAGCAAAATAACTGACTAAACTATTACCCTCGTTTCGTATAATTAATTGTATAGCATTTTTTCCTAGTATGTTTACAGAACAACTACACTCTTGTAAACAGATTTTACCCTTTTTTTTCTCCGAATTTTGCATCTGCTGACGTAATTCTTTGTGCTTTACATAAATGCAAAACAGTTTTCAGTGCAAATACATTACCTGTTTTTTTAATCGGCAAGAAACAGTAAAAACCACACAAAAACAAAACAAAAAATGTAGCCAACACGGAAGTGTCAGGTATGTCTTTATAGGGCAGTAGCAAGGTAATCTGGACCCCTGACTTTATAGTGCTCTTTTACAGTTAGAATATGTTGTGCAGGGGGCCCCTGGACCTTTGGGCCCCTAGAATCTTTCCCACCCCACCAGCTATGTCCCTCTCTTTATGTTAACACCGCATCAATTGTTTCATTGTATTCTATATCAGCTTTGGATAAGAGGTATTCATAATGCTTCATGATATTTATGTCTTCGTTTTATTGTTGTTTCTACACTAGGCCCAAGGACACGAAAATTGAAAAAGAAGAAAAGCGAGAAGGAAGACAAGCGACCGAGAACCGCTTTCACGGCTGAACAGCTGCAGAGACTTAAAGCCGAGTTTCAGGCGAATCGGTACATTACGGAGCAGCGGAGACAGTCGCTGGCCCAGGAACTCAACCTCAACGAGTCGCAAATAAAAATCTGGTTCCAAAACAAGAGGGCCAAAATCAAAAAGGCCACTGGTTATAAGAACGGTCTCGCTCTTCAGCTCATGGCTCAAGGACTCTACAACCATTCCACAACTACAGTTCAAGATGAAAAAGACGATAGCGAATAAAATGGCCAGATTTCTCCCCTACAATGGCCATGGACGCTGACCCCGGCAAAAGTGATTTTCATATTTTTTATGACTCAAGTGAAAAGGAAAATTCTGCGAATCGAAGAGACGCTATTTAAACAAATTCCTGTTTATCATACAGTATATGGACATGCATCTACATACGAACACTATGAAAATTTATATATAGCCAAAACTGTAAGATGTGTATATTTAATTCCAGGTAAGGGATGTCTATATTGCTCCTTACTTGCTAATATTTCTAACGTTTATCTCTTTCCCCAATGTGGTTGCTCACCGTTCCAGTAGGCCTAAATGTCAGGCTTGTTAGTTTTTGTGATAGCCCTGTCTCTTAAATCCCTTATCTCACAGTTCTTCAAATGCGTGACTGAACCAACGCTCCAAGCCAAAGATTTTAATATGTTCAGATGTTGTCTGAAATAAAAAAGATAGAATGCGCCTTTGTTTTTTTTGTTCTGATTTTTGTTAGTGTTTTTTCTAGTCTAGAAACTTTCACGCATTTACATGATCTTTAGCTATTTGAACGCTACGATGACTTGTCACAACCTTATTTATTTTATTTTTATTGTGTTTTTTATAACTGTAGGCCTTTTACAAAAGACGATTTTCTACGCTACACTGATTTTTTTAAACGAGGCATTGGATTGTGGCTACACGATAAATGCAAAATGTGTTTTCTTATATATTCAGATATATTGCAACAATTTTTAATGAGTGATATACCTTTGGGATAATTATTTAGAATTTTTATTTTCAATATCTGATTGAGAATTTTTTTCAGTATTAACCAATATGGAGTCCTCACAAGTCAATTTTTTTTTTCACATTATCATTATTAATATTATAATTATTCTTATTGTTTTATATAAAGTTTTATGTCATTTTGATAAATACTGAAGGATTGAAAACATTAAAACTAAAGTTTCATGTACCGCTCAAGGGCATTTTGCATTTAGCTTTAGTATAGCTTCGATATACCGTGTGTGTCTGTGTGTGTATAAGCCTATATATATATATATATATATATATATATATATATATATATATATATATATATATATTATTATTATTATTATTATTTTTATTTTTTTTTGAAAGAGCATGTACAGTTTATAACTAGCTGACGTTGGACACACAATCATCCTCCATGACGGCTGTTGTTGACTGATTTTTTGCGCATGTCAATGGTAGGCTACACTATACACATGCAAACTAATTGTGCTTTGTGAATCTGCCAGATATTATTACAAACAAGGCGAAGTAAGATCCGAGATCGTCCATCCACATGGAACGGTATCTTTAAACGCTTGCAATGAATCACCACGGTGTTTTACTGTTAATATTTTAATAGGCTGTCTGAATGTCGATAGCCATCCATAAAAAAAAGGTGTCCCTGATTTCCAGCGATGACAATAGCAGTGCAGAAATGCGCTCAAATCGTCTGGCTGCAGAGAGAAGTGTGTTTTGCGATGCAGTGTGTTCAGGATCAAAGTAGAGATTCAGGAAACTCTCACGGCGGGGTTAAAAGGTCAAGTTAAGCAGTCAAAACAAAAACATGGATGTTTAAGAACATTGAAGAAGTCACTCTGAGCCTTACTTCAGTGGTTTTACTATCGTCAAACTTGCATATCTTTAAAGCTATTTGTTCACACTTTCATATTTACAATTATTTTAGTCATGTCAAAAATAGTAACAGTGCAAATAATTTAAACCATAAGACTTCAGTGTTAAAACCGCCCATAGCCTTTTGTAAATTAACGCATTACGAATTTTGATTATTTTTTATTTATTTAGCCTATTATTTGCGTTTTTACAGGAACATGGAAGTATGTTTCGATCGACATGGAAGTATGCTAATGACTAAAAAAAATATTATTATTTTTTTTTAATTTTGTTTTCTAGAGCCAATTCGTATTTTCTTTGGAGAAAGTAGATCAATTGTTAAACACACCGGTGTGAGGGTATTGTTGAAAGTTGAGACGTAGACCTATCTAATTTTTTATATTGTCTCTAAAAACAATTACGGGTTGTTACTGTTTTAAATACATATGAAGGTTATAAATTATACACACATGGCCAATAATCTATATTAGAATTTAACATTTCTATTGGTTTTGACAATAATGCATTATAAGTTTATGTGTCTACACTCTAAAATCCACATCATTATGCTTCAGAATGTTTGACCTACAGATTTCTATAAATACAGGGTTTATTACTGTCAAAACTTCTTTCATACTAATTCGTTAGAAATAACCGTTCCATTACCTGTATTGGCTTATTCAGTGTTGTCATTTGTAAGTAAAAGGGATACATGTCACGCCATGTAGAGTGACTGAGGTTTATAAGCTTCGGGATCTAGCACATAAGCCACGGATTACTCTGGTGCTGCTTGCATTTTTTAGACGATTAGTCATCAGGGCATGTTTCATAAACACTACCACAAATTGTTTTTTACAACTTGCTTGACAATACTGCACGACCAGACCCTTACTTATCCTTACTTAACCTTACAGTTAAATATGAACATTGATTATGTAGTGTATTGCTGATGGAGTTAAGCTTGAAATGTTCAATTATGTATTACATTTGGAGGGATCTGCTATGCCTGTATATTGTGTAAGGATGAGAACCTAGCTTTGAAATTAATGATACTGTAAGTACTTTTTAAACTACTAGTTAAAATATTATTGCATAATATTAAAGAAAATAAGGGAACATGGAGAGGCAAAGCTTAATGACAGCAATTCATATACTGTCATTAATATCATTTTTTATGTCATATCTCGGAATACTAAAAATTACTTATCACATCTTACAAATGATCTAAAGGGGGGGTCTGCTTTGTTTTAATATTGAAATACAGAATAATCAGTTCTATTCTTTAACGTAGAAATTTCGTTAAATTAATAAACCCTAAAATGGTTTTGCAAACACAACAGCCCGCGGGTAGATTATTTTGTAATTATTCTGCTGCTAAATGCTGCGCGTTCTCGCTTGCAGTGTTCGGTGAATTTAATAAACACTGCATAGCACAGAGAGCAATTTCCAAAACACCAGTACATTAAATATTAATTGTCATAAACCGATTGGCATTAGCCTATTTAAGCATGGTGAGTACAATGAGATTATTTCATTACAATCTGTCTAACATTCATTATATGAAATTAATTTGCTTTAGAATGGACGAGTCAATCCCTCGTGTTTTCTTGTCGCGCGACAACCTATAAATGTAATAAAAAGCTGCTGTTATGCTGTTAAATGAAGGCGCTTCTTAAAACATCAATTTGATAGGTCACGGCCCTCCCAGTTGTACAATAAACCCATGTCTTTCAAATGATAGGACATTGCAAATGAGAAGCTTCAATATTAAAAGCAATGAGAAGAAAAATGTCAATTCAATACGTTTAATGTAAAAATGAGCAAATCTAATGGTAATTTGCATTTTATTTTCGAACCATCCAAAATAAAATCAGCACAAGGCCCGGCAATATAATGTAATTAATACAATTTTGTATAAGAGGTATAATGTGTATAAGTAGGCTATAACCTCTTTGTTCAGGGACAGTAAATATTACGTTTGACTGGTGAAAAATATATATATGTGTGTGTGTGTGTGTGTGTGTGTGTGTGTGTGTGTGGTTGATGCTAAAGTCAGTGCGGAAAGTATGAAACTATCAAAATTGCAATTCAGATGTTGTCCCCATTCTTGTTATGTTTGTATTGATCCTTTGTATTGACGTGCGTTTTGTCTACTTTTCGTGTTTATAGTATAAGAAGGATTTCATGCTCAGGATTTCTTTTTTAGTCTTTCTAATTTTGAACTCATCTCCTAGCCGTGTGCTGATTTGGGACAAGGAAAATTTTCTAGATCCCCTTATGCGAGGAACATTATTATTACTTGACATAATTACGTGATCACACTGTAGAAATGTAGCCTATAATCTCACATTAAAAAATATAATTGCTTTGCTTCTTCGGCAGGTGCTTCTGTAAAACAAAAGACAGCTGAAAACAGCACATGCAGGCTCTGCCCTACAGCCAGCATACAACGTGTATTTAATATATATGCAAATTAAAGCAATAAAAGAAACGATGGAAATTGCATATTATTAGCAGGGCAACTGTGAACAAAATTCTAGAAAATTGGAAGAACTACTCCACATAATGGATGGAGAATGGAAAAGCAGATAGAGGTGCAGTGAATTCTGTTTTCATTTCCCAAAGCACTGGGGATGGGGACAGGAAAAGCTTGCTGCATCGCAAATTTCACAGCATCGCTTGGTTGTGTCCGTTTGCGCCCTCGTTGACTAGAGGCATACATGCACCATTGATCAAAGAGCAGCGGAAGCGGCCAGTGACCCTGAATAGGACTAAAGGATTCAAATATGGAGCTAAGTGATTGGTAATCCTATTGGAACACGCCATGGGTGGGGGCCAGCGGTTCCAGGGTTATTCACATCACAATACTGCTAGAGTACTGCTTACACACTGCAATATGTTTACAAGTTGTATGATTTTGTACAGTTTGTTCGTATAAATTTGTACGATTTCATCACGTGCAAATGCCCGGATGTATAATGCAGAGGTAAGCGTCTATTATGCTTATTGATATTATGCCCTCACCCAAATCCCTTATCTAAACCTAACCAATCAGTAGAGTGTGTAAACATGATTGGAAGCTGTTGTGTGTGATAGAAGCAAGTACTTGCTGCCTATAAGATGGAAACAATATCCAGTGATGTCATTGGCTGTAGGGAAAGTAGTAGGAATTCAAACCAGTGCAGTGGTAAGACATCATACAAATTAGCCAAATTTAGAAAAGTCTTATGAATCCTTACGATTTCGCTGTAGAGTGTGTATCATGTGTTTCTGTTGTGTGCACGCATAGGCATCATGCTTAGATCACAATTATGCACTGTCCCACTGCCTAGAACCTGGTATAACTCCACCCCAACCCCCACAATTACAGAACAGCATGTGTGGTAGCTAATCAGTTTTGTATTCCATAAAAGGATCAAATCAGTGAGAACTGCATTGGAGATATGGATGTCATTTTTCCCACAAACATCTCAAATAAAGCCTAATCAGAGATTAAACTAATCCAGACATGCTCTGGGAAGTCTGAACTTTGAATGCAAATTATGAATAACAGGGCTGGGAAAACTACCTCAGTATGAAGGTACTCCCTGAGGTCAAACGTATTTTCTCTCTAGGATTAGCCAACCCATATGACACAATTTCACAGTTCTTTTGTAAACCAGTTTGCCTCCTTCCTTCAAGGTCTACATCAATTCAGCTTTTGCTGTTGAAAATGTGTGACAAATGCATACAGAGGTAACACTGATGGGGTGATCCAACAATGTGTGGCATCGAATGCCAACCTCTCAGTGTGAAAGGGTGGGTATTAGGACCACTGGGAGAGCAGCCACAAATGTGGAGCAGATAAATTACATGGTGGATATAATCAAGTACCTCCATTCCCATCCACCCACCCTAACTGGTCAGTTTCTTCAAGCCAGAAGCTTGCAAAAAAGAAGAGTACTTGAGATCTAGGATATCAATAGAAAAAGTTTGGATAACATCTGCAAGCTTGTATCTGTTTGCTGGCTGACTTATAGCTAATTTAATCACAATTCTGTTATTGTTGAAATAGCATTGGGAATAAGCAAGCAAAGCATGTTTTTAACACATTAGTCACATCCCATCCCAAATATCTCCTGGCGAGGCATAATAGGAAACAAATGTCCCCAAAATACAGTGAAAATAGAGTCTTCACAATTCCTACAAAACATTAGAAATTCAAACGTGATTTTAGTACTTGAGGCTATTCTTAACTCTTGTGCATGCATGAAGTATGTGTACGATCAAATTTACATTAATTTTTTCTATTTAATAATTCCGTCAATAAATTATTAGCACACATTCATTGATTTCTTAGTTTTGTGCTGCAGTGTACAGGCCAACTTTTGCATTTTATTAAAATGCATCTAATTTGTTTTTCAGTTCACCTATCTGTCTCAGTGCTTGAAACTGGACTGATATTTTTGCACTATTAGGTTTGTTGTGTACTATCAGTTTTACATTGACAATCGAGTATAACCAGAGCATCACAAGAAAAGTATATAGGCTATTCAGTAGCCTATGTACATATATGTACATATTATATGCTTTTGCCATATAATAATCTGGTTATAAATAAACACGTTTTAATTCTAATAGTTTCACAAAACAAATAGACCTAACCGCTGTTGTTTTGAAATAAGTAGCATAACTTTGTCTTTGTCTTTGTTGAAGGAGCGTCTATTTTTCAGTGATCCACAAGAGCTTATTCATCGACTCGTGGAGCCTACTGGTTGATTTCCAAAAGGCCGCCGCCTTGTAGCGGTATGATGGTTGCGCCGCAGTCAAAACATTTCGCCATGAAAAAACCTAAAAAAATTGAACATATGAAAGGAAGAGGAGTTGACATGAATTCTACAAACAGAAGGTGCCCAATCGTGGGACAACGGTGGGCTTTCACCCCGTTCACAATGGCATCTGCTGTGCAGATTTTTTCAGATCCCATCTCTGTCAGGCCGCTTTTTTATATAATGAAGGTATACACACAAAGAGAACAAAGAGCGGGACACCTGGTATCATCATAAGCAATGGGTGGTCAATAGGCTTCACTCCGCTTGCCTCTCACATGTGGCATTAATTTACTTTCTCAAGCAGACCCAGATAGTCTTCCTCGATCTCACCGTCGGCCTTGCACTTCAAAAGCCGGGGAAATCACGAAATCTCCTTCTGGGTCTCTCATCGCGTCTATGCAGTCCCGAGGTGGTGAGGGGTGAGCCGGAGAACAGTTCGTCATATTCAATTAACACACAGTGGTCTCTGCCGCTCTTAGCCAAATTTCGGCCAACCTATACCGATTTTGATGAAAGAAAAGTAGGTATATTCTTTCCGATTTCACTGTGAGATCAGGCTGGGCTCTTAGCAGGCTATGATGTAATTCCCTGTGAGAGAGGATGAACGATTGTCCCACCTTTGAGAATACATGATCTGAAGATTCGAAGAAAGAAGTGCTGTCAGTGACTTAACAATAACAATAAACCTCTAAACCAGTGGTTCCCAACCATGCTCCTGGAAGCCCCCCAACTCTGAACATATTTATCTGACACACCCAAGAGTCTCTACTAATGAGCTAATGAGTTGAGTCAGGTGTGTTTGATTAGAGAAATATCCAAAATGTGTAGTGTTGGGGGGCCTCCAGGAACAGGGTTGGGAACCACTGCTCTAAACATTGTATCTAGAACACAAACATGGTTTAAACGCAGTAATCTTTTTGGAGTAGTCATTTTTGGAGGGTTTAAAGGCAGAAATTTGGAGTGCAATTTTCATTTCATATCTTCAGATAAAACGTATATTATTTGAGCTGTAAAGCTGTTCGATAGATTTTCATGGCCGTTTTGGCCGTTAATCACCATAGAAACGTTGTAAAACTGGATATAACTTTACACAGAAAATGTTAGTATGTGATTTTATCACAATAATATAGGTTAAACCTATCCTATTAAACCTAATTTGAACACTCATATTGTTTATATCTTGTGGCAATACTTATGAAACAATGAGTAGGCTATTTTAATGTATGCGGATAGGCACCATTGACAGATTTTTGCCTTTTTGCCTTTTTTTAAGAAAAGGAGGGAGGAGTTGAAGTAAATTTTGTGGTAATCAACATTATGCCACAAATGCTGTCAATTGAGCTTAATTTGTGTTGAACACAGAATATTCATTGAATTCTCATGATTAGGCTGCAAAACACAATTGAATAGTAAAGTAGGCTTAGTTGTCACATTTTGATTCCACAAATGTAAAAAGTCAAAAGGGCAAGAGAGTTCTTATTGTTTTATCAGTTTTGCATGTTCATTTGTCACAATTTGAACAATGCTCCATCAATGTATCTGGACAATAAGAGCAAAACAAACAAACAAGAATGTTTCTCCACAGGGCAGATGTAAAGTGTTTAAAGTTTTGCAACAAAATCTGCTTGCCTGCTATCAATTAATGTTGCAATTTTATGCTCCATATCTTTATATAATTTCAAATATTATCACATTTTAATCAAGTCTGTCTAAAATCTCCACTTTCCCCAATGTAGCTACTAATGGGAATGTAATTCCTTTTAGAATTATTGATGACAGTACAATTTTATGGTTGCCAATGAAGAACAAGTGTTATCATTTATATCCTTATTTTAAATTTGCTGTACAAGAGCAAGACTTCTTACTCTTGAAAGTGTGTTTGTGTGATATCTGTTTTTATCCATGTGTTAAATTGTTAAAATCCTTTAGAAAGAGGTATAGGCCTCTTAATATATGTTGCTTGTATGCGTCAGTGGTGAAAAACGCCTGTCAACGCATCTGCATGTACTGGTATCATTACGCAATAAGGGTCTGTTCATGCCATCAGGGACAACTTTAACCTCACCTAAAATCCATATGATTGTATGTTATGGCACCAGCCCGTTCCAACGCTCCATGATTTACGGTTTTGCGTCAGCCCCTAGACCTATAGCACACAGAAGTTAAATGACCCGAAAATAACATTAATATGTACCAGGGCCTGATGGAGTACCGTACAGAAGCGCTGGTCTGCGGCGTCGGCTTTCACGTTGCGTCGGTATGGGTCAAGGGGCGCTATCAACAAACAGCTGAAGCAGACAGAAGACAAGTGTGAAGTCATCACCAGGCTTAAGATGATTTCATTTGAAGCGCACAGAAGATTAAAGAAAAAGTTGATTTAATTATCTGATGATGATGATAAAATTATATTTGATGCGTTTGATAAACACACCATAACGCACGAAAGGATGCTTTTGCAATGTGTCGCATTTTCTGTTGTTTAGCTAGCCTACGAGTAAAATAACAACAAACTAAACAAACAAACACACTGTACTTGTGCTAACGTAAATTGTTTCATTTTATGTAAAAGCAGATGTGTTATTTATTTATTTATTTATTTATTTATTTTGACCAAGGTTTTATTTTCATAACTGCCTTTGTTCCCTCAAGTAAATCATGTAAATCTGTGTTTCTATCTATCTGCTTCTACGGCAATTGTCATGGTGAACTCTAGGTTAAAATATATAAAAGTATAAGATTAAATATAGATAACATAGCATTCAGATGTTTGCTGTTTCTGCATGTTCTCCTATTTCTGAAAGTAAAATTGCTTGCTCTTCAACTTTGAAAACAAATGTTTGTATATGCTTAAATATGTGTGCGCCACAGCTTATACAAGGCCCCCAAAACAGGGCCCTGGTACTAAGAGGGACCCCAGCCCTCTTATAGCACCCTTTTGGCTTTGTGTATCTAATAACATTTTCTGAGCCACTTCTGAAAGAGGAAGACCTTGTAAAATAACCTTCATATTTTGATGCACTCATCTTTTTTTATATGAAATCTTTGCTGATTTTGATAAAGTAAAAATTAACAATAATGTTTATATTGTTACTTTTATTTTGTTAAATGTTTTTTTTTTTTTTTTTATAAAATTGGTATTTATTGAATTTAGGCAACATGTGCCTATTTTATAAAAACAAATAGGTTAAAACAGGTTTAAAAATTACATTTTTGGACTTTTATTTAATATGATAGGCTTTATTTGGTCAAGCTTTATTTGTCGTATAAATGGGCTGTCGAACAAAAATGTTTATTACTATAACTGCATCTTTGCCCCACATTACAAAATAAATAAATAAATAAATAACTTGGCTTAGTTTGATTAGGAATAAGAAACTATTGATATTTTACTTTGTGTGGTTCAAATGTACTGATTAAACGAGATACGTAAATTTGTTGAGACAAATTATAATGTTGGCTGACAAAAGTTTAAAATAGTTTTAAATGCTTGAAGTTAGACATTTTTAAAGAAAATTGGCCGCAGGGTCCTGCCTAGTCATAATCTGCCCTTGAGTCACAGGTGGAGCAGATACAGTGATATAAGCTCTAGTATAGTTGCAATAAATATTAAGGTACAACAATGCTAAAGGCACCCCTTCAGAAATAATACTTCCCTTGCGTCAAGCTTGAAAAAACATCACATTACAATACAATTCTTTATTGCATATTGATGGAGCAATGTATTGTGTGTGAGAAGATATATTAACTAAAAGTTGATTTAATTATTATTATTTTTTAAAGTGGGTGAAGGGGGCCTTTTACCCCACACTTAAGGAGTAAAAGGCCCCTGATGGGTTACAGTGATATAGTGTAGATACACGGGCAACCCTGTAGATAAAATCATCCATAAAACAATCACCATTGCACTCGCCCCACATGCTCTCGCTCAGTCTCACTCTCTCAGTTTTCAAAAAACATAGAAACTAAAAGGTGCCAGCAATTTACATAATAGTGACACATACTTCAAGGCTCAAACCAGCAACCTCCTGGTCACCACTCACCAGCAACCTTCTCTCACTCACTCACTCACTCACTCAGATGACAGACAGAACCAGCTTATGACACTGATTTCTGGGGCAGCAGCACAACGATGAGCGTGAAGAAGCCTTTTTAACACACAGCCTGCGAGATGTGTGGTCCGAAGGGTGCTATCCCATTCCTCTCTCTTTGTCTGTGTCTGAAAGAAGAAAACAAAAAACACACAGACATATACACATTACAGCAACAACTGTTCCGTGTGAGTAAATCATTTTATGGATGTTCAGGAAGTTTGTGTTGGGATCAGGGTGGGATGGCCGGGCCAGCGTTGAGAGGGTAATACGCTGGAATGCATCTCGGTTAATCGGAATTCATCCTGATCTGTCCCATGACAACAGGTGCCGAGGTTGAAGACATCTGTAGTCCTGGCACCAATTTACAGTAGTGGACATATTTTCATTTGAAAGTTTGAGTTTTCAAAATGTCTATCTATCTATCTATCTATCTATCTATCTATCTATAGGAGTTTTAGAATCAAGTGAAGTGTATTGTGGAGTGTTAAAGAAGCTAAAACGACTGGTTAAAAATATGTTTCCATCAAGCAGTCACAGATGTCTATGAAGAAGAGATCCCGACTCACACAGCTGCTGCCCAAATCTGCCTTGAATCAATGGCCGAACTGTGTCACACACTTCACACATTCCTTTCAAAGTCACTCTTATCACTCTTCTGCATGTAAATACTGTTTGATCAGAATAGATTTCATGTAAAACTTTCAAAAAAAGCCAAATTATTCACTCTCTTCATACAGCTTTTCAGGAAATGAACATGGAAATACTTATGGAGGATGCCCAGATGTCAGTTCCCCCTCAAGCCCTCTACAGAATAGACCTCCAAGCAGCGTGACATTACTCCATCAATCTGTGTGTAAAGAGCAGTGTGTGTTCGCAGTGCAGCATGTTAACAGGCATCTCTTTTCTGTTCACTCTCACTGTCAGGCACACACTAAAACCTACACATGCTTGCTTTCTCGTCTTTTTCTGTTTTCATTATCCTTACACATTCACTTTCACGTGTATATACTCTCAAAAATACCCTTTCTGTCTCTCTTTCTGTCTTGTCTTGTACCTGCAGCTAAATGAACACAAGAGCACTTGTCAGCCATGACCACATCAAACTAAATATTCAGCCCCTGTCACTCAAACAACCCAAACATTTTCACATATTCAGCCAAACTACTACCATTTGTAGGTACAACAACAAGCAATTATTCACACACTGCTATAAACCAATGATCTCTGCTTTATTTAATCGAAAAACCAGCTTTCAAGATTTTTCCCCCAAGCTTTTCACCAATTTTTATGCCGACTATGCTAGTTTGGTTAGGTTTGGCTAATTGGTGCAATGAGATGCAGGAAGAGTTGAAGATTCATTGGCACACCAATGAGCAATCAATTAATGGACAGGTATATTGGTTTATTAAAAACCTTTAGCATTTGAATGTGCAGGGTAGTAACTGGGTCATTCATTCAACTTGGTCTTTTAAGTCCCCAGTACAAGTTATGGTATTTGTTATGTTTGTCTCAACAATAAATGTTTTACTAGGCTTGTTAAAAAGGAATGAAGGCTATTTGTAATTTAAAACAGTGTGGCTGTGGGCCTAAAAGTACAGTATTAAATAATTGAAATCATTTTTATTTATTGCACTTGTGTCATTTCCTCATGTCCCCAGAGTTGCATCTTAAACATCTTTGACACAAAAAGTGCTAAATAATAAATGTAAACAATTGTATAGTAAATGTTTACCATACAATTGGTTAGTTTAACATTCTCTTAAAAGCATACATTCTTTTGTGGTGAATGTGTAATTTGTACACTTAAAGTGGAATATTTTTGTGTGATTCGATTGTTGTGATACTGTGACCTTTAATTGATGTTCCATGTTATGAAATTATGTCACACATTGAAAGCAGACATCAGCCATTCAGTAAAATAATGTCATTTGAAGTCTGTAACTTTTCTGTTTTATTTATGTGTTCCTTTATTTTGTGATGTTAGTCATGTTTTGTCAAGCAAAACATGTCCACCCTGTTATGAAAAAGATATATGGAAAATGAAAGGGATAGTTCACTCAAAAATGAAAACTCTCATCATTTATTCACTCTCATGCCATCTCCGATGTGAATGACTTTCCTTCTTCAGCAAAACAAAAACAAAGATGTTTAGAAGAATATCTCAGCTCTGTAGGTCCATACAATGCAAGTTAATGGTGAGCAGACTTTTTCGCTCCAAAAATCACATAAAAAAAAAAACATAATCCATAAAACCCCAGTGGTTAAATCCATATCTTCAAAAGCGATATAATAGGTGTGTGTGTGAGAAGAAGATAAAAATTAAGTCATTTTTTTTTTTTACACTAAATCTCCACTTTCACTTTTACAACTGAAAGTCACATGTGGTGCATGTCAATGTGAAAGCTTAAATAGAGATTTAGGATAAAAAATGACTTTAATATTGTTCTCTTTCTCACCCACACCTATTGTATTGCTTCTAAAGATATGGATCTAACCACTGGAGTCTTACCGATTCATTTTATGTTTCCTTTATGTGATTTTTGGAGCTAGGTCTGTTCAACATTCACTTACATTGTATGGACCTACAGAGCCGATATATTTTTCTAAACATCTTTGTTTGTGTTCTGCTGAAGAAAGAAAGTCATACACTTCTGGGATGGCATGAGGGTGAGTCAATGACGAGATAATTTTCCTTTTTTGGAAGAACAATCCCTTCAATAAAATTTAAATATATTTATGCTTTAACAGAAATAAAATGATCACTTAAAGTTTAAAAATATGCTAGCTCAACATCCTTCACATACCATAGTGGCTAATTTTATGCACTGAATGTCCACCCTGTTATTTTCTACCCCTCCTAACCCAGTGGATATTTGAAATTTAATTTCATTGAGCTTGACCTTTACGATCTTTAACAAGTATAGATACCTATAAAAATAAGTTTCCTTTTTTAATTCAATGCCGAATGTTCACAGTATTTTAGTAATGACCTAATTTTATTTTGAAAAGAAAAATGTAAATGTAACATACAAATAAAAGGCAACAGTCAAGACCATTAAATTCCCTCCTTTATTTTTTACAAACTCAATATTTCTGAAAGGATTGTTTGGCAAAGAATATTCCCTATTTCCTCAGGTAATGAGCCAATCATTTTATCCTAGTCTTATTTATAATCTCTAAGTGCTTTAATGAGGTTGCCTGATCAACTAGTTTTCAATTAGTGTAAACATTAGGCAACAGGTCGATCCTCTACTCATTAGACATTACCCTCAAGCCATTAACTCCAACAGTTGATCATTGTGGTTCAGAGTTCACGTAAACACAAGCCATCTTGTATAGAGGAATCTTAATTAGTGAAATCTCACAACACATTAAAACGATGGTTAAAGAATATCTGGATATTTGCATGAGATCAGTTCACAATTTTTATATTGGATGCCTAAATGTATCCTCCACTGCAGTTAGTATTTACATTGCATGTATACATTTGGCATTCACTTTTATCCCAAGCAACATATAATGAAACCTTGTGATACATGTTTAGCATACACATATCTGGGAATAGAACCTGTAACCTTGATGTTATAAGCATTTGCTCTACCAGTTGAGCTACTGGTACGTCTCACACTACGGAGCAAGCCTGTTTACAGCTGTAAAGAGTTTCAAAACTTTGGGTACTGTACTTTTAGCACTGTGGAATTCAAGATTATAAGTTTTGTTAAAACATTTTCACAATCTCACTTTTGTATTATTTGTCTTGTAACATTGCCCAACAGTGCATGTTCATGCATCAAAAAAGATTTTTATTTTTTTTTTATTTTTTATTTTTTGGAAAGTCATGAAAATTCCCACTACAGTGTAATTTCCACCACATCTCAAATTCTGTATTGTATTTAATTGAATTCAGTGGCGGTAATGATGGCGATGGATTTTTTTATTTTTTATTTTATTATTTTTAAATTTTATAACTAAGGTGGCCAAAAGATAATTTCACGATTAACGTTCTATGTATCCTAAATATGCACAATTAAATAATATTTTCACAGTTTTTGCATAATTTGGCAAAATTACAGCTTGCTTGTAAGTGACCCCCCCCCCCCCCCCCCCCATAAATAAATAAATAAAAATAATAATTACTTAAATGAATTTTCTTTGCTCTCTTCAAACATCACTTGTTGTAATATTTGACAAATTTATAGAAATCATCTTCACAAAATAAATATTTAAATGATTCATGTTGATTTCACTCTTTGTTCAGATTATACAAGATTAAACATGTGATATTTTGTAACTTTTTAATGGATTTTCAATTTAATATGGAATGGCTGGGACAGGACAAGACATTTGAAAGTACCAAAAATAAAAAATGACGAAGGCCTGGTAAAAAAGCTTCCAAATCAGTTTCAATGTGAGCTAAATATCACAATAAATAAATAAACAAATTGAAATCTGTTGGTTTTAATAAAAATCAAGCCCCGAGACATGAAAATGAAAAGTTGAAAAAAAACAAAAAAAAAAAAACAACCTTTCATGTTTAGACAAATAGATATTATTAAAGTACTGTTGTTTTAGAAATACATTTCTGACTGTTTCATTTTGAATGCACAATGCAATAGTTGTCTAGCTTCTTTATGTAAAATTAACATTTGTTATTTAACATGTAGTGTCCTGTGCAAACATGTGACATGCCTGAACACTTCAGCATAAAATATAATACAAACAAACACATAAATAGATTAAACAGAGTCTGCCATGCTCCTGAGATAGTCCTGAGAGATGCTATAAAGCTGCAAACCTGCTTAAGAATATTTGCAAAGGTAACCTCAGGGGAAGGAGAGAGGCAACATGGGAAACATTAGAAAAAAACCAATGCGAAGCACAAAAACAATGTGGGGTCTGGAAACACAGATGTTCAGAGACAATACAGACTTGTGGGCATGCAGAAACTCCCAGCCAGATGTGAATGCAAACCACATAATTTCACAAAAGCTAACTCTACTCAGTCAACGTGAACCGACAAGTAGCCATCCACTCAAGTGCTTCAAACTACATATTCCCAAACAGTGACAAGTAATGTAGGAGTAATGTCAACACTTACATCATTGTCAGAAGTTGAGGACAGCGCAAAAATCATGGCATCAACAGAGAATGACTTCTTGTGGGAGGTTACGGGCGCCCTGTGCCGCCCCGGGCAGCTGCCCATGTCACCCATACCTAAATCCGCCCCTGATACAATATCATATTATTAAATGGATTAATGACTGTTTAGAAAGCCATAAGTGACAATGGATGGGTCCTCCATTGATGACGATGTAAAATAAATATTTTATTTGATCTTGATTAGATTAATGTGCACCCAAAACAAGAAGTGTAATTGTTAATTTCTTACATCTAAACAGATTTGGCAGATAAAAAGTGATTGATTGCTATTAAAATGTTTGAGCCTGCCTAAATAAATAGATCACTTGTTTGGTTTGCAAAGAATTTGAATAGGACACCAAATCAGCATTGATTTTCCCCCCAAAACAATCAGTTAGTGGAGAGCGTTCGATGGAACCAGTCAAATTAAAACAATGATAAATAAAACATTTGTTAATTTTGGTAAAAATGTTCCATAGTGTGCCACTTCGGTTGAAGTTTGGGGAATCCATAGCATCTGTTGTATGCAGCATCCACATGTGATGTCTTGGATTGAATGTCTGAAGTCTGTCTCTGAATGTGTGGGAGAGAGTGTGTGGTGTGTGAATTTCAGCTTACTTCAAAATGAGTGTGTATCTGTGTGGTATGAAGATACATCTGCATCAGTTTAAACCATTGGGAGCATTTCTCTGGACGTAACTGTGCTTGCAGCCTTTGGGTCGGCACAAATCATCTGGACAGCCCAAAGCGTGAAATCTCTCCAGGCCTGTTCTCCAACACTCTATGCCCTCTGCAGGCCTAGATAAATGTATTTCCCTTTGTTCAAGTTGCCGGATCTGCCAAGTATCCACTATCACTTGTTGCCTCTATCTTCAATACATTTCTCTGATCAAATTCAGCATCTTTGAATATATGCTTCAGATCATTGAAAGTCAACATAAAATCAAAATATAGTATCTTTATGCATGTTAGTGTTTTTGTTGTGCATGATTTATTAATGCATGTGATTAAAGATCATTTATTAGAATGTATTGAATTTCTCCACTTCTAAAAAGACTTGCCTTTTTGGCTGATGTCACCTAGGTCATGCAAGCTATTGGTTAATATTATTTAATAGCTAAATAGCTGTTTTATTAAGGCATTGTTTTAGGATATTGCTATATGTAATGCAACATTTCAAATATATTGCCAACAATCACCAAAATAATTTAAAGGGATAGTTCATCCAAAATTGAAAATTCTCTCATAATTTACTCACTCTCATGCCATACCAGATGCGTATAACATTCTTTCTTCTGCAAAACACAAATTAAGATCTTTAGAGGGATATCTCAGCTCTGTTGATCATCAAAGTGCAAGTGAATGGTGACCAGTACTCAGAAGGCCTAAAAAGAACATAAAAGCAGCATAAACTAGACTCAAGTAGTTCAATCCATGTCCTCAGAAGCAATATGATAAGTGTGGATGAGTAACAGATCAATAATTAAGTCCTTTTTTTACTATCAATCTCTACCTTTGACCAGCCCCAACCAGTAGGTGGATGAATGTGAAAGTGAAAGTGTAGATTTTCAGTAAAAAAAAAAAAACATTTAAATATTGATCTGTCTCACCCACACACAGGCCTGGAGTTGAAGGGGGATGCCATCCCCCTTGTTGCAAGAAATACCAAAAATCATCCCCTTTGTAAAACTACTAAATTCCCTTTAGATTAATTGTGTCATGTATTTCTTAGAACTAATCATGCAAGAAAAATATTAAACTTAATATTAAAATTAAATATAACAGACTTAAATAAGGGCGATTATCCAATCAAAAATAGGGGGTTGCCAGATTTCTATATGAAATCACACAATTAGATCTTCACACTTGAACAGTTTGGATATATTCTGCCGGGGTGATGCTTTAGTCATGCAATCTGGCAACCCTGAGCGCTCAAACTCCCTCTCCACTGTGTAAAGAAGCTGGATTTGTGAAAACACTGGCAGGTGTGTCTGAGTTTAGCCATGTGTTGATTTATCCTTCCTAGTGTTCACATGAAACTTACACCACTGTAGGTAATGCACATTTTCAAAAGTTTTGAGCAATTTAAAAAATGGCAAAGAGAACAGAGTGTAAGATATTGCTATGGCGAGTGTACAGTTACAACATGTATATGTTTTTAATTCAAACAATTGTCAAGTTTTCGCCCATAAAACGCTTTTGAGTGTATAACAACTTTTTTACACTGCTGTTTAAGCATTCTTCACAGAAACAGATATATACATATATCAGGGACGGATTATGACTTGCAAAGGCCCTGGGGCCAGTTATGTTCAAAGGGCCCCCTACACCCAAAAGCCTTCTCTAATGTGGGTGCTATTTGTTAAGCAATACCTATTTTTGTCTAATTGAATATCTTGAGATATATTATGCTATGCATTAATTATGAAATTAAAGGAATATTCCAGGTTCAATACATGTTAAGCTCAATGGACAGCATTAATGCATGAAGTTGATAACTACATAAATTATTTTAAACTTAAAAAGGTTCCAGTGAATCACTGAAAGTGAATGGGACCAATGTTTGGAGGGTTCAAAGGCTGAAATATGAAGTTTATAAATTTATAAAAGCACTAACATTCATTCATTAAATTTGACATATTATTTGAGCTGTATTGTTGTTTAAATCTTTTTTTGTGGCAGACTACTGTTCAAGGCAGATGAGCTTATTTGCCATGAACATTAGAACTTCATGACAACAAAGTTGTAGAATTGGATACTTTACACAGAACAGGTTAGTAAGCGATTTTATCTCACTATAATCTTGTTGGATGGCTGGCTGGTTAACACCCAAATTGTTTATGTCTGACTAATTTGTAAACTTAGTATTTAAACATTTACGGATTGGCCCCATTCACTTCCATTGTAAGTTCCTCACTGCAACCCAGGTTTTTGGGGAAGAATGGAAAAGTCTAAATAAAATTCATTTTAGTTGTAATCAATATTATGGCACACATGCTGTTGGTGAGCTTAACTTGTATTGAACCAGGAATATTACTTTAAAGTAGGTAACTACTGTCAACTGAAGTGCTATTTTACAAATGTATTATCTAAGTTTGACACAATGTCTTAGCTGAATGAATGAATAAACAAATGAAACTGCAAGCTTCACCCTGAACTTTCTTGGTTCTTTGGAATATGGTAGTTTACAGTGTTAAACTGCTGTTTTACAGAGCAAATAATAAATAAATAAACAAATAAATCTCTTTGAAGAACACCCTCACATATTTTTATTTGTATAGCGCTTTTCACAACACACATCATTTCAAAGCAGCTTTACGTAAAATCATGCATCAACAGAAAATTAAACTGTAATATCTATAAAGGCTTAGAGTCATCATTGTGTAGTTTGATTAAATATGATTGTAAATTATGTCTAAAAATAAAATAATTCATTATTGTATTTAGAACCCCAGTGATCAAGCTGAAGTTGACTGTGGCAAGGAACACAAAACTCCAAAAGATGTTGGTTAATGGAGAACAATAACCTTGGGAGAAACCAGGCTCACTGTGGGGGCCAGTTCCCCTCTGGCTAACAGCATGAATATAATGCCAATATTAGTTTTTTTATGTGCAGTGCAAGTCATGGTTTAAAATGAGTAAACAAAGTAGGTGTTAAGGGTCAGTGTTTTATGAACTGTAAGATTAATGAGTAATGTCTTTGTAGTTCATCCTGGATTAACTGCAGAAGTTCACATAAATGCATTGTCCCTTGCTGGGTGATGAAGGCTTTTGTTGGCAATTAATTTATAGTCTATGTATTCTATTTTAAGAGTGCAATCCATCATTAGACCAAGGTGATGCAGGCAGAGATCAGTGAGGTGCATCACAGTTCAACCGGCAGGTCATTTCGGTGAAGTCTATCCTAAATCCAGGGTTCAGGCAGTGGCATATGAAGTATCCCAGGTCTTATGGTTGGAGATGGCAATCAGTTCATCCTCTGAAGTCCATCGTTATAGACTGAAGTGATGCCTGGCACCGGCTGCATTTAGTTGTCATCACTCAGAAACATGTAGCAGTGGAGTCCGATACCAAGCAGGAATGGAGTTGGATCTGGCTGGTTATGCATTACTGTGCATTGAACAAGCACTACACGGACGCCTTTAACGGTTGTGCACTGTCACCATGACAACAACCGCATCACCTGCTGAAAGCCTTTAAATGTGCTCCTCCTGCAAGCATGGACAGGGGACCATGGGTCCCATGGCTGCAACCTTGGCCCCATGGGAGATGTAGGCTCCTGGGCTTCAGCCCGTATAAGCCCGTGTGTTAAGGCGGCACTGGCTGCTTAGCATGACTTTTATCAAAAGACAACAATAATAGTCTTAAATGAGTTTCAATAATGTCCCTATGTTTTCATGTATAAAAAAAGTGTGTCTATATATATATTCACTTCAGAAAGCAGCTGCCATGCCCATCAGGGAGGCTATTCCATAGTTTATTAGTCAAATAGGAAAATAATCTACCTCTTTTTGTGGATTTTGATATTCTAGGAGCTATTAACAGGGCAGAATTTTGTGATCGTAATGAAAGTGATGGAATATAGCATGGTAGAACATTTAAGTACTGTGGAGCTAGACCATTCAAAGTTTTGTATGTAGTTAACAAAATTGTAAAATTAATATTAAATTGAACAGGTAGCCAATGTAATGACCATAAAATAGGGCTAATATGATCATATTTCTTGGTTCTATTCATCACTCTGTCTGTTGATTTTGAACCAACTGAAGTTCATTTATTGAACTTGCAGGACATCCCATACCAGTATATGCATAACAATAATCTAGTCTTGAAATCGTTTTCGGCATCAGCAACAGAGAGCATGTGTCGTAATTTAGCAATATTTTTGAGGTGGAAGAATGCTGTTCTACAAACATTTGAAATGTGATTTTCAAAGAACAGATTGGTATCAAATATAACATCTAAGTTATTTGCTGTAGAAGACAATGTAATAGTACATCCATCGAGAGTCAAATGATATTTTAACTGCTTATTTTTAGAGTTTTTTTGTTCAATAATTAATACCTCTGTTTAGTTGGAATTGAGTGGAAAGAAAAGTACTGACCATCCAATCCTTGATTTCATTGTTAAACTCTGCTAATTGTAGAATTGTGAAATTTCGTCAGGTTTCAAAGAAATATAAAGTTGGGTATCGTCGGCTTAACAGTGGAAAATTATTCCTCGATTTCTGATAATACATACAGTATATGGAGAAAAGCAGAGGTCCTAAAACTAATTCCTGTGGCACTTCATACACTCTTTTGTTTGATTTGACAATTCCTCGTTTACACAGACAAAGGGGTAGCATTCTGATAAATATGACCCCTTAGCCATGCTAATGCAAGTCCACAAATGCCAACATAATTCTCAAGCATATTCAAGAGAATGTCATGATCTATGTTGTCGAAGGCAGCATTAAGATCTAAAAGCAGTAGAGGAGAAATACAGCTGTGATCAGATGATAAGAGCTAGTCATTTGTATCTCTGGTAAGTGCAGCCTCTGTACTGTGATGAGGCCTAAATGACTGACTGGAATTGTTCATATTTACTATTTCTCTGTAGAAATTAACATAATTGGGAGGACACTACATTTTCTAGTATTTTCTACATAAATGGGAGATTTGAAATCCGTCTATAATTAGCAAATTCTCCAGGATCATGCTGTGGCTTCTTAATAAGCGTTTTAATAACTTCCATTTTAAAGTTTCTTGGGACATGTCCTAAGGATAGCATGGAGTTAATCATATTTAGAAGAAGTTCTGAGATTACAGGGAATACCTCTTTTAGTTGGTATTGGATCTAAAATACATGTTATGGCTTTTGATATTTTGAAACGTTTTGTTAGCTCTTCATGAACTATGACAGCAAAGTATTGAAGCTGCTCATGAGGAAAATTATGAGACACCGTTTTCTGAGGTTCTGTGACAGAGGGCATGGCCGGGACGTGAGGGTGCATCAGATGATCAGATTTGCTAAGTACCCATTTTATTTCAATTTTATCAGTAAAGATATTCATTAAGTCATTACTATTGTACTGCAACGGAATATCTGGTTCAGTCGAGGATTTATTTCTAACCAGTTTAGCCACAGTACTGAATAAACACCTAGGATGTTTGTGATTTTTATCTATGAGTTTGCTAAATTATGCTGACCCGGCAGCTTTTAGTGCCTGTCTGTAGCTACAGACACTATCCTTCCAAATATCTCTATGCAAAAATATCTCTAATTTAGTATTCTTCCACTTATGCTCCAATTTCCGAGCTGCTCTCTTGAGAGCATGAGTGTGATCATTGTACCATGGTGCGGGGCTTTTTTCTTGTATTTTTTTTTTAATTGTTAGAGTGTTAGAGAAGACTATTTATGTTGGAATATCTGGAAGATTATTAGTGAAGCTATCTTTAGTGGTTGGAATAATTGTTCTACCGAAATTATAAAGTGGTGTAGATTGAGTAACATTTTCTTAATGCAGCATAAAAGAGATGAGGTAATGATCTGAGATGCCAACATTTCTATAGGATCAACATCAACTTCATATGACAGAATTCATATGAATCTAGCATATGATTATAACGTCATTGGTCCCGCCACATTTTGTCTGACTCTAAGGGAGTTGAGGATATAGAAAAATGCTATTCCCAATGTGTCATTTTCATTATCTATGTGAATGTTGAAGTCACCAACAATTTACAAAGCTCTATGCACTGTAACTACAAGATCTGATAAAAAAATGTGCAAAATCGCCAATGAAATCAGAATATAGCCCGGGTGATCTATATACTGTCGCAAGGGCAAAAGATGACAGAATTATTATTTTTTTTGTATCTGATGGTGTCACATTAAGCATTATTAGTTCAATAGACTTAAACTTATATCCTGTCTCTGAGTGACACCAAAAACTTCACTGTAAATTGCAGCAACACCTCCTCCTAGACCCTTCAGACGAGGCTCATGTTTATAACAATAACTTGGGGGAGTAGATTCATTTGAACTAATGTGTTCAGCTGGTTTTAGTCAGGTTTCAGTCAAACAGAGCACATCCAAATTATAATCTGCAATAGTTTCATTTACAATTAGTGCTTTGGTTGAAAGAGTTCTAATGTTTAGTAGCCCTATCTTTATATGATGTTAATCATAATTATTTTTTTTCTAAATGATTTAGTGAGGGGTTTGTGCATGGCAATTCAGGGAACAGACACAGATAGTATCTTTATGTGATACCTAGGTAATGCAGTTTCTATGTGTTGTAGTTTAGACCTGTGTGACATCTCAATGCAGCTAGCAGACATTTGGAATAGCCAGTTTGTCTGCTTCCTGACCTGGGCTCCTGTTAGTCAGATACTATCAATATTAAGACTATGATCCAAATTACAAGAGAAGAGAGCGGCACCTTCCCTGGAGGGATGGAGTCTGTCTCTCTTTAGCAGGTCAGATCTACCCCAAAAACTCTTCCAATTGTCTATAAATCCTATGCTATTCTCCAGAAACCACTCAGACATCCAGTCATTCAGTGACACTCATCTACCATAAACCTTGTCAACATGATGAGAGGGAGGGGGCCAGAGCATATTACAATGTCTGACATTGTCTTTGCAAGTTCACACACCTCTTTAACATTATTTCTAATGATCTCTGACTGCCGAAGCTGGACATTGTTGCGCCGACATGAATGACAATTTTAGAAATCTATGTTTAGCATTAGCCAGCACTTGTAAATTTTATCTGATGTCAGATGCCCCAAATCCCGAAATGCATTTAACAATAGTGGCTGGAGTCTCTATTTCTACGTTCCTTATAATAGAATCTCCTATAACAAGGGCACTTTTAAAATTATTCTCAGAGAATTGATTGGAAACCCTAACAGAAACAGAAGAGTGGTGTCGCTTTACTGAGCGAGTATGCCGCCGAGACATCACCCAAACACCCTGCTGCGGGGGCTCTACAGCCGGAAACAAAGTGTGTGTGTTGCTTGCTGTTCTACCCGCATCCGAAACAGTACTTACCGTTTCTTATTCTCACTGACCTCCACTAGCGTTCGGATGATTTTCTCTAACTCATTAAACTTCTCTGTCAGCCTGACTAATTCCTTACATTTATCACATGTAAATCCCTCACTGCTGACAGATGATTCTATAGTAAACATGTGGTATGCAATGCAGGAAGCAATAACATGAGCAGATGCCATGACTAACTGCATGTTTGTTGCTGCTGTTGTTATGGTTGTTGAGTGGCAAGGGTTTGAGATTGGCAGCGGGGTTTTTTAGATTAATCTATACTTGGGCATGACCAGGAAGAGTCCTACTCCCAATAGAGAGGGTTCCACAGTCCTATTAAACTCTGATAGCTTGAGCTGTAAAGTGCAGTGAGCAAAAGTAATCAATTACATTCAGGCATTTAATCCTCTCATAATCCATGGTGTTAGTGTGGTATTAGTCCCTGCTCCCCGGAGTCTCTTTTCATTGACAGCATCTACTGCTACTTCCCTAAAAAAAAAAAAAAAAAAAAACTCACTAGAGAACACTTTGGGTCAGTGGGTCAAGCAGGATGATGACAAAATGTGTTTGACTGAAAGCGTTAGGAAAGTTGAAAGCAAACAAACAAAAGCAAAGCTTGTTTTAGAATCATGAAACCATGAGAGAGAGAGTGATCAATTAAGCATGCAGAATTTTTGTTAGATACAAGATAAGCAACATTGTGAAATGTAATCCTTCCAAGCATTACATTTTTTTTAATAATAATTAAAATATTATATTAAACATGCTTTATTTATTTTTTTAGAATTTGGGATTATTTGGAATTATTTAAACCAGGTGCGTAGATGGATCACAAAATAATTTTTTCCTCACTCAATATAGGTCATCATGTCAGATGCAATAATAAAGTGTCAATTATGAATTCTAAAATATTTAACATATTATTTTATACAATATTATAATAATAGGGCATACTTAAAATAATCCCAAATATTTTGGTTTTACAATGTGTGTGACATATCATGCTTGAGGCACAAACAGTATAAGCGCAATACAGTTTTTTTTTTTTTTTTTTTTTTTTTTTGTAAGACCATGTTGTTGTTCAATAATATTTTTGGCAACAATTTAATTTAGTTTATCATTTGTTAACACTGGTTAACAACATCAGTTAGGATGAACTAACAATTAACAAAACATATTAAAGGAATGGTTCATCCCAAATTGAAAATTTTCAAATTGAGATGATCATTTACTCGCTCTCAGTTATGCAGAACAGATCACAAAACAGCGCCGCGATATGCAGAAAAAGAGGCATTTACATCATGGTATAATAAATTATCCGTGGGGTATTTTGAGCATTTATTTAAAATTTTATTAATGATATTCCAACACGCAGTATACTAATACATTTTTAAAATCAAAAGTTGTATTTGCTAACATTGTTTAATCCAGGATGAACTAACATGAACAATTGTGTTTTATTAACTAACATTAACAAAGATTAATTAACTGTGTATTTTTTTTATCTAAAAATGAAAATTAAATGATAAATTTGAAGTAAGAACATAGCCATCACCTTGATTCATTAATTATAAAGTGGGCATTATGTGTCCCATATCTCAAGAATCAGTCAATATGGTGGTGCTCCTGAAGGGAAGACATACGCATTATGGTACTTTTCTTTTGTGAATTGTCTGCAATATGACCCTCCCTTCAACCAGAGTTCCCCACTGATTGAGTTAGTGCTATCTTTGGCTATTGGGATGAATGGCCAATGACCTTTATCTCTGTAATGCATGTATAATTGACTATAAATATTCTATAAATTGCAATGGAATTGTCAGCTAAATGAAAAGTCAAAAATAAAATTGCTTCCACTTAAATTAAATCAACTTTCTCATTAAACTTTAAACATAAAAAAACACATCAAAAAAGAAATCAGTGCTTAAATTTGAGAAGATTGACATCACATACTCACTAAAGATGTATAGTTTTCAATGGGGTCTTTGACCATTGTTGGTGTTTAAGCTCAAATTCACATTTGTCAGGACATCATCTCTTAACAAACTGTCCTGAGCACTCCTTGATGTGGAACAAAGCCCCAGCCAAATTCAAAATCAAACCAGCAACATTCCTGGCATGTCAACCAATCTATCGCAAATCTGTTGAAATAGCAGAACAGTCATGACCATTTTACTGAGCCTCATAAAATGAACACTGGGAAAAATGAACACTGGGAAGAATGGTCATGATGTCATAACAATTTGTAAATGTGTTCATGCATGCACATGCATACTCATGTATGCATGCACAATAATTTAACCTGTATGTGAGTTAAATTCACAGATTTTTGTAACTTTGTTTCACACAGGTAGTAAACAAAGCTGCAAATGCATTTTTTTTATACATATGTTGACAAAATCACATTATAGGTGGTACATTTTAAACTTTAACAATAAAGTTTAAATATGGTAAACTTTATTATTCAACTGAACACTTGCATTTTAGACGTTTTACACGTTGTGCTCTGCATGCTGTCCATGCACAGAATAAATGCACATCCTTCAATGAGCAAATGTTTTTTCTCGCATTTACCTGAACCGTTCATACAATGTGTAAATGGAATGACCCCTTTCTGAGGTGGCAGAAATTAAAATCAAGCAGAACGAATTGAAATATATCTTCATATTTACAATTAAAACTCCCCCCCGTGTATTTCGCATCAGGATTATGGATAAGAACAACTTTAAATGACTAAAATCAGGCATTAAACGCTGAATGGTGCAAGATGAGTGGTACTTTGAACTTGTTATCTGTTAGCCAATCAGCAAGCTCACATGTGATATGTCAAGCTAATCGGCTCACACGGTGTAAGCTGATGTGTCATAGTGTAGCCAGTCAACTTGCAAACTCTTTCTTTGCCTAACATTTAAATTTACTCAGTTTGGTAATAAGCCAGTGTGGCAGGGTGGCGGTCCCTTATTAGGCTAATCAAGCCTCCGAGAGGGATAAAGGCCGACTGCGGAGGATGGTGCGGGAGAGAGCGATTGTCCGTCATGTGTGTGTTTTGTCCTTTGCTTTAAGTTTATCATTAAAATATTATTAACATTGTCAAGCCGGTTCTCGCCTCCTCCTTTCCCTTGAACTGCTTTACAGCCGGTTTCACTGCAGCACGCTACCAGAGTTTACTCTAAAAACCCTCCACCTTCAAATGTTTAGATCTGATGCATGGGGACTGTATTCATGCTCATTTTGCAGCAGCATGTCATACATGCTTTATGCAGCATGTCTTGTCTTTTGTGACACCAAATATTGTGTACTATATCCAGAAAATAGAGTAATTTCATATAGTGTTTTCCTTTTAGTTTCATGACTTTGTCTACCATCCATACTTGGGAAAGTTCCAAAAACATGCCTGTAAAATAAATTAATTTACGAATTCTTCAGTATTTGAGGGAAAGAAGGCTATTGTTTGTTGTTCTCTCAACTGTTTGTCTCTTTCTAAGTACTCTTTGGCATAGAGCCTAAGACGGAGGAGCTGTGAAGGACATTAACACACTGCATTCATCAGGACAACTTACCAGTCCACACACACACACACACACACACACACTGGTGCGGCTATCCTTATGAGGACTCTCCATAGGCATAATGATTTTATACTGTACAAACTATAGATTCTATCCCCTATCTCAAACTATACATTTTCAAAAAAACATTGTTTAGTATGTTTTTTAAGTGATTTAATTTATGGGGACACTAGAAATGTCCTCATAAACCACATTTATAGCATAATAACCATAATTACCAGTTTGTAACCTAAAAAAATTTCCTCGTAAACCACCCAAACCCACACACACACACACACACACACACACACACACACACACACACACACACACACACAGCTAATGAACTGGTGAGTGATGTTTATGAGGAATCACTTCCAGCCAGATAGATCCATAACAGATGCCTGCTGGCATATGAGGGAGCAGTGGAGCCACACCGGCCACTGCTCTGGTTCTACAGCAAAGACTGGAATGCCAAAATGTTCCCTGATCTCTTAGCCATACAGTACACTTTACACTACACCTTGCAAATGTATCTTAAAGGGACAGTTCACGTACATGGAAAACTTCCCATATTTCTACAGATGCTGTTCAGATGTATCAAAACACATCTTAATGAGACATTTTTGACATTTGTAATAGTATCAGGAAAGGATTGTGGAATAAAATCGTAGCTTTTCATGTACGTTTAGGATAGTTTTTTTTACTCAATTGCTAACCACAAGTTGTTTCAGTAATTCCCAAGATAATGTAATCTTGCTTGGAGGATGGTGTAAAACATCTGTGGCTCTCTGTCCTTGGCGAAGGGCTCGAGGCTTGACCTGAGCACGAATACCCCCCAAAAGAGGCCGGAAAACAGTGCAGCGAGCTGTTGTCTGCAGAGCCTTGTATCTGAGATGAGACAAAGTATTTTAGAGTCCCTCTTGTACCTCCCAAAAAGAGAGCGAAAAGATTAAATTAATTTGAAGGAGGGAGAGGCGCATGCTGAGCCCTGTGAGAGGTGGGCAGAGATGCCAATGTATGATAGAACAAGCAGGGGCCGCTAGTGGAGGCAGTCTCGCACTAGGGACTGCTCAGGGTATAGGAAACTGGGAGGTGTAGAATAGTTAGAGATTGAGAATTAAAATAGCCGGAAGCACTGAAGTGACAGTGGCAGTTGAGGTCGCATGGAAATGAGCTCTTTAAGAACTGAAAATGCGAGGAAGGAATTGTTACGCCCCGTTGCAGGGCACCTTATGTGTCCCTCCAGGTTTGGTGAGTTCAACAGCGAGCCCATGCCCATGCAGCGAGCGGCTGAACCCTGAGGGATGGAGCACTGCTCCACTCAAGCAGGTGAGCCCAACCAGCGATCGAACAGGGAATAAGCTCTGCGAGAGCTGAAGAGCATTGGAGGTATCGTTACGCCAGAACGTGGGGGCCGCCCACTTGTTAGGGCAGGATCACCCCCAGATGGAGGCGTGAATCCTAGCAGCCCGGACCGAACCTTATGTCTCCCTCCAGGCTTGGTGAGTTCGACAGATGGCACGTGCAATGAGAGGGTGAACCCCGAGGGATGGAGCACTGCTCTGCTCAGCAGGTGACCCCAACCTGCAATCAAACAGGGGCTCTTGCTGCATTCGACCAGGAGAGTACTCCGGGCATCAAATGGGAGAGCCCACGATACAAATAAACATGAATAGCTCACTCAGAGTTTGGAATGGGAGAATCCTCGCTGTGTTTTTAACGGGAGAGCCATTGAGGAGTCTGAGGCGTGAATCCTAGCCGCTAGGGCTGATCGTGCCTAGTGTGGGAGTGAATCCTAAGTGCTTGGAATGACTTCAGCCTCTCCTCCTGACAATGGGGGGACCCTCACTTCATTCGAAAGGGGAGTCCTCACTGCACTTCGAACAGGGGAGCCAAGAATTCAAATACGAGTTTCGAGCGGGAGAACCCCCACTGCGATTTGAATGGGAGAGCCCTCAAGTATGGGCTCATCCTGCATTGTAGGATGAGGGGCTTCCGGACTGGCCGATGTGGACCCCTGCAGTGTCCGAACGGTGGAGCCAGCCTATTGGAAAGATGAGGATGAAGCAAGCATCCCCCTGATCCTGAATGTGAACATAGTTAATTAGGACTTGATGTGCTTTCCTGATATGGAGATGCATTAATTAATTTTTATGGTCAAGCTTGTAAATAAAGTTTGTAATTCAGTGATTCAGGTAAAAGAAGAGAAGAATGTCTGTAAAATAAAATAATAGACTGAATTTCCTGTGTGAAGCATTTGTCCTAATGGGAGGGAAAGTCATGTTATTGTGTAGAGATGAGTGTAAGTTTGTAGCAGCGCTTGCTTCATGTTATCAAGGCTGCGGGGCGAGCTCGAATGCTGAGAGGAGGTGAGGCGAATTTGCGGAATGATTATGAATGAGTTGGGACATGGTACGTGATCCACCTCTTGCGTAGCTAAGTTTGCAGAGACTGTGTATAACTGCAGTGTGCTGTGGAATGGTTAGAGACTAAAATGTCTGCGTTGGTTTGAAAATAAGTTGTAATTAGATTATTCATCAATTGGAAGGAGTTTGCTGTTGCATGTTTGCCCCTGTGTTCCAAATGGGATAAATCACGCTCTGTAGGTAACTTTGAAGAGCGAACAATCTTGATATTCATGTAAGAAGTTGACAAACAAAATCGCTGAATTGATCACACCCTAAACGATCTGCGCGGCAAGGTAATGAGGCTGAAAGGAATCACCTGTGTGGGAGAACCAGATTGAAACGCTAGGGGGTGTTGGAATGGTGATTGAATTAAATAGTTAATCTTTGTTTCCCTCATGTTCAAATGTGGCTGTAATAGGGCTCATGTGGAATGAAGGCAGAGCAGCACTCATTCACAGAGGTAGGCCTATGCAATGGACTGCTCTGGGTGGAAAGTTTAAATAAGAGAATATATGAGCAGTTGTAGAGAGCTGTTTGACATGTATACAGAGCCGGAGCAACCTGCAGTATGCGGAAGCATCTTCATGTAATCGTCTTCTCCGGGTGAGAAATTTAGATAGGAGAACCTAATGAACAGTCGTAGGGATGTTTTACATGTACACAGCTCCGAAGCAGCCAGTTTGTGGAAGCAAATTCATGCTATAAACTGCTTCAGCGAATGGAGCATAGAAAGAAAGACAGAGTAAAATAAATTACACACTACACTTTGTAGTGGTCAATACTGCAAAAAAAAAAAAAAAGAGCTTCTGTGGCTTCTGTTGAATAACGAGATTGTTTGGATGGAAGAGCTGTTCTGATGAACGTTAATGCTTTGCTGCGAAGTTGCATACGATGATCAAAGTCACTGACTGGGTCTATTCGTGGACAGTGTGTGTGTGGGGCCAAATGTCTCGACACCATGTAGAGGTAAGAGGCTGTTTATATATGCTTACTCTAGTGATGTGATTTGTCAAATTAAATGGCCGTGCTCCTCCCGAATCTTGTTGGTCACCAGAGATTGCAGATTTTAGTCCTGTTCTCTATTTAAGTCCTCTATTCCCAACCCTGGCAGAAAGATGTAAATGAATTAAAAGCGATGGGACATATAAACTATTTGGTTTGAAGTTGTTGATTATTAGTATTGAAACAATTTTTTTTTTGTAGTAAAAAATATTGAGATTACAAATAAGAAGTTTTTGAGAGTGTAGGGAGACCAACATTATTGCGTAATTCCCAGTGCATCATGGAAGTGTGTGGTCACTGCATAGCTGCTAGCACGGACTGATGGCAGAAGCAACAGAAGCATATCCCATAATAACTTTGAGGCTCATGGGAGGTCTGTGTATAAAGTTTTATTATAATTTATCATTCAAATCCAGTTTGCCTATGGAGAAAATGAATGGGGTTTTTATTTACAGAACCACTGGTTGCACTGTGTACTTGTTTGTCCAAGCAATGTAAGATGGGGCAGTGTTTGGGAAACCTGTTTAATGATGTTATGTTTGCAATTCTGTTTGGTGAACCTATTACTGCAGAAATTAATAAAGAAAGAAAATGGTGTTGACAATGCAGACTCTAAAACACTTGAGAACCTTTGAAAAGCTGATGAGTTTGTTATCAGAGCATGCAGACAGATACATTTGCTGAAGTGTGAGATTAGTGGTTGGTAAGTCAGGGATGCATATACAGATATAATGATCATGTTTGTTTGCATGTGGCTTCCTTATGCCTGTGTTTAGAGTAGCTTCAAGGGTTGAGGATGAGCATGAAAGGGAATTATGATGAGCTCAAAACCACAAACCTCAGAATGTGCTTTGAATTACACTGGGAGCAATATCAGTCCAATCATGCTGCCTCTCCCTGCGCTGGGTTCATGACTTCATTCCAAAACATGGCCAAGTCAGAAGGAGAGAATAGGCAGAAATCATTAAAGTCTTCTTTGACCTATGGGACAAGGCAGTTATGCTAATTCACTGTCCTTTGGCAACCTGTATGTCCTCTTTGAGGAATGTTTGTTTGTGGCATAGATGGGAATCTAATGGTTGATTGTGGGACATAAATTAAGTTTGAATGTTTGATTTAGTGCAAGTTGATGTTGAAAGTTTAATTTCTTACTCTGCATGTTAAAGTTTGATTTTCATGTTAAAGTTTGATTTTCACCACAGTTTTTCCTGAAATTGTGTGACAATTAAAAGGTGAAGTATACATTTCTACACAATTAGCATTACCAAAGTTACTGTTTTCAAACAGTTTTCATAATCAATCCCATGTGACATTGGTCTGTTAAACAGATGGATTTTGATGCTCAAACAAACAGAGGAATAAAAGCAATGTTCTGGGTTCAACCTCAATCGACAGGATTTGAGGCATAATGCTGATTAACACAATACATTATCTTGCCCCTCGTTTATTTAAAATAATTACAATAATAGTCATTGCTGTTACAGTAGGAACACAATGTAAGTAAATGTGGCCAGTCCATAAAGTTATGTATCAAAAGTATAGCTACAAGACGCAACTATTATAAGTGTTAACATGTTTTTAGTGTGTTGAAATCACTTTCTAAGTTGGGATAGGAGTCAGTACTTTAACATTACATATATCACCTTTACATTTGACTCTCATCTTCCTCACAATTTAATAAATGACTGAAAAATGATTTGGAAATTTTGATTAGGAGAGATTGAATGAACATATTAAACCTTTTCAAAATGTACATTTGTGGATTCAAAATGATAACACTTTACAAGTTCTTTTGGAGATGGCTAATGGTCCATTACGTAATTTTGCTTTTCTTTCCCCTACATCATGGATGTTACAATTTATGTGTTTCAAAAGCAATATCAACCCATAAAATTGCACAGCAAGCCAAGCATTTCTTCCAGTACCACTGAACAATCATAAGGGACAGTGACAGTTGTTTCGCTCGTTAGAACTCATGGAAAATTTATGTAACCTCATTTAAAAGGCAGCATCCATCCTTGCAACACATGCTTAAAACATGTGAACAGACTGGTTCATATTCCTGTCCTTTCTCAATTCATTAGTCAGGACCTAAATGATGTAAATATTATTGCTCCCGCCCACCCCATCTGTCTGTCTCTTGCTCACTCTGACTCATTCTCCACATCCTAAATTCACATATACTATCCACAAGCCCCATATTTAAGATTGGCAGGCTCAATTGCATACACATGCTTAAAGAGTCAACTTTGCTTAATTAGAAGACTCCTGGGTGTCGAGCTTTTCTACAGGATCGTGATCCCAACTCAGACTTTGTAAATGTATTCATCTGCCTCTCAGAATAAACAAATTGTCTACATAACCAAAATATTTCTCAGGCACATGTGCTCATAGAGAGTGACTATATTTTGGAGTGCAACTTTTAAAGAATTGAAAGAAACAAAACAGGCATAAAAGAATAATAAGTGGAATAAATGGAATTTGTGTCAGCCCAGCTAAGGAAAATAAGATATCATGTCTTTCTGTCGACCTTATGTCAGCCCCTTAGATTCAAACACAAATGCCTCGTCTCCAGCCCCCTAAAGGAGTCTGCCAGAGTTTGGGGTTCAGCCAAAGTTCAGATGTCTACCACCTCTAAACCCCTCTCACTTTCTATCCTTTTTTCAGTTTTTTTAATTAGTCTCTCTCTCTCTCTCTCTCTCTCTCTCTCTCTCTCTCTCTCTCTCTCTCTCTCTCTCTCTCTCTATACCAAAAAAGATGTCACAAAAATTGATTAATGTATACATTGTCCTCTTTCTTTGTATCATCAGCTAAATGCATACTTTGTTCATGACAGTCTTGTCATCATGCAGTAAGTAAATAAGTACATTTGGAAGCAGATATAGTAGTTTTTGATTAGATGTATGCTGATATTAAAAGTTTTTTTTTTTTCTCACTGCATGATGCTAATTGACCTAACATGGATTTCCAATGGATGCAATGAACGAATAGTTACTTATAGACAACCCTGTAAAAATGCAACTAAATGTATGGACTCTTCACTAGAGAATGTCGAATTTTAAACCTATGTGATGTTCATCCGCTGGGGTGTAAATTGTATTTTTAAGCCAAAAAATATTTGCTGTGATTGTATTTAATGATGTCTGCCTCCTTGATTGTTTTTTGTTTAAGAGCATTTTTAATGGCTCTGAAGAATTTGCTACTAATAAGTATGAATAGTTAGTTAATAATATAATATAAATATATATTTTGTAACTTCAATACCCTTAATAGTTTAATTATATAATGAAGTGAGTTATGCACCACTAGCTTGGCCAAACAGAATTACAAAAATAATGATTTCTCGAACACTGCCCTTATCTTACATTGGATGAAAAACAGTTAGGGACTGTCACGTTACATTTTGAGCATACAAAATTATTTTGGACACCATGATCACATCTAACCAGGATATGATGTCATGTATTAGGGTTCTGGTTTTATAAATAATAAATGACATATCAAATGTAACCACAGGGAAGTTCTAGCGGGAAGACTAGCAGCAGTACATCATCGCACCATTAGCTGGGTAATTCTCAGCCAATCACATGTAAGCCATTGCTTTATAAGTCTGCTCACAATCTATCACATTGCTGTTTCAGTGTGCTAACACAGCAACGTCCACCACCCCACCACCAGTTGAGTCCCGTCCTTCATGAGGGTAGGCTCATCTCCCTTTTCTCCTTTCTCCGGCAGGATATGACGGTTCCGAGTACCAACTTCTTCGGACCGCCAGATGGGGCCTACGCCAAAGAGAGACATTACTTTTCTGTTTTACCTTCATCAAATAAATGTCATCTTAAATTTCACTCAAGTCTGTGAGACTTCCTGATAGAACTACTATGTACTTAACCATTTGATACAATGTACTTATTGTGTAAATGCATGTTGTTGCATTGCAATTACATTTAAAGTACTTGCATTAAATTACATTTGCAGTTACACTGTTAACTTTACCCCTAACTCTAACGCAACACTTATTCCAAACCCAAATCTTAACCCTAACTCTAGCCTTACTCCTAAACCTAACCATACCTTAACCTCAATAGCTAGAAATGTGGGAATTTTGCAGAACAACATGTAGTTGCACAGTAAATACACAGTATTGTATGTATTTAATGTTAATACATAGTAGTTAAGGCCACCTAATATAAATTGTGACCAGAAAGTCATATGGATTTGGAAAATTGGAACCATTAGGGTAAATAATAATCAACTGCAACTGTCAAGTTACCCTTTTTGGGATTTGCAAACAAAAAGAAACCACTAAAATAGGTCGTAAAACTAATTACAGCAACAAGCCAACCCATTGGGTCATCCCAAAAAGGGTAACTAGACAGTTGCAGTTGATTATTATTTACCCTAACGGTTCCAATTTTTCAAATGCAAAGGTTTGTCTTGGAGTGTATCTACTCTTTATAACAAGTAAGAAGAAAAGAGAAGCCCAAGACAATTCCCCGAAGAGATGGAGGCTGATAACCCGGAAGCAATAACATCAATTTATTTTGCTCTGCACAGCAAGTCACACATCCAAAATTTAACTTAGCCAAAACTTCATAATTATAAGTATTCAAAATGTATATTTTTTATTATATATAATTACTTCCATCAGATTGACCTAACACAGAAATCAGAAGAATGTCAAAATACAGTATGTCAAATATATATACTGTAAAAAAATAAATGCAAAAAATGCTGTTAAAGGCACCCCTCAAGCTAACACATTTTTTTATCATTGCAAACTGTATCAAGATTAGTGTATATATATGGAACAAGATAATTTTTATGAAAATTAAATAATAACAGAAGGGTGTTTTATTTAAATTAGTAAAAATCTGGTAAGAGTGTATTTTACCCCACAGAAGTGTAGCTAAAATGAGCAATAGTTACAGGTAAAATTTGTAAACGTATGCAAAATCTTTTGAGACAGCACAATGCTTTGAGTAATAAATGAAGATAACGCATATTCAAAATAACCACTTCACACTCAGGAAACTAAATCAATATTACCTGTTCCTATTTTAATTGTAGAAAGTTTTTAAAAGGAATTTAATGACTCATTCAAATGAAGTCAGTTTTGTTGAGCCAACATGATTTAATTGGATTAAGTCAAATTAATGTACTATATTAGTTTATATTAAACCCAACTTCATTAAGTTCGTCAAACTCAATTTACAAGGGTTTATTTAATGCATGTTCTTTAATTTCTTTGTGCTATTGCTCGTTAGTACAGTATATGTCAGGTGAGAAAGTGTGCGGACAGTGTAACTATTGCATTGTCAATCTAATTGCAACTGCTTATCGAGCACTCTAAACAAGTGGCACTTAAAAGTAAAAGTCTGTCCTCAACCTAAGAGCGCCGTTCTTCACCACAATAGTAACCCCCAAAAACCCATAACAGACACTCTTTTAAAATACCAATATAACAGAATATTAAGCATTATCAAATCTCTTCCTATTCTCATTTTGCTCAAAAATGCATAAATTAACACTTAATTTCAACACTTTCTTTGTATCCATTCTATGCAAATCATGCAGGGAAACGTCTCGGTTACGTATGTAACCTCCGTTCCCTGATGGAGGGAACGAGACGTCGTGTCGAAGAAGCGAAACTAGGGGTCTCTCTTGAGCGCCGAAAGATACCTCTGATCTATGAAAAAAGGCCAATGAGAGTTGGCGAACAGTATTTGCATACTCCGCCTCCGGATACGGATATAAAAGGCGAGAGAAATACGCTCGTTCATTCAGGATTTTTCTGAGGAGCCGGGAGTGTTCCGGGCACCTCAGCGGCTCGGCTCAGCGACGTGGCCGGGAAGACATGATGTCTCGTTCCCTTCATCAGGGAACGGAGGTTACATACGTAACCGAGACGTTCCCCGTCTGTCGCTCACTTCGACGTCGTGTCGAAGAAGCGACACTAGGGGTCCACTTCAAAACTCGCCATGCGCTGAGCCGTGTACGTGTACTGCTGACACAGAAGCGGGCAGGTATTTGTACGTGCACAAGCGACCAACTGTGTTCAGGCTGCACATACTCTTCCCCAATGCCCCGAAAAAGCGTCAGCATCCTTTTGGTTACCCTAGGGGGGAACAAGGTGACGCTCCCAACTAGGGAACGGGCCAAGCCTGGCTGGGCCTCTTTTCTCTCTATGTTTTCTCGGCATAGAGCAAGAGCAGCCGGGGCCCTTACCGCATCGAGGGAAGGGGGTCTTATTCCCGAATTCCTATTCTTTTAGGGGGAAAAGACCCTGCGGAGGCCACACCCGCCCAGCAGGGGAGGTAAAGGTGGCAAAATACATCACATGGCCACTTTGGGCATGTGGGAGGAAATGGCGCGGTGGTAGATCCAACCTCGAGGAGGGGGGAGTTGCTACAACACGGCGACCGGAGGGCAACGAAGGACTGCCTAAGGGAGACGCGGGTCAGCTCGCAAGGTGACCGTACTGCGAGCTGACCACAGGAGGAGTCCCGTAGGAGGCCTGATCTGTGGAGCACCTATTCCAGTAGGGGTAGCCTGGGGTACCCGTAGTGGACTGGACCCGCAAGTCCCTCTGCTGAACTGCTGCGGGCCCGAAGGGCTAGGGAGGAATCAACCAGGGACCTAGGTTCTCTGGGAAAGAAGGCGCACTGTTTTACCTCGATCGAGGGAAACGGCACTGGAAACAAGCGATTCACCCGGTCAGATCGTCGACGTGTACCGAGTTCTACGGGCTCGGACCTGAGAGAACACAGGACGAGACTGACTCAACCCTGAGATCGTAAGGGTGTTAGGTGCTGCCCAGCCCGCAGCTCTGCAAATGTCTGCTAGGGAGGTGCCCCTAGCCAGTGCCCATGAGGATGTCACGCTCCAAGTAGAGTGGGCTCGAACCCGCAAAAAAAAAAGGGGAGGGGGCACGGCCTGGGTGTGATAGGCCAACTGAATGGCATCCACCACCCAGTGAGATACCTCTGTTTGGAGACAGCATTCCCTTTCTGCTGTCCTCCAAAGCAGACAAAGAGCTGCTCAGAGCGCCTGAAGCTCTGGGTGCGTTCCAGGTAGGCACGCAAGGCACGTACCGGACACGACAGTGAGAGGGCTGGGTCTGCCTCCTCCCGGCAAGCGTTGTCATGACAGCACATCCGCTATCACATTGAGGTTGCCGGGGATGTGAGTGGCACGCAGCGACCTGAGTCGGTGGTGGCTCCAAAGGAGAAGACGACGGGCAAGTTGTGACATGTGACGGGAGCGTACGCCGCCTTGGCGATTTATGTACGCGACCGCAGTGGTGCTGTCCGACATGACCAGGACATGTTTGTCGCGAATTAACGGGAGAAACTGCCGCAGGGCTAGAAGGACGGTCAACAACTCGAGGCAGTTGATGTGCCAACGCAGCTAGGCCCTTTTCCAACGGCCTGAGGCTGCGTGCCCGTAGCAAACGGCACCCCAACCCAATCTGGAGGCATCGGTCGTGACCAGGACGCGTCTGGACACCTGCTGTAGGGGTACTCCAGCCCGTAAGAAACAGATGTCTGTCCAGGGGTTGAATGTTTGTTGGCAGGCGGGGGTGATTGTTACCCGGTGCGTGCTGTGGCGCCATGCTCGTCTCGGGACTCGGGTCTGGAGCCAGTGTTGGAGCGGTCTCATATGCATCAACCCCAGCGGCGCAACCGCCGCGGAGGACGCCATATGCCCCAGGAGCCTCTGGAAAAGTTTTAAGGGGACCGCTGTGCCTGGCCTGAAGGCGGCGAGGCAGTTCAACACTGACTGGGCACGCTCGTTGGTGAGACGTGCCGACATTGAGACCGAGTCTAACTCCATCCCGAGAAAAGAGATGCTCTGAACTGGGGTGAGCTTGCTCTTTTCCCAGTTGACCTGAAGCCCCAGACGGCTGAGGTGCCTGAGCACCTGGTCTCTGTGGGCGCATAGTAACTCTCGCGAGTGGGCCAGAATGAGCCGGTCGTCGAGGTAGTTGAGTATGCGGATGCCGGCTTCTCGGAGCGGGGCAAGAGCTGCCTCTGCGACTTTCGTGAAGACGCGAGGGGACAGAGACAGGTCGAAGGGGAGGACTTTGTACTGATACGCCTGGCCCCCGAACGCAAACCGCAGGTAGGGGCGGTGTCGGGGCAGGATGGAGATGTGGAAGTACGCGTCCTTCAGGTCTATCGCTGCGAACCAATCTAAACTCTTTTACGGAGAGAATCACTCTTTTAACTCTGCGCTGTCGAAGCGCCCAGGGGCAAACTGCACGCCGGCAGTGAAGAGAAAAGCCGCTGTAGTGCGCCGTAAATCCAATAGCAAAGCAGAGCGTCAGAGGATCAGAAGCAGGATCAGTTGTGTTACTCGCAGCTGACTGCATACACACGACCTTCGGCTCCGAAGAAAATTACTGAATGAACGAGCGTATTTCTCTCGCCTTTATATCCGTATCCGGAGGCGGAGTATGCACATACTGTTCGCCAACTCTCATTGGCCTTTTTTCATAGATCAGAGGTATCTTTCGGCGCTCAAGAGAGACCCCTAGTGTCGCTTCTTCGACACGACGTCGAAGTGAGCGACAGACGGGGAATGGAAATGCCCTGCCCTGTTTCATCAATAATTCATTAACACCACAAAAAGTATGCATGTAGTCCCAATTTAAATTGATTAAGTAAACTTTTATTTTACAAATTTAAATGTAAAATGCAAGTTGTGACAAAATGTTGTTGGATTGTTTTTTTGTTCATTTTAATTAAGAAAACAGAACAAGCAGGAAATGTTTTTTTTTTATTTATTAATATTATTTTTTGTAAAAAAATTTATGCTGCACCATTTCCTGTTAACTTAAATCACATTTGGCATTTCATAACATCTGAAGTCTTCTATAAACTACTGAATCTCCATTGAGGTTGGATAAGTCAATGTGAGCCCACTTTGAACATTCTTCATAACAAATATATTCCTCCTGGGTAAGAGTGGACAGTTATTGAAATCTTTTTGTTTGATGACCCTGCACAAAACTGAAAATGACAAATATGTATTTTGTCTCAAAATAAATGTTATAATTTCAGGGATTCTAATTAACTTATAACTAAAGAAGTTATAAAATGTTAGATCAAATAACCTAAAAATCAACCTTTCAACATTGCGCACGATTACCTCATGAATCAGGAAACATTTTCAGTGCAAAGTGAAAAACAGGAGTTTAGGAAAGCGCTGTGGTAGTTTTGTTGCTATCTATTGTTTGGGGAGAAATAAAATCAAAAGTGCATTTTGCCCCATTTAATTTTCATTTATGTTAAATATTTTCCAAAAACATACTTTTTAGTTACTTAAAATCCCAAATATATGAACTATAATAAGTTCAGTAATTCACTAATATATTAACTATTTATATGTTGTTATAGGTCATGTTTCAGAATTCTGTATGGGACCACATTAAACAATGTGATAACTGACATTACAGAATGGTACTGATGACACTGAAAGTATACATTGACCTTAGGCTTAAGGTTTAGCTTATTATAAGCCTAAATATTTCATTCAATTTCAATTATCAATGTGCATGTTAGAATTAAAAAGAAAACAATACAGTTTGTAGAATTCAGGACAAAAGAAACATTCTTCATGCAATTTTGAGTGTTATGTACATCTGCACAAGGCATGAAGTTTCCTCCCCTCATGTACCTCTTGGTTTTTATTTTGAACTGTCTGCATGGCTTTGTTTTCTCAGGGATTGTAACTCAGAAAAATGAAGTATAGTCTTTCAATCCCAGAGCTTATATCTTCTGCCTCATACTGTACAATGAGGAAGATCTGGCTTCTATAAAGACATTGTATAAGATTACGACTAAATCAGTCTTGTGGCTTTTCCTGGGAAAAACTTATGAAGTTATGAAATTATGGGCACAGCAGGATAGGGGGAGAGCAACATGGAGCGAAACATAATACAAGCATCAACCATCCTCCAAATAATAATGTGGTGTCAGCAAAGAATGATAACATGATAACTTACTGAGACTTCACTGTAGCTTCCTGAGGAGCATGACCCGAACTTTGCCCAGAAATCATTCCTGCAAATATGCAAGACTTTAATTTGTCTGCTGCACGTCATTTAATAATGAAAAATGTAATTTTAGGTACACTGTTGCGCATCTGGTTTAGAATCTGTCAGATTCTGCCGTTTGGAGCATTCTTTTGTATTATATGGAAGATGGAAAGAATTACTGAATGTTTCATGTAATGAAGAACTTTGCTGCCACTGTTGGTTTAAGTGAAATCAATTTTACAGCTAGTGGGGTTCCAATTGGACAAAAGTTCTATCAATCACATGCTACCACCTGATTTTGATTAACTGGAATTTCACAACAAAGACCTGCAAATTCACTGCACGGACTTTAATAATGGAGGTGCATATATTTAGTCTAGCACTCATGGCCTCTCAAAAAAAGGATCAAAAGTCAGATAAGGGAGCCAAAAGCAACAATTAAGCATCCTCTTGATCAATATGTCATTCTTGTTTACTGAGTGTAGGAGTCAGCCTTGGGTCAAAGTGAATCTGGCATGACATCGAAAGTGTAGATTTGTTGGATGGCTGTTGAAAGGTATTGCAGGTGGCCTGAATGCAATATGTAGCCATCTTTAGAAGTGTGGAAAGTTGCAGAACAAAATATTTACAAGCAAACTCTGCTCTGGTGATATGTTTGGCTCAAAATATGCTGCTCGTATAGATAAGACCACTTGACCAGTAGCAATATGTGCTTTAGTCTTACCACCATGTTTTTCTTTTCATCTTGACTTCCCTAACCCTACATTCAAAGTGTCAAGCTTTTGCTTCAGCTGTCACTGTAGAATAAAGAACATTTCACTATGAGAGAGCAATTAGTGTTATTGCTGCATCTTTGGGATGTTAACCCTACATCCTGTAAAAGAGTTTCCAAAATGCTGTCTAAACAATAAAATGCCTGTTTTATTATAGTGCTTTAAAGCAGCACTGTGCTCATACTATAACATCTTATCACTGCATGGATGTTCCTCAAACTTGTTCAGCAATTTGTAAATATTTGAAAAATATGGGGGTGGGACCAGAAGATCACGTGGGGAAAACTAGAAGACTACGTCGGGTTCCACCTCTGTCAGCCAAAAACAGAAATCTGAGGCTACAGTGGGCACAGGCTCACCAAAACTGGACAGTTAAAGACTGGAAAAACATAGCCTGGTCTAATGAATCATGATTTCTGCTGAGGTACACAGATGGAAGGCACACTGAAACCTCAGCTTTCTGTTTTTGGCTGACAGAAGTGGAACCCAACGTGGTCTTCTAATGCCCATTTGCCTCAATGTTCAGTGTGTTATGCATTCTGAGATGCTATTCTGCTCACTACAATTGTACAGAGGGATTATCTGAGTTACTGTAGCCTTTCTGTCAGCTCAAACCAGTCTGGCCATTCTCTGTTGACCTCTATCATTAAAAATGTATTTCCATCCACAGAACTGCCACTCACTGGATGTTTTTGTTTTTGGCACCATTGTGAGTAAACTCTAGAGACTGTTGTGTGAAAATTCCTGGAGCTCAGCAGATACAGAAATATTCAAACAGGCCCGTCTGGCACCAACAATCATGCCACGGTTGAAATCACTGAGATTATTTTTTTCCCCATTCTGAAGGTTGATGTGAACATTAACTGAAAGTCCTGACCAGTATCTGAATGATTTGATTGCACTGCTGCCACACAATTGGCTGAGTAGATAATCACTTGAATAAGTAGATGTACAGGTGTACCTAATAATGTGGTCACTGAGTGTACAATTTAGCATTGTGTCATAATGAACACTTGGATAGAGAGATGAAGACTGTAGCTCAACTAAGCAAAAACATGCTCTAGCTTGATTATGACTGTGCATGTCAACATACTGTATGTTGTGTTGATTGTCTTGCACAGCCAACAAAAACCAAGACGAGAGTGTGATGGCAACATGGCACTGATTCAGCATTTTATGTATGCAAAACCAAAGCCTAACACCTACGCTTCCCTAAAACTTTAACACTGTTATTTTGCATGCCCTCGCAAGCAAGATGGTATTTCCTTTAAGATATTCAAATCTTGTTACTTTTTTTCTTCGGGATTCAGCATCAAGAACAAGGCTACAGCAACCATCAGACATACATATCATATAGAGGGTCTTCTCCTAAGCCATAAGTCATAATGATCTCAGTGTGGAGGCAAGCAAGGCTTAGCTTTTCTTGCTCCTTGAGACGTTCATTAGACGTGGACGTGGGGGTTCCCTACGCTTTGAATGTCATTAATCAAAGCTCCCACAGACATACTGGAGATCTGATCCTCACTGTGGACACTACACTACAGATGGGAATAATCATTTTCCTGGATCCCTCTTAGCTATCTAAGAGGCACAGAGGATGGACCACGATTCTGAGAGATTGGGGCGACACCAGATATCTTTTCTCCTACTTGCTAAAAAAACCAAGGTCTGCTTTTAGGTGCCAGACATTGAAGATTTATTAGTTCTGTCTGTAGAGGTGTCCTTAGCATGTAGCAATTAATTAATTTAAAAGGAATATTCCAGGTTCAATACAAGTTAAACTTAATCAATGGCATTTGTGGCATAATTTGACTTGTCCCTCCTTTTCTTTAAAAAAGCATAAATCGAGGTTACAGCATAAATTTTAAGCAAAAATGTTACAAAATCACGTGTGTATTATTTGAGCTGTAATGTTGTTTAAATCATAATTGTTTTGGGTTGAGTTAGGGTTTACAACGTTATGCCATAATGGCACAAAATTGTAAAACTGAATATATCTTTACAAAGAAAAGGTTAGTAGGCGTATATATCACAATAAAATCACGTTAGCGTGCATATTGTTTATGTCTTTTGACTGCACTTTTGAAATAGTGGGTATTTTTTTGACATTTACGGATTGGACCCATTCACTTCCATTCTAAGTGCCTCTGTAACCCAGAGTTTTGCCTTTCTTTTCTTTTTTAAAGCATGAACAAGTCAACAAGCAGAACAAAAAAAATTATCAACATTATGCCACAAATGCGGTATTGTATTGAATTGAAAACTTGCATTGAACCTGGATTATTTATTTATAATGACATGTTTTTGATATTAAAATTCTTCTATCCAAGTTTAATATTTAAGGACAGCTATTAGTAAATTATTCAGAGGTTGACAAGCTTGACAAAGCAACATTGACTCAACAACTAGTGTGAGTTTATTGTACTACTATCTGTTTGCTTGACCAATGAGAGACGGGGGAGTGCTTTACAAACATGTTTGCATTATTTTTGCTTGTTTTGTGACACTAATGATTTGTAACTTGTTACAGTAAATACTGACCAAACTGGTTAGTCAGGTCTGTTTTTTTAAGGATGTTATTACGTAGACTGTCTTTCCTTAACCGTATGAGCTTATTAATGTGATTCCCTGGTGTCACTTAATTATGCATGTGTGCATGTGTGTGTCTGTGAAAGAGAGAGAGAGCCTTATTCCTATACTTTGAGCCTTATTCCTCATCAGAACACTGCTTGTCATGTCAGAGGACCCTGATGCCACGATAATAAGGTGAATTATTCTGCAAGGCTGTTATCTGTTATCTATCCTCCCTGCGGAGCCTTGGTCGGACAGCATGATCTTGAACTCATCCTCTGTGATTATTTTTTTTAATAAAATAATGATACAGAAATAATAATAATTATAATACTAATAAATTGTATTATTATTAATATACTGTATGTACAACTACATTAAGAAATATTGATTTAAAATTAAATAATTTTATTATGTGTATATACCGACCAACCACAACTTTGAAACGGATCCCAGGATAACAGCAGTTACAGAAATACTTACACCAGGCCATCTGGCACCAGCAATCATGCCACGGTCCAAATAGCTGAGATTAAAAATGTTCCCCATTCTCATGTTTGATGTGAACATTAACTGGAGCTCCTGACCTGTATCTGCTTTATTTTATGCACTGCACTGCTGCTACACGAATGGCTGATTAGATAATCACATGGATGATTGTTGGTGCCAGACGGGCTGGTTGAGTATTTCTGTAACTGCTGATCTCCACACACAACAGTCTCTAAATTTACTCAGAATGGTGTCAAAAAAAAAAAAAAAAAAAAAAATCAAGTGAGGGGAAGTTGTGCTGCTGGAAACACCTTGTTGATGAGAGAGGCCAATAGAGAACTGACAAAGTTTACGGTAACTTGGATAACCACTCTGTACAATTGTGGTGAGAAGAATAGCATCTCAAAATGCTATTCTGAGATGTGGGTCGGCACTTTTGTGGCACCACGAGGGGGACCTACACAATATTAGGCAGGTGGTTTTAATGTTGTGGCTGATCGGTGTGCGTGTGTGTGTGTGTGTGTGTTTATACACATACATACATACAGTAGTGGCCAAAAATGTTGTCACCCTTGGTAAATATGCACAAAGAAGGCTGTGGAAAAAAATCTGCTTTGTTTAGCCTTTTGATCCAAATCACATTGTGCATAATTATTGTCACCCTTTTTTTTAATACTTTTTGCAACCTCCCTTTGCCAAGATAACAGCTCTGAGTCTTCTCTTATAATGTCTACTGAGGTTGAAGAACACATGGCAAGGGATCTGAAACCATTCGTCCATACAGAATCTACAGATCCTTCAAATTCAGGGGACTATGTTGGTGGACTCTCCTCTTCAGTTCACACAACACATTTTCTATGGGTTCAGGTCAGGGGACTGTGATGGCCATAGAAGAACCTTGATTTTGTGGTCAGTTAGACATTTTTGTGTTGATTTTGATGTTTGATTTGGATCATTGTCCTGCTGGAAGATCCAACTTGGGCCCATTGTAAGCTTTCTGGCAGAGGCAGTCAGGTTTAGATTTTTTATCTGTTGGTATTTGATAGAGTCCATGATGCAATGTATCCGGACAAGATATATATGACCTCTGGCATAAAAACAGCCCCACAACATTCAAGATCCAGCACCACATTTAACCGAGGGCATTGGGTACTACTTCATCTTTGTGTACGCCAAACCCATCTCTGGTGTTTGCTACCAAAAAGTTTTGTTTTTTTTTGTCTCATCTGACCATAAAACCTGTACGCATTTGAAGTTCCAGTAGTGTCTGGCAAACTGAAGACACTTGAGTTTGTTGTTGGATGAGAGCAAAGGCTTTTTTCTTGATACCCTCCCAAACAACTTGTGGTGATGCAGGTGATGTCTGATATTTCTTTGAAACTTTCTGAACCCAAGACCCAACTAATTTCTGCAATTCTTCAGTTGTGACCTTGGAGATTCTTTGGCCACTTGATCCATTCTCCTCACTCTGCATAGAGACAATATAGACACATGTCCTTTTCCAGGCCAATTCTTAACATCTCCAGTTGATTGAAAATTGTTAATTATTGCCCTGATGGTGGAAATGGGCATTTTCAATAATAGCCACTTCCCATTTTGTTAAACTCAACAACCTTTTGCAGAACATCAAAGCTATATAATTTAGTCTAACCCATTGTGATTGATGATTAAGGGAATTTAGCCTGTGTCACCTCATATTTATAGCCCTGAAACAGGAAGTCACGGCTGAACAATTTCATGTTCCTAGTCACCCAGGTGTTCTAAAAAATGTAAAATATACTTCTGATATATTTTACTCATAAGAATTTCAAGGGGTGCCAATAATTGTGGCCAATGTGTTTTGGAGAAAAATATTTATTTAATAATGAGATAATTCCCCTCTTTCAATTTTTTTTACTTCAATTAAAGGTTAGATTTTTGTGATTTTTTTTTAAATTAAAGATCAAAAGGATAAACGATGCAGATTTAGTTGCACAGTCTTCTTCGATCATATTTACCAAGGGTGCCATTTTTTTTGGCCACTACTATATATATATATATATATATATATATATATATATATATATATATATATATATATATACAGTAGTGCCCAAAAGTTTGGAATAATTTACAGATTTTGCTCTTATGGAAAGAAATTGGCACTTGTATACACCAACTGATCACAATGCATAGTCAGGACATTAATAACATCTTCTTTTTGTTTTTCTGTTTCCAAGTGGCTTTTTTTTTTTGCTATTCTTCGCATGAGGCCTGCAACCCTGAGTCTTCTCTTTACTGTTGTACATGAAACTGGTGTTGAGCTGGTAGATTTCAATGAAGCTGTCAGCTGAGGACATGTGAGGCATCTATTTCTCAAACTAGAGACTCTGATGTACTTATCCTCTTGTTTGGTTGTATCTGGGTCTTACACATCTCTTTCTGTTCTTGTTAGAGCCCATTGTCCTTTGTTTTTGAAGACTGTAGTGTATACCTTTGTATGAAATTTTCATTTTTTTGGGCAATTTCAAGCATTGTATAGCCTTTTTTTCTCAAAACAATGATTGACTGACAAGTTTCTAGAGAAAGCTGTTTCTATTTTGCCATTTTTTACCTAATAATGAATATCTAGTATCAAATTAGCAATTTAGCATGATTACTCAAGGGTAAGGTGTTGGATTGATGGCTGCTGGAATTTGGGCCTGTCTAGATTTTATCAAAAATGTTTTTTTTAAATAGTGATGGTGCTGTATTTTACATCTGTAATATCCTGAATATACTTTGTGATCAGTTGAATGCCACTTTAACTAAAGTCCCAATTTCCTTCCTAAACATCAAAATCTGTACATTATTCCAAACATTTGGCTGCCAGTGTATATATATATGTATAAGCTTAGGAGAGACATCTCCAGATATCTTTAATTTGGAATCTGATACTGTGTGAATGACATGATATACTTTTGGACAGCTGCAGCTGTAAGATTTACAAGGACTTGAAAAGATCCCCCTGCTTCCCCAATTCCTTTGAATTCTTCTTCATTGTGCATATAAAATATGACCCAATCAGCACCCATCAAATCAGTTGCATCCTGTTGAAGAAAATGTCTGAATTTTACAAAGCCTCTGCCTCTTTCATATCTTCACATTTTCTGTTTCAGTTTAGCAAAATTGTTTTGGTCCAGACACTAAAGCTTCATTATTGTCAGTAACTGTTCTTGAGTGTCCCAGTCCCTTGAGTAATAAGGTTTTTCATGCTCTAAGAGTCATAAGGAGTTTACTTTCACATCTGCGAAACTTAAAGGTTCAGTGGCTGGACAAAAATAAAGTTATTGAGCAGGGCCCCCATTGTGTAAGGGAATCAGCTGCAAGACAAATGTGCAAGTCTCTTTTTACTTGGTTCAGTGGAAAATTTACATATTTATTAGATGGATTGACAGTGTTGAAATTGTGAAATTGTGTACAAAGATATTAAAAACATTTAGATGTCATTCATGTTAGTGAGAACAAAGTGAAATGTTACAAGTCAACAATTGGATGGACTTTTGCGGCATTAAAGACAGATTGTTTTCATTGCGATCTTATCAAAGTTTAAATAATTTGTCTTTGGTATTTGCTACACAGAAAAAGATCTACAAATGTCAAAAGACAATAATAAAAGTCCTTACTACAACTCTTCATGCTTTCACCCCAACTTCAAATTATAAAATGCCAAAATATGGATAAAATCCAGAAAAAATTAAGGATTTCAAATGAAAGACTGAACGACAAGGTCATATATAAATTCTGCTCATGTATGGAGAGGAGGATGGAGTTTATCCATACATGAGTAGATTTCTGATGGAAAGGGCCCTCCATTCATTTACAGTACAAATTTGAATGCAGGCCCTGTTAGTCTGTAGATGGCACTGTGAGATTTGTTGGGTTGGCAATCGTAAATGTTAAAACACACCATTAAAATATCAGGGAGAGCTGATCTGCTTGCGGTAGCATTTTATTCTAGCAATTATCAGGAAAAATAGAAAATAAAACCATCTGCAATCTTGACCAATAAATATTGATTTACACGTCAGCCTAATTCCCTCACAAACTGCTACTGGGATTAGTTCATACAAAGTGAAAAGTCTGTCATTTACATTCCCTCATGTCGCTGCTCATCTATATTTTTCCATAATGTGGGTTCAAAAAACAGAACAGAAACCACCCTGAAAAGTAGTTGACTCGTGCTCTGTAACTTTGCTTGAGGAACAGCCTGAAATATGTATAAATCATCCACTGGTTATCTACCCCTCCATATATTTCCATTTGAATGCTCAATTTGACACACTCAATTTGAATGTTCAGTATGAACTACAGCGTTGCGATCGGCCACCTGACAAGCGAAGGCCAAAACTCTTGTGTCACCTGACCGATCACGATGAATACATGTTGCTGACTAAACATTACCATGGTTAATAAATGTTGCTGTTTTCAGATGAAATTAAAATCAATCCTCAACATATCATGTTTAAAATGATCAAATTGTACCTCAACATATTTTAACGATGATACAATTCTGATGCCCTTCGCATCAGTCTTTGATGCTGTATTTCATCCGGTGAGAAAAAAACCTTTACATTTTTAAGTCCTTTTTTACTATAAAATCTCCTCCCTGCATAATAGTTGGTGAAATGCACAAAGAATCACAAAAAATAAATAAATAAAATAAGAGTGTGAATGTGAATGTGAATGTACATCTACTTATTCATGTAATTATCTACTCAGCCAATCGTGTGGCAGCAGTGCAATTCAGATACAGGTCAGGAACTTCAGCTAATGTTTACACCACCTACTGGGCAGGGAGGACAATTTATAGTAAAACAAAGACTTAAAAATGTATCTGTTTCTCAGCACCTATCACATTGCTCGCACCTATCACATTGCTCCTGAAGACAGCATGGATCGTATGGATTAGTCATATGGATTACTTTTATACTGCCTTTATGTCTCTTTTTGAGCTTTAAAATTTTTGTACCCAATCATTTGGATTGTGAGGACATACTAAGCAGAGATATTCTTTGTTTGTATATAAAAAAAAAGACAATCTTCGATAATGTTCAGGAGCAGAAAAAATCATACATATCTGGCATGAGGGTGAGTAAAATGATGAGAGAATTTTTATTTTTGGATGAACTATTCCATTAAGCTGTTTAATATACATGATAAAGACCTAGTGGACTCCAAATTCGTTTTTATTTCATTACATTTTTTTATTGATTTACAAAATATATATATATATATATATATATATATATATATATATATATATATATATATATATATATATATATATATATTTTACATACCACTTAGACATTAATTGAGGTAATCAAATCTATTATACAATTCTTATCACAAAATATTTGTACATTTGTCAAAAGTTTTATAATAACTTATATAGTGGCATCGAAGAAATGTGTGTGTGTGTTTCTGGTGCTGACCTTAAAATGAATTGAGGTAGGCAAATTTGTCATACAATTCTCTTTAAAACACCTATATTTATTTTTTTCAAGAATAGTTTTGGAGAATATTTTTTTTATTACTACATTTATTTACTTATTTAAACTCAGAAATTGAAAGCATGATCGTCATAATATAATTATATTCAAGTAATTGTTTTGTGTGAATTGCATTTTAGATTTTTTAATAACTTCATAGATCCAAACCAAAAAATGAGCATCATGTTAATTACTTATTTTGTATACATTTACATAACCAACCCCTTGTTCTTCCTTGCAAGCCCATACAAGCACTCATTCTCCACTGAAGGAAGAATAATCCTTTAACACTCTCATTTCAGGAGCCTTGCTACCTTTGCATAAAGTCAATAATAAAATATAATGTAATTATGTTATTGTAATGCTTCTCCTGTCTCTCTCCTGCACAGAGCTCCCCACCTCTCTATTTGAATAATGAATTATACTCACATTGAAATGGCAGGCCTGTGCTCTTGAAAAGTAAAAAGCTATTATCCAGTTGTCAGCTCTTCTCTGTACGACTCAGGAGAGATGAGGGAACGCTTCTGACACACACACACACACACACACACACACACACACACACACACACACACACACACACAGAGAGAGAGAGATTCCACCAATTGGAAGGGGATTAGCTTTCCTTAATGATGGTGTACAGTATGTAAGTGAAGAAACTTGCTTTTATACTTGCTTTCGAAACATGCACATAATTTTAAGTATCATCAGGTCATTGTATGCATTATAGGCTTTTAAAGGTATTATGCATGTAAATGTCTGGATTTTGGGCGGCACGGTGGTGCAGTGGTTAGCACTGTCGCCTCACAGCAAGAAGGTCATGGGTTCAAACCCCGGTTGCCCCGGCCTTTCTGTGTGGAGTTTGCATGTTCTCCCCGTGTCTGCGTGGGTTCTCTCCGGGTGCTCCGGCTTCCTCCCACCATCCAAAGACATGCAGGCTAGGTTAATTGGTGTCTCCAAAAAAAAAAAATTGCCCTAGGTGTGGATGTGAGTATGAGTGTGTGTTTGTATATGTGTGGCCCTGCGATGGACTGGCGACCTGTCCAGGGTGTACCCCGCCTTTCGCCCAATGTTAGCTGGGATAGGCTCCAGCCCCCCGTGACCCTGTACAGGATAAGCGGTTGAAGATGAATGAATGAATGAATGAATGTCTGGATTTTTTTATTTTATTTTATAATTTTTTTTGTATGTTGTATGAAGAATAAAATTTCATAATGAGCAATATGAATTATTATTCATATTGTCTGACTGTACAGTTTCCGTGTATTGTAATCCTTGAAAGATAAATTTCATGTGAAATGTTGTTATTTGTCTCAAAAAGGAAAAAAATTACATTGTATATACAATTGAAGTCAGAAATTTTCATACACTTAGGTTGAAGCCATTAAAACTAATTTTTTATCCACTCCACAGATTTCATATTAGCAAACTATAGTTTTGGCAAGACTTTTAGGATATATGCTTTGTGCATGACACAAGTAATTCTTCTACAATTGTTTACATACAGATTGTTTCACTTTTAATTGATTATATTACAATTCCAGTGGGTCAGAAGTTTACATACACTAAGTTAACTGTGCCTTAAAGCAGCTTGAAAAATTCCAGAAAATGATGCCAAGCCTTAGGCAATTAGCCAATTAGCTTCTGATTGGCTAATTGGCTATTTGGCGTCAATTGGCGTCAATTGGAGGTGTACCTGTGGATGTATTTTAAGGCCTACCTTCAAACTCAGTGTCTCTTTGCTTGACATCATGGGAATATTTAAAGAAATCAGCCAAGACCTCAAAAAAAAAGTAATTGTGGACCTCCACAAGTCTGGTCCATCCTTCGAAGCAATTTTCAAATGCCTGAATGTACCACGTTCATCTGTACAAATAATAGTACTCAAGTATAATCACCATAGGACCATGCAGCCATCATACTGCTCAGGAGGGAGACGAATTCTGTCTCCTAGAGATAATCGTAGTTTGACACGAAAAGTACAAATCAATCCCAGAACAACAGCAAAGGACCTTGTGAAGATGCTGGAGGAAACAGGTGGACAAGTATCCATATCCACATTGAAACGAGTCCTATATTGACATAATATGAAAGGCTGCTCAACAAGGAAGAAGCCAATGCTGCATAACCTCCATAAAAAAGACAGACTACAGTTTGCAAGTGCACATGGGGACAAAGATATTACTTTTTGGATAAATTTCCTCCGGTTTGATGATAAAAAAAATTGAACTTTTTGGCCATAATGACCATTGTTATGTTTGGAGGGAAAAGGGTGAGGCTTGCAAACCGAAGAACACCATCTCAACCATAAAGCATGGAGGTGGCAGCATCATGTCGTGGGGTTGCTTTGCTGCAGAAGGGATTGGTGCACTGCACAAAATAGATTGCATCATGAGGAAGGAATTATGTGGATATATTGAAGCAACATCTCAAGACATCAGTCATGAAATTAAAGCTTGGTTGCAAATGGGTCTTCCAAATGGACAATGACCTCAAGAATACCTCCAGAGGAGTGGCAAGATGGCTTAAGGTCAACAAAGTCAAGGTATTGGAGTGGCCATCACAAAGCCCTGACCTCAATCTGATAAAACAATTTGTGGGCAAAACTGAAAAAGCGTGTGCGAGCAAAGAGGCCTACAAACTTGATTCAGTTACACCAGTTCTGTCTGGAGGAATGGGTCACAATTCCAGCAACTTTTTGTGAGAAGCGAAAGTGAAAGGCTACCCAAAACGTTTGATCCAAGTTAAACAATTTAAAGGCAATGATACCAAATACTAACAAAGTGTATGTAAATTATCTGACCCACTGGGAATGTGATGAAAGTAAATAAATATTTCTCTATACTATTATTCTGACATTTCACATTCTTAAAATAAAGTAGTGATCCTAATTGACCTAAGACAAGGATTTCTCTGATTAAATGTGAGGAATTGTGAAAAACTGAGTTTAAATGTATTTGGCCAGGGTGAATGAAAACTTCTGACTTCAACTGTACATAAAATTGGATATCATCATTTCTCCTGTTTCAAGAGGCTGCTTGTAATGAATAAATCAGACATTTAAGACTAATGTAGTTAACTGGATGCAAATAAAGTATATTCTAAGACTGCAGACAGCAACATAATCTGGCTGCGTGTAGAGTAAGTATTGTAAACTATAGCAGAAAACATTTACTTGGTCATCTGCAGAAGGTAATCACTCTATTATCCAACCATGAAAGGTTGAATTAGAACCAGAAAAACATTGATCTGTTTCAAATAAAATGTATTATTTGCAATTAATAAAACTGGACCCAAGAAGAACTGTTTTTCTTAAAGGAATAGTTAACCTAAAATAAATCAAATTTCAGCACTGTTGGTCCACTCAATGTGAATGGTGGCCAGAACTTTGAAGGTCAGCATAAAAGTAATCCAGATGACTCCAGTGATTTTATCTTCAGCGGCTTCAGAAGAGATTATTTAAGTCCCTTTTTATTATAAATTATTCTCCCTGCCTAGTAGGTGGTGATATGCATGAAGAATGTAAATCGGCAAAAACAAAAGAAGAATATGAAAATGAAAGTGGAGATTGATAGTAAAACCAACATTTATCATATTACTTCTGATGCAGCCTGATCTCAAATAAAAATTGGCAAGTGTGTGCTGATTGTTCTTTAGCCAAAATCGGTATACGTTGACAGAATTTGAAAACACTGCCTCCAGAGGCTAAAGTGGTGCGAAGATATAAGATAAATTTATTTTATATAATCTACCCCCCAACCAAAACCCAGGTCTAACCTTAACCATTAGCAGACAAAAATGCAACCTCCTTAATCATGCTCATAACTGTTTATACAAATGTGATTACTTCCTCATTTGATTGGGGATTGAATTGTGGTCTCCCATGCAACTGATGCAACACACAACCAGTCGAGCCACAAGAGAAAGAAATTGTTGTTGAGCCAATCTAAACATGTCTGATGGGAGATACGGCATGTCAGTGAGTCTGCATACTGTTGCCGATCCTGGAGTAACGGAACTTTCTGAAACCGCATGCCAATTACCCGTGTGATCATGTTGCCTGATGTCATGGATTAAACCACTTGAGTCATATGGATTACTTTTATGCTGACCTTCAATGTTCTGGCCACCATTCACTTGTACTGTATGGACCTAAAGAGATTAGATATTAGAGATTAGATATACCTTAATTTGTGTTCTGCAGAAGAAAGAATGTCATACATGTCATCTGGGATGGCATGAGGGTGAGTAAATTATTGGATAATTTTCATTTTGTGGTGATTTAGCTCTAAAAACTATTCCTATGGAAAAGTTCACATGAAAATGTTTTACTAATTTACTGACCGGCATGTTCCAAACCCACATGACTGACTTGATTTCATGCTTTTTTTTTCAGACCATATGTCACAGCCATATACGGAAGAGAACAGTAAGAATATTGTGCCTAACATTTCCTGTTCCATTCAATGAAGAAAGTCATTCAGCTTTAAAAAGACTTGACTAAATGTAATATGTTTACATAGAGATGGAAATGTGCTCATTTTGTTCAAACTTTCTAGATTTTACCCACATAAATAATTCTGTGTAAAATCAGCTTGTGAGGTAAAGACATCCATTACATCCACCCAGTGCAGTCACTGTGATATCATAGCCATGTGCAGTTTGTAGACATGTGCCTTCAAAAAGATGTCGAAAGGTCAGTGTCCTCTCAAAAATGCAGTCTGTTTGCCAGTATGTTAAAAAACATGCTGAAAATCTGTTTCCTCCGGAGTATTGCTCACTCCCAGAGCTATCCTGGCACCTGGCCAGCGTTCTGCTTTACATTCTACACTGCTGCTAGTTAGAAAATTGTCCCAATCTGCTTGTCCCCTCTGTTCCCAATACAACAGATCAATAACTGTTTCTCAATGACAGTGTGCAGGCTGTGAATGGGGGGTTGTGATAATCTCTGCACTTTGCTCATAATCAAAGCAAAAAGAAAGCTTAAATAAAACTTTCAAAAACTATTAAAAGCATGTTTCCCACACAACTATAGATGAATACAAATTCTTGGCTTCAACAAAAGTTATTCTTGTTCCGAAATATGGGTCTATAGGAATGTTTCAACTGTTTTATGGCCCGCTATGTGAAAATCAAAAGTGATTGCTTAGAAAAGTAATAGATTTCCTCTCGTCAGCAAGCCACGCAATGATGAGGTGTCATTCCAGCCTGAACTCATGAAAATTACGTGATTGTGGCAACACTGTTGCAAAAACGTGGTTTCTTACAAGTATTGCTGCAGTTCAGACGCAAAATGAGTTAAATTTTGAACTAAAAAGATTTTGCAAGTTTCATGCTCTTGAGTTTTAAATTAACATTGTCATCCCTACCCTAAACCTTCAACCTAAACCTAACCGATAGTGTAAAAAAAGTTTTTTTTTTTTGCAATTGCTGTAGCAGCCACGTCATTTTGAGGTGCTTCTATGACACTTTCACCAAACTTGTCGACTCACATGCTCTTCAGAACTCGTACCCCAGTCCTTTGCATCAAAACTGTAACACTTTATCAGTTTAGCTACTCTACAATTTGTTCACACTGGAAGAAGGTAGTAAATGTAGTTGGTTACGTAATGTAAAATTTGAACATGTTTCGCCTTACAGCTCATCAAAAATGTTTGATGTCGTAAGATAGCGTTGTGTGAAGAAGAGACAGAAAAGTAAAGGCCCGAGTATACTTCGTTTTTGTGTGTTCTGGATCAGATCGTGCACGGTCAACCACATCGCTTTTGAAAGAAACAACTGCAAAACAACCGATAGGTACCGCGAGCCACATATAAATAATTTTGCCAAAATGTTTGGTATGAGACCAGGTTTTACCGTTTACAAACGATGTAGTATGAGTTTGCAGCAATAGTAATAGTGATGTACCTCTAAGTCTACAACTTACTACAAACCCACCTAGTGCAATCTATGAAATAGCAAGGCAGACACTGCAAAATATGACTTGATAATGAGAAGCCACTTTCGGTGAATAAAAGCCTAAACAAAACGTGCCTCATTACAATACACTGCAAAGCTGTGGAGCTGGCACTCCACACAATCCAATTACAACATGCAAATGATGCTGGACTGTTTGAAAGGGGCCGCAGATAGGCCTACCTTTATCGTAAGACACACACACACATTCTCCTTTACAGTCGCTGTCTCTGTTTTTTTCTCTCTCTCCACACAAACACACACACATACGCTCTCACGCAGAGTGAACCCCAGTACCGTTATTGACTCACTCCCATGGCCTAGGTTGTGTTAGCCAGGTGGTGAGAACAGGTGTTGAGTGAGTGTTGCCATTTGAACGCCACTGTGCACTTGGCTTGCTACCAGTCAGCTGGAATGGTAAAGCTGTTCCTTCCCTGTTCACATCTCTCCGCCTTATTGGCTGATTATGAGGGAGAACGTTTGCCGCTATGTTTGTGTCATCTGCAACAGCGGCAGCGACTGATCCTCCCATGCGGTACTTTTGTTTCATTTAAGGGTTTGCTTCTCTGCCATGCATGGTGAGGCAAGCTACTAACAGAGGAGAGCAGGCCACTTATGCTTTAGTGAAGCTGCAATGAATGGAAATTTATACAAGTAGAAGACACTGTGAACACAGAGTAAGTGACAGAAAAGGAAAATGACTTCTAAATGAGGATGAATGAGAATTTATAAGCCACAGAGTGAAAAAGTGTGGGCAAAGAACGTGTGGAAGATATATAGAAGAGCAAAATGTCACAAATAAAAATAGTTTTTCTTGGTTTCTTTAGATATTATTGATTAATTTCAGACAACTTATCCAACCACATCCTGCTTTTCTTCATTTCAACATGCAGTGAGCATTTTTGCGTCTTTTTCAACCATTTGTTCAGGGTTGAAGTGCATCTATTTGAGCATTAGTCAGTTTTGTTTTATTGGGTTCTAAAGCACTAACCAAGAAAACATAAATGTATCCTCCCTGGCAGCATTTGCATAATGCAAGATGGTTTCAAGGACAGTGGCAAATTTGAAAGGCATTTGAGATTGACATTAATTTGAATCCTTTTCGGGCAAATAGCTCAAGCAGTTACATGGTGGTCTGTTAGTGGGTGGGCACATGGGGGGGCCAGACTACTGTCAGCACCAACCCCAACAGTCCCCCCAACCTAGAGCCACCTCTGTCATGCGTCAAAAGAACCAAAATGGTAGCAGCCTTAATGGATGAAGATAGTTTACATACATTTCTGGTAATATCACATTTTATTAAAGCCATGGCTTTGACTGTTACCTGGAGAGCTTGCTTTCAGTTCTTTTTTTCTCCCTTTTCTCCCCAATTTGGAACGCCCAATTCCCAATGTGTGCTCTAGGTCCTCGTGGTGGCGTAGTGTCTCGTCTCAATCCGGGTGGCAGAGGACATATCTTAGTTGCCTCTGCGTCTGAGATGTCAATCCATGCATCTTATCACGTGGCTCATTGTGCTTGACATAGCGTGTGAGGAGGCGTCACACTTTTCTCCGCGGCATACACAAACAACCACACCACACACCACAACAAGAGCGAGAACCACATTATAGCGACCACAAGGAGGTTACCTCATGTGGCTCTACCCTCCCTACCAACCGGGCCTATTTGGTTGCTATGGAGACCTGTCTGGAGTCACTCAGCATGCCATTGATTCGAACTTGTGACTCCAGGGGAGGTAGTCAGCATCTTTACTCGCTGAGCTACCCAGACCCCCCACTTACTTTCAGTACTAAAACATTTTGCAAAAACATACTGAATAGAAGATAATTAAAACATAAATTTATTTATTTAAAGTTAAATTTCAGGTCCAGTATAATTTAAACACAATCGACAGCATTTGTGGCATAATGTGGATAAAAAAACCTGGGTAATGGTGAGGAACCAATAGCAATTGGTCAATACATATATGTAAAAGTACAGCCACAATATTTCCAAAAGTTTGGAATAATTGATAGATTTTGCTCTTATGGAAAGAAATTGGTACTTTTATTCACCAAAGTGGCATTCAACTAATCACAATGTATAGTCAGGACATTAATAACATGAAAAATTACTATCACAATTTGAAATAAATTTTCAGAACATCTTAAACTACTTCAAAGAGTTCTCGTCAAAAAATCCTCCATGTGCAGCAATGACAGCTTTGCAGATCCTTGGCTTACTAGCTGTCAGTTTGTCCAGATAATCAGGCGACATTTCCCCCCACGCTTCCTGTAGCACTTGTCTTGTCAGGCAATTTTCAAACACCTTACATTCTAGCTGATCCCACAAAAGCTCATTGGGGTTAAGATCCATAACACTCTTTTCCAATTATCTGTTGTCCAATGTCTGTGTTTATTTGCCAACTCTAACATTTTCTTTTTGTTTTTCTGTTTCAAAAGTGTTTTTTTCTTTGCAAATCTTCCCAATAAGGCCTGCACCCCTGAGTCTTCTCTTTACTGTTGTACATGAAACTGGTGTTGAGCAGGTAGAAATCAATGAAGCTGTCAGCTGAGGACATGTGAGGCATCTATTTCTCAAACTAGAGCCTCTGATGTACTTATCCTCTTGTTTAGTTGTATATATGGGCCTTCTATTTCTCCTTATGTCCTTGTTAGAGCCAGTTGTCCTTGGTCTTTGAAGACTAGTGTACACCTTTGTATGAAATTTTCAGGTTTTTGGCAATATTAAGTATTGATTGAAGAGTTTCTAGAGAATGCGGTTTCTTTTTTGCCACTTTTGACCTAATATTTACCTTTTTGGCATGCCAGTCTATTGCATACTGTGGCAACTCAAAAACAAAGATAATGTTAAGCTTCATTTAATGAACCAAATAGATTTCAACTGTGTTTGATATAATGACAAGTGATTTTCTAGTACCAAATAAGCAATTGATCTAATAATTACTCAAGAATAAGTTGTTGGAGAGATGGCTGCTAGAAATGGGGCCTGTCTAGATTTGATCAAAAAATACTTTTTTTCAAATAGTGATGGTGCTGTGTTTTACATCAGTAATGTGCTGACTATACTTTGTGATCAGTTAAATGCCACTTTGGTGAATTAAAGTACTAATTTCCTTCCGAAACAGCAAAATCTGCACATTATTCCAAACTTTTGTCCACCTGTGTACAAAAAAAATGCATGCTAACATGATTTTAATGTTATACATTTTTTTTTTTTGAAAAAAAAAACAAAAAAACAAACATCAAATTTGACAACATTGTTGCCATGACGGCATAACAGTGTAAACACTAAAACCACCATACAAATTATGATTTAAATAACTACAGTTCAAATAATAATGAAGTTTTACCAGAAAATTGTATGTGAAAAAAAATTGGCCAAATTCACTTCCATTATAAGTGTCTCACTGTAATCTTTCTTTTTTTGTATTTTTTTTAAAAAAAAAATTACAGTCAAAAGTATTTTTTTTTTGTTATTCAATATTATGCCACAAATACTGCCGATTAAGATTAAACTTGTATTTAACCCGAAATTTCCTTTAAATATTTTGGCATAGTCCACAACAAAGCCACAAATGGATCCATGTTGCCATTATCAGTGTTTTAGGATGATAAAATCACATACTAACCTTTTCTGTGTAAACTTATATCCAATTTGACACATTTGTTGTTGCCATGACAACTTAACAACATAAATCTGTAAACCCTAAAATGGACGTAAAAATGACCATTTAGATAAATTTACAGCTTAACTATATAAGTTTTAACAGAAGAATTCATGTAGGTGCTTTTATAAAATTATAGTCTTCACATTTCAACACTATTACAACAAAACCAAAAAAACCTTGTGTTAACAGCCCATTGTCAAATAGCTAAATAATTACCCAAATAAAATACACTAAATCATCTAAGGCCTTGGCAAAATTGATATGCTTATGCAGTTGCATACTTCCTTTATCCTCATTCATCTCAGTCTTACCCTGCATGCAATGTATTTAAGAGGCTGATATCTGATTAATACCCCCATTAAGTGAATAAGAGGATCCATTTGCATAGATAGGAAGGAATATACAGATAAAAAGGGACAGCCCGTGATAATGTAGGGGGTGGGGAAGAGAGCAAATCAAGCAGTATAATATAGCTGAGCACTATTCAAAGCAAGGAAGGCGCTGTCAGTCAAATTTGATTCGTTTTTGTATTGTACACTCTAGTATCAGTAAAAAATGAATGAGTCATTTCAATTGTTCATTATACTTATTGCAATTGTGTAATTTGATGTATGTATGAGATTTCATTCAATTAAAGTGCCTTTGTTATGTTTGGTGTTTTGAAAACTATTTTTAAAAGATTTCTAATTTTTATCATCTCTGATTTGTCAACGACCGATAAACGTGAGGAGGACAAGTCAGTTAAAATGGTAGCAATGCCCCTGTGTCATATATTTTCAATCTGTCTGGCATACTGTTTGCTGCTCATACCCACTGCCCATGTCCAGGAGCTCATCTGGAGTTTAATTGAAATACATGAGGGGACAAATGTTCGGGACACATTCAAAGCAACTGGGGCCAGTGACACTAGAAGAATTGGCAAAATGGCATTTGATTAATACGAGATACTTGACCTCCAGTAATTATGTCCTTTACAATAGACTGGTGACACCTATTAACCACAGTAATCACTTTTGCTGGTGTGGTGTGTTGGAGGAGCTCGACATATGGCCACCTTATTGAAATAGATGCTCAGAGTGAAAGAGCAGGGAAGCAAGGGTCTTTCACATTAATGTCTACTCATTCATGCAATCCCAGAGGAAAAATATCTGACAATATGTACAATTATTTAGCCTTCTGTGAGCTTCATGGGAAACAGGAGTTTTTTTCTCAGCTGAATGCTATTTGTATTGCTGATGACATTCCCTTTGCACAGATTTTAAAAGACAGGAAATTACATCAGTAACCTTGGGATTCACATAAAAGGAAAATGTGTCTTTTAAACTGCAAGGCAAAAGTTGAGAGATAATTTATTTCTATTTAAATAATAAGAAAAATAGAACAAACAACAAACCATAGCCGGGAATGTTAGGACAGTGTTGAATTTTAATAATCTGTATTTTGATGTTTGATCAAGTCTGTATGGTCTTGAATTTGTTTGGAACAGTTTTACATGGATTTCTATCTCACACACCCACTCCCTTTAGACGACTTCTTTTTTTTATATTGACCAAATAATAACTTCTATACCTAAACCATGGTCAGAAATTAATAGACCACTGCAAAATTATCTGGATATAATCTATATATTGTTATGTGTTTGAGTGCAGACAACATTTCTCCCAAATTCCAAATAAAAATATTGTCATTTAGAGCATTTATTTGCAAAAAATTACAACTGGCTTCAGACCTTGAATAATGCAAAGAAAACAAATTCATATTAATTTTTAACTTTGGAACAGTTCAGAAATAACCCTGATTTTACAGCTTTCATGCATCTTGGCATGCTCTCTACCAGTCTTTCTTATTGCTGTTGAGTGACTTTATGCCACTCCTGGCGCAAAAATTCAAGCAGCTCGGCTTTGTTTGATGGCTTGTGGCCATCCATGTTCCTCTTGATCACATTGCAGAGGTTTTCAATGGGGATCAGGTCTGGAAATTGGGCTGGGCATGACTGGGTCTTGATTCGGTGGTCCTCCTTCCACACCTTGATTGACCTGGCTGTGTTGCATGGAGCATTGTCCTGTTGGAAAAAAAACAATCCTCAGAGTTGGGGAACATTGTCATAGCAGAAGGAAGCAAGATTTCTTCCAGGATAACCTTGTATGTGGCTTGATTCATGCGTCCTTCACAAAGACGAATCTGCCTGATTCCAGCCTTGCTGAAGCACCCCCAGATCATCACCAATCCTCCAACAAATTTCACAGTGGGTGCGATACTCTGTGGCTTGAAGGGCTCTCCAGGTCGGCGTCTAACCATTAGACAACCAGGTGGAGGTTGCTCCTCTGGAGGTGCTTAAGCAAGGCTGGAATCGGACAGATTCATCTTTGTGAAGGACGCATGAATCAAGACACATACAAGGTTATCTTAGTAGAAAACTTGCTTATATATATACTGTATGTATACTGTGTGTGTGTGTGTATATATATATATATATATATATATATATATATATATACACACACACACACAGTATATATATATATATAAAAATTGAATCCAAGGGGCAGCTATTGCAGAAAAGGACCCTAGCACTTACAGAAAACTTTTTGCATCTTAATCTTTTAATTGAATCATTATTTTGTGTGGTTTTTTTTTAGCCATTTGAATTGTTTGGACAGTTGGGAGGTACTTACATTGTTGGAATATTTATGGTCCATTTCTGTCCTTCAAATATGATGAGACACAGAATATTGTCATAATAGTGTCTTGAATAACAATTTAGATTATAAATAAATAAAGCTATGGAATATACTAAATAGCTAAGTGAAGCATAGTACTGTAGTCTCCCTTGTGCCTGCCGAGTCTTCTAGTAACCTTTAACAGGTTTAAATCCAGGTGTGCGCTCTGTCCTGCCACACTCTTTGAGAGACTAGGGAGTGGTCGTGATGGCCAATCTGTGGTCATTCATTTGCAGGTAATGATTTTGGAACAGGGCTTCTAATAGGGCATTATGGGAGTCCCTGGTTCCCCTGACAGCTGATTAATGTCCACTGTGATGACATCAGCTCTGTGAGAAACTAGATAAAAGAATACTTGTATTGGAGCGAGCAGGATGATGAATGAGCGACCATGCTAGCGACTCATCTCATTACGAACTACAGACTGCTGGCCATTTAGCTAATGTAGCGAGTCATTGTGTGCCCAGGGACCCCGGGCCACAGGTTTGGAAATTAATGACACGCAAACGTGTGATATGGAGATTGACCCTGCATAATAAGCAAGCATATAGGATTAACCTTGCCTTGTCAGACACCACTATTGTTATCCCGAATGCAGTGGGGGCGGAGTACACAAGCCAGGGAAAAAAGAGACATTTATACCAAGCAATACCCATACCTGGATTTAAGATTCATTTCATGGGCCACGGCTAAGCTGCAGAGAAGGATTAAGCAGATAGTCTTTTCTTTAAAAGGTAGTGGAAATAAACCTCTCTTGAGAAAAGGGAAGAAAACACTTAAAAACCCGCATAGACACTTTTTAACCCTTAACAGATAGTTTGCTAACACTGAAATAGGTAATGTATGTATGTATGTTTTTAATGTATGTGAATGTATAGGCTCCATGGAGAAAAACAAATTGTACAGTGTTGTCAGCATCATCTAGTGAGACAAATATGGAATACGTATCTTTGCTGTTATGTGGTTGTGGCCAGACACTTATCCACAGTCAACAGCAAACTGTAAGTATTAAACAGTAGCCAAAGCAGATATGAAGGTGTTGAAGTTACAAATAGGGAGCACAAAAAGTATTACTCTTATTCAATTCAGCTATCTGAAAACATTCCATCACAACAAATGTGCAAATACAAGTGTACCTGAAGCTCAACTGGTAGAGCATGCCATTAGCAATCATAAGGTCATGTTTTTTTTTTTTTAAACACAAATACTGAAAAAAATACATACCATGAATATGCTGTTTGCCACTTTGGATAAAATAAGAGAAATCTACAACATCAAGTCTACAAACCTTATTCTCATTGATGGAACGTTACTATAACTACATTTTTGCAAACCGACTTTCACATGCTGAGTCCTATGTTTTGCCACAGTTTCCTGGTGAAAGGAACACTAGAGGCACTACAACAACTGTTTTTTCACTTTTACACAAATCATGACTACAATGGCTGATTATGACTTTTAAACACATATTTTTGCTCTGGTTCTCACACACTGCTATGTTATGATATCAAAACCAAATTTTAACAAAATTGGAAGCGGGAGAAGGTTTCTACGATTCACATGAATCAGACTTTAAATTCTCAACAAACAGAAATCGCTTTTCAGCTTACAAACAACAAAGGATGGCCTTTTAGCATACACAAATTAAGTTCCGCTTTTCAGCATACACAAAACACTCAGTAGCATACACACAGTCTCTCGTGTGACCCTCTCGCTCTCTCTGTGCACCGGGCCGTTTTTATCTCCCCCGTCTCTCACACACAGAAACAGTAATTACCAGCAAATTCATCTCAGGTGAACCTCCTTACCGCTTCCTCTCTCCCCAGACAGGCGTTCGACCGCGCCCTCGCCTCCACACAATTCTAATATGATAAGCTTTCGCAGTAGCTCACTTCATAGAGTGTTGGACTCGTGGATGCCAAATGACATGATTACAACAGAAAATGTGCTTTTCCTTTTGCATTTTGGTTTTGGACACTATCGGTTGAGAATATCAGTTTTGTTCACATCTCATTTGTTTTAAGGACACAATTGATTGGGTTTAGTTAAAGATTTAGGTCAGGGAGGTACGTTATGCTCATTAAAACCTCCATCCAATTTTCACCTTAAAAACCTTTTCCGAGACGAATTTACCTCTATAAACACCCACTGGACATTTTACTTGGAAACTGCAGCAAAATGTGTAATAAGGCACATCATTTTGGTTTGCAAATTCTACAGCATTTTCTTTTGGAAAAATGTAATCAACACCAATTTATACAACAGTACAACCCACTAAACACTGTATTTCTATCACTCACAGCCTTGTTTTTATTCCAGTGAAACTGGACTATAAGGTCCACGTTCATTATTTATTCATGTGTTGGTAAATTCATGACTGTTCAGTGGAACAAAAATCTGTTACTTGAATATACATGGACCTGACCTTTACAAGATAACTAAGCTTGCCACAAATACTTAAATCCTAAGGAATATGTCCTGTCTCTGTAATTAACCTCCAAGACTTCCTTTCACCTTCAATCATGGTTAAGCTGTGTTCCTTCAGTCAAGACTAGTGTGTTAATAAGCATATCAATCAAGGAATAAATAAAGACTGCTAACTATTTAGGAAGGTTCAGCCAGTCTTAGTTTATGTTTAGAACATCATTTAATTGTAATGGGAGTATAGGATTGGGGATAAAGTGTAGAAACAATGGGAATATTAGCTTTTCATGCATGATTAGTGTGACCATAATTATATTCATAAATGCTCAATTTTATTCAAGGGTAACACCACAGGTGACCAAGTTGTATACAAAGACACAATAGTTCGACCAGTCTTTGTAACAGTTTAATTCTGTTAGTGATATCTTATGGAAAATTATGCAAATGTTTTAAATCAGCCTGATCTGATTTGTGTGTGCCGATTTTTCTTTAGCTGAAATCAGTACACATTGAAAACACTGCCTCCCAGATGTGGGTAGAGTAGCCAAAAACTGTACTCAAGTAAAAGTACAATTACTTCAAAAACATAATTAGTCAAGTAGAAGTAAAATTACTAACATAAATAATTACTTAAGATATAAGAGGTAAGAGTAAGAAAGTATCCAATTAATAGAGTACTCAAGTAGTGAGTAACTCGTTACTTTCACAAATGACATAATAGACGTTTACTCCCCTATAATCCATTGCATAATACACATTAAATATGTACTACAGAATTATTATTATTATTAATGGAAATTCTGTCATCATTCACCATCATGTTGTTCCAAAACCAAATGACTTTCTTTCTTCCATGTAACACAATAAGGAGATGTTAGACAGAATGTTTACCTGAATCACTATTTACTTTCAGCGAATGTTTTTATATATATATTGAAAGTGAATGGTGACCTAGACTGTCAGTCCCTAACATTCTGTCTAACATATTTTGTGTTCCACATTATACAAAGCCTCACACTGGTTTGAACAACATGAGGGTAGAGAAATTCTGACATAATTTTTAATTATGGCTGAGTTATCACTTTTAAGAGATAGTTTACCCAAAAATAAAAATTATCTCATCATTTACTCACCCTCATGCCATCCGAGATGTGTATGACTTCCTTTCTTCTGCAGAACACAAATTCAGATTTTTAAAATAATATTTTAGCTCTGTAGGCCAAAATGCTGATGCTCCAAAAAGCACATAAAGGCAGTATAAAAGTAATCCATTAGACTCCATTGCTTTAATCCATGTCTTCAGAAGTGATATGATAGGTGTGTGTGAGAAACAGATGATTATTTGTCATTTTTTGAAAGACAACTGGGGGGTGATATGCAGAGATGAAAGTTAATCACCAAAAACACAAGAAGAATGTGAAAGGGTTCTGTTTCTCTGTTTCTCATCTACACCTATCACATTGCTTCTGAAGATACCGATTTAACCACTAGTCTTCCCTCCACACAATTCTAATATGATAAGCTTTCGCAGTAGCTCACTTCATAGAGTGTTGGACTTTGGATTCACGAGGACGACAAAATTAAATGGTTATGTTCACATCTCATTTGCTTTAAGGACACAATTGATTGGGTTTAGTTAAAGTTTTAGGGTAGGGAGGTACGTTATGCTCATTAAAACCTCCATCCAATTTTCACTTTAAAAACCTTTTCCCAGACCACTTAACACTATTTTGAAACCCCCCCACTGGACATTTTACTTGGAAACTGCAGCAAAATGTGTAATTAGGGACATTATTTTGGTTTGCAAATTCTACAGCATTTTTTTTGGGATCAACACCAATGTATACAACAGTACAACCCACTAAACACTGTATCTATCATTATTAATTATTTTTATGCTGATTTATGTTTGTTTGTTTAGCTTTAAAATGTTGCTACCCATTAATTTGCATTGTATGGACCTACAGAGTTGAGAAAATTCTTCAAAAAATCTTAATTTAAGTTCAGCAGAAGAAAGAAAGTCATACACTGCTCTTGTCAGATGTGGATGAATTTGTCAATAAGAAGATCGTTTGGGAAACATTTCTAGTAATTATTACAGTGAAAACATGATAAAATGTCCCACAAGGACATTATATATAATGCTGAAATATAATGCCTTCTATTGCTATATCATAGTTTTTAAAGTCATGTGTGGATTCTTATTTTCATTGATATTTAATTTTCATTGTCGTAAGTAGTTAGATCATTAGTTCTGTACAGCAGTACTGCCGCTCTCTAAATGCAGAGTACACAACCTACATAGGGCACCAACCCTGATTGTGGAACACTCGCTGTATCTGAAACCACCCCTATCCACTATATAGTGCACTATTTTGAGTTTTCGCTATTTTGTAGGAGTGTCTGAATTCTGAGTGAGCCATTCGTTCCCTACTTTTGTTCACTCATTCTTACCCACAATGCACTCTAATTTCAAGTGTACATTTCAAGTACACTCAATGACAGTTAATTTCCCACAATCCACTCGGGGAAGATGTACGAGCTAGGAGTTTGCTGCTTCCTTCACTCCTGCAATGTTTTATTTCATGCTGAATGTAGTAAATTTCTTTTTGACAAACCATTACTGGATTAAAATAACACAATAACATATAGAGAGACAAAACATACAGATACATTAAAAAATGTACTCTTTATTTGATCAAATGTGTTCACTCTTTATATTAACACACAGTATTAAAATGACAAACAGAATTAATTTTTATTATATTTCGCCCAATGTTAGCTGGGATAGGCTCCAGCCCCCCGCGACCCTGTACAGGATAAGCGGTTGACGATGGATGGATGGATGTGTGTATATATATATATATATATATATATATATATAAATATATGTACATTAATATATTATTTAATAAGAATAACAAATGAGGCCCAAGTATTTAAACATTTCATAAGTGACATTTTCTGCACCATCCCCAGAACTCCGACAATCTCGTCCAAATTCACTAATTTTGTTCACTTTCTGCTGCGATATAGTGCACTAACTGCCATTCACTATATAGGAAATAGTGAATGAGTGAACGATTGCGTACACAGCCACTCTTGTTGCCAAGATTGCCTTGCGCCCACACATCTAACATGCACGCACCCCGCGCACCTCTCTGTGCACGCGCAGAAATGCTGTCTGTTCAGTTGTCGATCATGCGAATGACTGTGATTTATACTCAACTTGGATGTTTACATGGATTTATACAGTTAATCCGCCCGAAGTTGCTGCAATAATTTCCAGTACCCCTGCGAAGGTGTGGAGTAAATACATAAATACTGCTTATGATATGAAGGACAAAGCACACTGATATATTTCTGCACTAATTTAAAAATGTACACTTAAAAACTGATGTGTTAAGAGCCCAGTTACATTATCACCCTAAAAATTACCATCTCATTACACAGAAAAGCCCGAGTTAGAATTAGAGCCAAAACTTACCTCAGCGTGCTGCCTGAAGTTAATCTAATAACTTTAATCTTGAAATATTAGCTTGTCTTGGTGTTAAATTAAGGCATTGCATGATGAAACTATTATTTTTTCCACTGTGTGGAGCAAAGAAAGTGTTTAACTTTGAAGAGTTTGATGCTGCTGCACTGATGACTTGAGTGACAGTCTCATCACTCAAGTGGGAGCATCTCTTGAACTTCCGCTCTCGTAAAAGTCCCATTCAATTATCTCTCAATAAATTACACATTAATTCAAATTAAACCCAGTAATGTAATGATAGTAACGCCACAAATTGTAAAGAAGTAAAAGTAAAAAAAAAATCATTAGAAATTTACTTGAGTAAGAGTAAAAAGTACCCATTTTTAAACCTACTTTAAAAGTAACTTTTCCCTCAAAAAGATACACAAGTAAATGTAACGGAGTGAAAGTAATGGATTACTACCCACCTCTGCTGCCTCCAGTGTTTCAGGGCATATAAACAAGTGTAACATCCATATTTATTCAGGAGAGATTTCCAGAAGCCAGTTGTAAAAATAATTGTTTTCAGCTGAACACGCTGTAAAACAGTGTAGAGAAATGCTTATTTTATTGAATCTACCACCAACCAAAACACAAATCTAACCCTAACCATTTGTAGAGACATAATGCAATGTTAGGGATAAAAATGCAACCTCCTTATCACACTCGTGATTGTTTATACAAATGTGATTACTGCCTCGTTTGAATGGGGATTGAACTGTGGTCTCCCATGCAACTGATGTAACGAGCTACCAGTCGTGCCACGAGGGAAAGTAAATATTGTTAAGCCATTCAAAGCATGTCAGTGAGTCACATCAATATGATAGTTGCCTGGTTAAGACAAGAGACCCCAGGATAGTCCAACCATTTACAATCTTGTCTCTATAACCAAGAAGTAAGAACTAAGAGCTGGCTATTTATGGTCTGTTGTCAAATTACATGATCAGTAGGGTAGAAGCTTCACAGCGAAAGGGAGCTATGTATTTAGTCACCGGTCACTCTTAATGGCTTCAAACCATGCAGAAAATTATTCACTGACCCTTCTCACACCTCTGCGTTGGGAGCAGCTGTAAAACAACCCAGTCTTTGTCAAGGATTATAACGGGCGGAAATCTGGCCGAAAGAGCCGCCCGATTTTCTCCCCCACTTTTTTTTCTTTTCAGCCATCCAATATTCATTAAAGAGGGATTTCGGCACATTAGCAAAGGAGGAGAAAGTAGCCCCTGGAGACTGTGTTTGTGTTTTCAACACCGGTCCTGTAATTCTGTCAGACACTCCTGTGAAGAGGTGAAAAGGGGAGGGTGGGAGTGGCTCCACTTAACCGGGATTTATTACCTCGACCAGCTGCCCTACTCTTCCTCTCTGTAAAAGGCAATTGCATCCAGTTGTAACAAGCTAATTGATTGCTAATTAGATAAATCAGCACTCCAAGAGCTGTCAAGCACTGACGGATAGTAACAGAAGTCATGTGCCCTGGTGTAGTGGCGAGGAGGGTATCGGGTGGGGGTGTTGTCACTGAACAGAAAGAGCAATCTCGGCGTACTAAGAAAGGTTGAGGAAAAGTGGATGATAAAAGCAAAATAGGCAGATGAGCATTGGGGGGGGGGGGGGGGGGGGGGTCTTACGCGTAGTGACAATGCAAATCAAAAAAGGCAGAGTAAACTTGATTGATTCGGGCGGAGGTTGATGGAGTGGGGGAAATTGGATTCAATGGACAGCTGGATGTCTGCAGCGGCTCCCTGGCCACCAGGCAGCACCCGGCACTTTCACATGCTAATGTATCCCGAGCTAGAGTAGCACTGAATGGAGGTTACCAGCCTAAATAGGAACTGAGATGGGGGGTGAATGAAGGGGGGAAGGGCAGTGCGAAATTGAGACTACCGCACAGTAAAACAGTTCAAATATAAGTGTGTCATTTATTAATAAAATTACAATTTCAAAAACATATAAGCAAAAATGTAGCAGTTAATAAGATTTAGTTGCACTCTTGATATATATATATATATATCAAGAGTGAAACTAAATCTTATATATATATATATATATATATATATACCAAATTGGTAATAAGTAAACAAATAAATTCATAGTTCAGCTATGATACAACTGACAGGTAATACAGTCTCTTTTAACAAGAGTGATGGCAACTCCCTAACTTTGTCTAAAATGTGTTAATCTATTTATGGAAATGAAATCAATGTATGCATAGTACTATTGATCTAATATGAGATTAAATTATATTGTTAAGATAAATAAATACAGAATTTGTATTTATTTATTTATTTATTACATACCTTTGGAGTGAGGTCAAACATAAAGACACAAATGGATTTATAGGTCAGCTTTGATATAACTGACAGGTAATATATTATTTTTTTTATAACTAGCAGCTCTTCTTTTTTTCAAAAATGTGTCATGAAGCAAAAAGTTAATGCAAACACAATTGATTCAGTCTTAAATTAAATTAAATTTGTCATACGTATACAAATGGGACAAATATGTTCATAGTTCAGTTATGATGTATTTGACAGGTCAGAAGTAGAAAGTAATCAATGCAAATAAATAAATAATATAACATATTTTATTTGTATAGCACCTTTCATACATCAATTGTCATACAATAGCTTCACACAGCCTGCATTATACTGCATTAAAATAAAAATAAATGTATTTTAAAAATCTAAATAAAAATACATAAAAATGCATATGAAATAAAAAAATTAAATCAATAATAAAAAGTAAATTAAAAATCTAAAGTAAACATTCATACATACATACCTTCATATCAACCATATGCTAATTAATAAAAACATGCCTTTAAATGATTTTTAAAAGAGTCTAATTTCAATTAGTAGAATGTTCCAGATATTTAGGGCATATAGTGGCTAAAAGCTGCTTCACCTGATGTGTTACATGGCAATCAAAATGTCAAAAGGTCAGCATTTGAAGACCAGAAACAACTGTGGATATAATTTGAGATTAATTTTTAAAGACTAACATTTTTGTGCATACCTTTTGGAGTGTGGGTTGGTCATCAAAATACATCAATAACTAAATTGTTCATAATTGATATGAACAAATGACAAAATGATTTTAGCTGGACAACTGATGTTTTGAATAACAGTAAGGACTGTTTTTTGTTTAAACAGTATTATGTAAACATGCTCCTTGGGCGCCCAATAAGACTCAGGCCACACCTTTGTTTCCGTTTAATCTCTCTGATTATGCAGACATCACTTAGACGTTGCCATGGACACAGAACATGGTTGGCAAGCGAGGCCATGCACCCTCTCTCTAGTTAAAAGCAGCACATTGAACAAAGCCAATGAAACACAACCACCTCTTCGATTTTGTTTCCTTTGATAGTATTTTACACCATTTTTTCAGCGTGTATATTTTTATTTAATAACAAATATGTTTTATCTAAAAAAAAAAAAAACGAATTAGCATTTTTTAATTATTATTCTAAGCTTTAAAAAAGCATGCTTAAGCTTTGGACTTGTATAAATATTTGAATATTAGAGTGCAACTCTGGTGGCTTCTACAGAAAGTTCAGCATGAATACAGACAGCAATCAGATTCCACAATGAGGCATTGGCCCCTCATATGGGGGCTTGAAGATGTGATCATTTTTTAATATTTAAAAAAAATATAATATAGTTTAGTGTGTTTTTTAAGGGATTTAAATTATGGGGACACTAGAAATGTCCTCATATACCACATTTATAGCATAATAACCTTGTAATTACCAGATTGTAACCTAAAAAATGTCCTCGTTAAAACAACGCCCCCCCCCCCCCCCCCACACACACACACTTTTCACCAGTTGACCCATGAGGCACATACGGCCTATTGAGTTCCAGCTTTGCTGGCATGCGACATGCCCATTCTCTGCATGCTGCAGTAGCACAGTGGGTGGCATATCTCAGCACAGTTGCTGCAGGATTTACAGCCGGCCCAGCAGGGGGTTTGTTAGAATGAACCAGTTAGTATGTGCCTAAAATAAAGCCGGTCCTCTTTGGTAGCCAAAGATTTATCGAAATGTTAAAGTAAAGTATTCCACTTACACTTAAAAATAAAGAGTTTTTGAAACGCCAGTATAGATATTTTCTAAAGTTGTCCAATGGCATCATACGATCTTAAAAAGTTTGTCCTTTTAATATAAAATCCTTTTTTAAACCTGTATCATGAAAAAAAAAACCTGCTTAAAACTAAACTCTAAGGGTCATATAACATGGTTATTAGGCCTACAGTAGCTACACTAATTATGCTATGTTTTAACATAGTTTTTTTCTGCTTATATCTTGAGTGAGCTGGCAAGTTAGGTATGTGTCCACTATAAATCCAGGGTCCTGTCATGGATGTACATTGGGGTAAATGTTAAGCTCTGCTTAGCTAAGCTGTGTGTGACATTTATCATGACACAGAGAGGTATGTTGTTTGTAAGACAGCTATATGATGAAAGATGGAGCCACTGTGTGAATTGTGGCTCATTCATGTCCAGACCTTCACACAAGTGTGTCTGAGCTTATGTGTTCATGTATGTAATATTTTGAATGTGCATGTGTACATTTAGGATTCCTGCAGATGCCATTTTCTTTTGTTCCTTAGTGGCTTATTTTACCACGTCCATTCTAAAGGTAAAAAATGCTTTGACAGATTCACTGTTGTGCAGGAGAATCATGTGTAGGGACTTTAATGGCAGATTCCTCACACTGTGAATTAGGCAACAGTAGTTAGAAAGTTATGCTGCTGAAATTAGAAATTCGAACCACTGCCCCCTGTGGCCGAAACTGGAAGTTTTGTTAAACATACAGGCAAGTGTGAGAACTAGTTTCCTGGTGAAATGCCTACAGAGTGGTGGGAAATGCAAGTTGTAAAGTGAGTTGTTTATAGTTATATTGTTGTTATATAGTGTTTATATACAGTCAACAGGAATGCATATTTTATTAACCATACGCCCTATACTAAACACCAACCCTAAACCTGACAGTCAGTGGAGTAAAAAGTAATCATTGAGGGAAAATGCAACCTCACAATCATGCTCATTAGTGGTTATGTGAAAACAATTACTCCATAATTACATGAGGTCAGAATCTGTTGCAACTTGCAGTAATAAGTTAATTGCATTTTATCTTAAAACCACTGAACTTATTTACTCATGAGAAAAATCTAATTGTATCATTGGAAATCAGACAGAAATTAAATAAATGATTGTGATTTGAAGAAGTTTGTGATCTTTGCACCATTAGCATCACCAAAAGGAATTGCAAAAGTGTATACTTTTGACAAAAAGTTCTACATCTGAAAAAGTTCTCCATGATAAACCTGATATAAACCATTTAGAGTTATTCAGAGTCTTTTAAGTATTTTACAAATTACCATATTGCAATCTAGTAGTGTCTTCAGCTCAAAAAAGAAGCTCAGAAGTTATATGGGGGGTATATGTTTCTCAGCTCCTCATTGGAGGATGAGATCATGCTCACACCTCAGCCTTTCATTTGTTTTGCAAAAACAAAAAAAAAGATTGTGGGTGGAACATTGCTGTCTAGACGGGTGACATAAAAGAAGCAGCAACTGTTCATGCGTGTCTCTTCCTTGCCATTGTCCCTCGTCCCCTTCGTCTCTCTACCCTCTGTTTGCGCAGTATTGTTGGAAGACAATATGCTGTCACTGTCGTTTCCTAAACTTGTTGGAATCTTGCTCTTCCCTGTGATGTGATCAGCAGGACATTGGTCATTGCAGAGCGGCAGTGCCAATCAGAGAAATTTCAAACATCGTAGAGAGTTTAGAATCTGCCCCTCCCTTATAATTGGCCAGCGTCCATGCAGAGGGCATCAGAAAAATATAGGGAGTGAATGGTGTTGTTGATTCCTGAATCCATATAAAGTCTCCTCAAATACATGTTATACATAAAGCATAGCACATTAGTTCACACTAGAGACTGCAGATTAGTGTCGCTTTCCTTTTCTGCATATCGCCGCCCACTTATGCATTTCGCGGCGCCAGTTTGGCGGTGGCCAATTTAAGCTTTTCGAGGCCGACCCTTCAGAAAAAATGGCCAGTCCGCCCCTGGACATGACCGATTTGCTCAGGATTAAACTCACAGAGAAGCTCTTGTAATTATTATATTACCCGATATCCCCATATAAAACTAATCCCATCCGATCAGTGCTTTAGATGACCTATAATTTATGCTGTAATAATTTGTAAGGCTGCAGACTGTTTTGACTGATCTTCTTATAATTTAACAATATTTTAGGCTGAATGATACATAATTGAATCTGTTTATTGGGATATTAAATTATAATTTTCTAAAATTTTAATGATAAACCCAGCTAGTTCATTGTAATAACTGTGTAATTACATGTAATAATAACATGGAAATTAGATTTTCTGTATTTATGATCCATATTATTTAATGCAAGAATTAATAAATGATAGCGCATTATAATATATGTGTTTTAAAAGTATATTTATGTCAACTCTAATGTAGTCAACACTTTTTTATGTGTGGGGTCTGTTTCAGATTATTAATCTATTCTTCTTCCCTACGCATATAGTGCAGGACATTTATGTGTGCACTATACACCATTTATAGTGGACCAAATCATATGATCTGAGGCGTTGGCTTCAAATCATTTGGAGTGAATGGAAGGGCCTTCTCCCTTTCACTGCCACTTATCACCAGTCTAATGACTACATCTCTTCTGTGCGAGTTACCCGGGTAATTTATTCTGGGTCGCCTAAAGCTTTCATCACAATGAGGTGGCTCACAAAACAAATGCAGACAAAGCCAATGTTAATTTTCTTATTATCAGCCCCTTAATTATTTGTTGTGCGTGATAAGTGCTTTCAGTGCACGTGATATCAGCAATAACCTTCTGGCTGTGGCGTCAAGGGGCCTTGTTGAGTTTTCCCCTCGTCGAATTCTCACCCATTATTAAGACAATGAGGAGTGAACACAAATACCCTTCATTGCGCTGCCTTCTTCTCGAAACAGAGGAATAAATATTATAGATTAATTAATCCGTGCTGATTATAATTTAATTAGGTTGCCTCCAGAGGCCATAGCACGCTTTCTCCCTTCAAATTTGTTATGTGTCAGGCTGAACATTCATAAGAGGGTGCTTGCTCACAGATGCCTGGGATCTTTGTTTATGAGAACCACGTTTGGTCATGTAAATTTACTCGGTGGATGTAATACACGTCTTGTGTTTGTCACCTGCAGTCACAGCCCACAGCAGGAAAGACTGAGGTATCAAATTAGTGAGTAGCTGATGAATTCAGGCACATTCTCAATATGTCTGATTGAGCCCCAGGGTCTTAATTTCCTTAGATGATGTTTACAAAAAAAACAAATGTTTCTTTAAAACCAAATCTTGTGTCTTAGATACTACTCTAGCTACTATAGGAATTTGGCAGTGCAATACTGCTGAAATTGTTGACTTTTGTATGACAAATTGCTTTTCTATTCCTCATTTGTAAATCGCTTTGGATTAAAGCATTTGCTAAATCATCAAATGTAAATGCAGATACAATGATGTTGTCACTTATCAATAGTATAATTATTATTAATACCTGGCTCTCTAAAAATCTTGACTATGATTTGTCCATTGCAACATTTTCTGTTAAATATTTTCGTTTCAAATTGTGGTCTCTATGTTCTCACATCTATGTCAATTATATAAAATACATGATACAGTGTCATATGTTCATTTACTTATTTATTTGCAAGTAGCCATGTAATGATGAATGAATGACTGTACATTATACCTTTTATCACAAAATAGACCCCCTTCATGTTGATAGTGATTTATGTGATTTTTGGAGCTTCAAAATTTTGGCATCCATTCACTTGCATTGTATGGACCAAAGGAGCTGATACTTTCTTCTAAAAATCTTCATTTGAGATTTCATTTTCATCATATGAAAGAAAGTCACACATCTGGGATGGCGTAAATGATGAGAGAATTTTCTTTTTGTTTGGGTGAAATATTCCTTTAAGGTAACAATTGCAGGTTCCCGCTTTTTACAGTGTGGAGAATAAAAGCAATAGTCTTATTATTTCATGTTCGACACAATCTGTTGTAACAGCTTCTTTAAAATAACATGGAGGGAGTTTATTCCAAACCCCACTGTGCCAACTGGTTGCCAGTTGACCTTTGCGTAAAGCATGACTAATTGTGTAACCTGCTTATGTTAACCAATCTTTGGAATGAAATGACCTACACCTGTAAGGATGAATTAGCAGGTGGTTTTGTGTGCTAGGAAAATGTATGTAAATAACCACATCTTTAAGATCCTCTATTTTTGCAAGTGAGAGTGTGAGCGTGTGTTTATGTGTGTCTAATTTAAGCCAGTCTCGGCTGGCCATCTGCTGTCATCCACTGGTGTGGGCTTGCTTCAGAAGCAAAACGCACATTCCTCCTGTGGCCTTGTGCAAGGCTTGTAACCCTATACTTCAGTACAGGTGCAACATGCAAGGTGTCTGTCTCTCTCTTTTCCCTTCATACATCATCATCACTGGCCAAGCATTCCAAAGATTCCGCCTTCTTTTGCATGTTAGACTATAGCGGGTGTGTGTCCACAGGCCAGGGCTAAAGGTCTGATTGCTTTTCCTACCTCCCACATGCTGAACAGGTGCCCTCTCCCTTGGGACTGTTAAAACTCCTACTGAGAGATCTTGAGTCATGTGCTGGCCTGTGAACTTTGACCACTCATGGCACCTGCGCAGACTGTGGTGGAAAACATCATAGACCTATTTTGTCCCAGACTTATGAACTTTGAGAGGAGTTTTAATTTTGTATTAATATGCACATCAATCTACCACCCCTGGAGTCGCAAGTTCGTATCCAGGGCTAGTTTAGTGAGTCCAGCCATGTTTCCTAAGCAATTGGCCCAGTTGCTAGGGAGGATAGAGTCACATGGGGTAACCTCCTCGTGGTTGCTATAATGTGGTTCTCACTCTCAGTGGGGCGTGTTGTGAGTTGTGCGTGGATGCCATGGAGAATAGCGTGAAGCCTCCACACATGCTACATCTCTGCGGTAAAGCGCTCAATAAGCCACGTGATAAGATGCACGGATTGACCGTCTCAGATGTGGAGGTGTCACCCAGATTGAGGTGAGTCACTACGCCACCACGAGGACTTAGAGTGCATTGGGAATTGGGTATTCCAAATTCAACCCGATATCACGCCGAGGCGTGAAATAGACACGCCGGTCCACTCGCGGATGCGTGTCGGTGTCACGCTTTGCCTCCTCCAGGCGTGTACATGACACGCGCGCGTCTACGTAGAATACCGTCAGGGGGCGATCGTTTCCTCGACGCCAACAACTCTCCGCGCACCAGAGAGGAAGCGATACCGTTGTCGTCGCGTTGCACGTTCGTGCGGGTGGGATGCCGGCCAATTTCGCCGGTTACTTTCACTTGTGACCATATGTGACAAATAAAGGTTCATTACATAGTGCTGCTTTCATGAAGAAATCCTAACGTTGCTGTAGCCTAACGTTGTTATACGTGTGTGTGTGTGTGTGTGTGTGTGTGTGTGTGGGCTGTCGAGTATCTTGTGCTGATGTAAATAAACAAATAAATATATATATATATTTATATATATATATATATATATATATATAAATATATATATATATATATATATATATATATATATATATATATATATATATATATATATATATATATATTTATTTAAAAAGTGTATTTATATACAAAAATAAACCCGGAAGTGGAGAACGCGATATATCGCTTCCTCTTTGGTGCGCGGACAGTTGTTGGCGTCGAGGAAACGATCGCCCCCTGCCGGTATTCTACGTAGACGCGCGCGTGTCATGTACACGCCTGGAGGAGGCAAAGCGTGAAATAGACACGCATCCGCGAGTGGACCGGCGTGTCTATTTCACGCCTCGGCGTGATACCGGGTTGCCAAATTGGGTAGAATATATGAAATTAATATGCACATCAAGTACATTTATTTGAGGGAATAATGTTCAAGGCTTGAATTCTGAGGTTTTTCAGAAGTGGTTGACCAATGTTTTAATAAATGGGCAGATATCTAGAGATTAGGGTGGCATATGGACAATATAATGCAGATATAGTCCTTTTATTTTATACAATAGTTACTCAAAATTCACCCAAAAGTATTTGAAAACAAAACATGTCCATTATTGTTTACCAAAGCTTATTCAGTTACATTGACACAACTGACACAAAGGTACTATTTGAAACAATTTTTCAGCCAAGAGTGCACAGTGATCAAAAATGGCCAAATATCAGCAGAATAATCTACCTGGCCTATGTATTGTTCTTTCACTGATTTTCAGAAACAAGGTTGGTTTTATGTCATGTTTTTTTTTGTTCTCTACTATTATTATTTTGTTGTTGTTGTATAACTGGGTGTTTCTTCAACATAGGGCAATTTATGTCCCAGGGGTTCATTTTATTTAGTTTTAAAATAAACTGATTTCGACATTTTTCTTTTGGGGACTTTTATAATGCCTTTTATGTCCAGACTTTACTTTTATTTATATTATATATGCGATATTGGAAAATGTGTTGAGTTGGTCCATCCAGCTGCAGTAAGTGCCAAATATTTATATATATATATATATATATATATATATATATATATATATATATATATATATATATATATATATATAGTAACAGTCTCAAAACAAAGAGTAATATATACAGATATGTGCAAGAAATTTGCAAACTTTATGCCATGAGCCTGGACAGTTGCAGAACTCCTGTATTAAGAAATTATGCCATGAACCTTGCCAACTTTGGCAAATTTAGAAAAAATTTTGTATTTTTTTTTTCATAATAAATAATAGGCTATTAACCTGTCAATTGTACACAATGCAGGTTTTTTTTTTTTACGTTTTAAAGCTCGTAGTATCTAGTAGTAGTAGCATGCAACCTTTGAGCTTTGACCGTATCTGAGGCTGAGACAAATGTTAGCGGGGCATTTTAGTTCTCATTTTAGTTATATTTGAAGATTTTCTATATAAATGGCACTCCACAGATGTAACATTTAAACCTGTAGCGTATTATATTCTGATACTTCATCAAAGGATGGTCTCATACCAATCCACAGAGGTCTCAGCTACTGCTGCGTTCTAGACAAAGTCACAGGTGGGAATACCCAAATTGAAATTTCCCAATTCCGACTCAATGCCTTCCAGTCAATCACACGTCACGATCGCATGTACACATGTCAAATGCACAGTCTCTCAGATGCTAACTAGAAGGGCTAGCATGAGAAAAATAGGGGAAAACATAGGCATTAATATCATCTTGTATTTGTATTTTGTATTGCATGTTCACACATTTCGTGCAGTTAAAATACTTAAATGTTTGCTTTTAATTTCACAAACTCACCTACACATTATACTCATTGGTCATCGCCATCTTACAAATGATGTCAAATGAGGTGAGGTCAGGGTTGATTGATCAATGCCGTCTACACAAGTCAGATATCCGACTTCGAGCATCCTTCCAGTTATTATAAGCAAGGAGGAGTTCTGAGTTGTCTGAAACACAGTATATGCCTGATTTGAGATGTGGTGGAAATGACAATGTGGTGGGAATTTTCAGGAAAAGAATTGCATAAAACTCTTGTGATGCATGTACTTACAGTGTTGAACATTTTAAGTTGACAAATTAAATAACCTAGTGAGAGTGTGGAAGATATTTTTACAAGACTTTACTTGCTAGAACTGAAAGTGCCCAGAGTTGAAGAAACACCCAACTATATTTGCCAATTTTTAAATCTTCAGTATGAGCGAATGTTGACATCGACTTAGTTTGATTTACGTTTTAATATCTATTGGCCATGCAAGGCAAAGTGTGTAGTTCAAGTTAATGACAGACTGTAATTTTAGTTTATTATATATTTGTTTTTGTATACTTCCCACTCAAATTTACGTCATAATGCTATTTATTTTATCTATTGTACATTTTGCCAGAATCTAAAATGGCTTAATCAGAAATGTCATTCATAAGTAACCCATGCAAACCCCAAAGATAAAATGCCACAAATGATGATGACGGCTTCTATTTGATTGAAAGATCACAGACTTGGCCTCACCTCAGTTGAACTGTATCTGATTTAGACATAATTATAAAAGTGAAGTTGAGTTACTGCCTGTTCTTTTCATTCTGTTTGTTTGGAGATCCTCCAGTAGTGCCCTCTTATGATGTTTAAATTTGCTGGCAAATGCATCTGTTTTCAGTTGAAGTAACACCAAACCATTACCACATGCAAAGACAGCAGAGCATAAAACAGACACACAAACAAAAAGCAGCTATGTTGTGTGTTTATTTTCAGTGCAGCCACTGTTTTTATGCTTACATCCAAGAAAAGGCAAAAATAGAGAGATAATAATGAACATAGTGTCATCTGATGTGTCAAAGTGAAGAACCTGAGTGAGTCCCACCACATATGGCAATATTGGGGTGGGAACATCCGTAAAACCACAAAAACGAGGAGATAAATAAAGCATAGCCGTGACTTGCCTCTCAGATGGTGTTTGACTGCACAGATCGTGAAAGAATGTGGAAGTCCACATTGCTCAGCCACCACAATTGGCACTTGTGTCGCTTCTGAGGTTTGCCTCACCCTCTCTCGCCTTGTTTGAGGCGACAATGTTGCGAGGTGGAATGCTGGTGCGAGGAAAGCACTTACAAATAACCGAGATCTAGTGTCTGAAAGAGAGAGAGAGCAAAGTAATGAAACCAGAGAAATATTTTTCTTCAAATGTTAAGCTTGGTTTATCATTAGGTGACAGTTTAGCTTTAGGAAAACAATTGCCCTTTCCATTTATTTGCATTTTGTTGTAACACCAAAAGAATTTGTCTGACTGTCTTATTTTGCATTTAACTGAAGAAAGCTAAATCTATTAAACAATGTGACTAAATTCATAATCTGTGATTTGTTTTCCCCCAGTTAGTTATATCAGTAAAAAGTAATTGAGACTCAAATGGTTTCCTGAAAATGGGCCAAAATCAAAATGGCTGGAGTCCTTTTTTTTGTTGATGGATTAAAAATAATTAGTTAACAAACAGGCGTCGGTGCCTGGATTACACAAGATCTGAATAAACCAATATTGATTGGAATTGGTTTGTTTTGCCCAACTGTATGGATTATTTTAGGCCAACACAGAAGAATCTATTTTCATGCATGTAAAATTCTCCACGGATGAGGTTGATGCTTTGCCTGCTTTAATTCATAAGCTTTGACATGCTAACAATGGCTCACTCAATTAGCAAAATTTGCTGACTGCTAGTTCAACTTAACAACTCTCTGCAGTTTCAGAATACAACTCGAATTATTTAGATAGGAGGTTACGTAAAAGTAAACACAAAATGGCATTCGCAAATAATTTTATTTCTATATTCTGATGTATTTCCCAAAACATATTTGTATTTATTTTTGTATAACATACACAGATGAATAATGTACAGAAAGAGCAGAAACGCGTATTGAGAAAGTAAGCAAGAATCAATTTTGATTTCGTTTTGAATTTTAGCACTAATTAAGACAATACAGATAAACCTTTCTTTGACTCCATTTAGTATCTCTTTACACTGACAGAAAAGCTCATTGCTAAATTCAGGATGCAAACTTACATCTAATCATCAACAATGATCTTTCATTCTGTTTCACTTCATCCTGCAAAGCACCTTCAAAGTCAAATCTGACCTATAATATCTAAAGTAACTATCTATATTTAATTGATCACCCAGACATAAAGGGATTGAATCCGATTGAATCTGTGTCCTAACATCAAGTACAGACCAGACAATTAACAAATGGAATGAGGACATTCTAATGTAGGCTTAACTACATTTCCCCTTGACTTGTCACTGTAAAATGTGATGTGCAGTTAACGTGTCACACTGTAAAATCTGAAATAGGCTATGACGGATTGATACATTTCTCTGTCTCACTGGAATGAAAAAAAAGCCCAGGAAGGCTTAAAATTAAGCTAGCATTTAATCTAGATACCAACTATGAAGGTAACCCAGGTTAATTCATACTGTAAGTACCCATGTCATTTTAGGTCCATCTTAGTCTCACGTAACCAGGTGGCTGAAAATGTGGATGTTATGTTCTATTCTGGCCAGTGAGACGAACAACTGTCTGAAATATTGTGTAAAGCGACCAAGAACAATTAATTTTGTTTTAACGAGTCGTTTAGGGGCAAGTTCATCTGAAATAATTTAGACCACAATAATACTTTAGCGTGGAAAAAACAGTTATTTAAATAATTGTGTGTGGGACGACTTTGTGATCATAATTTCTGTTTATTTCCCAGACATAACTCAGAAAGTGGGATATACAGTCGTCCTTCAGATAACACATGTCTTTAGAGTTGATGCCACTAACCTGGCAAACTTTGGCAAATCCAGTGATTAGTTCTTCTTTAAAGAACTGATTTTATCAACCTGGTGCCTTTAAAACAAAACTTTGTTTCTAGACAGACCAATGAAGAAAAAAAAAAAAATCAGTCTTTGTTTTTCAATATTTCAACCACTGCCTCCAGTGGCCGATCCCAGAAGTGTTGTTGAAGTTAAATGTCCACCGGGTGGCACTAAAATCGTGTTGTATTTTTAGTTGTAAATGATGTAATACAGTCAATAGGAATGCATACTTTATTCATTTTACCCCCTAACCCAAACCCCAGCACTGAACATAACCATCAGTGAAGGAAAAATGCAATTTTAGAGCAAAAATACAACCTCCATTGTTTATATGAATGAGATTACAACCTGATTCTCATGGGATCAGAACCCATGTCTCGTACCAACGCTATGAGTAGCACCATAGGGAAAGGTGGGATGTCATGCTTGTCAGTAATTCGGCAGAATGGGGTTGATTTCAAGTACATGAACAGTCGGAAGCAGCATGTCGATTTCTTGCATGATTATGTTAGTTAAGCCGGCCAATCAGATTGGAACTGCTGATTTTCAAATATTTTTTGCCAGTTTTGCATACAACGTCAGACAATAAGTGGACAAACTATGGGAAACCTGTGAGCATCTGATGCTGAGACTAGGTCTTTCCTGACCCAGTCATGTCTTTTAGCAGACCATTACACGAGTGTGTCTCCATTCTACCTCCATAATTAAGTGAATCATCTACTGGCTCTGCAATCCTGGAGAGCCTTCCTGGGCAGCAGTTAATTCCAGGGGGGAAAACGAGTGGCTTATAAAATGAGGTTTGCCCTCGATATGCCAGTGATGAGGTGTTGGTCTGACAGGTGTGTCGTGATCAGGACAAAGTTTTGCCGTTGCTCTCACTTTGCTCTGCCCACATAGTAAACACACTCATTAGGCAACGGCCGTCCCATGAGAGATAGCAAGTTTGACATTATTAATTGGCTTTGCTGTAGAAGGAGTCAAGTAGATGAAAAGGTTTATCATGCTGAAATAATTATTTTTTGCCCAAGAATTTGCTGACAGTTCACTTATTCTGAAGGAGAGAAAGCGAGTATTAGAGAAAGGGAGAGAGACTCGATCATTTTAGGGCTTCATTTTTTTCCCTACTTTCTTTCAATGCATCCCATCTCTCCTCTTATTTCCTTCTCGGATGGGAGGAGACATATTAGACTGCAAAGATTTGAATTTGTAACAGAAAATAATTAAATGAAATGTAATTAACTCTAACCTGAATAAAGGCAAGGGTTTGCTTTTATCTCTCTCTCCTTTTCAGAGGGCAGAGATTAGCTACATGTTTGGAGACTGGTGTTGCATACAATTCATTTACAATCAATTCTAATTAAAGTGGAAATTACGTACTATGATAATGGCAAAATCATGACATAATACCTTTAATCTCCTCAGTTATCTTTGCCCTCCATGGCCTCATAATTACTTTAATTAATGTCATAGAATATTATACATAATGAAGTGCACCTGAACTCTGCCAATGTCTGACCTGATGAAAGAAGATTCAGCACAATACTCAATTTAAATGTTTAATATGTCCTCTGTCCACTCTAGCTTCAGTGTACACACAGGACTTCCAAATAAGGGTCTCTCTGATTTATGGGCTTTATGGACAAGTTTTTGTAATGCAAAGCAGGGTGTTTTTTTTTTTTTTTTTTGCCCTATGGAATTTAATTTTAGGGGCATTATTTTACCGTATTTAAACCTTATAAACACAATACTTTTATGTTGAATATGTCAGAATTATTTATCTCAATCTGAGATAATCAATCATAGATAAAAACAAATCAACATCAATTCCAAAAAAACAAACAAAATAATATACAAGATACCATAAATACAATAAACACTCTTCTAGAATAAATTGTATGTTCTTGGTCGGTCCCTATGTTACTGAAGATTAACAGCTCGGGCCTGGGTAGCGCAGCGAGTAAAGATGCTGACTACCACTCCTGGGGTCGAGAGTTCGAATCGAGGGCTTGCTGAGGGTCCGTTTATACAACAACGTTTCCAACTAAAAACTGAAACTTTTTTTATGCTTTTAGGCCGTTTTCGTCTGTGTAAACAGAGAATTTTGGAGTCCTTAAAAAGGTGGTGTGCTTTATAGTCCAGTGTCACTTGTAGTAATAAAATAACCTAATCGTCTGTCCAGAAAAAAAATTGCTTGATGCTTTCGCCATCTTTATTGATTGTATTCACCGCTCTGTGGAAGAATGCTTATGTGCACAGGCGCGTAGTGTATCTTTACAAAGTGATATTGCCAACGACTGGCCTGGCATGCATAATACAGTGTTTGTAGCGTAAGTTTAATTTTGTGGATTTGTGGATGTGAACGGGATCGTTTTGACAACGTTGTCGTCTGTACGCAACACTTTTCAAAAATGCAATGGAAAACTTTTCAGTTTTTAGTACATCGTTGTTGTGTATATGTACCCTGAGTGACTCCAGCCAGGTCTCCTAAGCAAACAAATTGGCCCGGTTGCTAGGGAGGGTAGAGTCACATGGGGTAACCTCTTCACGCTCGCTACAATGTGGTTTGATCTCGGTGGGGCGCGTGGTGAGTTGTGCGTGAATGCCGCAGAGGATAGTGTGAAACATCCACACACGCTATTCATGAATGAATGCAATAAGCCATGTGATATTATGTGTGGATTGACGGTTTCAGACAAGGAGGCAACTGAGATTCATCCTCTGCCATCCGGACTGAGGCGAATCACTATGCCACCACAAGGACTTAGAGCAACAACAAAAAAAGAGTATACATCTCACTATGTTTCTCACTCCTTTTTTTATTTGACATAAACGCTGTTTCACATTTTTATTGGAGGAATTTTCTTCACATTAGGAATGTATTCAGGGCGCATATATATATATATATATATATATATATATATATATATATATATATATATATATATATATTTATTTATTTATTTATTTATTTTTTTTTTAGGAAAAACCATTTCATAGCTACACAACACTGGCCTATGAGACCATGAAAACAGGGATTTGCCACTACATGTCACTACAGAGGCACTAAACCCATAACTGGATAAGCCTAGAAAAGAATATTATGAAATATGTCAAATTTTAACAGATAACAACAGAGGAATTCATACAGGGGCACTTTTTGTCCCCACATTTTAAATATCAGGGGCATTTTTTTGTGTCACTTTTAGTAGCATTTTTGTCATGATTAGTTTCTGACCCTGCTCTGTAGACTGTAGCCTTTCTGTTACTGCTCATAATATATGGTAGTGGGGACAAATACCTCTAAAGATTACATTTAAAAGTTATATAGACAAAACAAAAAAGGTACCTTGAAAGGATAGCACTCTTTCAACTTATAATGGAACATTTATCCACAGTTTGGAAATGTAAAGAATGACAAAAGTTGTCTAACCATTTTTGGGATAATTCACATTTAATTAATAAATGAAGAAATAAAAAAAATCATAAATATGCGATTAATAAGTAATACTCCATCTTCGCAAGCTCAACTGTTTCTCCAATGCTCCATTGAATTTATATACCCATTCAATGTGTTGGCCCTTCTGGCAATCCAGAGAAAACACAAGGACCTACTCCAAATGTTGATGATAGAGATGATAGAGATCTGTGAATAGTTCAAAATACAGTAACAGAGCACTTGCTAGTGGCTTATGTGTGCACAACAACATGCAAGATAGTAAAGAGCCAGCCAATTGTGAGACTTCCCACAGTCGCCTCAATTCTCAGATGGCTGCTGCCTTTTTCTTGACAGAAACCCTGTTTTTCCCCTTGTTAAGAAGCATAGACTTATTAGTATTATCAGTTTTATTAAAACTGGTACGGTAGAGAGAAGCTCTCACATCAACCATGTTGAGAGCTCTTGCTATGTACCAATGTCATTGATACCAATGATATGTTTGCAATGCAACATCCTTTATTCCTGAGCCAAACATTTTCTGATTGTTTTACTGTTGAAAAGAGCAGTTAAGTGAAGCTCTGAGACACTGAATGGTGAATTAGTGCAATGCAAGCGTAAAAGTAAAGAGTAATCAGTGGTACTCAACTGGTATTGGTTCAGAATTCAGATTTTACATTGGACATTAAGTGGTGACATAACCCATCCAACCCAGTCTCAAGAGGACTGTATGTTCTCAAATAGTACAAAGTGGCAAATTTGTACCAGTTCGTACAGGTTAATTGTGAGTGGTACACCAATCAAGGAGAGATGCTTCACTCTTGTTCGTCCCAATGTGGAATATTGATCCAAAACTGTGAGTTTATTACCTTAACCCATAACCAAACCCTCATTCCTAAACCTAACCATAGAGTGTAACACCTTACCCTAACCAGAGTGTAAACAAAAGCACAATATTAATATTAAAAGCCCTGATGGATAATACAAAAGTAAGTATAATTTCCGTGTTACGAATGTTTGTTCATAAAGCGTATGTGATTGTTTGATGTATAAGTCATATGCAGGGTAGGGAGTTTTACTTTTGAAATCTATTCCACTACAGACTACAGAATACAACATATTTCTTCATATTACTCAAGGTCAGTAACATATTCCAAATACTTTGGATTACTTCTTCAGCACTGGTAGATTTTTTTTCACTTGTTTTGACTATTAAAAACTCTGCCAGTACAGTAAGACAAATTACACATGTTAAAAATACATTCTCTGAAAAACCTAAATATCTATGCAGTGTTGTTTCTAAAATATGAAAAATCAAACCGATCATGTTTGAAGAAATTTTAAATATTTTTACAGGAATACAATACAAAAATTATCAAGAATATGATTTTTACCCTAATATCAAAGTTCTTGCTAGAAAAAGAAAGAAATTACGTTCCAACGTGAATTTTGTTGATAAAAAAAATGATTGTGCCTAGTAACATGTGCATGTAAAATGGCTAGAAATAGCATTTTAGCTAAGCGTAAAGCTGACAATTTACACAAGGTTTATTTCATATTTCTTCTGCTCCAAACTTCAAACTTAATTCTCTGTCTGCTCGTATGAAAGTAACACATCATAAGAAAGTGTTTCACTGCTGTTCAAATAAACTTTGGATCGCATCATTTATATGGATAAATGTTTTCCATCTGAAAGGACTAAATATGAAATGAAACAAATGACAATAAAATGCAAAGTAATCTCTTCTGTAATCAAAATACTTTTTGAATGTAACTGTATTCTAAATAATAATGATGTAAATTGTAACTATTGTGGAATACAGTTACTTATATTTTGTATTTTAAATACGTATTCCCCAACCCTGGTCATACGTTTTCGTACAAATTAAGTCACACGAATAGGCACGAATTTGCCAACTCATAGTATTGTTACAAATTCTCGTGAGACTATGATGTATGATCTTGTTACCCGCATTTAATGTGGTCTGGGTTGTATACATATACATAGTTTCGTTCAAGTTTTTTAAGGATAAGGACAATTTTGAGTATGTGACTCGCGCAGCCTGCTCATGTTTGTGCAAAAATACAGTGGAGTTTGATTAGACGCACAGCCTTTGACGTGATCAACAAAAGATATAGAAAGTGCTTTCTCCTACCTTTTAAAAAGTGATTAGAGTCTATACACTCACCTAAAGGATTATTAGGAACACCTGTTCAATTTCTCATTAATGCAATTATCTAATCAACCAATCACATGGCAGTTGCTTCAATGCATTTAGGGGTGTGGTCCTGGTCAAGACAATCTCCTGAACTCCAAACTGAATGTCAGAATGGGAATGAAAGGTGATTTAAGCAATTTTGAGCGTGGCATGTTTGTTGGTGCCAGACGGGCCGGTCTGAGTATTTCACAATCTGCTCAGTTACTGGGATTTTCACGCACAACCATTTCTAGGGTTTACAAAGAATGGTGTGAAAAGGGAAAAACATCCAGTATGCGGCAGTCCTGTGGGCGAAAATGCCTTGTTGATGCTAGAGGTCAGAGGAGAATGGGCCGACTGATTCAAGCTGATAGAAGAGCAACTTTGACTGAAATAACCACTCGTTACAACCGAGGTATGCAGCAAAGCATTTGTGAAGCCGCAACACGCACAAACTTGAGGCGGATGGGCTACAACAGCAGAAGACCCCACCGGGTACCACTCATCTCCACTACAAATAGGAAAAAGAGGCTACAATTTGCAAGAGCTCACCAAAATTGGACAGTTGAAGACTGGAAAAATGTTGCCTGGTCTGATGAGTCTCGATTTCTGTTGAGACATTCAGATGGTAGAGTCAGAATTTGGCGTAAACAGAATGAGAACATGGATCCATCATGCCTTGTTACCACTGTGCAGGCTGGTGGTGGTGGTGTAATGGTGTGGGGGATGTTTTCTTGGCACACTTTAGGCCCCTTAGTGCCAATTGGGCATCGTTTAAATGCCACGGCCTACCTGAGCATTGTTTCTGACCATGTCCATCCCTTTATGGCCACCAATGTACCCATCCTCTGATGGCTACTTCCAGCAGGATAATGCACCATGTCACAAAGCTCAAATCATTTCAAATTGGTTTCTTGAAAATGACAATGAGTTCACTGTACTAAAATGGCCCCCACAGTCACCAGATCTCAACCCAATAGAGCATCTTTGGGATTTGGTGGAACGGGAGCTTCATGCCCTGGATGTGCATCCCACAAATCTCCATCAACTGCAAGATGCTATCCTATCAATATGGGCCAACATTTCTAAAGAATGCTTTCAGCACCTTGTTGAATCAATGCCACGTAGAATTAAGGGAGTTCTGAAGGTGAAAGGGGGTCAAACACAGTATTAGTATGGTGTTCCTAATAATCCTTTAGGTGAGTGTATATGTTGCTTTCTAAAACATACCCCAAGATGGTTAGCTGCATTGTATTATTTTCAGTTTGCATTGTTAGCATTGGAAACCTGTGGAACCTACAGTGGGCCACAAACTCATCAATTACACCAGATGTTAAGATGTAAAATATGAAATCTGAACAACAAAATATGACAACAACAGTTTTGTTTCAAGTTATTTTAGTACAGTTAATATGTTGGCGGACTTAACCTATAGATAACATATGTTGATGAAAACATCAATGTAATATGACACAATTAAACATATTGAGTAGAAAACATATTAAAAGACAGCATGTGCAGAAAGTGCACATAAATGCGAAAAGGTCTACAGTTAGTATGCATGAGTCCAGTAGGAGTCAGTCTGTAGAATATGTGTCCCATTGTGCCCCACTGCTGCTTGGCCAATCTGTCTGGCTTTTGCGCTTAGTTTTCAGGTCGTAACCCGCCATGGCGCCGACTTTATTAGGTCACAGCGTGGCATCAGCCTGGCATCGCCCGCACATGCAGGGTTGTCCTGGCAACCATCTGCCCTTTGTCATCCTAGCACCCACTGGGCATGCCTTGACATGCCAAACCTGGTGATAAATATTCCAGCTCAGGAGGACAGAGCAAGGGGCATGTAGTCAGGATAAATAAAAACAGTGTATACATCCTTCTTTTTGTTATTTTAATGTTGTGCTTTTATACTTTTGCAATGTAATGCTGAAATGCATTGTGTATTTTTCCTTTAACTTCCTTAGTAGTAGTGTGTATTATTGCTTGTAGTGGCAACAAGATGGTAGCAAGATGGTTCACTGCGGTAAAATAGTTAAATGATATTCAACCAATTATTACATGATTTAAGTGAACATGAAACATGTTTGTCTTCATAATGGTCCATCAAAATATAACATCTTGCTCCACCTCTGCAATGACTTTCATTTTCAGCTGACATCACGTCACAAATCCCTCTTGCTTTTTCTACTCCTTAACTCCAACCATCATACTCCATTCTGTTATGTAACACCCATTTTTCGAGATCCATCCAAATCCTGATTGATAAAATGAAGTCCTGCTCCATCATATTTTTCTCTTAATATTGAAAAAACTATGTTATTATTAATATTGATTGTTTTCATTATTATTCAAGGCTTTATCATTTATTGATGTCTATCTGTTAACATAACAAATCTATATTTCCTAAATGGATTAAGATTTACATTTTCATTATATTGTTTTTTATCTTATTTAGCGTAACCATAGAATAGAAAGCACGCAAAGTTAAAACTATGTAATGGCTATTAGTTCTTATAGGAGACATTATAATACAACTTGATATGAAAAAAATAAATGAATGGGCAGGAAACAAATTTCAGACAGAAAACATTACTGCTGACATGTAAATGTCAAACAATTGCTCCTTGTAACTAACAACATGTCAGAGAGCCAATGCACATCCTGACATTCTGGGAAACTGTCCACCAGTTATCCGGTCAGCAGGGTCATCTGGCATAATCACTGGAAACCATGACATGATGACCATTTCAACCATCTCTGTCTTTAATAGTCAAGATGTTTGTGGCATAGTGTTTGTAAACAGCTTGTCTTGCCAGAATTTAGGTTACAAAGGTTATATATGATGTAATTACAGCTATCCTAAAAATCACTTAAAGAGGTTTTTTTCTTTTTTCTTTCTTTTGCTTTGAATACATTTGTATAAACTTTTATCAAATAAACTGTGTGATGCTAATCAAATGAACTCATGTCAGTTCAAATTTAAAACCATGTTAATTGTAAACTATTTTAAGATTAAAAATTATTTTGATGTCAGCAAATGTTGCAATACGGTTTGTACTTATTGATTTTTGGTCAAATGTGGCATCTAAGCTAGAAGGAAAATAAGTCAGAAAACAGCAGTGCAGAATAAGCTCTTGTTTGAGATGCCAGCAAGTGTGTGTTTGAGTGTGTGTATACATTTTCAGTACACCTCATTACACATGCTGAAAAAGGAATTGTTGTACTGGTCTACTTTAATGAATAGTTCACCCAAAAATGACAACTTCTGTCTATAAATTTCTTTCTTCTGTGGAACACAAAAGGTGAATTTTTTTTTTAAGTCTTCAAAGGGTGCCTTTGCCATATAATTAAAATGAATATAGTGTCTCCGGTCTGTCAAGCTTGAAAAAGGACAAAAACAAACAAACAAACAAAAAAAACTATTTTTTGATTACGTTTTGTGCTGAAACTAATGGTATTTGGTTGTGATTTAGTCGGGGAAAAATTATATAATCGATTAATTAATTAAGTGCTAAATCTAAATCAACCACTTTAAATGTCATTGTTTCTTTTTAGGGTTTTTGTTTTTTAAGAAAAAAATGGAACAAAGCGGAACAAAAAAAGATATGCAAGTTTTAAATGACATTAGGGTTAATTATGACAGAAATGTGAATATTAAATGTAAATATGACTTCTTTTTTCTTTTCATCTTTTTTTTTTACTTTCCCTGCACTTACAGTGTATTGTTATAATTTTGTATTTTCTTTAAATCTGCTTGTTTCATCTTTGTGTGCAAATTCATAAATAAAAATAAAAAATACATCAAAATGGAAGTTCAGCGGTAGTTCTTCAGAAATACTCGTGGTTGCATTACACCATTCATTCAATTCAGGCATTTCACCCAATCATAATCCAGCATCTGCTTTATATGCTTTATAACTGTCTTTTATCGCTCATCATGCACGTTTTCACTCCCCATCCACCCCTTCACCACCAGTTTAGGTCCCATCCAGCCATAGAGGTAAGTTCCTCTCCCCTGCAGTCATAGTCTTCTGGCAGGATCTGACGGTTCAAGCAAAAATCTGAGCGCTGAACCATTGGACATGGTTCACACCAAAGGAAACTACTCTATCCCCATATCCATGATTATTCTAATTTATTCAGAGTCAATGAATTAACCTTTTAACTTAATCTCTTGGCAAATACCTAATTTAGACCACAAAGTCTCATGATAACTCATAAGATATCATACGACTTGGCTTATACAAAAAAAATACAACTTTTATTCCTATAGAGAACAACCATTTTTAAAAAAGCATTTCAAATTGATACAAGTCAGGCATCAAATTTTAGCTACACTTCTATCCAACACTTTATTTTAAGAGAGGTTATGTCAGTGACCAAATATTGTTACTCATTCTATTTTTATTTATGCTTTGCAAATGACTGATGCCAATAACATGTAATACACTTCCCCTGTTTTATTCCAACCGTAGTATTTTATTTCTTCTAGTACCCCCCTTCATCATTAGGTTTGGTTTGGGAAAGGGGTTAGGTTTTTTTTTTTTGGTTAGATTTTGGTTGGCGGTTAAACTTAGGAAAAATCGTAATAGCATTGTTCATTGTTTAGTTTATTTTCTCAATGGGAATAAAACGTTTTACGTTTTGTATGAGCCAACTTGTACGATTTCTTATGATTTAATTATCTTGTAGGCCTATTAATTATCATGAGCCCTGTATATTGACATCATTTTAGTAAAATGGTCCTCTTCCATGAGATCATCCCAAAACTACATACAAGACACTTCACTTATCATCTAATTTAAGCAAAACCCAGAGCCTAGTTGTCATGACACTGCTCTCTAGAGAAAGACAGATTGGAACACTCGATCATTCGCCAGTCAGTCTATCACTCATTCTCATGCCTCCTCTTTCATTTCCTCATCTCTCTCCCCCTTTCACTGGCTACCAGTGACAGTTTGAAAGGTGTATACGATCATAGCATTGGCAGTTCACTTCCCCACGCTTCGGCACAATGAAACATTACTCTCAGATACATCTTCCATGTTCAACACTCGCTCCCAGGACAGGCTTATCGGCTCTGCCCAGAAAACCCCAAGTCAAACCACGTTATGTTGAGGGGCTTCACGTCTAATGTCTTTTTTTAAATTCACACACTCCCTTTGTCCTACGTCTTACACCGGCCTTTTTACAGATGCCTACATGCAACAAAAAGTAATGGTGTGAAGTCCTGTTTGAATATGACCTTGTCTTTTCCACTGTGACCCTAATGGATACAATTAAAACATTACAATATCAATATATAACATTTCAATATCAATACTGTCTTTCAAAGTTTAGAATGAATAAAGATTATAATAAATGAAAGGACATTGTAACATTGTTATTTAAAATCAATAAATCACAAACAGGGATTAGCATTATGTGATATGTTGTTACTTTCTCTTTCAGTTTTTAATTCATTTGCTCATTCACTCAATCACTCTCTCATTCATGCACTCTCTTACAAACAGCTGTGGTGTTTAGTCAGTTTAAGTAGTTCCTAAGACATGAAGATGTCAACTGGGGGAATTGTCAAAGTTTTATAATCAGTTAAGAAAAGAGCTCTCTCAGCTTCCAGCAAAAACATCAATCTATTGATCTTATGGGAATGTTGGGGAGACTGGGACTAGTTGTTATATGGATAAGTTGCCATAAGGACTATATTCTATAGTTTTGAGTCAAACGTCCAATTGATTAAATTATTGTTTTCTCAGTGGATTTTTATCCTCCAAACTCAAATAATTTTAATGTTATATTTCTGTAATAGCTGTTATGTAAAAGTGAACACAATTAAACCTCACTGGGATACATTCATCTTGTTCGACACCCGCATCCACATGTGTGGACGTTGTAATTGGGTTTCGCTATATCCAATATATAAATGTAATTAATATAAACTGTACTGTACACTATAGACTGTCATTCAAGGGTTAAACTTCTGATGCACCGAGTCATGTGAAACAACAGCATGGCGTCTATTTCCGTTTAGTGCTGCTACAGGTGCAGCGCCTACAAAAGTGTCTCTGTTAAGAAACATCTTTTACGTTTTTTTTTCATTGAAACCTGTTGGGGTGTAGCGTCTACTTCTGTTTGATATGCCGCTGCATTCATTTTTCGTGCGTCAGCACACTGATAAACATGGTGTCCTCATATGTGGATTTTGGGCCATTATTGCCTCAAGAGTTGAAAAAACTCTTTTGAATAACTTTCAACATTAACACATCTGTGGGTCATTTCGCTTCATTTTAATATACATTTTTTATATTTTATTTTGTTGTCACTGTGTAATACGTTTTTATTCATAAACATCAGTAAATGCATTCCTATATTTACTGGCCATTTTCACATTGAGAATCAGTGGTTCCATCCAAAAGCTGAACATGTTTGCTTTTAGAGGCTTTATATGGAGTTAGGGTGAAAATAAGTTGCATTTCGAACTGTTCTGAGACCAGTGCAGACAGACAGCACACTGGAGTTTAAGTCATTCACTAAATAGGGTGCATTGGAGCAAGGGGACATAGATTTCTATGCAGCTAAGTGCATTCACTCCTAAAATATGACCAAAAGTTCAGTTTCAGGCTGCAGATGAGGTATGGACCAGACATGGGACTATCGTAATCAGTACATAGATTCAGAATTTATAATGCAAAATTTGATATTAACATGGTTGGCAGTGATTGGATGATGCTGGCCTTTACTTTGAATAAGAATTATTTATTCAGCTTTACATAAAATCAGCTGTAATGTCTGTGACATCTCAAAATCATGAATAACCAACACTCTTGGACACATAATAAACAATTTGATGATAAAATCTGACATTCTATAGTTTAGTATTATTAAAATTTCACAACTTAGTCCCGCTGTCCACATACACTACTGTTCAAAAGTTTAGGGTCACTTACTCATTCTTTATTCTTTACATTTAGAATAATAGTAAAGTCATCACAACTATGGAATAATAGAAATGGAAATATGGTAATTATGTTGTCACTAAAAAAATCCAAAATAAATCAAAACTGTGTTATATTTTAGGATCTTCAATGTAGTCACACGTTGCCTAGATTTTGCAGACATGCTCTCTTGACATTTTCTCAACCAACTTCTTGAGATATCAACCTGGGATGTTTTTTTAAACAGAATTGAAGGAATTCCCATCTATATGCTGGGCACTTCGTGGCTTCTTTTCCTAATAATTCGGCCCAAGTCATCCATTTAATAAAGTTTTATATATATATATATATATATATATATATATATATATATATATATATATATATATATATATATATATTGTTGTTGTAATTAAATACATTTATATGTTGGCACAATTATATTTTTGTCAACAAAACTAATTTCAAACATTTAAGCATATGCCTTCAGATCAAAAGGTTTTTAAGATCATGAGAAATATTTCAGACAAGTGTCCCCAAACTTTTGAACGGTAGTGTATGTGAACATCTTTTTTTATTAAATCTATTTGCTCTAGATTTTTTTCCCTCTTGTATATTAGGTGCTCCTAGTTACAAACCAATGTGGTAACCAGACTGTGTCTGGTTACCACATTGTTTATTGGAATTTTATACATTGATTAATTACAATATAAATTGGTATAAACACTGGTTTGATATTTTTGCTTGTTACTTTTCACATTTTTGCTATTTTATGAATTGTTTAGTGCTACATATTTTTTTTTACTGTTTAAATATAGTTGAAAAGTCAAAAAGAGTATAAAGCTTCTAATAGGCTTCTTAATGCAAGTTCCCATGGTAACATCTAACCCCATGGTATGTTGTCACAAAAAGCCAACATGTGTTTAAATAAATATTCCAGGTTGAATACAAGTTAAACTCAAAAAAAAAAAAAATCCATGTAACAGTAAAATTCTTACAATGGAAGTGAATGGGGTCAATCCGTAAACGCTAAAATACTCACAGATTCGTAAGACATAAACAATATGCATATGAACATGATTTTAGTGTGATAAAAAGTTTTAACCGAAGAATGAATTGCTAAAAAATTATAACCTTAAAATTTCTGCCTTTAAACCTTCAAAAAATTGTCCCCATTCACTTCCATTTCCAATTCCATAAATTAACTGTATCTTTCTTCCTGGATAATAAAAGTGGAACGGAATTATTATTATTATTATTTGATTTTTTTATTTTTTTCTAAAAAGAATTTGTAGCCAAGACTTTAAAGCATGAACATATACAGTAATTGACTTAAATATAAAGTTAAAAGTCTCTCCGGGAACAAGCACCTTATCGTGGTGGAGAGGTTTGTGTGCGCTTATGATCCTGAGGGCTGCGTTGTCTGGAGCCAGGTGCTCCTGATAGGGTCTCCCAAGGCAAAGTTATCTCAGGTGAGGGGCCAGACTAAGAATGGTTCACAAAGACTCCATGAAAAAAACGGCAAGAGGAGGAAGCCCGGGGCCCCCGTCTGGAGCCAGGCCCAGATGGAGGGCTCGTCGGCGAGCGCCTGGTGGCCGGGTTTGTCACGGAGCCCGGCCGGGTACAGCCCGAAGAAGCGACATGACACCACCCATTGGAGAAACCACAGGAGATAGGTGCGCTGCCATATGGGTGGCAGTGAAGGCCGTGGTTCTTGACGGACAAGATCCGGGCGGTAAAGGCTAGCTCTAGGGACGTGGAACGTCACCTCACTGGGGGGAAGGAGCCGGAACTGGTGAGGGAAGTGGAGCGTTACCAGTTGGATCTGGTGTGGCTTACCTCAACGCACAGTTTTGGCTCTGGATCCGTACTCCTGGATAGGGGATGGACTCTATTCTTCTCTGGAGATTCCCAGGGTGTGAGGCGATGGGTGGGTGTGGGAATACTCACGAGTCCCCGGCTGAGCACCGCTATGTTGGAGTTTACTGCAGTGGACGAGAGGGTCGCCTCCCTATGCCTACGTGTTGTGGGGGGGGAAACTCTGACTGTTGTCTGTGCATATGCACCGAACAGCAGTTCAGAGTATTCGGCCTTCTTGGAGACCCTGAATGGAGTCCTGAATAGGGCCCCAGTAGGGGACTCCATAGTGATGCTGGGTGACTTCAACATGCACGTGGGAAATGACAGGGACACCTGGAAAGGTGTGATTGGGAGGAACGGCCTCCCCGATCTGAACCCGAGTGGATGATTGTTATTAGATTTCTGTGCTAGTCATGGATTATCTATAAAAAACACCATGTTCGAACATCAGGATGTTCATAAGTGTATGTGGTACTAGAGCACACTAGGCCGAAGGTCGATGATCGATTTTGTAATCGTGTCGTCGGATCTGAGGCCATATGTCTTGGACACTTGGGTGAAGAGAGGGGCAGAGCTGTCAACCGATCACCATCTGGTGGTGAGTTGGGTCAGGGGGTGGGGAAAGACTCTGGACAGACCTGGGAAGCCCAAGCGAGTAGTGCGGTTGAACTAGGAACGTTTGGAGGAGGTCCCTGCCCGCGAGATCTTCAACTCACACCTCCAGCGGAGCTTTTCAGGCATCCCTGTGGAAGTTGGGGACATTGAACTGGAGTGGGCAATGTTCAAAGCTTCCATTGCCAAAGCCACGGTGGAGAGCTGCGGCCTCAAGGTTTTAGGTGCCGCAAGGGGTGGTAACCCTCGAACACAGTGGTGGACACTGGTGGTCAGGGAAGCCATCCGACTGAAGAAAGAGGCCTTCTGGGATTTGTTGTCCCGGAGGTCTCTGGAGGCAGTTGCAAGGTACCGACAGGCCCAAAGGGCTGCAGCCTCGGCCATGAGGGAGGCAAAGCAGTGGGTGTGGGAAAAGTTCGGAGAAGCCATGGAGAAGGACTTTCGGTCCGCACCAAAGGGCTTCTGGAAAGCCGTCCGCCACCTTAGGAGGGGGAAACGGGGAACCATCCAAGCTGTATACAGCAAAGATGTAACGCTGTTGACCTCAGGAGGTTATTGGGCGGTGGAAGGAACACTTTGTAGAACTCCTAAATCCCAACACGCCCTCTATGCTAGAGGCAGAGCCGGAGGCTGATGGGGGATCAGATTCTATTTCTCTGGGTGAGGTCACTGAGGTAGTCAAACATCTCCGCAGTGGCAAAGCCCCGGGGATTGATGAGATCCGACCAGAAATGCTGAAAGCTTTGGATGTGGAGGGGTGTCATGGATTACATGCCTCTTCAACATTGTGTGGAAGTCTGGGACAGTGCCTAAGGAGTGGCAGAACGTGGTGGTGGTTTCCCTCTTCAAAAAGGGGGACCAGAGAGTGTGTGCCAACTACATTGGTATCACACTTCTCAGCCTCCCTGGTAAATTTTACTCCAAGGTGCTGGAGAGGAGGGTTCATCCGATTGTCGAACCTCGTATTGAAGAAGAACAATGCGGGTTCCGTCCTGGCCATGGAACGACGGACTAGATCTTTACTCTCGCGAGGATCCTGGAGGGGGCCTGGGAGTATGCCCATGCTACATGTGTTTTGTGGATCTAGAGAAGGCATATGACTGGGTCCCCAGGGAGAGACTGTGGGAGGTGCTGTGGGAGTATGGGGTGGGGGGGTCCCTTCTTAGGGCGATCCAATCCCTGTACATCCAAAGCGACAGCTGTGTCCGGGTCCTCGGCATGAAGTCGAGTTCGTTCCATGTGGGGGTTGGTCTCCGCCAAGGCTGCGCTTTGTCAACAATCCTATTTGTGATATTCATGGAAGGATATCAAGGCGTAGTCGGAGTGGGGAATGTGTGCGGTCCGGTGGGCTGGGGATCTCATCGCTGCTTTTTGCAGATGATGTAGTCTTCATGTCTTCATCAGTCCGTGACCTTCAGCTCTCACTGGATCACTTGGCAGTCGAGTGTGAAGCGGCTGGGATGAGGATTAGCACCTCTAAATCTGAGGCCATGGTTCTCAGCAGGAAACCGATGGAGTGCGTACTCCGGGTAGGGAAGGAGGTATTGCCCCAAATTAAGGAGTTCAAGTACCTCGGGGTCTTGTTCACGAGTGAGGGGACAATGGAGTAGGTGGTTGAGAATCGGGGCAGCGGGGGCGGTATTGCACTCGCTCTATCGCACCGTTGTCACGAAAAGAGAGCTGAGCCAGAAGGCAAAGCTCTCGATCTACCGGTCAAATGTTGTTCCTACCCTCACCTATGGTCATGAAGGCTGGGTCATGACCGAAAGAACTAGGTTGCGAGTACAAGCGGCCGAAATGAGCTTCCTCAGAAGGGTGGTGGGCTTCTCCCTTAGAGATAGGGTGAGGAGCTCAGACATCCGTGAGGAGCTCGGTGTAGAGCCACTGCTCCTTTGCGTCAAAAGGAGTAAGTTGAGGTGGTTTGGGCATCTGGTAAGGATGCCCCCTGGGCGCCTCCCTCGGGAGGTGTTTCAGGTACATCCAGCTGGGAGGAGGCCTCGGGGAAGACCCAGGACTAGGTGGAGAGATTACATCTCCACACTGGCCTGGGAACGCCTCAGGGTCCCCCAGTTAGAGCTGGGTAATGTGGCTCGGGATAGGGAAGTTTGGGGCCCCCTGCTGGAGCTGCTGCCCTCGCGACCCGACTTTGGATAAGCGGTTGAAGATGGATGGATGGATGGATAAATAGTGTGACAACTAGTCCCAGACTTCCCATTTTTGGACATGTGCAATATGGCAGATTTTCAGAATTTAGCATGCTAACAGGCATTCAAACAGACTAGTGGATGCTCCCACTTACAGTATATCAACTTTCATGTACACGCAAAGACTGCCATAACATTATAGACTAGGACACAGTCTACACGTATAGATGCAACCTTAGAATCATAAAGTGGAAAGTAGCAGAAAAATAACTGTATGAATTGAACTGCTCTATTGCGTTGTAATCCTTCTTTATGTCTACAACACATTATTATATAAGCCAACTTAGCTCTTTAATACCACTATGGAAAAACACTTATAGAGGCTCACATTTTAAAGCCAGGTAGAATTGAAAAGACGCAAGAGGGGGTTGAAAAAAGAGAGCAGTCGCCCACAGGAAGAATTTCATTTCCTGTGAAACATGGCACAAAGAGTATCTGTACGAAAAACCTGGCAAGCCGATAAGAAAGATTCCCTAGTTACATTGATAACCATTTGTTCATTTCCTGACAACAACAAAAAAAATTATAAATCTCTGAAAATGAAATGGGGGGGCAGTTTTTTCTGCTTCTTTTCTTCCTTCTCTCCTTCACACTGGGCTCATTCCATCTGCAATATGGCAGAGGAATGATAATCAGAGCATCAGTTATCGCCAGGGTATTTGTTCCTTGTGGGAAGAGGCGCGGTAACAGAAAGGGGTGCACGGTTTGACTCTCTCACTTTTGTGTCAGGGCCCTGCACTCTGGACAAGGGTGGATTTGCATTTTAATGGATGCAATTTATAGAGTTCGCCGGCACATTCCGCACAGCACAAGTGGCATCATTAAGTTAGCTAAGCCGGATTAGTCCTGATAGGGGGGTCAGATAACAGCAGCACTGAGAGAGAGGAGCCATGTTAGATGCCAGCAAGTGCGTGTGTCTGTATTTATGTGTGTGTGCTTGACTAGGATTTGGAGGCCACTTATTAGACATTTAAAAATATAATTAAGGGTAATTCAGTCTGATTCCTTGATTAAAAAGTGAGTGAACTCAATGAAATTAAGAGGATAGGACTTAATACTCCACGTTTAAGTGTGATGCTTTTTCAATGTAATTTTAGGGTCAGAATGGGTGAAGTTGGACAGTTAAGCTTGATTCCCATTATAGCATATGTATTTGTTGAAATCATTACTAAACAAGGCCAGTACTAGGATGCAATCTTTTGGAATCTGATCTTTTGGAAGTCAATAAGTAACTCTTTGGGGTTTCGAAAGAAAGCGGGACCTAATGTTCGTAAAAGGTTCAATATAATAATCTGTGATGTGAAAGTGTATCCTCTAGTATAGAATGAGTGCAGAATATTCCAAATAATTTGTAGACATTTTTTACAGAATCATTTTTCCTATGTCTATCTTTACAGGAGGCACATTGGCAAAGGGTGATTTTGGTAAAGTGGGACAGTATGTCACGTCATTTAAAGAGGAGTTTATTATTAACTCACAAATTTAGGGTAAATCCTTTAATGATACCGCGGGTCTGTAGTGATCCGGAACCTCATTCTACACCTTGTACCTCATACATTTTGGGGATTTATGCCTTGGATTTATGCTTTAGTATTCCTCAACCTTGCTCTTCTGAAGTGTAAAAATTTTTTTTTTTTAAAAATGTATTTTTGTAACTGCTTAATTACCTTAAGGTTATTAAAAAGCCTAGATATGAAATAGTGTCGCCCTTTTGTGCTTCCATGAAACAGAATTTAATGATTGTTTGATATCTTACCATCTCAGGATATATAGTTCTGTTTATACAAGGGAATTTAGTTCTATATTCATTCAAATGACTACTATACTGTATCGCATTGATTTTCTGTGAATTATCAGTAATCCATATGTGTGTACAGGATATATAAATATTATACATTATATTTATTACCCAAGGTGGTGCTGATTTTTCATTGGTTGACTTGAGTTTCATTTGACATTGCTGTTTCATGAAGAAGCAACGTGGAAGTAAACTATAGCAAGTGTAACACATGAACATTAAAATTTGTCTGTCAGCATTTGGGTGTACTACTGAAACTTTGTAAGTTGTGCATCTATTTAGACACAAGCATTGCTTGAGAAAATACATATGTGTATCTTATGTGTAACTTAAGTTTATGTGTAGCACAATATGTCTGAAAGCCAGTCATGAAATTTCAGTGTGGAAGTAATGAATCCTGTTTTATATTTGTTGCATAATCTCTTTGATATATGAAAACTAGAATGGCAAAACATCCAAATATATTCTATTCTGTTATTTTCTAAGTGTCTTAAAAATGTAAAAAAAAAAAAAAAATGTGATGCTATCTGGGCATTGTGTAGATCCTCCATTTGTGAAAGATATACTGTCCGTGCCGGGTCGCTAAAGATCCGAGGTATATAATAAAGTTTGGTGAAACATCTATGAATTTAAGGGTTTAACTTCACCGTAATGATTAATTGGCAGTGTGGTGCAGTTCAGTGCACAATGCAGTCTCTTTACATAAAATGTAATGAAAATTAATGATTTCAAATTGTTCTCTTGATCATATTCCAATCTTTATTTATTAGGAGTAAGTAATACAAATGAATGTAGCCTTTTTTATTACTATTTTCAGTTGAACATCAACATCTTTTTTGTTATGGGTGTGCATGCTTTCTGAGGTTTTATATTAATATTTAAAACATTTTTAGAGAGATTTTTTTTTCTATGCATACAAAATTTTTTAATATTTAAAAATATTACAAATGGTTAATCTTAATGTATTATTTAAAGAAGAATTAATGAAGGGTATATTTTAATCTTTATGTGAGCCTATTTGTTGCAAAGAGCATAAATACTTACAATAAACTATACTCAAGCACAAGCCCCTATCTAGCTTGTTTAAGAAGTCATGTATGAAATGCTCCACTTTGGCAATACAAGTTGCAAAAAAAGAAAAAAATCCGGGATTTGGTCAAAATACAGTCTTCTTCCCAGTTTTTAGTAGGCTGTTTCATATTTATTTTTTATTTTTCTTTTACTTTGACTAACATAGGAGACATGCTAAACTATCTGTACAGGCATAATATAAGGTTAATGGCATTTATATATTAATATATTTAATTAAAAGTGCCAGGAAAAGTACACTATTATGTTCATATTGTGCATGCACTGATTATCTTTTATCGCAAAGTGGTAAAAAGTGTTTGCATGTCTTGTAAGGAGAAAAGAGAGAGATTAACAGAGGAGACAGCTGCCTAGTCCTGAATTTACCACTGCATTGTGGGTAAAGAGGTGCAGCTTGTCAGTCGAAGATCAACGGACTGTGGAGGACACACCTCAACGGCCGCGTAAATAAGAGATTATGCATCAGGCAATAAAACTGCAGAGTGTGTTGGGCTCTGTTTGTGTGCTTGTGTCTCTGGGTGAACGTGTGAGAATATGTGTATTTGTGCAACTGTGCATGTATGGTATTATTAGAAATGCAATATTCATGGCTGAGTTTGCACTTTCATAGACAAGCCTCATAATCATTTAGGAAATGACTATGAAATGATATGTGAGAATTTTGCATGTTTTATTTAACAAGTCCTTTTTGTTTGTGGCTGTAGGTGTAGTTTGACTTTTAGAATGTCTAACGCAGCTTGTTTTAGGTCATGACCACAATTTTTTTTTTTTTTTAAATATATATATATATATATATATATATATATATATATATATATATATATATATATATATATATATAGTGTTATGCTTAAACATAACAGATAGGTCTGTCATAACTTTTAAAATGATATACATATACATACCATTGCACAATACAAAATCATTTTGGAAAGCATAGAGTATTTATGAAAACATAGAGCTCATAGAGCTCATAAAATATACCACAATTAAAAAAGTTAACTTACAGAGATTCAAATCAATAATGGTTTTTTTCAAATCCAACTAACCCTTTACTTGGACATAATAAATCAGAGTTCGAACAGTCTGCATGCATTTGACCCCCATATTTTGGCAAATTAAAACCTTTCACATTGCTCATTATGCTCATACTCATTCTGGACCCAGAGTTTCATCTAATTATGTGTATTTTAAAAGCCATTTTCTGTTAGACTGCACAAATCCATTATATCTGTGACTTTCACTGCAATAATGCCATTGAATTAATGCACCAAAACAGATTCTGTGGCCTGCAGAGGAAGACAATGACAGATGCCCTTATTGCGAGCACGCCACTTATCTTCTCCGTTATCAATACTATTAGTACTATAAGGGGGAAGTATTAAAAGCCCTTGTGTGTGTCAGTCAGTGAAGAGATGTGGAGAGAGCCTCATGCAGTAACTGCTGATATACCCTGACACCTCACAGCAGGGTTAAAGTGACAGACAAAGCATGTAGGCTACAGAGAGACAGGAAGGCGGGGGCCCTTATCAATGTGTTAGAAGGGTCCAGATTCCCTCCACTTTTTCATTACAAATGAAGTGTTGCATTATTATTCTTTTTACTTGCATGGTTTTTAACTTTTTGACTGACACAAGTACTGTCTATGGACACCAAAGTCTTAAAAGCTCAGAAATAACAAGAGATGTTCACTTTAACACATGATAGGTGTCCATGTAAAGCCAACTTGATTTATTTACAATACGAAAGCATGTTTAAAAAATGAAACTGTCTCCTCGCACTGATTGAACAAAAAAGAATCTATCCCAGATTATTGTTAAAATAAGCATTATGTCAAACAAACACTGGAATTTATTTTTCATTTAATTATAATATCTCATATATCTAATATCTTATAGGTCATTAATTTCATCTGTTTTGCTATTAATCCTATTTGCATTTATCTTGCAAAACACCAGACACACAAACAAACATGTGCCAAACAAGGCAATATTATTATACTGTATGTCAATAATTAATTTACAGCTATTTACTGATCATTCTAAATATATATATATATATATATATATATATATATATATATATATATATATATATATATATATTATTATTATTATTATTAATAATAAAATACATATAATTAAAAAAAAAACTTATGTATCATTATTTTGTGGGAAAAAAAATGCATATTGAATTTCACAGCTTGCTTAAGTCACACAATAGTAATAGTAATAGATTTTTCATAGACTGTCATTCTCCAAAAAAAAAAAAAAAATATGCTTAGAAACTCAAAGGTGTTATCACTGGTTTCCTAATAACATGATCAAGGAGGAAAAAAGGAAAATATATCATCGATCACTTGGGTTTCTGAAGGGTTAATGTAGATATTTATAATCATGCATGCTTTTTTTGTAGAAAACTTGTAATTGAATATAAGATAACTGTCTGTTTCCTTCTTTATAAAACAAGATGTGATACTTTTTCTTTCTTTTTTTTTTGCACTGTAAGCGAACCTGTCAAAATATGAACAAAAAGAAACAATGGAAAATAGGATGACCATTCCATTATCCTCAATCTACAATTACATTCAGAGTGTTTTCTGAACTTACTGAGAGTTTACTGTGATACTTCAGGCTTCCAAATCTTCCCTCCTCCCTCAGAAGACAAATTTCTAGTTATTCAGCAGACTTTTAAACAATTTTAATGCGTGCGCTGTTTTGCCATTTGCTACGGCAAAGGGATTAATTTATGATTGTAAATGAATATCAAACAACATGTTTATTCTAATAGCCAATAATGACTAATAACATTTCTCATTATGCCTATATGAATATTTAATGAAATTAATATATCTGTGACAGCATGTTTCATTTGGACTATATTACAAATGTGTAAACACCCTGACTACTGCTGAATGTGTGTGTGTGTGTGTGTGTGATATACCCACCCCTCTCACAGTCCAGGCTGGTGATCGCAGAGTTTATCTTTTTAATTATGTGGCAGGTCTCCTCTAAAGACAGACTATGTTTGTGTATGTGTGTGTGCATGCATGTGTGTGTGTGTGTGTGTGTTTCCATTGTCAGCAATAGCGTCCTGGTTCAACACCAAAATCAGCTTATTCCATTTGCACCCCTTTCACCTTTATATCAGGACCTCTCTGTAAGGGGAATCGATGGTCCCCATTCGATCTGCACTGTGAGACAAAGCTGCAGATAAGATTCCACCTTTCCCCCCCCCCGCCCCACATACATACATACATACATATATATATATATATATATATATATATATATATATATATATATATATATATATATATATATATATATATATATATATATTACAATATTTATATCTTACTGTGTACCTCTATATATTCTTATATTTTCTATTCACTTTTTATTTGGATTCTATTTTATTATCTCTGTCTTATTGTATTGTTTGTGCACTGGAAGCTTCTGTCACCAAGACAAATTCCTTGTATGCATAAATATCCTTGGCAATAAAGCTCATTCTGATTCTGGTATATGTATATGTATATGTATAGATAGATAGATAGATAGATAGATAGATAGATAGATAGATAGATAGATAGATACACACACTTATGTAAAAATACAAATCTGTTATATACAGATGCAATAAAATGTGCAATGGAATGGCAGAGAGATAGGATATGTTAGATAAATATACATAGACTTAGCTGTGTATTGCACATAAATATTGCTCAATGGGGCAGTATTAACTGTTCATGAGATAGTTAGCCTGAGGGAAAAGACTGTTCTTGTGCCTGATGGTTCTGGTGTTCAGTGCATACACTATATATATATACACATATATATGTTTGGCGGGGCACATGGGGGACCAGGCTTCTGTCCCTGGGCCCCCCCTCTAGAACCGCCGCTGCTGCTGCTCAGCCACGGTTTGTGCCCTGACATCTGCTCAATATATCGTCTAAGGTCAAGCTTATACATACTGCATCATGGAATGCTAAGACTGTGGATTTTGAAGCCTCTCTCAATTGAACATTGGAGCTGGAGTTTTAACCTCTTCTCTCAGTGTAATGTCAGGTGTACACTTCAGTTAAATTACAAGAACCCAGACTCTATTCAGACACTTGGTACCTCTATAATCTCTAAAGGTATTTCACAAAGCATGTGGATGCATGTACATGTCTTCAATTCCAGTGAAGTGTTAGCACTCTATAAATGTCATTTTTGTCACATGGTTAAAATGTGTCAATGTTTAAATAAACAATGTGTGGGGCCTGGGTAGCTCATTAAGTATTGCCGCTGACTACCACCCCTGGAGTCCTGAGTTCGAAGCCAGGTCTCCTAAGCAACCAAATTGGCCCGGTAGCAAAGGAGGGTAGTCACATGGGGTAACCTTGTCCTCCTCCACACGGATTGAGGCGAGTAACCGCACCACCACGAAGACCTACCAAGTAGTAGGAATTGGGTATTGTAAATTGGGAGAAAAGGGGATCTTTTTTTTTATAAATAATCAAATAAAAAAATACTGTGTATTTCTCCAGATTTGGTATATTGTTTAATCGAGAATTTCCAATAATACACATTTTTGACAAATGGGTAAAACTGTTATCACAAAGAAGGTATAAACAAATTGCAAATGGGGTCATATCTTTATATATGTCTGTATCTTGAACACAGTACATAGTAAGTTAACAATTGCCTTTATGATTTACTAATATATTACTAACAGTTACATTATTATCTACAATATAAAGTTGAGATTTGTCATCCCAACTTGATTACCTGGAATGAAATAAAATAAAGAACTAGGGTTAATTCATATAAATTGGGCCACTTTTTGACATTCATCTCAACTGGCCCAATTCACCCTGCATAGGCACAATGAAAACAATGTAAACACATATTCAAACGTTCAATTTCAACAATTCTTCCTAGCAGGCAGACCGACTCATCTGAATAAATCCATTTTATGGCCTCTCTAGGAGCTGTCAGCTGACCCTGTGTTGCAGGTTAAGGGTTAAATGGCTGTAAATGATCATGACTAAAGGCGTAGGTGGTGGCTTATGGGAGATAACCTCCTAGTGATGCCTTCTACCCTCCTATTAACCCTAACATGAGGAGAGCCACCCACAACACCAGAAAACAGACGCTGGTCGGATTCAATTAAGCACTTACATAACCGAGCTAAACTTGTTTATTAAATCAAGCTTCCTTCAAAGAATGAAAAGTTAAACCAACAATGCTAAATTCTGTCAAACGTGCTGTTAACTTGACGTTAGAACAATAACCATTGTAGTAATAAAATATAGAATTAAATAAATTTACAGCACTTTCAAAGTAGTTTCCAAAATTATATATATTTTTTTATATTTCTCTCCCCTTTTTCTCCCAGATTTCCAGTGTGCTCCAAGTCCTCGTAGTGGCAAAGTGACTCGCCTCAATCCGGGTGGCGGAGGACAAATCTCAGATGCCTTTGCGTCTGAGAACGTCAATTCGTGCATCTTATCATGTGGCTTGTTGGGTGCATTACCGCGGAGACATATCGCGTGTGGAGGCGTCACACGCCCCACCAAGAGCAAACAACATTAAGGTGGCCACGAGGAGGTTACCCCATGTGATACTACCCTCCCTAGCAACCGGGCAAATTTGGTTGCTTAGGAGACCTGGCTGGAGTCACACAGCACACCCTGGATTCAAACTCATCACTCCAGGAGTGGTAGTCAGCTTCTTTACGCTCAGAGCAACCCAGGCCCCCAGAGATTTTCGGGATTAATATGTTATTAAAAGATAAGCTCAATCAACAGCATTGGTGGCATAATGTTGATTACCACGAAAATAGTAAATAAAAAAATAATTCTACTTGTCATCCACTTGTCAAGGCACTCACCAAGGAAATGAATGGGGCCAGTCAGTAAACATTAAAATCCAATCAGTTTCATAAGTATGGCCACAAAATGTAAACATTTTTGTGGTAAATGATTTTAGTGTAATAAAATTGCTTACTAGACTTATCTGTGTAAAATTTGACAACTTTGTTGTCATGCCGATGTAACATAGTCCTGTAATCTGGTATACACCATAACACATGTAAATCCTTAATAATAAAAAAAGTATTATAAAATAATATTTATGTATAATATTTACATCTTGCGGCTATACTTTTGAAACTTCCATTGTATTAACCATACTCTAAACACATTTTTTATAATTTTTTATAAACAAGGTTCAAGTCTTCTTTTTTTCTTTTTTTCTTTTTCATTTTGGCAACAAGCATTAGGCCAGAAATGCTGTCGAGTCATCTTAACTTTTATTGAAACTGAAACATTCCTTAAAATGTTAATGTTATTTGCCTGTTTGTGCTTAAACAATATGAAATATTAAATTGTTGTCAATTTAGAATATTCAGTAGAATGGAATTATAGAATATAAAATGGAATTCACAGCTGAATATACTTTCAGGAACATGAGACACTTTTATCAATTTACAAAACACATGCAGACAAACAGCTTAAAGATGAAAGACTTACATCAGTTACAACAGCATCAGTCAATCCAATATAGTACACACAATACAACCAGGGTTGGGAGGGTTACTTTTGAGATGTATTCCACTACAGACTAAAGAATACATGCTGTAAAATGTAATTTGTAACGCATTTCATTAGTTTACTCAAGGTCAGTAATGTATTCTAAATAAGTTTGGATTACTTCTTCAGCACTGGTAAATTGATCAATTTAAAAAATAGATTTTTCACTTGTTTTGACTATAAAAAATCTGCCAGTACAGAAATGTTTAACACATGTTAAAAATACATTCTCTGAAAAAAAACTAAATGTCTTATGCAGTGTTGTTCCTAAAACAAGATAAATCAAATTGATCATGTTTGAAGGATTTTTAGATATTTTTACAGGAAAACAATACAAAAATTGTCATCAAGAATATGATTTATGTCCTAATATCAAAGGCCTTACTAGAAAAATAGAAATTATGATCCAACATGAATTTTCTTGATTAAAAAAAAAATATATATGATTGTGTCTGGTAACGTGCATGTAAAATGGCTAGAAACAGCATTTCAGCTTAATGTAAAGCTGACAATTTACACAAGGTATAATTAATTTCTTCTGCTCCAAACTTCAAGCTTACTTCTCTGTCTGCTCGTATGAAAGTAACACATCATAATAAAGTGTTTCACTGCTGTTCAAATACACTTTGGATCACATCATTTATATGTATAAATGTTTTCATCTGAAAGGACTATATATTAAATGAAACAAATGACAATAAAATGCTAAGTAATCTCTTCTGTAATCAAAATACATTTTGAATGTAACTGTATTCTAAATATCAATGATTTAAATTGTAACTGTAGTTGCATATAGTTAATTATATTTTGTATTGTAAATACGTATGTTACTCACCAACCCTGAATACAACCCTCTCAATTCACATATCTGCTCATCCTCATACTGTGAATACAAACAGTACATTTTGCCTCCAATCATAAAACATTGCACAGTTCTTATGTACCCTTATTGAATATTGCCCCTAGTGTTCAAGATCTAAATGGACATATAGGAATTTGAACTATAAATAATTATTTGATCAAAGAAACCTAAGTTATAATAATCAATCTCTGTATGTACGTTTTGTGCTTTCACTACTATTATAAACATATCTGTAAACAGTCTGATATGTTCTTTCAGAATGTTACAGAACATATACATTTTTCTACATGCTTTTTCATTCAGGGTTCTGTGTACAGGGTGTAATTAGTCATTTACCATACCTCCATTTAGTGGTGATCAGAAGTAAGAATCAGGTAATTGCACTGAATTTCTGCAATATCACTTTAAAAATTATTTTTACTTCGCATGACAAGCTTTAAAATCTAAATTTAGGAAGCAGTGCTTAAGCACATACATTTTCCGGCATGACCACCAGCATAATAACTGTAATTATCTTTACAAAATAGCATAAATACAAAAGCCTGAGAGTGTTTTTCAAAATCTACTGTAAAACAGCTAAAGAGAATGGCTGGACAGATGTTATATTTCTCCATAATCACGGTTACAATAATACCTCTACAGGGTCTCTGAAAGTGAACTATCAAAAAGGTTACACCACCCTGGAATCGTCCCAGGGTGTGAAAGCTTTAATGATTGTTGAGGAGGTCTGGTACTGGAGTGGTTCACATTATCTTTCCAGAATCTGAGTTTTTTTTATCCAACCCCTCACTAGACCTCCATGACTGCAGTGTCTTAGAGGTTATGTGGATTTTAAAACTGCAAATCATGCTATAATGACTATCCCACATGCTTCGTTCGAACTGTCCGTTTCCATCTCCCCAAGACCATTACGATTGATGTGGTCCACATATGATAGAATTTGGTCACAGCTGTCCTGCTTTGCAATAGTAACTAAAAATATACAACAAAATGCTTATTCTGGATCCAGCCACCAGGGTGAAGAAAAGACATGGGGATTTTGTTTAAAAATCTAAATCTAAAATCTATATACTATTTGTCTATGAGTGGAATGCATATTGGCGGTTACAGTGAGGCACTTATGATGGAAGTGAATGGGGCCATTCAATAAACATTAAAATAGACTGTCTCAAAGTATAGCCACAAGACATTACATTATAAGTGTTAACATGATTTTAGATTTGTGATAACATCGCTTACTAACCTTATTTGTGTAAAGTTATATCGAAGGTAACAACTTAGTTGTCATGACAATGTAACACACATAACCCCTGTAATCTGGTAAATGCTGTAACACCAGTAAATAACTGATATTAATACACTAAAATCATTTTGGCTATACTTTTGAAACAGTGTGTATTTTATCATTAATGGATTGGCCCCATTCACTTCGATTCCTTACTGTAACCATGATTTTAGCTTCTTCTTTTTATTATATTTTTGTATTTATTTATTGTATTTTTTACAAAGGGGTTGAAACTACATTGATTAGCATACCTTTTTTTCTTAAACATTCAAAGTAAAAAAAAAAAATATTATTATTGTATAATATTTCAATTGCTCCAGGTGCTGAATATGGGATTTACTCTTAATCACAATTAATGTTTTCATATCATATATGATACATTTAAATCTAATTATTTTGTGAGCAGTCATTTTTAGTTTTTTTTTTTCAGTGTGTGTTCTTGTATTTATGCAGCATCTGTTTGTGTGATATTCCAGTGATTCTGAAGGCTGTCGGCCTCCTGGTGCACCCATGCTACAGTGATCAGCTTTCTCAAGTGTGACTGCAAGCATTGTTCTGCCAAACAAAGTCCTCACACTGATGTGTAGAACCCTCTTAGCAGACAGAACTTCTTTAACTTTTTGCTACTAAGCTGCAAAACACAGATATCAAGATGTATGTTCAGCAATATGCAAGATCACACCAAATGCACAATTCACCTTTGAATCGAGCAATATTTGCAATTTTTGAGCATCATGTCACAAAAAAAATGGTTAAATAAATTATTCAAGATTTTTTTTTTTTTTTTTTTTTGTGCAGGGTTTATAGGATCTGTTTCATAAAATAAATATAGACTATAATGTTATTTTGTCATTTTATATATTCTGTTCAAGAAGAGAGGGTAAGAGTGTTTTTTTGTTTGTTTGTTTTTAATTGTATAATTATATTTAATTTAATTTTCATTGTGTGTGTATCCACTATCTAAACTTTAATATATAATGAGATTGACATGGAGTTAGAGTTAACAACCTCTTTTGGGGGAGATCCTAACATGACACTTATTGTTCTCTTTCTAAGACAACATGACTCATGATCAAATCTTTAACTGGCAGGTCCATGGGATTAGGTAAGGTCCACAAAGGGAATTGGACAGCAGTAGGAAGTCCATTTTTGCCATAGTTACCAACCACCGTCTGTTAATGAGGTATTTTGAGCGTCTTTTTTTAAACACATGCCATTCAGTAGTTTAATTCTATACTTTCATTTCTAATGTGTGGAAATAAATGCCAAACCGTTTTGTTAGCATAACAGTGGGAAAAGGAGAGTTGTGTTTATTTCTGTGTGATGCATTTATTCACATTTTCTTTTAAATGCAGAATTAAAATAGAAATATATTTGTACAGAATTTTACGTTTAAATACTGACCCCACACCCCAAGTTTTTTTTTTTTTTTTTTCCCCGTCACGGGTATTAATATACCAAAATAAATAAATAAATAAAAAAAACTTATGCAACATAAATAACTACTTAATCAAAGTTACAGCTAAGTTACAAAAAAATAAAATAATAAATCTACGTATTAATAGAGGAAAACAAATATGCGCAGGTCAAACTTACCATTCAATGACACCTGGCAAAAAACAGTGACAACTCCAAATAGCTTACGATCAACTGTAAGCGAAAATAAAGTGAGGACATGTGTGTAAAATTCACTGAAGAGGGCAAGACCACACAAAAACTCCTCAACTTGATCAGTCTATCTGAAATATATACCTTAACGTGGCCGAGATCGTTTAAACTGAGGTTTGTGAAAACCCGTTTTGACATCTTCAATATTGTCTCGAGTTTACAAATATTTTCGCTTTAGACGTATCCTCCTTTGAATTTTTTTAACGTTGGCAAATGGTAAAAATGGACATGCTATATTTTTGTTATGGCCAACTAAAACATTTTTAGCCTAACATTCCGAAATTGTGACTGAAGAGATAAGTATCACAAATATAGAACAAATACCATTGTAGAGCATGATTTATAATATGCAGCTTCTATGAATAAATAAAATCATAAGCCTACAAACAACAAAATGCATGTATTTAGAATGAGTAGGCTATTAATAATCTAGGAATTATTTTGCACGCGATAAGGTTCTGTATTCTTAATTCGGCAAGTTAAACTGATTTCAACGTAGCCTATTTTGCGACTAAATAATATAAATAATAAATCAAAAAAATAATAGAAATGCTCTACACATTGCAAATAAATTTACGGAATGTATTCCTAATGTCTTTCAATTTTCGTGTTCAATTCCATGTTTTTAAATGCAATAGCCTATATAACAATATGTTTATAATTTATAGCAATTCTGTACAATATAAAAACTTGTAACTTTTATTACATTTGTTAATGTTTGCTGACCCATTAGTTTCACGAGGTCTCACTGTTTACTTCCACTGAGATTAAAAACATGTGATTGCTGAAAAGAATGATTGCAAAGAAACTCAAATACACGTGTTCCCTCTCAAACACACGGTAAATAATAGAGGCCTGATCTAAGGTCTGACGAATAAGTCATGTATTAGCCCGTCACCTTCAACACACCTTTAGCCTCCATGAAACACAAAATCCACCATAAATTTTCATCGAAGGTGTCCTGGACAGGGACCCGTACGGCTTTTTGTTAATAAGTGACATGTGCGCCACCTCCTGGGGATTTTGAGAACATTTAGCAGCTGAATCACGTTAATTAGCATTGGCTATATGAAAAGCCAGTGTGTTCTTTTAAATTCGATCTCTGAAGAGTGGCAGCGGTGGTTTGCAGTTCCAAAAAGATTGTTGGCGTTCCATAAAATCCAGAAACATTTAACACGACTAGAATACAGAACACTATTTACACTGGCGCGTGACCACACGGATAGGCTAAGGCTAATATTACCAGTAGGCTATTTAAGTAGCCTGTTCAAATAGCCGAACTAGCCTACAATTTGTCGTCAAAATGCATTTTAACATTTGCTTTTCGCAATGTCCACGTTGTGGTTTGAACTGAAAACGCATGTCGAGCTAGCCTACCAGAAGGACTTTTCTTTAGTTGGCATACGCTATCACAACTCATGTGTAAAGGTGGTAATTAGCACTCGTTCACGGTGTGGGCTATTACATGTGGCATGTTCATTAGGCTACCACACCACTGCCGCCACTTTATCTCTTGGTATAGGTCTTTTTTAAATACAGAAGCTCGTCCCATTCGGTTGTTAAGAAGGGACAGAGGGGGTACGGACGATTCCAGTTACCTTGACACTAATGGACCGCCTTTCCTCAGCCAGTGCAATCTTGCGAACCATTGGAGCAAAAATCATTAGGTTAGCAACATAATCACAATTGGATCACTCCCTATCTCCCCATTCCATCCGTGTACCTTTGGCCCCAACAAGAGGCCAAAGAGCATCGCTCTCTCAAGGATAGCCTACCACTTTCGCTTCCACTTTTCTTTTCTTTTTTTTCTTTTTTTTTTTTGGCTCATCTGTATATTATTTGTTGCCTTTTGCGTCACTCTGTTTGTTGCCTAATCGTGTCACGTTCCCCTCGTATATTACACCCTTCGGTTAAAAGAGATGCTGACTTCACCTCTGTGTAATCTACGCGAGTTAAATGACCTCTCGGATGAGCACTGGTCGCTATCTGCGGCTATAGAAGTATGTTATCACCGTTATTAGAGCACGTTAAACAGTGGCTGAGAGTGTAGAGACACTGGGCGAAATTGGAAGCTTATTGTGATTGATGGGTTCCTATTAGGCGCTCGCTGTTATCGCGGCGGATGGAGGGGAACGGGGCACTGAGTTGTAACACAACAGATTACCTGAGCCTGTAGTCTCCCGAAGGATGTTTAAATAAAACAGTCGCTCGTTTTTTCTCTCTCTCTCTCCTTTTTTTTCTCCCTACACCTTCATTTTTACGTGCGGGCCACTCCACCTACCTAACGTCATGTGCAATTTGCCCGAGCCTCTCCATCCAATAAACTGACACCGCGCTCATATTTCCTTTTATTTCCCTGACGATTAACGAGTACCGCTGCGAGATTCCAGGAGCGAGTAGTACGGGGAGGGAATCGTATTTTGGTCTACACGCCTTTTCACTGATATTTTTTCTTCCCTATCTCCCTTTTTTGGCGCACTGTGCCAACATGATTGATTGTGACGCGCAAACCGGGTGTCCAGCTCTGCCCAACAAATGACTTTGGCCCCTACCAGTAGACCTTGACCAGACAGAAATCAATATTTCACCATTAAAATCTATCAAAGAAGAGTTAAGGCTGCAGCTGTCCAAGGCGCCCTTTTGGTGCGCTGCGAACATTAAATCCGACACTTGTAGTGCACGGGTAATCAATATATAGTGGTTCACAGATCATTTGTGGTCACCTTTTTGGTCGTGATGGATACTTGGAGTAGTCGTGATTCATTTTGTCACCCCATTAAACGGAACTGTGTCAAGTCGTTCCTTCAATTCATCTGAAAGAGATTCCTATTCCTCAAACTATGTGCATGAGAGAAAGTAGCATGTATGGGGGAAAGCAAAGGGGGGTGAGAGAGGTAAAGGAAGAGTACTACCCTCTAGGTACCCATTTCAATGTGAATCTATAGAGATTTTGTGTCTGGCAGAGTGTGAAAATCCCTTTTATATAGAACAAACATTCTTTGAAACCAAATCACATGGCTGATGTATATAGAATAGGTCATATTACAAGCCCTTACACATTGTTTAAATGTGTCAAACATTATTTTATATAAAGAAGCTCAATTAATAGGTCAAATTCATCTAAGTTTCATCAACGCCCATGTGGTGTGCATCAGTGGCATAGCCAAGTGTGGGCCAGGGTGGACACGGGCCCACCCAGAATATTAGGCTGCTTAGGCTTTAAGCTTCTTAAAAGTAATCTATAAGACTCCAGTGGTTAAATCCATGTCTTCAAAAGCAATATACGTGTGGGTGAAAAACAGATCAATATTTAAGTCCTGTTTACTATCAAACTCTACACATCACCACTTACTGGGAAGGGAGGAGATTTTATAGTAAAAAGGATATAAATATGGAACTAATATTTCCTACCTACACCTATCATATGGCTTCTGAAGACATAGATTTAACCACTAGAGCCATATGGATTACTTGTATGCTGCCTTTAAGTACATTTTGGTGTTTCTAAAAATCGTTGTTTGCGTTCAGAAGAAGAATCTCAGATGGCATGAACCTGATTAAGTTATTTGAGAATTTTTATTTTTGGGTGAACTATCCCTTTAAAAAAAAAAGAATCTACTACAAATCATTAGTTACTTCTCTAATATTGTAATCAGGTTACTGTTTGCTTCATTGGAAAATGAATCACATTAATAAATACTTTTCTTTTAAGTTACTGTCTAAATCATTTCACAGAATAAATCTTTTTCTTCAACAAATTCAAAACAATGTTTATATTTCCTCTTGTTCATTGTCATACATATACCTTTCAGCTGTCACAGACATGCAATTTTATATATGAACATGTGAATTCAAACTTTAAATGTATTACACATAAATAATATTATAAATATTTGTAACACAAGTAATGTACTTAAAATTCATTACTTTAATTGAAAGTCAGTAACTGTAATTTGATTAAAAAACTTAAAATGTAATGCATCACACTATTTTTAGGTTACAGTATTGTTAACAATTTTGTAATCAGATTATTGTTTTTTAAAACGGCCTACTCATTTAGTCATTATTCTAATATCATTTATTAGTAGTAATGCTTTTTTGTTTGTAGTTGTTTGCTGCCTTACTTGATCCTCTGCATTCAGGACAATGACATGATCTTTCACCTCCATCTTTTACCTGAATATAGCACATTAAACAGTATGGAGACTGTTAATCATTGTGAGAGTGGCTTGAGGTACTCAACCTCAAGATCAGCCTGCATGGCATCATTAACACATCAGAGTCTGCATCCTCCCTTAACTGTGCTCCTTTCCTAAAGGCAGCACAGAGGCTGGAGCAATCATCCTGATCCATCTCCACCCATATGCTTCGTCTTACCTTCCGCAGCAAAGATTATTAGTTACAAGCAACTGCATTAAAAATGGATTTATTCACCCTCTGCAGGGAGCAGACCTGCATCCCTGATCATGTGTGAGCCCTCACAGTATGAAGGGCTTTCTCACAACACACCCTGTTAAACACATATGCGAAAATTGATCTCATGTTTGTCCAGTCCAAAGCCATACTACTGTCAGAAACACAGTCAATAACTATAGTAAACAAATCATGGAAATGCTGCATACAATTAAAGCCAAATGAGATGATGCTAAAGAACTGAAGGTGTCCCAAGATACTGAGGATCTTATAACAATGGAATTTAATTGCTAATCTGTGCTATTGATTTAGCATCTTTTTTGGATGATTCTTAAACATGTTTATTCTACACATTAGTTAGTATTAGTTATATATAGCTGGCCTACCCCCCCAATCCAAGTGATATTTTAGATTGATTATTGACCATAACATCATACAAATAATTTAATGCAAATTTGGATATGATGCAGTTTTATTGATTCTTGTTGATGCTTCTCTAATAGCAAAACCAGAAAAGGAAGCAGGTGTATTTGGCACCATTTGTCAACTAAATAAATGTATGGTTAAACATAATTATCCTTATTAACAGGTTAATTCTGTATCCATCATGGATGGTGGCTGTGAAAACACTGCTTTTTTTATCTCCCTACTCATTGTTAGATTCATTGCTGCCAATATTAGGAGCTCTTGAACAGATTGTGAATATTTAGGCATGATGAGGAGATGGTACTACTGCCACATAGAGGAGGAGGAGAAAAAGAGGCTGAAAGGATAAGTGATTACGGTCAGGAGCACCATTCATCATCTGCTGCTGTGTACAGTTTCCAGGGTCTTCACTGTTATCAGCACTATATAGACTGAATGTCAGTGCCCCTGAATAAACCACCCTCTTAGTGTCTACCTCAGACTGATCCACCTTTGTGGGACCTTGGTCCTGCTTGAACACCACATCAACCCCTTTTAAGAGCTAGTGTATGGAAACTAAACCTTAACCTTAGGTCCATTCAATGCAAGTGAATGGTGGCTAAGCACCAAAAAGCCCATAAAGGCAGCATAAAAGTAATCCATCCTACTCCAGTGGTTAAATCCATGTCTTCAGAAGTGATATGATGGTGAGAAACAGATCAATATGAACCTCGTTTTTTTAACTATAAACCTTCACCTTTGACCAGCCCCAACCAGTAGGTGGTGATATGCACGAATGCAAATTGCCAAAAAAAAAAAAAAAAAAAAAAAAAGAAATGAAATGTGGAAATGAAATTGAAAGTGGAGATTTATAGTAACACAATTACTTAAATATTGATCTGTTTCCCAACCAATTTCATTGTATCTTCTGAAGACATGGATGTAACCACTGGAGTCATACGGATTACTTTTACACTGCCTTTGTGCTATTTGGAGCTACAAAGATCTTTTCACCATTCACTTGCATTGTATGGACCTACAGTGCGGAGATCTAAAAAAAATATATCTTTGTTTGTGTTCTGCAGAAGAATGAAGGTCATACACATCATGGCATGACAGTGGGTAAAATATGAGAGAATTTTCATTTTGGGATTAAATATTCCTTTATTAGTAAAACCATGGTTAATTTTTGCAAGGGAATGATCCTCTAATATATAACTATCGTATGATATTATTGAATTCTGCAATCAGAAATTCTGAATGAAATATAATCATATGATTGTTATATACTGTATGTAAAAAAAAAAAAAACGTTTCTTCTTTAAAGGAATACTCTGGGTTCAATGCAAGTTAAGCTTAATCGACAGCATTTGTGGCTTATTGATAACCACAATCATTCTCAGACTCGTCTTTCCATTAAAAAAAAAATAAAAATCCTGGGTTGTAGTGAGGCATTTACAATGGAAGTGAATGTGGCTAATTTTTGGAGAGTTTAAAGGCAGACATGTGAAGCTTATAATTTTATAAAAGCACTTAAATTTAATCTTCTGTTGAAACTCATGTCTTTTTTGTGCTGTAAAGTTATTTAAATAATAATTTTGACAGTTATTTTAGGGTTTGTTGACATTACATCATCTTGGCAACAAAGTTGTAAAATTGGTTATTAATTTACACAGAAAAAGTTTAGCAAATTATTTTATCACACTAAAATCTGGTTAACAAACATATTGTTTTTCTTGTGGCAATACTTTCGAAAAAGTCAGTATTTTAAAATTCAAAAATTGGCTCCCATTCACTTCCATTGTATGTGCCTCACTGTGACCCAGATTTTTTTTTTTTTTAAAGAAACCAGGGAAATACATTTTTGTGGTAATCAACATTATGCCACAAATGCTGTCAATTGAATTTAACTTGTATTGATCCAGAATATACTTTTAAAGATATAGAACAATCATATGGTTATATTTCAATCAGAACTTCTGATTGCAGAATTCAATAATCCATCGTCAACCGCTTATCCTGTGTACAGGGTCACGGGGCTGGAGCCTATCCCCGCTAACATTGGGCGAAAGGCGGGGTACACCCTGGACAGGTCACCAGTCCATCACAGGGCCACACATAGACAAACAACCATTCACACTCACATTCACACCTAGGGCAATTTTTGGAGACATCAATTATCCTAGCCTGCATGTCTTTGGATGGTGGGAGGAAGCCGGAGCACCCGGAGAGAACCCACGCAGACACGGGGAGAACATGCAAACTCCACACAGAAAGACCGGGGCAACCGTGGTTTGAACCCACAACCTTCTTGCTGTGAGGCAACAGTGCTAACCGCTGCACCACCGTGCCACCTAGAATTCAATAATATCACACAATATTATATTGTATTGAACCAAGAATATTCCTTTAAAGGTGCACTCAGTAATATGCAAAAGTTTTCAGTTACTAATGCCATTGTTGAAATTCACTATTCACAGTCAGAAATTATTAATTTAATCCTTGAGTGAATGTGTCCAATAAAAGGCCAGAGATTTAGCAGGTAATATTCTAGTGATCATGTGATCATAACATGGCAGCCCCCATAAGGGAACCCTCTCAATGTAGAATAAAACATCATGTACAATAATCAAGTATAATAATACAAAAATAGGACTGAAGTCTTCATCTCATGTGAGTGGTCATGATTGTATTCATCTGTTTCATATTATTAGTTATTTCTTAAAGGGACAGTTCACCCAAAAATGAAAATTCTCTCATTATTTACTCACCCTCATGATATCCCAGGTGTGTATGACTTTCTTTCTTCACCAGAACACATTTGAAGAAAAATAGAAACATTTCTATTTTAGTAGGCCCTTACAATACAAGTGAATGGAGATTTCTCTTTTGAAGGAACAAAAATCACAGACAGTCAGCATAACGTCATCTATACGACACCAGCGGTTAAATTCATGTCTTCTAAAGCGACACGATAGCTTTTGGTGTGAAAAAAATAACAATATTTAAGTACTTTTTTAACTATAATCCAACGCTTCAGAAGTGGGCGGAGTCCAAGCAGTATCTCATGTGACATATTCGTTGCCATGGATACCAAGGTAATCTCACGTTCTCCACCCAGTTGAACATCAAGGATAAGCACACAAATGCAACATTGTGAGTAAAGAAACAGAAAATAACAGATCTAAACCAAGCTACTGAACATTGTTCTTGCTTCTCACTTGTAAACAGCACTGATCTTCCGGCTGTGAGTTCTCACATGGTTTAAATGCCAATGCGATGTCGGAAGCATGATAAAATCGTGTCACTTTAGAAGACATTAATTTACTGTAATAGCTGGTCGTATAGATGAAGTTTATGCTGACTGTCTATGATTTTTGAGCCTTCAAATAGAAGGCAAATCACTTGCATTTATAGGACCTACTGAGCCATTTTTTTCTTCAAATGTATTCTGGTGAAGAAAGAAAGTCATACACACCAGGGATATCATGAGGGTGAGTAAATAATGAGAGAATTTTCATTTTTGGGTGAACTATCCCTTTAAGAAATAACTAATAATTTGAAACATAAACAAAATCATGACCACTCACTTTTTTGTTAGTAACTTGTAGCTAACTACTTTTTTAAAGAGTACTTTGGTTTAATTAATATTGCTTGTCTGTGCTATTTATGAGTTGCTTGGGAAGCTACAAATCAAAGTAATGTAACCTCTTCAACACTGCAAAATCCACTTTCCACATGAGGCATAGTTTGTGTCAGCATTTTGTAGAACATTAATTTAAGCAATTTACTTAATACAACTGACAAACAAGTTTTTTTTGTTTTTTTTTTTGTTTACTTCAAGATAAGTAGGCTAATAATTTACCAAGTCTGTCACACTTTCATATTGATAGTTAAAACCACTACATGACTTAGTACTTTGGTCTCTTCATCCTTTACAATGCATGTTGATGCAATCCAATTAGGCTTGTTCAAGGTTACTGTGTTTAAATGTGTTATCTGAGGCCCAAACTAATGAGCTAATACTGACGATGTCCTGGCTTTGTTGTTCCTCAGTGCTTTCTGCTCATTTCTCATGATGGACGATACCGTTTGCAAGCCCATTCATTGTTATAAAGCAGCTTTGTGCACTGTCACCCTGTATATCATCAGTACTGCATGATGATGGAGGTGCTAGCATTATGTATTTCATAGCCTCGCAAACTGTTTTCGGAAAACCATGATTATGGTAGCAAGAAAAAAGGATGTGCAATATTAATATAGCCTATCAAGGCTAATGGACAAACGCAATGGAGAACGTATATATTTGCGTAGGCTATTTTATACGCATGAAAACATGTTTTCAATAACCATACTCACACGTCAGCGCAGGAGGGTTAAGCTTCCACAAATAATATGTTCGAAAGCCTTCACGCCGACCATAGACCTTATTTGGAGAAGCGCCATATTTGATTTTTGGCGGGAATGAAATGAGGCTGAGAGGGACGTATGGGCTGTACATTGGAAATAGGCTACATCTAAAAAAAAAAATATATAAGAATAAGATTTGATCTTGGACCTTCATACTATTTTATATTGTGCATGTCATCGAAGAGTCTGCAAGTCGATCACTCACGCCTAAAATCAAATATGGCGCAACTGTACGTTTAATAACGAGGATTTCGCATTGCAGTTGTGTTGTGTGAAAGCTCGGGGATTTAAGTGTGCAAAAGAGGGTTCTGCTTGCCTGCACATCCACTATCTGTTAATTGAGGCGAGGGAGAGAGCAGTTACTTGACCTGTCAGTGTTAATCAAGCTTCATCTCTTAACACAAGGCGCTCTTTGCAACGAGCTGAAGATTAATATTCCGTCCGAAACAGATGATAAATCATTTGTACATAATTAGCGCTAGGCAAGGTTATAGCTGACACGAATTTTTGTCTTAATTACGAGGGAAATTTGTTCCATTAATTTAATTTGTTGCGCACGGATGCGCCCGCGCCTAACAAAGTTAATCTTACACCTGTCAGTGCGTTGCTGAGGTAGGCTATGTCTCCAAACCTGCACACTCGATTTCTGCTGCATCCCAAACAGCATCCTAACCTACCGAGATGGAACCTAATAAAGATCTGATTTGAAAAGCTCGTCATACTAGGCAACAACTTCGATATATCTGACTACTAGTACCAAATTAAGATTTAGTGTCTTCAGATGGACTCTCTCTGTTGGTTGGTCGAGATCACGTGATGAATTTTTTTCATACCACATTTAAAGGAATTGTTCACCCAAAACGAAAATTCTCGAATTTACTATTTACTCAGGCTATGCCAGATGAGTATGACTTTAAAAGTTTTTTTGAAGACTATCTCAAATATCTGTAAGTCCACACAATGCAAGTGAATGGTGACCAGAACTTTGAAGCTCCGAAAAGAACATAAAGGCAGCATAAAAGTAATCCATAAAATTCCAGTGGTTTAATCCATGTCTTCTGAAGCGATATGATAGATGTGGATGAGAAACAGATCAATATTTAAGCCCTTTTACTATAACTCTCCACTTTCACTTCCACATTCTTCTTTTCTTTCTTTTTTTTTTTTTGGCGATTCACATTTTTCTTACATATTGCCACCTACTAGTAGGGTCTGGAAAAAGGTGTTGATTTATAGTGGGAAAAAAGATAAATAAATAAAAATACTTCTATCATATTGCTTCTGAAGACATGGATTTAACAACTGGAGTCGGATTACTTTTATGCTGCATTTCTATGCTTTTTGGAACTTTAAAGTGTTAATCACCATTCACTTGCATTTTAAGGACCTACAGAGCTGACATATTCGTCTAAAAATCTTGATTTGCCTTCTGCAATAGAAAGAAAGTCACACATCTGGGATGGCATGAGTGTGAGTAAATGATGAGAGAATTATAATTTTTGAATGAACTATTCCTTGAACAGGACGTTTTGTTGAGTTGGCTGTTTAGCTGGGGTCCTTGCCCTAGCTCCTAAAATGCTGGAGCCATCTTTGGTGTGTTTCGCATTCAGACCACAGCAGCAACGTAATTACAATATAATTGGCTTATAATCATTGAATCATGAATTTCAAATGTATTTCCCTCGCTTGAGTGAGCTTTAAACTCCTCTCAGTCTTCACTAAATAAAGTATTTTCACGAAGTCTGATAAAAATGCACACATCTATTTAGGATACTGTTCGATATTATCTCAATTAAAAACAATAGATGACTTCATTTTTTTTTAACAACCAAGACCAGCTAACGTACAACAAATGCTCACCACTTCACCAGCCAAATAAAAGTCAACCAAATTGTATGTCAATGCTGCCACCTGCTGGACATTCTAATTCGCGGTCTTTTCATTGAGCAAACATTTTTATCGGTTAGATATATTTTTACTTGTATCAATCAACTCTTTAAAAGCAAAAAATTATAGAGCTGTGTTGTGGTGCTCAAGCACTAGCCCTCAATTTTCAGCGAATGGTAGAACCCTCTTCACCAACTGCTTTATTAACCTCTTCACACGTGCAGTGTTGTAGCGCCCTCTCCTGGTGAATGTTAAAAGCAGCGCTTTCTGTTGCATAAAAAAAATCGAATACAGTTGGACTTCTCATTGTTCAGTTTAATAGTTAAAAGGTACATTACCATATAAATCTTCCAAATACATTTTCAACTGAGAACACAAAAGCGATTATGAAATATTGCAATACAGATTTAGTACAAACATGAAATAAGGAAGAAAAAAAACACCTTTTGTATTCAAAAACGTGTGCAGATTTATAATGTCTTCTCAAATATAAATGAAACAGCTTATTTCTTATATTATGAATACTATGAATTATGTTAAAACTTTGCCATTTTGAAAACGTTATATGCATGTATACTGTATAAGCTGTATGTAAATGTTTGAACTTTAAATTGTTACTATTGTGAGTACTGCTAACATGAAAACTGAGCAAGAGAAAGAGAAGAGATTTGCACCATGAAATTGTGCACTTGCAATGGATTTTGACAAGTGCAATTGTTCAGCAAGTATATATATATATATATATATATATATATATATATATATATATATATATATATATATATATATATATAAAACACACCTGTATATACATTTATCCTGTATATATCAAATGATCATACAGAAACCATCAAGGAGTTGAGCCTGCTTGTTTACCATCAGTTTGAAATGATTCTGCATAAGAACTTGTAGAGATTTTATCCATTAGGAAAATGTTAAGTATAGTAGGGCAAAATATTTTTTGCATCAAACCTTTTCATCAACCAAGAAAGATAAATTTAGGTTCACCTTTTCTGAGGCCATTGCCACGTTTCTCATGTTTAGTGTGTGGTTATTTGTACATTAGATATTAATTACATTTAAAAATTTCACTTGCACTTCAGTATTCAACTGGTGATGTTTCAGTACCAGACAGAGTGTTTGCATGAATACATTCCATTTAATATTCTGTAACAATCAAGATTTAAACCCAAATTGGGTAAGAGGTAAAAACAGATATGTCAAACTGTCTTTCTGACAGTGAAGTGTGCAGTGTTGTACAGGGCTGAGATCGAGGGCTGTAGTCACTGAGAGGTGCTATTGTGTGCTTAATGTCCCAACTCCAGTCTCGGAAAGAAGGACTCGCTGTCCTCCTCATATTTCGTTTAGGTAGAGTGTCACATTTGCAGCCTTTCTCTCAGCAGGAAGAGGCACTGATCTTCTCTGATACTTCAAGATCTGATTTGGCGACAAGAAACCGGAGCCGTCCTCCCCCCAAACGAATCAAATCCACAGCACTGTGAGAGACAGACAGAGAGCGATTAAATTGTCAGGTTTAAGAGAACAGATGCATTTGTACTAACTGGTGGAAATTTTACCATAATAACAAACTTTCAAAACACTCTCTCAATAGCTGAGCTGAGTGTGTGAGACACAGAAAGCTGATAGATGGTGTATATAGAGCACTAACCTCTGGTAGTCTGCTCCAATGAGACTGGTCCCATTCACTGCCAGGATTCTGTCACCGATGCAAAGTCGCCCATCTGCAGCAGCTGGTCCATCTGGAATCAGTGTCCTAATATAGATTCCAGGCGAGTTCAGAGGAGTATGCTGTATACAGAGAGAATGAGAAAAGAGAGACCTACTTGTTGTCAATTTGTCATGCAATATGTATGTAGCCATGGTGCGTATTTACACATATTTATGCTTATTAACCCTATAACATATATGGTCATTTAAACAAGTGTTTTCCACTTTTTTTTTTCTTTTTTTTTCAACACCAATAGTAAGGCTCAAGTACCCCATCATCAACTCAAAATCAAAAATGTGTAGCAAAGACTAAATACCGTTTAACATTAGAATTAATATTAATATCCCTTAAGTGCAAAATGAAAAGATGAAGCTGGCAGTTATGCAGTTTATTCATCAACAACAACAAAACCAGGCCATTCGAGCTGTGACACTTGCAAATAAAACAGACTAATGCTGTTAATTATACAGCGTGCATTCTAACTTGGCCTTTTAATTGAGAAATATTCATTTAAAATGTGTATATATATATATATATATATATATATATATATATATATATATATATACATACACACACACACACACACACATTTTTATGTGTGTGTGTGTGTGTGTAACTTTTACTTTCAACACAGTGACAAGATCCCGATGCTTAAAGGGATAGTTCACCCAAAAATGGAAATTATCTCATCATTTACTCAACCTCATGCCATCCCATATGAATATTTATGATAAGAATATCTCAGCTCTGTAGGTCCATACAATGCAAGTGAATGGGTGCCAAAATTTTGACGCTCCAAAAAGCACTTAAAGTTAGCATATAACCAATCAATATGACTCAGTGTTAATGTGTTAATTAATCCAAATATTTAGAAGAGATATGACAGATGTGGGTAAGAAACAGATCAATATTTTTTTATCTACTTTTACAAGTAGAAGAGCAGTGGATGCGATTGTTAAATGTAGCAATTAATTGGTGCATGCTAACCATTCGTCTATCAAATAAATCTGATATTTTAGTGCAAAATTTGTAGTACATCTAGTACAAATAGTACATGAGCTAGAATTGAAGATATTGAAGATATTCTTATTTTAGTGTAATAAAATTTCTTTATAATCTTTTCTGTGTAAAGTTACACAGAACTGCCACTGACTGGATGTTTTTTGTTTTTGGCAACATTCTGAGTAAATTCTAAAGACTACAGTAACTGAAATACTCAACCAGTCCATCTGGCACCAACAATCATGCCACAGTCCAAATGACTGAAATCACATTTTTTCCATTCTGATGGTTAATGTGAAAATTAACTGAAGCTCCTGACCCATATATACATGGTTTTATGCACTGCACTGCTGCCAGATGATTGGCTGATTAGATAATCGCATAAATGATTGTTGGTGCCAGACGGGCTGGTTTGAGTATTTCTGTAACTGTTGATCTCCTGGGATTTTCACCCACAACAGTCTTTAGAATTTACTCCAAATGGTGCCAAAATCAAAAACATCCAGTGAGTGGCAGTTCTGTGGATGGAAATGCCTTTTTGATGAGAGAGGTCAACAGAGAATGGCCAGGCTGATTCGAATTGGCAAAGTTTACAGTAACTCAGATAACCACACTTTACAGTTGTGGTGAGAATAATAGCACCCCAGAATGTTATTCTGAGATGTGGGTTGGCTCTGTTTTGAGGGCATGAGGGGGACCTACACAATATTAGGCAGGTGGATTTAATGTTGTGGCTGATTGATGTATAGTTAGCGATTTTATCACACAAAAAAATAAAATAAAATTAGAAACATTGTGCATTTTAGCATTTATGGACCGGCCCCATTCAAGTCAGAAGTTAGGATTCAGTACATAATGTAAACCTCTTTTTTAAAATAATATTTTAAGTAAGATTAATTATAATACAATTGTTATTTTAAGATTTTTTTCAGATATGTTTTTAGATATATGCTCTTATCCAAAACTTTTGCTGTCTGTTGCCTATAACTGAAATGGAACCTCTTATATGTGACTGATCTGAAATGCTCAACATAGACAGTAATCTGTACGCCACAAAAATAGCTCTCCTCATGCAAAGCACATAGGAAAGTCGACTCACAATTGATTCTAATAGTCTGAAGCGTGCCAATGATGCCTTAAAATACAGTCTAGGTTGGAATCTCCCTAGGTTTTGGAACAGAGCGAGAGAGTTATGGGTATGTGCATAGAGCATTGACCACCAGGGATAAATGTTAAAGCAATATAGGTAAGACTCACAAGTCCATCGATAAGTCCCATTCCCAGGCCGTATGGTCCTTTATCCAGATCCACTACAAAGACGGAACAGATATCATCAGAGTTTGGGCCCAGATTGTGAGAGACAGGGACAGGGAAAGGAAAGCCACAACCACTTAAAGGGCCTGGAATAGGGGAGGGATAAACAAACAAAAATACACAGGACTCAGTTCCCATTTGACACACAGAGGTACTGAACTTGTCCCATTAACAAAAATAATATGTTCACAATAGCTAAACAATGGGGGCCTGGGAACCTCATTGAATATTGACGCTGACTACCACCCCTGGAGTCGCAAGTTCAAATCCAGGGCGTGCTGAGTGACTCTAGCCAGGTCTCCTAAGCAACCAAATTGACCTGTTTGCTAGGGAGGGTAGAGTCACATGGGGTAACCTCCTTGTGGTCACAATTAGTGGTTCTCGATTTCAATGGGGCATGTGGTAAGATGTGCGTGGATCGCGGAGAGTTGCTTGAGCCTCCGCGGTGATATGCACAGCGAGCCACATGATAAGATGTGCGAATTGACGGTCTCAGAGGTGGAGGCAACTGAGACTTGTCCTCCACCATCCGGATTGAGGTGAGTAACCGCGCCACCACAAAGACCTACTAAGTAGTGGGAATTGGGAAAAAATCAATAGCTAAACACATGAGCTGCACGTGCAAACAAATGCAAAGAGTAAATGCACACAGAACTGACAGAAATGTACACAGACATCATTGCATATGTTTATTACTTACATAATAAACAAATGCAACCACACAAAACTCATTCAAGTGAAATACAAGATATGTACACAAATCAGGCATGATTACATGTCTGTCATCATATAACAAAAACAAGGGGAAAAGAGGGAAAATAATGTTCATGCATGCATAAACTGTTAGAAAATATGTGAAAATCAAATGCATACTGTTCAATGTTTTTTTTAGTTCAGTATTATTATTATCCTCTTAATCCAGTTGAAGATAATAGGAATTTGCTCATTTTAGCAACATCAAGCTAATAGTTTAGAAGGATGACACTATATGAATCTTCCAAGGTCTAAGATCATCAACTTTGCACTTAAAAGTATTTTTTTGAAAGAAATCAAAAACTGTGATATTATAGTTTTTCATGTGACATGGGACAAAGGAGATCTGCCCACTGGTTGTCCCCCAGGTTATGGAGAAATGGCAGTCACCACAAGAAAACTCCCTGGGGTAACACAGGGCAAAAACTTAGGAGAGATAATAATTTGGTTCAAATCAAAATATAAAATTGTATTGAAATGGTAAAACAAGAAGACAATTATATCTGGCTAAAATTTAAAAAAGATAAATTTACCAACTCCCAAAACATTTTTCTATGAGCTATTTACATATTACCCCCTGCTGAATCCCTTACTTAAATGATCAAACCTTTGGTAACATTGACAGGGACATTAGTCATTTCCAGGCTTAGGGAAATGTGCTGATCTGTGGGGATTTAAATGAATGGACTGGTGAAGAACCAGACTTTACCGACATACATAGACATATCAGTGGCAACCAAAATATTAACTGTCTGTGTCTCTCTCCTAGGAACAATTACAACAAAATGACAAATAAAAATAGGAAGGAACTACTGCAGCTCTGCCACTCACTTGGTTTGTACATCATCAATGGTAGGTTAAGAGGGGACTCAATTTGTCATTACACCTACAGCTCAGCTCTTGGCAGCAGTGCAGAAGATTATTTCATAACATATTTGGACACCTTCTCTCTTAGAGCATTCACAGTCAAGCAATTAACACCCATGTCAGACCAGACAAATCAGGGTATATCTAAAAAGGACAGACTCCAAACTTCCACCTTCCAAACCCAAGATTTGGATTCAGAAACATAAGACAAAAACTAAGACAAGTATCAAATCTAAAACACAGAGCCCTAGAAAACCAGTACCTGTGCCTTCTCTACTATGAGACACTGAAATAATATAAACAAATGCTTCAAACAAAAAGGACGCAAAATCTCCAAAACCAAATCCACTTAACAAAAAAGTCAATTAACTCAAACAGCTTTTGGAAAAATTGGAAAACATTATATAAAAAGCATAATGACAATTTGGCCATCCAAGATGGAGATGTATGGGTAAATAATTTCAAAACCCTATATCAAAACACACCCATCAGTCCCCAACAATCCAAAATAAAAGAAAACTGAAAAAATTGGAAATGGTCATTAAAGATTACCAAATCCCACTAGATTAACAAACACTGAAACAGAATTAGAAAAAGCTTAAAGCATTGAAACCCAGAAAAGCCTGTGCATCTGAAGGTATTTTAAATAATATGCTTAAATTCAAACACAGATTCTAAATTCAAACTGGCCAGACTAAAACTTTTCAAATTAATCCTCAGGCTTAAGCCAAGGACTCCAATATTTAAAAACGGAAATATTTAAAAACGGAAATAAAATGAACCCCCACAATTACAGAGGCATCTGTGTGAACTATAGTCTGGGGAAAATTTTGTGCAGCATAATAAACTCAAGAACTATAGACTTCTTTATGAAACACAATGTCCTGAGCAAAAGTCAGATTGGATTCTTATCTAAATTCCGGACATCAGATAATATTTATACTTTGCATACACTTTTTGAAAGTACGTACATAAAAATAATGAGAAAATTTACACCTGTTTTGTTGACTTCCAAAAAGCATTCTATTCAATCTGGCATGAAGGTTTACTCCTTAAATTAATTTAAAGTGGCATTGGAGGAATTATTTTTTTTTTAACCAAATCAATGTATGCAAATAGTAAATGCTTCATTAAAATTTACCACTAAATGAACTGAAAGCTTCATTAAACTCTAATGGATACAGAAATCAAGTGTCTTCTTTATGCAGATGATTTGGTTCTGTTGTTCCCCACAAAAGAAAGGTAACAGCAGCACCTGTCGCTGCGAGAAAGGTTCTGTCAGACCTGGGCCCTGACAGAAAAACAAAATTAAAATTTTTCCGAAAAGATCCAAATCCAAATGCATCAACAATTGGAAACAAATCTATTGAACAATCCATACAATACTAATATTTAGGCATAACAATCACTAACACTGGTAACTTTTGCCTAGCAGTGAATGAACTCAGAGATAAAGCAAAGATGGGATTTCTATGGCATCAAAAAATCAATAAACACATAAATCCCTATTAGAATCTGGCTCAAAATATTTAAATCAGTAATTGAACCCATGGCAGTGAGGTGTGGGGTCCACTAACACAACCAAATTGGGCAAAATTGGATAAGCATCCAATAGAAATTGAACATGCCGAGTTCTGTAATAGCATACTCCAGATGCAAAGAAAAACACAAAACTCTGCATGTAGAGTTGAATTAGGCTAATGTCCCTACATAAGCCATACATTTCTGGAAACACATCAAAACAAGTGACCCCCACTCCCTTTGTCACAAAGCCCTGATCTTTCAAAAGATGAGCTCTGAATGAATCCCCCTTAGCCTACCCATTCTGAGACTCTGTGACCCCACCAGAACAAAACAACCTTAGACAATCAGGCCCAACCAAATTATATCTAAAGAAATAGATAAATACAGTGATTATTGGACAGAACTCACCAAATCCCAATGCAAATTTGAAACCTATCTGGCCCTAAAAAGATCACACTCTGTGGCAACTTACCTAAATATAGTGACCAACCAAAAGGAAAGGAAAACTCTGACAATGTACAGATTGAGTGAACACGAGCTGGCCATAGAGGTGGGTCAGCACAGTCAAACATGGCTCCTTAAAGCAGAAAGACTGCGCACTCACTGTGATCAAGGAGAAGTTGAAACTGAGAAGCATTTCCTGACCCAGTGCACAAAATATAAAAACATTTGGCAAGAAAACTTTCCAAAAATGACTAGAATTGTCAATGATTTCCAGAATTACAGCAATATAGATAAACTGCCCCTATTATTGGGAGAGAATGAGGAATGCTGCAAGGTGACAGCCAAATATGTATCTGTCTGCCACAACCTGAGGAACAACCAATAAGCCTGTTTCACATGACCTTTTGTTAATTCAATATAAATATTATATTTTCTACTTATTAATTGTATTTCATTATTACCAGTTCAATTAATATTGTCTTAATTCATATTGATCTATTGATACTGAATTTTATGTCACATTGGAAATTTGTAGTTTCCTGCAGAGCCAGGGGCGGACTGACCATTGGGAGAACTGGGAGTTTTCCCGATGGGAAACAGGGCTGAATGGGCCACGATAAGGTGAATTGGGCCGCCGAGTTATACAGAACTGGCCACAAAATGGCGCCGCGATATGCAGAAGAGGGCAGCAATATGCAGAAACAGTGCCAACCCGCATCTCAGAATAGCATTCTGAGATACTATTCTTCTGACCACAATTGTACAGAGCGGTTATCTGAGTTACTGTAGACTTTGTCAGTTTGAACCAGTCTGGCCATTCTCTGTTGATCTCTTTCACCAACAAGGTGTTTCCATCCAAAGAACTGCCACTCACTGGATGTTTTTTTGTTCTAGGCACCATTCTGAGTTTGTTTGAAATTCTAGAGACTGTTTGAAAATCCCAGGAGATCAGCAGTTACAGAAATACTCAATCCAGCCCATCTGGCACCAACAATCATGCCACGGTCCAAATGACTGAAATCAAATTTTCTCCATTCTGATGGTAGATGTGAACATTAACCGATCAACTAATTATCTAATCAGCCAATTGTTCACATCAACCATCAGAATGGGGAAAAAAATTAGATCTCAATGATTTGGACCGTGGCATTATTTTTGGTGAATGCTATTCTGAGATGCGGTTTGGTGCTGTTTTGGCAGCACAAGTGGGATCTATATTAGTACACAATACTAGGCAGGTGGTTTTAATGTTGTGGCTGAGCGGTGTATATGTGTGTGTTTAAATAGTTTCAATATGTGATTAAATACATTGTTGTGTTCTTTCATAATCAAATGTCCTGCAGGGTGGGATGTCTGACCTTGTGAATTTATTAATTTTTTAAAATACACTCATAACAAATCAGATGATTGCAACATGTTCCGAAAAAGTTGATACAGTCAAGTTTTTAACACTGTGTAGCATCACAATTTCTTCGAATAAAACGTATGAAGCATTTGGACACGGAAGACACATGTTTATTAAGTTGGCAAGCAAAATTTTCCCCCATTCATCCACTATGCATGTCTTCAACTGTGCAATGTAACAATGTAACTTCATTGCCATTTTTTGTGCTTCGTAATGCACCACACATTTTCAATTGGAGACAGGTCAGGACTGCAGGCTGGTCGATCTAGCATCCGCATTCTCTGTTTAAGTAGCCATTTACGTGTAATCAAGCAGTATGTGGTTAAGACAGTAAGATGTCATTATATGCATTACAGACAAATTATGTTTTTTAAGACAGTGACTTGGTAAACCTTTGTCAGTCAACACCAGTCGGTAAGGCATCCACAGGTGAGAGTTAAAAGAATGTTCCGGTTTCAATACAAGTAAAGCTCAATTGACAGCATTTGTGGCATAATGTTAATTCCCACCAAAAAAGAAAAAAAGAAAAAAATTTAGGTTACAGTGAGGCACTTACAGTGGAAGTGAATGGGGGCCAATTTTTGAACATTAAAATACTCACCGTTTCAAAAGTATAGCCATAAGACATAAACAATGTGATTTTAGTGTGATAAAATCACTTACAAACCTTTTCTGTGTAAAGTTATAGCTGTCAATTGAGCTTAAATTGTGCTGAACCCAGAACATCCATTTAAGGCTTTACTATGCAAAGCAGCAGCCATACATCAACTCTGCCCAGAAGCACCGCCGATTCTCTGGGCTCTGTCTTATCGGAGATGGAATATAGAACAGTGGAATTGTGCTTTGTGGTCCGATAATTTAGTGTGCTCCGAGCCAAAGAGGAAATGGACCATACAAGATGTTATCAGCGTCAGGTCCAAAAGCCAGTGTCTGTCATGGTATGGTAGTGTTGGTGGTCAGTGATCATGGTATGGGCAACTTGCACATTTGTGAAGGCACCATTATTGCGGAAAGATATGTACAGACTTTAGTGCAACACACGCTTCCATCTAGACACCATCTTTTCCAGTGACACTCCAGCATTTTCCAGCAGGACAACGCCAAACCACATACTGCCTGAATTACAAGTGCATGGCTGTGTAAGCAGAGAGGGGTGCGGGGCCGGGCGTTGAATACGCACACCCGGCCCCCAATCGGGCCTTATCAGGTCTCCCTCCACCATCACTACAATGAGAGACAGGTGTTAATTACAGCCCTGGTGACGAGCCTTACCGCTTTCCCTCTCCCGCAGACAGACACATGACCACTCCCCCCCATGCCAAAGGGTGCTAATTTGGCCTGCCTGCAATCCTGACCTATCTCCAATTGAGAATCTGTGGTACATTATGAAGCACACAACATGGCAATGAAGGCCCCATACTACTGTGCAGCTGAGGACCTGAAAAATGCATGAATGGGGAAAAATTATGCTTGCAAAATGCAACGTGTCTATATATATATATATTTATATATATATAGACTGTACAGTTACAATACGGTTCCAGCACCTTCAGTGCTTGGACCCTAATAAAGTGTAGCTGTAAAAGCTTGACCTTTTATAGAAATACTTCCTTAACTTACAAAACAAACATATACATTTTTTCATTACAGAGTTCAAAATGTACTGCATAATAGAAATGACACAATAGACCAAATATAGATGAAAGAACGCACACATCAACAACTCAAAAGTAAGTTTCTTTGACTTGCCTTCAATACTATTGCTGATGAAGCCATTGATTTTCTTGTGCTCTGGAGTGGAACGCATACAACCATTGGAATTTGTGTGAGAGTATGTATGTGTGTGCTCTTGTGAAGCATGCTCGGAGTAATGGGGTGAATTGGACTGTGTATTGCAGTGTATATATGTGTGTTCGGGATAGAGGGGTGTGTTAGGTGGAGTCAGTATACAAGAAGAGTCTGTTGCTTGCGTTTGTTTGGTATAACGAATGCTGGTCCCATTTCTGGAGTGAATAGTATGGGGCGGTTTGTCTCTGGGTCGTTCCTCGGCTCCAGCCCCCTCTCCTCTTCCTCCGAGACATGTGGAGGAGCCCCGACCCTCCCCCTCTCCCTCCCCGTGCAAAGGAGTTGCTGCGTGTGGACTAGAGTGAGGTTGAGGAGGGTCATGCTGAAAGACAGAAATTTCATGTTAACAATAATAAACAATGATCATTAACACATTATCAATATCAGTATTTTATAACAGACCCTGACGAACATGATTTCCAAAAGGGTCTCAAAAGAGCCACAATCCATTTGGGGGGGTTTGACATTCATATGGATGTATGGTCTTGATGAGAGAAAGAATATGTTCTTTAGAATAGATACATTCAAGATAAAATCTGAACAGTGTTTTATAGAAAGGACTTTTCATTTAATTCAAACCCAAAATATTTTAAAGGCACTGTGTCTCCAATTACTAAAAGTAATACAGGCTGAATTCGAAAGCCTTCGGAGGCTGTATATGGTGGTAGGAATTAAAGTAATATTCCGGGCTCAGTACAAGTTAAACTCAATCAACAGCATTTGTGTCATAATGTTGGTTAACACAAAAATACATTTTGACTACTGCCTCCTGAAAAAAAAAAAAAAAAGCAAATATCTTTTTTCAAGTGGAAGTGAACTGGGACAATTGTTAGAGAGTTTAAAGGCAGAAAGCCTCTACTGTGTAAACTACTCCCAAAAACACTACAGAGCAGGTGGTGCAACTGTATATAGCTGAAGAACTGAGACCTGAAAATCCCAAAATGTTGAACCAAATTTTCCTCTCCAAACACTCTCTCTCATATAGGTCACTGAGTGTCATAACACCCTCACAATCCACACTGACCAGCAGAAAGGGGATTTATAAATACATAATTTAGGGTTCAGCCATATGCTCGAGGCAACATTTCAATAAATGTCTGAATTAAAAACTCTGGACACTTTTGTCCATACCGAGTGCAAATGCGAGATAATGGGGTATAATTGAACTTCTCCGGTTAGTTTGATAGAAAGGATTTGCAATGGCAAAATAGGGGCAAGGACTTCCTGTTCAATACAAAACTAGGGAGGGGCTCTCTCAGGTGGAAGAGACCAATAAGCCAAATGTCTGAGACCGAATGCATAATAATAAAACAAAATCTTGGGTAGGCCTTGCCCACCTTTGTCAATCAGCCTATGTAACTTATTGAAATGCTATCTGAGATGCTTGCATTCCAAATGAAGGACTTCGCTATGCTATTAAATTGCTTGAAATAAGAGAGGGGGACATCTACAAGGAGAGATTATAGCAGGTAGATACATTTTGGAATACAATAAATTTGAATTACATTAACCTTTCCAATCATAGATAATTGTAATAAAGCCCACCTGCCCACATCACTCGAAAACCTTTGTATTAAGGAGTCAAATTTAACTCTAACTAAATCAGACAAATTTTCTGGGAATAAAATGCCCAAATACTTAATGCCCTGTTTGGGCCACTGTAAGGTGCCGGCTGGAAAGCTGTTGCCAGACAGTATGCCTTCAGAGTCAAAGCTTCAGACTTAGACCAATTGACTCTGTATCCTGAGAACTTAGAAATGGAATTAATAATTCTTTGGAGGCAAGGCATAGATCAAATGGTGTCAGAGATGAATAATAAGATATCATTAGTGTAAAGCAAAAGCTTATGCGCCATACATCCTGCCGCCACCCCTGGAAAACCCTCTTCCCTTCTTATCGCGGCTGCTAATGGTTCCAGGGCAAGACAGAACAATATTGGGGAGAGAGGGCAACCCTGCCGGGTGCCCCTATCCAGAGTAAAATAATCTGAAATGAATCCATTTGTTTGTACCGCCGCTACCAGGTGTCTATAAAGTAACATTATCAGAAGAGCTGCATCCTTGAATAAACCCCACCTGATCTATATGTATGAGATATCATAACTTAATCGGTTAGCCAGAATTTTTGACAATATTTTTGTCTAGCTGGATCAGGGAATTTGGGTATCTCTTACACTCGCTTGGATCTTTGTCCTTTTTAAGATTCAGACTGTCATGGTTGGTGGAAGCTTCCGATTCTTTAATGATTCCGTATAAACTTCTAACAAAATTGGAGCCAGTTCTGTAGCATAAGATCTGATATAATTCAACATCAAAGCTGTCTTGTCCCGGAGGCCTAAATTATCTCGCCAAGCTCCTCCAAAGTTATATCAGAATCAAGAGAATTGCTTTGCTCATTGTGGCGTGGGGACGTGGTCATGTGTCGTTCTGCAGGTAGCGAGACATAAAAGAAACGCCGAGTGCCCAGAGAGAGAGAGAGAGAGTGACCTGAAGGCTCACAAGCACGCTCCAAGAGAGAGATCATTTACAGACATGTCCGTCATGTGTGCGTTTGTGTTTTTGTTTAAGTTTCTCATTAAACTATTATTTATACTGTCAAGCCGGTTCTCGCCTCCTCCTTACCCATCTAAATCCCTTTACACTGGTGCCGAAACCCGGGAAGGAGGAGGCGAGAACCGGGTTGACAATATAAATAATAGTCGATTGCTCAAATATGGTGCTTCAATACAAATTTTGTTAGACAGAATTACACAACAGAAAATAATCTATAAAAAAACCTCCAGCCAATAGGAGGCATAAGCACAAAGAGTATGTAGATTCATCCACATCACTGTCCCGAGGGAATGTTATTCCACAAAACAAACTACAGCCGCTAGGCGGAACCAGCACAAAAAGAAACAAAAAAGTAACTCAGCTTCCTCGGACAGTCAAGTGAATGTTCAGTGAGTCAGGCCCACTCTGCTACAACATGAGAACCACAAATAACTTACTCAGTCATTGACTTTATGAAGGACGTTGCTTGCTGTTGTCATGTAAATATTGTGCGGCCATCCTTAGTATCTGTTCTTAAAAGTGCAAAAGCGACCTTCTGTTGATGTAAGAGTTTTTTGCATTACTTGAATCGATCACATTTCTCTCATCAAATTCGCAAAGTACGGGAACAAGAAAATGTTGTGGTTCTTCTAAGAAAGTCTTCCTTTACTCCTCACCTTGCGTAACACAAGATATTTATCGGATGATCACAGAAATTTGGCCAGCAATGATTGTGGCCTGTCTCTCTCTGTGGATCTCCGATCCGGAACTCTGTGAGCTTGCTCGATTTCTAGCTTATGGCCTGTTATGTCGAGCAGAATCGGGAAGAGCCTGTTTAGGAATTTCACCATATCTCGGCCTTCTTCGCCCTCAGGAATTTCAACAATTCCGACGATTTCGCCAGTTACGATTCTCCTTCCAACTTTTCCCAGACACTCTCCAAGTCTCCCTTGGTCGCTAGCTGGTTAGCAGCCAATTCCCTCTCTGATGACTCCAGATAATCGATCCGTATCTCAACATCCGCCACTCTTGTAACCAACTCAGTGAATTTCATCTCCATGGCAGTGATTGATCGACGTATCACAGCAAGATCTTCCAAGTCAGAAATGACCTTCATCAGCATTGCCGACACATTCATTAATTTACACAGAATCTCTTTCAATTCACTGTCCAAACTGACTCCCGGGCCTGCTGCTCAGGGGCTTCAGCTTGAGCACGAAAGTGTCTTTTAATATCTCCAGAGCCTGAGGATTTTGAATTCTTTGACATATTGTCTTCCTAGAACAGTTAAGAATCAGGGTGTGTCGAATCTCACCAGTTTATGACACAAAAAGTATTAAAGCTAACAAAGTGCACAAAGCTCGCCGTTCACACATACGAACCTTGCATGGCGCCACGCAACTCTACCGGGGAAGGACATTCTCAATCTAGAGAGCATTTAATAGGACAAAAATATGTGTAGTGCCAGATGAGTCATCAAACTTTTTGGTTCAGTTATCACAGAAGAAAAAGTCTTTTAGATGTTTTAAATGTATATTTGCTAAAAGTACATTGTGTTAGCATTTAGGAGGACACTAGCAAATAGTTCGCCTCCGTGTAAAACACATGGACCAAAAACCCATGTCGTAAAATACAAATAGTGATTTCCTGGGGTCTTTAAGGCATTAGTTCATATATTTTTTTAAAGAATGACTTGCAAAAGCTGAATGCTGAGTACTGTAAATAAGAATATGTTAAAGTTTTTGTTTTTAAAAAAGCAGTCAAGATAATTTGGCTCTAAAATACTGTCATCTGCCTGCTGCACACCAAATTTTATGACAGAAATCCATGTTACCTGGGCTTCCTGCCTGTCAGCACAGCCATTTGAATTATGGGTCCTGGAGCGTAGACCCCACAGAAAGTGACGAACATAAAGTAGCTGGCGGTATATACTGTCCTCCACACAATCACTCTCCAGGTCCACCTTAAACCCAGCACTCGGCAGCACAATAGGAGGATGGTTCTCAAAACTCTCCAGTAGATCAACTATTGAAAAGAACATATATTTTAGAGGCCAATTTACACATACTACTATACCTGTTATTCAAAATCCATTAATATACATGTTTTATTATACAAAAGCCATTATTATACCATGTTATACAAAGGTTAATGGCGTAAAAGCATTTGGATATTAATTGGTGGGTAGTTTTCAACATTTTAAGACACTGGACTCCCACTCACATGCCTACCTGTTCTGTAGATACAGGCTTCATCTTCACTGCTTGGTTGCCAGATTGGGAGAGGACCCAGTTCAGCCATCAGCTGGTACTGTGTGAGAATTCTGTGTAGTTGGACAGGCTTCAAAGAGGGGTGCTCTGCACACAAAGCTTTCCAACTCATCTGCAAAGAACACAAATGCAAAGAAAGAGCATTAAAGGATACAGACAAATAATAGAAGCTAATTTCCACACATAGAAAGTGCAGATATACAGTATAAAATGCAAAGTACACAATGCAAAGCACACAACAAAAAATATAAATTTTAGATAATTTTTTTTAAGGAATAATAAGGGAAAGTTTATATTTTTGTATGCTTTGAAGGAATATGCAGGTTCAATACCAGTTAAGCTCAATTGACGACATTTGTGGCATAATGTTGGTTAGCACAAACAAATAAGTCTGACTCATTCCTCATTTAAAAACAAAGAACAACAACACTTGCAATTGAAGTGAATGTGGCCAGTCCATAAATGTTAAAATACTCAGCTTCAAAAGTATAGCCACAAGACATAAACATTATACACATTAATATGATTTTAGTGTGATAAAATCCGACATTTTCCAGCCTTAAGGCATTTACCAGTTTACAGGGTTTACCATCATTACATCAGCATGACAACAAAGTTGCAATATCAGATTTAACTTTACACAGATAAGTTAGTAAGCGATTTTATCACACTAAGTATTTGCAAAGTTGTGGCAGGGCGGAGGGCGGGGCCGTTTCGTGACTCGACACACCCGGTCCCATATCAGGCTAATCGAGCTGCTAAGAGGGATAAAGGCCGATCGCAGAGGGTGGTGCGGGAGAGAGAGATCCTTACGGACATGTCCGTCATCTTGTGTTTGTCTTTTGAGTTTCTCATTAAACCATTATTTATACGCTAAGCCGGTTTCTCGCCTCTTCCTTGCCCGTGAGCCACTTTATTATGTTACAAAAGTATATACAAAATATTTGCTTCACCTGTGAAAGTTGTTGTGGTGGCGTGGCCAGAATGCTCACAGTGCTGCAGAACTTAGCGGCAAATTTCTGAGTAAGATGATTATGCCCCGCCCCTTTAGCCCAGTCCAGTAGCATCTTCACACAAGCCTGGATCTGCAATACTCGAGAACGCTGAAACCAACCACGTGCAGGGCCTACAAAAACACATTTGTTCACATTTGTCATACTAAGCAGTGTTAGGTAAGTAACTCAAACAAAGTAATCTATTACAAATTACTTTTATAAAAATTACTGATTACTTCATTGAAAAAGTGCAATAATGAATTACTTTGTAATTGGATTACACCCAACACTGATGCAAATCATACATTCAAGCACATTAAACATACACACTAATTTTTTTTAATCATAGGATACAATACTGGTAATAAAATGTACAACCATAGGATTAACATAAATTGTTATACTTTTCAACAAAAATAGTCACTTAACATGCAGTATTTACTGCAGTACAACAAGTAAATGTCTCTCTTCACACATTGTGTAAGTGTGAGTATAAGTGGATGCTTATGTGTGAGAATAGCTCTAATCCTCTCTGTCTGTTATGACATAAAGAGGATTATGAGTGTCTGGAGAAATAATCTTCACCTGACCGTGAGTACTGCACACATGTACACACAGAAACCACATATGTCTCTCAGCTCCCTTTAAAAAAGGAAACTGGAGGTGGAATTACATCATTGTGCAATGCTGGTTATGAAAATGGACATGAAATATAAATACAATTCAAACAGAAATATATTTCAGCCAATTATAAATTCCATTTTACTTGCATTTGTTGCTTGTTAAGGCTTTTGGGAAATCTCAATTAATTAGTTAATTTCTCTAAAAGTTAGTCATAATTTAAAAATGCAATCATTGTTTGTATAAAATGCAAATATGTACAGCAACAAGAATGAGGCTGTATGTGTACTTAGAATTTGAAATGTGGAAGGAAATATCATACCCATCTCAATCCTTCAGCTTTTAATTCTTTTTAACATATTAAGAGTGTGTCTTACATCTACTGTCACATTTTGAATCTGCATTTAGCCACCTTGGATCACATAAATGACACTAAAAACAAAACTGAAGATTCTGAAGACTGAACATTTGAAGGGATATTTCACCAAAAATCTACATTTTCTCATCATCTACTTTTGGAGGCTGACAATTGTCAACTTCTTTTGTTGTATGGAAAAGAGCAACTTGGACAATCAATAACTGAATAACGTCTGTTCCACATAAAAACATGCAATATAAGAAGCAATATGAGGGTGAATGGATGATGACAGAATTTGAATTTTTCAATTGATGACAACGTTTTATTTTTGAGTGGACTATCCCTTAAAAATGCATAATTGTTATTCTGTTATATCAAATCAAATGGCATCTGCAAACAAATAATGCTAGATCTTCAAAACATCACTTGTTTTAGACATTCTGGACATGCATGAGTCTTAGTGGTTCACACAGGTCTCCTAGCAGAGTAACCACAGATGTAGTTCTTAACATTAACAATGGAAATGTTTATGGAGGTAAATTAGTGCCTAAAAGATTTCCATGTGTAGAGTAAGATTTGTAAAAGCATAACTAAATTTTCATGGGTGATAGAAAAATGTAAATCAAGTTGCAAACATAAGAAAAATATAAAAAAATAATGTAATGCTTTGCATAAGCTTTTACATGTGTTTTGTATCTGTAATTTCACATTGACAAAGTAAATTTGTTTTTTAGTTTGTTTTTTTTTTTTTACGCCTAAACATCAATCAGCAATATGCACGCAAAAAAGGGTATAATGAACAGCTAAATGGATTGACTGCGGAAAATCAGTCTGTTTGTGTAAAAATAAATTATTGCAAAAGTGTAAATGACTTGTGTTTGTCATGAAAATATTTTACAAAAATTAGCCAATATGCATTGATCCATCTTCCCTTTTGTTGCACTCACAATTTTGGCACAACTTTCTCACTCAGAAGAGATTTGCAAGCATGAAGGAGAAGGTGGGTCTACCTGCTTCTTGTAATGAATCAAATTAGGTACATTTGATTTACCTCATTTGATAATCAATTTGAAATCATTTATGCACTATTTTATCTTTATACAAGTAAGTTTGACAACCAGAAAGTATAAAAATAAATTTTTTAAACAAGCAAAAATATGCTAATATGGTAATGTGCTATTGATGACACTCCTTTAGCCTATTTAAAGTTACATTCCAATGTAAATAATACATTAAAATAAATGTATGTGTCCTTCAAGTGTTTCTCAATTAAGTATACATTGCTGAAGTGTTTTTAAATAGGGTGCAACTGAAATCTGTATTATTTTTTCCTAAATCCTGTGTTTTTCATTTTATTGTATTTTTTTGGAATTCCATGTTTTACAGTTTAATTTAATTTCATCATCAAAATAGTGTCTAATCAAACAAATTCCAAAAACTATTAACAAATGAAATTCCAATAACTTTTCAACATACCATTGCATTGATTTACCAAAAGTTTTATTCCATACAACAGCACTCTTGCTTGTGATGTTGCTTAATTTGTATTATTAATAATAACAATAATAATAATATTAAGCATAATTATTATTACTACAGTGAATATTACATTTTACTAAGCAGTTTTAATATATTTCTTTCGCAGTTTCTTCAATTTTAGTCATCTAGCTTATTTTGAATCAAGATGATTGTTTTGTGTTTTTACCTGAGATTTTATTTAGATGTGTGTTTTTGGTGGAAACTTCACAAGTCTGGTTAAACAGTTCACTACATGGCCCAGTGTGATCATTATAGCGCAAATGCTGTGATCTAATATTATAAATATATAGTTTGCATGTGGTCCTGCTTCAGAGTGGATAAGTGCTCTGCTACTTCTCATATTTCATATAACACAGGCTCAGTGCCCATGCTTCTGTAGAGTTTGGAATTATGAGCAATATTTACACATTCACTCTAAAGCACGAAGCGCATTTGGAATCAATCTACCTATCTATCAATCTATCTATCTATATATCTATCTATCTATCTATCTATCTATCTATCTATCTATCTATCTATCTATCTATCAATCAATCAATCAATCAATCAATCAATCAATCTATCTATCTATCTATCTATCTGTCTATCTGTCTGTCTGTCTACAGTATATATATATATATATATATATATATATATATATATATATATATATATACTGTATATATATATATATACACTGTATGTACACTCACCTAAAGGATTATTAGGAACACCATACTAATACTGTGTTTGACCCCCTTTCGCCTTCAGAACTGCCTTAATTCTACGTGGCATTGATTCAACAAGGTGCTGAAAGCATTCTTTAGAAATGTTGGCCCATATTGATAGGATAGCATCTTGCAGTTGATGGAGATTTGTGGGATGCACATCCAGGGCACGAAGCTCCCGTTCCACCACATCCCAAAGATGCTTTATTGGGTTGAGATCTGGTGACTGTGGGGGCCATTTTAGTACAGTGAACTCATTGTCATGTTCAAGAAACCAATTTGAAATGATTCGAGCTTTGTGACATGGTGCATTATCCTGCTGGAAGTAGCCATCAGTGGATGGGTACATGGTGGCCATAAAGGGATGGACATGGTCAGAAACAATGCTCAGGTAGGCCGTGGCATTTAAACGATGCCCAATTGGCACTAAGGGGCCTAAAATGTGCCAAGAAAACATCCCCCACACCATTACACCACCACCACCAGCCTGCACAGTGGTAACAAGACATGATGGATCCATGTTCTCATTCTGTTTACGCCAAATTCTGACTCTACCATCTGAATGTCTCAACAGAAATCGAGACTCATCAGACCAGGCAACATTTATCCAGTCTTCAACTGTCCAATTTTGGTGAGCTCTTGCAAATTGTAGCCTCTTTTTCCTATTTGTAGTGGAGATGAGTGGTACCCGGTGGGGTCTTCTGCTGTTGTAGCCCATCCGCCTCAAGGTTGTGCGTGTTGTGGCTTCACAAATGCTTTGCTGCATACCTTGGTTGTAACGAGTGGTTATTTCAGTCAAAGTTGCTCTTCTATCAGCTTGAATCAGTCGGCCCATTCTCTTCTGACCTCTAGCATCAACAAGGCATTCTCGCCCACAGGACTGCCGCATACTGGATGTTTTTCCCTTTTCACACCATTCTTTGTAAACCCTAGAAATGGTTGTGCGTGAAAATCCCAGTAACTGAGCAGATTGTGAAATACTCAGACCGGCCCGTCTGGCACCAACAACCATGCCATGCTCAAAATTGCTTAAATCACCTTTCTTTCCCATTCTGACATTCAGTTTGGAGTTCAGGAGATTGTCTTGACCAGGACCACACCCCTAAATGCATTGAAGCAACTGCCATGTGATTGGTTGATTAGATAATTGCATTAATGAGAAATTGAACAGGTGTTCCTAATAATCCTTTAGGTGAGTGTATAGTTATCTAATGCATTGACATTTATGCATTTTTAAGTGTGGCTCAAATATCCAAATACATTTTGGGGCCACTGCACAGTATATGCAGACATACGTGAATTGAGCTTGATCGCACCTTTATCGATGAGTTGATTGAAGAGAGAGACGTTGGTAAAGAAGAAGAGGTAGGCGAACATTTGACTCTGAATCTCTGAGTGAACCTGGTACTGCTGAAGCAGGTCTGATGTAGTCTGAAACACACTCACCACCCTCCGCACAGCCTCCGGCATAACACACACAGTACACACACATACTCCCACCGCACGTCGACACTGTTCCGATGAAGACTCTGCCCCAAATGGGTTACAGTCTAACAGGCCAGGCAACACAATGTACAAGGTCTGAAAAGTAAACAAAAATCATTTTTTTAAAAGAATAGTTCAACCAAACTTTTTTAAATTCTATCATTTAGTCCCCCTCAGATAGTTCCAAACCTGTTTGACTTGCTTTCTTGTGCATAACACAAGGAGATGTTTTTATGAATATTGTGGTCCATCTTTTCAATACAATTGCATTTTTATGCGAGAACTTGTGGGGTGTTTTTCACATTTGAAACAGCGCAAAAGCACACGTGCCTCTGTGCACAAGCCTCTTTCATGCACTAATGAACGCACAATGGACAACAAGATTTCACTGAAAAGTGATGTAATGTTTATGCGGGAACTTGAGCTGTTAGAACTAAACAATTCAGGTTCAATGCAAATTGCCTTAAACTGTGGGATGTTTCTCACCAAAACGTCTAGTATAGGTTAAGTATGTAACCTCCGTTCCCTGATGGAGGGAACGAGACGTTGTGTCGAAGAAGCGACACTAGGGGTCTCTCTTGAGCGCCGAATATGCTTCTGATCTATGAAAAAAGGCCAATGAGAAGTTGGCAGACAGTATCTGCATACCCCGCCCCCGGAGATACGGGTATAAAGGTGGGGAAATACGTCTAGTTCATTCAGGATTTTTCTGAGGAGCCGGAAATGGTCCGGCCACAACAGTTGCTCAGCGACGTGGCCGGAAGGACACAACGTCTCGTTCCCTCCATCAGGGAACGGAGGTTACATACGTAACCTTAGATGTTCCCTATCTTTCGCTTCTTCTTGTGTCGAAGAAGCGACACTAGGGGTCCAATTTAAATCACGGCATGCGCTGAGCCGTGTACATGTACTACTGACACAGGAGCGGTCAGGTATTTTACGTACAAAGACAACCAGCTGTGTCAGACTTTTGTACCCTTCCCCAATGCCCCATAAAAGTCGGTGGAATCCTTCTGGTTACCCTAATCAGGGGAACAAGGCGACACTTGACAACCTGGGAACAGGCCGAGCCTAGCTGGGCCGCTTTTCTCTCTATGTTTCTCGCATAGAGCCAAACGGCTGGGGCCCTTACACGCATTGTGGGAAAGGGGTCTTACCCAGTTTCCTATTCTTTCAGGGGGAAAAGACCCTGCGGAGACCACACCTGCCCAGGAAGGGGGAGGTAAAAGTGGCAAAATACATCACATGGGCCTCTTAGGTCACATGTGGGAAAATGGTGCGGTGGTAGATCCAGCCTCAAGGAGAGGGAGTTGCTACAACACGGCAAACTGAGGGCAGCTGAAACTGCCTAAGGGAGACGCGGGTCCACTCGTAAGGGGACCGTACCATGGAAAATACACACAGGAGGAAGGCCACGCAGGAGTCCTGACCTGTGGAGCACCTATTCCAGTGCAGGGTAGATTTGAGTAACCGCAGTGGATTGGGTCGGTGAATTCCTCCGCTGAAATGCGGACTCACAGGGCTAGAGAGGAGTCATCCAGGGAGCCGAGTTAGTGGGATCTCCTGGGAGAAAAAAGCACACGATTTTACCTTGGCCGAGGGAAAGGGCGCTAGGCGCAAGCAATCCATCAGCGTGTTACCGAGTTCTACCGGCTCGGACCTGAGAAAACACGGGACGAAACTGACTCTACCCTGAGATTGTAAAACCTCACAAGGGTGTTAGGTGTTGCCCAACCCGCTGCTCTGCATATGTCTGCCAGGGAGATGCCTCTGGCCAGTGCCCATAAGAATGCAACACCCCTTGTCGAGTGTGCTCGGACCCGCAAGGGGAGGGGCACGGCCTGGGTGTGATAAGCCAATGTAATGGTGTCAACTACCCAGTTGGAAGGCCTCTGTTTGGAAACAGTGTTCCCTTTCCGCTGTCCACCAAGGCAGACAAAGAGCTGCTCAGAACATCTAGAGCTCTGCGTGCGGTCCAAGTAGATACGCAAAGCATGTACCGGACACAGCAAAGAAGGGCTGGGTCTGCCTCCTCCCGGGGCAGCTTCGCTTGCAGGTTCACAACCTGGACCCTGAGGGGAGTCTTAGGAACCTTAGGAACCTTGGGCACGTAGCCCGGTCGCGGTCTTAGGATCACATGAGTGCCTGCCGGACCGAACTCAGGCAGGTGTCGGCTCCGAAGAAAATTTCTGAATGAACTAGACGTTTTTCCCCACCTTTATACCCGTATGTCCGGGGGCGGGGTATGCAAATACTGTCTGCCAACTTCTCATTAGCCTTTTTTCATAGATCAGAGGCATATTTGGTGCTCAAGAGAGACCCCTAGTGTCGCTTCTTCAACACAACGTCAAAGTGAGCTTGGAATATGTCATACAAGTTCATGGACTACATTTATGATACTTTTGGGTAATTTTGTTAAGCTGTAAAATGAGTCACCACCATTGCAAAGACGGATTGATATATTAATTTACACATCTCCTTTTGTGTTCTGTATGAGAAAGAAAGTCATACAAGTTTAGAGCAACATGAGGGTGATTCAATTATGACAGAATTTTCATTTTTGGAAGAACTATTCTTTTAATACATTAAAAAATTATTTACAAACTTCTGAGATACAAAATAAAGAGGAAGAAGTGAATAATGTTGGTGGAAGGAAAGAAAAAGAAGAAGACAAAAATATAAAGAAGGTGACCACGTGAAAGGAGAAGATCAAGAAAATATCTGGCGTTGTAACATACAAGGAAGCAGCCACACTCACACTGAATAATTCATTTCAAGTAGCCCTGGTAACATATTACTTGGGTGGTGCCAAACATATAACTCAATCCTACCCTTTACCTTGGTGATGTAGTAGACACACTGCTGAAATGTGTACATGATCACTTCCTCTAGTATGGTCATGGCTTCTTCGTTTGCTGATATTGTTGCTGAGAGTAGTGATTCCTTAGACCCAGCTACAATTAATATCAAGGAAAAAAAATCCAATTATAAGAAACAAGCACCAATCTGATAAAATAGATATTAATTTGAAAACACATGTTGTATTTTCTAGAGATCTGTTCCATATGATCAGTGTTTTGGTCATATTTCATGTATAAATTTGGGTTATTTTAAATATGAGTATGGAAGGAAATTCCATGAGATGCATTTTGCAATGAACGTAAGCATGGCAGCTGTGATTGGCAGAAATGTACCTTAAAAAATATAGTGGCCGTGTTTCAGGTTTTACAGGATGTAATTTTAAGGCCTGTATGTTTAACGGTTTACTAACGTTTCTATTAATAAATGATATAATCTTGCTATACTAACATTCTGTAACTATAAAAATGGTTTAGGTTACGTATGTAACCTCTGTTCCCTGATGTCCTTCCACGAGACGTGTGTCGAAGAAGCGACACTAGTGCCCACGAGGACGCAACACTCCTTGTCGAGTGTGCTCGGACTCGCAAGGGGGTGGGTGGGGGGGGGGGGGTTACGGCCTGGGTGCGATAGGCTAATGAAATGCCGTCCACCACCCAATGGGAGAGCCTCTGTTTGGAGACAGCGTTCCCTTTCCGCTGTCCATCGAAGCAGACAAAGAGCTGCTCAGAGCATCTAAATATCTGCGTGCGGTTCAAGTAGATACGCAAAGCAAGTACCGTACACAGCAATGAAGGGGCTGGGTCTGCCTCCTCCCGGGGCAGCGCTTGCCGGTACCTGATCTCTGAAAGGCGTGGTAGGAACCTTGGGCACGTAGCCCGGTCGCGGTCTTAGGATCACATGTGTGTCTGCCAGACCGAACTCCAGGCAGGTGTCACTGATAGAGAACGCCTGCAGGTCCCCGACCCTCTTGATGGAGGCGAGAGCGATCAGCAGGGCCATCTTTAGAGAGAGGATCCTGAGTCCAACTGATTCTAGCGGCTTGAAAGTGGGGGGTCTCTGAAGGCCCGAGAGGACCACTAGCACGTCCGCTACCATATTGAGGTTGCCGGGGATGTGAGTGGCACGCAGCGACTTGAGCGCATGCCGCCTTGGCAATTTATGTATGCCACCACGGTGGTGCTGTCTGATTTGATCAAGACGCGTTTGCCCTGAACTAGCGGGAGAAACCTCCGCAGGGCAAAGAAAACAGTCAGCAACTCCAGGCAGTTGATGTGCTCCATGCTCGTCTCGGGACTCGAGTCTGTAGCCAGTGCTGAAGTGGTCTCATATGCATTAACCCCAGTGGCGCGACCGCGCGGAGGATGCCATATGCCCCAGGAACTTCTGGAAAAGTTTTAAAGGGACCATTGCGCCTGGCCTGAAGGTGGCGAGGCATTTCAGCACTGACTGTGCACGCTCGTTGGTGAGGCGCGCTGATATTAAGACTGAGTCTAACTCCATGACGAGAAAAGAGATGCTCTGAACCGGGGCGAGCTTGCTCTTTTCCCTGTTGACCTGAAGCACTAAACGGCTGAGGAGACGTGAAAGCCGCGACCGCAATGTTGCCATGGTCATGTTCTTGCAGTGAGAACATGAACCATCCACAAACGCTGCCTCGGTGTGATCGCAGCCCAGATACACGAGACAGCACCTGTGGCCGTCTGAAGCGGAGAGCACTCTACCGCATCCAGGAACTACACAGGTGCGAATGTTCCAGACGCATCCTGAAAAGGACGTTCAACGCCGCTGTGTATTGCTTTTTTAGAGGAAAATACTCTTTTAGAGAAATCTCTCTTTTAAACTCTTTTAAGTTTGCGCTGTCGAAGCACCCAGGGGCAAACTGCACTGCTGTGCAGAGAAGGAGAAAGCTGCTGATTTGTGTCGTAGATCCAACAGCAAATCGACCAGAGGTAAGAGTAACAGTTGTGTGTGACTCGCAGCTCGCTGCATGCACGACCATCGGCTCCAAAGAAAATTTCTGAATGAAACAGACGCATTTCCCCACCTTTATACCCATATGTCTGGGGGTGGGACATGCAAATTCTGTCCACCAACTTCTCATTGGCCTTTTTTCATAGATCAGAGGTATATTCGGCACAAGAGAGACCCCTAGTGTCGCTTCTTCGACACAACGTCGAAGTGAGCGACAGAGGGGGAAATGCTTTTCACTTTTAAATATACTGTTAATCATCATATTAACTACAAAAGGCCACATGATGACTTAAAATTCATCAACAGTGGCCCTTCCAAAAGCAATAATTAATACACATGTAGAGTCAGTGCACAGTGTCATTTACCCAAACACAAAACACCATCAAGGTAACACATATGACACTAAAATAATACAATAAACATTAACTCAACTACATGAAATATAACATGACACAACCCAATGTATATAGGTGATTTTCTTTTTTTTCTTTTCTTTTTTTTTGAAGGAGATTTTCTCCCTAATTTGGCATGCCCAATTCCCAATGCACTCTAAGTCCTCGTGGTGGCATAGTGACTCGCCTCAATCCGGGTGGCGGAGGACGTATCTCAGTTGCCTCCGCGTCTGAGACAGTTAATCCGCGATTCTTATCATGTGGCTCGTTGAGCGTGTTACCACGGAGCGCACGTGGAGGCTTACACTATTCTCCGCAGCATCCAGGCATAACTCACCACGTGCCCCACTGAGAGCGAGAACCACATCATACAATATAATAAATTGTTATGACACACATGGACTTCTGGGACTTCTTATTGCTTTTCACCATAATTTAACAATAGTTTACTATAAGAAGTACTGTTAAACATATACATTTTTACAATAAATTATATGGTAAAATCATTATTTTTACATTTAAAAAACAAAACTTTTACAATATTTACCGTAAAATTACATGCATTGTCTTGTTAAACACACTATCATTTCTGATCGTATATGTAACTGCCCGATAAGCAATTCATGTTTATTTACTGTAGCATTTTTACATTCTTTTGCCATTAAAATTATGGACATGTCTTCAGAGGACTTGAAATACAGAGCAGTCTTTTTTGGGGCTTAGTTTTTTAATGGAAAACGTCAGTTTAGACATTCTACCTTACATTTCTTTTTTGTGTTTCACAGAAGAAAGAAGATAATATGGGGTTGTAGTGACACGGGGGTGTATAAATAATTAGAAAATCATTTAAATTTATAATTGTAGTTTTTTTTTTTTTTAGAACTTATACATTTTTGAGTGTATCTTTCAATATGTTGTACCTTTGTCCTCCATGAGCTCAATAGTCTGCATGTATGCGGGTGATTTCTGCTGGATAAAATACAGTATTTCGATGGCATTTGACATCCAGAAGAAAATGAACTGAAGATCAGGAACTAGGTCTGAGATGCTGAGCAGACACAGGGAGGTAGGGTCCTGGCTGTATAGCCACAAAGAAACACACATATTTCCATTCGATTCAATTGCTTGACTCAATGGTAATGCATTCAGAATTGGAGGTGGCCTATTCAGCAATAAATGACCTTTAAATGACACACAAGTGCACGATTGTGCGCATTACAAGGTGGAACATGATACTTACTGCTGAGCTTGCTTCTGTGCCAGTTCCTTTGTCTTTTCCTATGAGACACACATATGGGCAGCGATTAGCGTCACCACATTTTTAATAGCCTAAAGAGGGAGGTATGATACATCTATACCTTTTAAACTCCCCCCTCATTAAACTCATTATTTACCCCACATTTCCTCAGTTGCGTTCTTTTTTTCACTCTTGGTTAATATTCTGGCTGACAGTTGACCATCTATAATTGGATTTTAATGATTAATGATTTTAGAGAGTCATTAAATGCTTCAGCATGGTTTCAGTGGTGCTGGATTAACACAACATTCCAAAAGTACCATTTAATCTAATTTGTTAGTGTTCCAAAAAACAAGAGCAAATATTAGTATTTTTACACAAATACAACAGCCCATTCTGACCATCACATCACTTTGGGTCTTTGTTGATCCTCATTGCGTAAATGCTTTTACTGTGAATTATGTAAAAGAAAAAACACACTTGCATTGTTTTGAAGCAATGATTCTTCATCTAAAATATGCTGCGTCGAAGAAAACTTTCATTGTTGCAGTACACAATAGATATCTAAGTCATTGTTTATGTTGAAGACACAATTTGCAGTGTTGGCCATTCCATCATTGTTTTCGCCCTTTCCAAAACACAATCATTCTTAGTTACATGGGATCTACTAAAAAGTAAGGCTGCCTTCAAGTCATGTTGTAATGAATGTGTTTAGAAGATGAATGCACATGAATTCCACCATGATGTTGTAATTAGTGGGAAACTTAAGATTTTCAATTTCTGAATTGGGGCAAGTCGATTAAAAAATAATGGAGGAAGCAAATAATTAAGATTTAATTGTAAATGATGACTTAACAAATAGTTTATAGACATTTTTTGTATTGCTGATGAAGAATAGAAATAAAGCTTACCAGGAAATAATAGGTATTTAGCTCTTTTTATAAGCTGACCGGCTTGTGTGACAAGCGTTCTCTGTGGCTGCACAAGAATGACAAATTTACACACTAGGTGTAAAATCTAATGTTCATAATTTGCTCTTTATTTTGATGCACTAGCACTAGTCTTTTTTCATGCAATGAAAGTGCCCAACATGACCAAAGTTTTCCAACCGAAATCACTTAAATGAAAAAATTGTAATTATGACATCTGGATGTGTAATTAGGCAGTTTCAACAAGGACTTAAAGGCAGCATAACGATAATAGGAACCAGAGGTGTTGAAGGAAATGTAGTTTGTTAGGTTGCATTGAGTGGGGCAAAATGGTGCAAGTCAGGTTATCTGCTCAAAGAAAAATATGAAACATAGCATAAAAGCCATGTATTGACGACTCTTCTTATACAACAGATTTTTGTCCAATCAAATGCTCTAAATTAGAATGTCCATCCCCCCAATATCACCTGCAACCAACTAGAAAGTAGCAAATTATGGTTCATAGCTGTAAAGTAAATAAAGCCTATTGGCTATTTTAACAAAAGGGCAAGTCATTTGTTAAGTCCCACCTTCAAATTTCATGGGGTTTTTAAACTCATATAAACACAGATTGGAGTATTGACTAGAGTACTAACCCATGCAATGGTTTGAATCCTCTTGGCAATTTTCAGCAATAGTTTACCGAAGCTGCCAGGTGTAAATGCATTAGCTGAGTGCTTGATACTGAGACAAAGCAGATATGCTGGAGTCAGCTTGTGGTCGTCTCCGCTCGGCTCAATGAGTGTCAGCACCCGGTTCACCAGTGCATCCTCGTGAGCCCGCTCAAATTCAAGCGCAAGCTTTCGTTTCTGTGCAATAACAGTTGGAGCCTTTGAGCTGCGCCGAGATGCCACCGGTTCATGTAATACTGCCCCACACATACGACACACCTCTCCCTTCTCTGGCACACCCCCCGAATCACCATCACAAAGTCGTGCCAAGGCTCGAAGTCGTGTTAGAGTTTGGGCAGGAAGAGGTTTTGCACTCAGTGGGTCTTTGTATAGGAAGATGTAATGAGCACCAAAGGACAGTAAATCGCCATGATGTAGCGGAGTGGGCCGCTCTATGCGCATAAAGTTAACCAGCACGTTGCCATGGGCAACAGGTTCTAGAAGTAATCGCTGGTCTGAGGAAGAGCACCGTTGTGGAGCCTGACGTATTCGGCAGTGAAGTGGAAGAACATCTGGAGAGGACAGGCAGATATTCGGCCGTGCTGATGCTGTTTCTTGACCAACTGTGTGTTGTTCCCTGTTCAACAGGTAAACCAGGCAATCCTGAAAAAAAATTATAAAACAAAGCAATAAACAATCTGAAAACTATAGCTGAAGGAATAATGCAAGAGTGGAGAGTAATTCAATTTCGATATCAATGTTTTGGTCATTCTCCTTTTTTAATTGAGAGATTATTACTCACATGTTGGTTGTACCCTTGAAGGAGCAACAAGTGTGGTGATTGGTAAAGAGAGTGTTTAACTCCTCCCCCATCACGTTCTTTATGGATCTCAGTGTCTTGTGCAGAGTGTGTTCTGATTGGCCCAGGGAGGGTGGAGTAGTACCGTTTAGGATCTTCACCAGGCAGGCCCATCAAGTTAAGGCTGGTTTCACTGAGACTGCGGCAAAATGAGGTGCCATGCTGGAGTGTCATTGTTCCTTTTGCTCGGTTTCTCTGAAGCTTCCTTGCTTGAGCATTTATATCTGTCACAAAGAGAAAAACTCATATGAATATTTACAAATAGTTGTATCTCATTGTCTTCAGCCAATACAGGAACTAACCTGCAGGGCTTAAATTATCAAGTGAGGTTACTTAATGAAATTTAATCAAAAGTAGGGCTGGGTATTGACACAGATTTCCTTTAGATTCAATTCCAGTTCAGATCCAATTAATTTTTGTTTCCTGTATGGCATTTCGGTTATAATGTCCATTTTGCTTACATATGAAAGAAAATATCTCTCAGATAATGCTGTTAATTATACAGGGGAAATTCTTAGGAAATTCTAACTTGGGACATTACAAAAATATGAATTTTACACACTCCACACGCAGTGAAATGATCTCTGTGCTAAACTTCTCTGCCACTAGACTACACAATCACTGGTGATTGAAATGTACCAGCCAGTAGCTAATCACAATAGACATTTATAGTTGCATGGCGCAAAATCTTACATGCATTGTAAAGGGTTGCAGCATACAGTAAAAGAACAATCTTGGTATTTAAGAATCAATATCTTGATCGTTCAAATGAATATTGTGATTAATCAGAAAATCTATGTTTTAACCCACCCCCACTCTTAAGCAAACTTAAAGATAATGATTATATGACTAATTTCATCATAAATTGTGTTTAATCTTAATTTGTGCTGTCTTGGTGTACATTTATCATAGACCATGATATGGCCGAAATGAAAACACATAAGAAAATTTCAAACATTGATGCACAATAATGCAGAGCTTGAACAAAAGCTGGTGTGGACATGGACGTAATATGCAAAGCATAATAAAGACAAACATATCAATTCAGCAAGATTAAAATTACTTTCAAAGCTGTTGTCAACATTTATGTCATGTTCCATTCAGCTTTTGACAATTTGCACTGCAGGGATTTAGCCATCACTATACTATATCTTCACCACTAACAGTATATTTATAGCATGCATATGCCAAGAATATATGGCATTACTTCTAACTCCCTTAGTGATTTCATTTTGTTTTATCAATTAACCCAGAAGCATGTCTGAATTATTTGGCGTATCAATTCTAGCGCTTTTGTGCTTTGTTGATCTTACAGCAAAGAGTAAGATGGACTTAATGTAAAATTGGTGACATTTGGAAATGTTGGAGTGATTTTATATGAGCATTTGGAGATCATGGAAGTACTTACCATCTAGTTTTATGAGTATAGCGGTGATCGCTTAAGAATTGCATAGGGGCATGGTAAAGTAAGCATTGGCTGATATACTGTACTTGGAAGGGGAAGAGTACTGCTGTAGAGGGTCATGAAATGAGGGACAATGAGCAATAATTGTATAGGTGTGGTACATGTTGGTATAATGCTGGACAAACAGTAGAAGGGCAACACTTGACTTGCACAAGAAGTAATACAGTTAATTATGGGTCTATAAAATAATGGAGGTGGGGTTGGTGGTTGACACCATACCTGAGGACAGTCCCCACCTTTTAAAATAGTTGCACTGGGCTGTAACATACGCCAGCCCCGAGGGGAGCTCCAATGGCATCTACCATGCCCGCCTCTACTCAGGGTTGAAGATAGCACAGGGGAGTTTGTGTGGTTCCCTGGGCATGGGTAAACACCACAGCACAACATATATAAATCACCAACAAAACCATGTAAATGCACATACATTCATGTTCATTCAATTGAGTAAGCTTTTTTAAAGCAAATTACGATATTATCCACCATTTTCCTTGACTTTCCTAGGAGTTATTGCAGAGGCAGGTTTTCATTTTCTAGTGTGTGTTTTTTTCATAACACTTAACAAATTTACATGCCATTATCTGACAATAGTGAACATATTTTGCTATTTTATAAATCTGCGCAATTTTTTAAGTGGCGATTGCTTAAAGGAATGTTCCAGGTTGAAGTTTTATTCGTCCCTCAGTAATGCACTTACAATGAAAGTGTAAAGGGGACTGAATAATGCATATACCTCAATTTTTGCAAAATTATTTTCACATGACTCATTATCCAGTATGAATTGCATTTTACGATACGGTTTAAGGTTTTGGGTTGGAAGGAAGGTTTTGCTGATTTACAACTCGAATAAGCATTAACCTTAAAACACAGTGGACATTTCACCTTGGAACTGATGCAATACTTTCAATGAACCACAACTAATTCTTTTTTTAAAATGTCACCACAGTCACGTAATTTTCACGAGAACTGTGTTTGCATTGGTAAATACCTCGACACTATCCATGAAGCCCCCAGAAAACATCTGTCACTGAGTAATAATGTGTGTGTGAGCGCAGATTAGCGGTGGTGACTTCACTTGCAAGTGTAATCCCCACCCTTCTCCAACTTTGTTCATCTTCAACCTTCTTATACCCTGATCTTTGTCCCTTCACCTTCTTAACCATATCTGCCCTTTTGATTGAATGTGCAAATAACCCTAACGCGGGGAGCAGCAGAATCTCTTCCCATTATGAGACAGAAGGAAGACACAAAGCCAAGTTGAAGATGAGCACCTTGAACAAGCTAAGGGACTAAGATACTTTGATAAGCTTGTAAAATTTCCTTTAATTAAATGTACTGTTAGCAATTTAACCTGTTTTGCTAACATCCACCAGTTCGCAATCTTCTACCTCGCTCTAAAACCCTGTGATCCAAAGACATGCCAGCAAAACTGAATGCACAAAATGATTCACAGACAGAAAGTGTTTCTGATTGGCTAAAAAAATTGACAAGAACCCCAAAAATAAGCATATATGTACAACATGCACCCCTTGAGAAATGATGCACTACATTGCACTGTACCAGCCCCAAGGAAATATTCCCAAGATTCCAATATGCATTACTTGAGTTGATGATTTTATAAGTCAGACTAACTAGAGTATCTAGTTACACAAAGCAAGGAAAGCTTTTTGGCTGACTGAGTTCTTCTAGAGTGTAGAGTTTAGCGGTGAGGCTGCACATTGCCCTCAGGTGCACACAAACACTCACACACCACATCAGAAAGAACTGCAGTTCAACCTGAGGATAAATTATCCTGAGAAATGTGCATGCTGATTTTGATTTAACTTCTGTTCAGTGTTTTGGCTCAATTGCCACATCAATGGCCACCTTTGTAATTTTGTAATTAAGTACAACAGCATCCAGGCACAAATTGAATGAGAGAGAAAGAAAGAGAGGGACAATTGCATACCAGTGTTATGACTGCTCTGCAATACAATAGCACAAATTAAATAGTGAAACTGAGATCTCAATTCAAATTTTGGAGGCAGGCCATACTAAGGCAGACCCAATCAAGCATTTGTCTCTGGCACCTGCTATCTGTGTGTTGGCATTAGTGAACCTGGGCAGCCCTGAACAATACAAACAATTAATGTAGTAGCATGCAGATGTATGTAGCAGCAGATATCAAAACTCCCATTCTCCAGTGTTTAATACTCCAGTTTAATGTTGACCATGCAGCCTGATCTCATGAAAATTATGTGACTGGCTATATTTTTACAAAATAATACAACGGTGTGCCTTACATATATCGCAGCATTTCCAAGGTCTAACAACTGACTAGTGACATACCTGTCAACATTTGGGTACCAAAATCCGGGAGACCATTGAGTGGCGGGTGGGGAGGGGGGGTGCTGGATGGCAGAAGCAGGCTAAATACATAAAAATTGTGCCGTTGTGATTTAATGTGCTAAGTAACAGAATTTTTCCCATCAGTGCGACACACTTTGCAAAAGGTGTGGGCATTGTCGATATGGCTTCGAGATATGAAATTAAATTCTTCCGTCCAGCTGTTGTTAAATTTACATGGATATTTAATTTTTTTCCTCCCATCTACCAGTGATGCTTCATTCAACTTCCCACGTCTACTGCCTGCGCAGATATCAACAGCGCAACTGAGTTGTAGGTTGCCAGGTTGAGGTCACAAATGGGTTGAAATTTGTATGGTGTCGATTGTGTGAGTAGGATGTGTTTCATACAAGATCTGGCAACTGGACAACCTTGGAATAATATATTGATGTGATTATTCATATAATGAGGATTGGGCCATACAAATTACGCAAGAAATAACAAAAAGGGAGGGGGGTGGGAAATGGGTGTGAAATACGGGAGACTCCAGGAAAAAATTGGAGTGTTGACAGGTATGCTTGTCGATAAGTGTGGTCAACAGCTAACAATTAATATTTTTATTGGTGGTGGTTTTAATGGTAGATGGAATTCTCAAATTAATTGACAGACATAACTTCTTAGAAAGTGTTTTTGCATGATGATAGCTTGATGTGCTTTCCAGAGAATAACAGTCAGGAAATTAAACCCCTCTGCAAGACATTTTTTCTTTTTATGCACTGCTGTTACAGCAAGGCACAGCATCAACAATACGTTTCAAGGTGATCACTGCCGGACATTAAATCCTCTGCTGTAAGTAATGGGGGCCAGTGGTAGCTCAGCGGTTAAGGCTCTGAGTTACTGACCAAAAGGTTTGGTGTTCAAGCCATAGCACCGTCAAGATACCACTGTTGGGCCCTTGAGCAAGGCCCTAACCCTATCTGCTCCAGGGGCGCTGTTTCATGGCTGACCCTGCGCTCTGACCCCCAGCTTAGTTGGGATAAGTGAAAAAACTGCATTTCATTGGCTCTGTACTAGTACTCTGCACAATGACAATAAAGTTGAATCTTAATCTTAATGTACCTGTATTTGAGAGGTGTTGTGGAGAGACTGAAGTCTTTTTCTGATTCTGTCTGACACTGCTTAATGGCTTAATGTCATGAATTAGATGTGCACCTTCATCATTATCTTGCAGTTCTGCACTTTTGAATAATGCACAGTGAGGATCAGCCTGAGACTCAGAAGTTGTCTGATTACATTAAAACAAGCCAATCTGCTTTCAGGATGAGCATAAGTCATGCTGTGTTTTCTTATTTCTTACTTCTCTTACTTTGATGGGAATAAGATGTTACATTTATTTAGCCTTCATTTTTGATGAATCTCCGTTGCAATTCTCTCTGAAGTGCTGCATCTGTATATCCCTTTGAAACATCGGGGTCACGTGAACATAACGAAGCCTAATTATACATTATTATCCTTAACAACGACTTGATGACTAGTCGTTCGAACAACTGACTAACTTGTAGATTATGGAAATTAGTAGTTTTGTACATCCCTACTTGTAATCACGACAGGCATGCCAAATACCCAATAAAAGTGAACTGTGCTAGATATGCAAATGATCATATATTCATATGTGATTTCCACTTTTTAAGACACTCGCAGAATCAAATGTGTTTGTTTTTGTAGTCAGAACAGGACAAAAACACTTGAAAAGGTGGTTTGAGATCTGATTCAAATCAGTTTTTTGTTATTGTGTCTCAGTCTTAATGGTCAGATCAGATTTCATGTGTTTTTTCCTGGTTAGTTACGCACAACGGGTTGTTACGTCAGGTGTTGAGAAAACACGACATATACTGCGTTCAAAACAGCATAAAAGATGTCTTCGCAGGGAACTTCCAAGAGAAAATAATAATGACAGCCATGCTGTATTATCAGTCCAAACTGAATTTTCAATAAAAATAACTCAAAAAGTTGGTTCAAAATAACTTTCAAGAATGCAGATATTGGCTTTACCCACCCAAAGAGATGTGCAAAGTATGCTAACCCACACTGGTTGCGAGCCACCACAATGCAATAAGGTATTGAATGTCTCTTGCTTAACTTCAGTACCTGCAGAAACAGCAGCAACAAACATTGCATATGCCATCTTTCCTGTTTTTTACACTGTCAGTGACGAATGTGTTCGTGGATACTGCCCTTATATTTATATAAAATATAATCAATGGCTAAACATCCATTTCTAAACTCTAACGCATGGTAAACCTATGCAAGTTTGCGTCATTACTATGGCAACTAATGTGGATGTGCTATCAAAAGCAACTGCAAGAATCAGATCTGGACACATATAACATGCAGTGTGAACAAAGCCCATGTCTCTGATCTAAACCAACCCCGTCCCTTCAACGACATGCTATTTAAAACAGGTCATCAAACCCAAACACGCATGTGATATTAGCCAATTTTTTGATTGTTTAAAATCCATGGGCTGCACCTCACTGAATTCAGCGATATCTGTCAGGCAGTAGGGACATTTTATGCATGGTCTTTTCCTATTTCAACTGAATAGGTACAGTAATATGATCACATGACAATTAATTGTCAATTAATTAGTTTATGCATTACCTGCAGTCACTGTGTCCTTCTCTTTTGATGCCAGCTCCTCCACCTCAGCTCTCCGCCTCAACTCAAAGCGGCGAGAGTACCCCTCCTTAGGCTTCCACAAGTCCTGCAGAAGAAGAGGTTTTTCATTGTTCCCTAGTGCCCGAAGGCACTCAGTCCTCCACCGTCGGTCTGGTCCCTCAAACCGACCAATGACATCACATAGCACATAGCTACAGGCCGAAACCTTGTTTAGTGAATAGCGCTCGAGTGCCTCTTTGATCAGCTCTTGCGCACTGGAACGAGGTGTGGCAAGAACACTTTTGTAGTTCGCACCAGCACTAATTTCATCACCAAATACCTTCAGCACACCTGGCGCTGATGTCTGGGTGGAAAGCTCAGCCGGATCATCCCGTACCTGCTCAGGTAGGTCAGTCACAGATCGACGGTCACGATAACTCAATGTCCGGTACAGAACCTGAGTAAATGTGCGACTCTGTCGCTTTAAGCGGTTCTTGGATGGCAGAGACATGCTGGCACATGAGGAACCGTAGAACATGTTGCTGGAACTTGCATTGGCTGAAAAACTCCTAAAACTGAGAAAACAGTGAATTGTAACAAATGTCAACACAAAGAACATACAAATCTTTTGAATTCTGTTCCCAACTATACAAATGAGATGGGAAACTAGATGGGAAAGATAATAAGACACACAATAAGATTGATACAGTAAGCTTGTCATCTAATTTAATTTCTTAGATATTTTGTAATCACACACACAGAATCAGAGTATAATGGCACAGAGAGAGCCAGCCAGACAAAAATAGACAGGATGGGCAAGGCTGAATTTTAATGTAAAGCAAACAGGGATGTTGCCAAGTATCTGGTGGAAAATATGGCTTGATGGAAGCTTAGTAAAAAACAGTTCTGGGCAACTATGATAAATACAAAATATGAAATAGCCCACTGAAAAACAATAGCACTCACATTGCTATTTCAATATTCATTCAAAACATTTGCTCTTTGGATTAACTTGATTCAATCATGGAGAGCGATTTCACAAGCTTACGTTTTGTTTTTTATTTACTTTTTATTAAAATTAGTCTAATCTTAATATAACCACATCAAGAACAGGGAACCTAATTAAATTTAGCAAACCTAACTAAATAAGACTTGTTAAATGAACTCAAATGAATCTCTTTCCATTATTAACTAGCTACAGTGAATGCTAGCATGCTAGATGTATGCTAATGGGAAACAATATGCTATTATTATTAGCAAAGCAATTGCTTAACGAGTGAATCAATATATCTCATTCACAATGTTCACATGTCCTCAACCTAAGCTCAAGCCTCGAACTTCACCTTGATGGTAACCCCAAAACTCCAGAAACTCTTCAACATCTCAACACATCTTTTACAGTCATCTTGAACAAAGACACATTATGTATATCATTTTTATAATAGTTTTAAAACATATTTTTTACATTTTCTCTCACTATGTGGAAAACGGAACAGCTACCTCCCAGAAATGAAAAATTACATATCCTTACCTAGGCACAGATCAATGCGAAGAAGAGGGTACATCTGCATCTGTAACTGTTGTTACCTTGTTCTTTTAGCAGGCAGCAGTTTTTCTCAGTGTGCGCTTGTCTTTCAAGAGTTTATCATAAAATGCAGAGCAGACCAGTCCAAAATTAAGATGTATGAAAAGCATTGCCTTCATGAATGTTACACTGAATCAAGATTTATCCGATGTCCATGCTGCATATATTAATGAGAGCCAGGGACGTCACAAGGATTGGAAGACAGGGGGGGCTTAGCCCCCAGGGTATTTGTAACTTGCGTTTGCAAAATCTTTGCACTCACATCTAGAGCTACCATTATGTCAACAACCAGTCAAGAAACAAAGATGTTAACAAGTAAAACGTGACAGACATATCCTCTTCTTCCATTTCTACTCTGTTAAAGAAAAGTTACTGTAATGTTGCTTTTAGACACATCAAAGCTGCATGGGGGAATTTACTTAGGCCAGACTTTGCTCCTGATGAGTTATTCTATAAGCAATGATTAAATGCTATCTGTCTGCTCATGTAAATGTATGATAAAGTAATAGCATACTATATCTAATTCCTCTCTATAAGATAAGTTGTCCACAGAATGCTATTTAATTACTCTAATTACTGTAACTGCGCTGTGGATTGGTTCAATCAGAGTGTAATTTCACTGTGTAGTTTGGCTTGCATACAGTTTAACCCAAGAACCAGAATTTTAAGGTCATAGTGAAATTTGACAACACAGGTTTGAGCGTTTCTCAAATAAAGATGATTTATTCTGCCAAATGATGTATACAATGTATGATATAAATCAACAACAAAAAGGCAGTATTCAAATAAAGGAATTCTATGGGGATTGATATTGTTTTATATGCCTATTACAGAGATAGGTTATATTATTGGCAAAGAATAAAGTCAAGTCAAGTCAATTTTATTTGTATAGCGCCTTTCACAACACACATCGTTTCAAAGCAGCTATACAGAAGTTCAGCATTAACAGACGATAAAAATGTAATGTCTATAAAGTCGATAAATCATCATCCTTGTGCAGGGCTCCAAACTGCGACTAAAAATGGTCGCATTTGTGACCAAATAAATTTATTTGCGAGTGTAATTTCTGTCAAGGTCGCCATTGGCGACAGTAAAAATTTACTCCCTTTGATTTTAAAAAAGATTAATAAAGAGTTGTCATTAGCTTGATAAGTTAACCATTTCTTGTATTTTGCTTGTTCACTCTAGCTAGACTACAGTTTTCCATAGCAAACCAAAATATCCCCTTTCCTTTACCTCAAGAAAACGTAGCTAAAGGTAAGCAGGTAATTAAAAACAACTTACAATTTCACTCTGTATCACGAAACTTACAATCTTCCTTTCACCATTAGCGTGTGTATCGGGGTGTGTGTGTGTGTGTGTGTGTGTGTGTGTGTGTGTGTGTGTGTGGGCGGGAGGGTGCATAGCGAGTTCAACTTCAGACCAAACTAGAGTACCGACGAGACGAGATGAATCCTCCAGTTACTTGCAGCGCTCCGGTCTGCAACGCTCTGAAAGCTGCCGCAGTTCACACCAATGCAACGAGACGGTGCGGTGCATCGCACAACGACTCTTTGTACTTCTGTCCAACTTCCGACTTTTCGGCTATTTTTTGTAGCTGTATATATATAATTTGTTGCGTCTAATTCTAAATATGAATGAGGATACGGTTATTGATAAATCGAATTGTTATTGTTGTTCTTATTATCATTTAGGGGGGCTTAGGGACATTTTGGGGTAGCTTCAGCCCCCCTAAAATAGGCCTAACGACGTCCCTGATGAGAGCTCCCAGATGCAGATGTCCCAGGCAAGCATAAAACAAACTCTACAACCTTGGCTATGACTCTGAAGTCGATGGTCTTGCTCTCAAGCTCACAAAAAATGTCTGTCCATCTCTCAGACATGGCCATCTTGTTCATGTTCCACTCAGTGATGCCATAACAATGTTTTTTGCGCAAGCCACTCATCAAAGTGCAGAGCAATTTGAGAGCGGGGATTCTGGAGTAGAAGTGTCCGAGCCTGCTCTGAATGTCTTTCCACTCTGGGATGTCTCTCAGTAGGGCCAACTCAAGTTTTCCTGTGTTCTCCAATGAGCGGCTCCAATTTTGTAGGTATTCAACTGATGCTGAACAAATGTTTCTCACTGCACAAAATAAATCATCTGCTGGCATGTCACCAGATTTAACCAGGCATCAAACTGCTTTTTAATGTCAGAGGGTATGAATGATTCCTCCAGCCTGGCCTGCAAGACATTTCTCAAGTCATGAATGTGCAAAGCCACTTCTGTTGCTGATATGTGGTCTTGCTCTACTATCTCCAGTGCCAGGTTGAAAGTGGCTGTTTGCTTGAGTGTGAATCCTATCAAAAGTTTAGTGCAATGTCTCTTTGGCCATTTTACTTGAGAAAGAATTTATGCACAGACCATTGAAAATCTGTAGTATTCTTTCAAGAGCTGGAACAAGAGAGAGGAAATGTGTGTTGCCATGCTGCAGTAATTTCTTATAGTCCAGCTGCACATAAATGAGTATGTTTCATATGACAGCTTTAGATTTGGGTGAGCAGAAGAAAATTTCGGCTCATTTATGATTTCTTGATCATTTTTACAGTGAATGTTGCATGCACCTTGTCAGATTTGGAACTTTGCTTCACAAAAAAATCGCTAACACTTGGTGTGGCACACTTACTTTAAACAGCATCCACATGCTTGTTTGTATGAATGGCCTCCATGGGCGATGTAAAAGCGGCCTCATGGGCGATGTAAAAGTGTGCTCAACAAATCTCACAACTCACTTTGCGAGGCGCTGTCTGTGACAAATTTTGTTTTAGAAATGTAAACTGTTTTTGAAGATCCTAATTAAATGTACATGCATGCTTCCTTGACATTTTTCTAGCTGCAATTTCATCTGTTTGCTCTTTCAAAATGACTCTTCAATCAGTTGATTGGACTGGATGTCTATTGATAGGGGATTGTGATTGGATAGTTTAATCAAACCATGTACTTAAAATAACACTGTGTGATTTTATTGGTTTTATAAACCATATCCTTGGCTACCTTTGAATAGAATAATCATGTGACTGAGAAAGCCATGAAGGAGATAGAGAAATGTTAGGAGAGGGGAAATATGGGACTGTCCCGGGAAAAACGGGAGGTCTGGCCACCCTACATGAAAGCATGCTGGGAATTAGAAATCCCCTGCCCAGTTTCAGTTAGCCACACCAAACAAAAATATCCATGTTGTCCCAACACAAATACATTAAGTAACAACTCAGTTAATTTAACTTCACTTGGTTACGTTAATTTTTAAATAATATAACTAACTGAGGATTCAGAAAATTCAGGATACAGTTGTTGTGCGATCGATCCTATATATAGATAGATAGAAAGATAGACAAAGGCCAGAGACACTGCAGTGAGTGTTTCCACTGCTGCAAACATCTAATATGTGTGTGTGTGTGTGTGTGTGTGTGTGTGTGTGTGTGTGTGTGTGTGTGTGTGTGTGTGTGTGTGTGTGAGTGAGTGTGTGTGAGTGAGTGAGAGAAAGAGAGAGAGAGAGAGAGAGAGAGAGAGAGAGAGAGAGAGAATGCATCAGCTAAAATCCCAACTACTCGGCAGTCTGAACGGAGACCATCTGCTCGAGCATGGAAAATGTTCACCGTAAACTCGTGAAGCTTGTTCACAAACTGAATGGTGCGATTTATTTACATTATCTATAGCCTAAACCTACAGGTACAGTGTAGCCTTTAATCGTAATTTTAATTTGCAAATAAACCGTTATGAGCAAATTAATGGTAGAGTGAATTAAATTATTTAACATTCAGAATAATTTTCACACAACAACGTGTCACAGCACTTTAATGACTACTAATATTAATAAGCTAATGCACACAAAGATCATTTAGACAAAGTTTCTTATTTGTACTTCAGAAAATACATACAAAAACGCCAGACACAAGGTTGCAAAATAGTTCTTACCTGTCTGACACGTTTTATTCACCCCCGTGATGAAAGTAGTGCTCATTTGGTGGCATTACAAGCGTCTCCTCTCGCGCTTAGGGCTACTGCGGGTTTCCACTAGCAACGGCGCGAGCCAACAAAGGCACCTGCTCACGTGTCTTAATCCGCTTGTCCGCCTTAACACGGCTCCGCCAGCCAGTCTCAGAGCGCTGATCCCTCAAAAGCCGTTCGCTTGACTCTTATTATTGACATTTGCCAGTATATCTGCTTGTGCATATGTTAAACTAGCTATGTGGGCCGGTGAGATACAGTTTTAGGTCCGCCTAGTCACTGTCATGGAATGCGACATTAATGTCTACCTGTACAGAAATAGTGAGGTGTCAGACACATTATTATAGAGGCCCCTCCTCGAATATACTTTAGTCAGCTATACAAGTGCTTTTCCCCAAAACTCACATATTTGTGTTTATAAGGTTATACTCACGCTTAATGCAGTAACGGGGCTAATTCCGGTATGCTCTGCCAGTTATTTCCAGCTGTATTCCCCATTGTTTCAAATCAATAAACTGTCGAAACATGTTGTTAGACATCCACAGTGCTGTTTTATTTTTTTACCGCTACTCTTGGGCAGTGGTAAGAGCTGTTTATCCATTTCCCCTTCTTTTATTTGCCCGTCTCTACTGGCTACACTGTAGTCTACATGCTTCGGCTTCTGCATTCCCTGAGCCGACTGCTCCCGGAGAAAGACGAACCGGGAACTAACAGCCCTCTCGTATTTCTGCTCTAGGAAGGAATCATCCGATTAAAATTACATTCTTAATTGGATATTTTCAGGAAAAAAATATGCATGTTTTCTTAAAATAATAATATTAATAATAATAATTATTATTATTATTATATATATATATACACAGTGCATCCGGAAAGTATTCACAGCGCTTCACTTTTTCCACATTTTATGTTACAGCCTTATTCCAAAATATATTAACTTAATTATTTCCCTCAAAACAATACCCCATAATGACAACGTGAAAGAAGTTTGTTTGAAATCTTTGCAAATTTATTAAAAATAAAAAACGAAAAAAAATCACATGTACATAAGTATTCACAGCCTTTGCTCAATACTTTGTTGAAGCACCTTTGGCACCAATTACAGCCTGTATGATGCTACAAGCTTGGCACACCTATTTTTGGGCAGTTTCTCCCATTCTTTGCAGGACATCTCAAGTAGCCGCAGACCGGTCAGAGTGCCCATGCTGACCCCTGTCCATAACCGAAAGCACCTATAATGGGCATGTTTGCGTCAGAACTGGACCATGGAGCAATGGAAGAAGGTGGCTTGGTCTGATGAATCATGTTTTCTTTTAGATCATGTGGACAGCTGGATGTGCATTGTTTACCTAAGAGATGGCAGCAGGATACTCCATGTGAATAAGGCAGGCCAGAGGAGGCAGTGTGACGCTATGGGCAATGTTCTGCTGGAAAACCTTGGGTGCTGACATTCATGTGGATGTTACTTTGACACGTACCACCTACCTAAGGATTGTTGCGGACCACGTACACCCCTTCATGTCAACATTATGCTCTGATGACAGTGGCCCCTTTCAGCATAATGCACCCTGCCACACTGCAAAAATTGTTCAGGAATTGTTTGAGGAACATGACAAAGAGTTCAAGGTGTTGACTTGGACTCCAAATTCCCCAGATCTAAATCCGATTGAGCATCTATGGGATGTGCTGGACCAACAAGTCCAATACATGGAAGCCCCACCTCACAGTTTACAGGACTTAAAGGATCTGATGGTGCCAGATACCACAGGACATCTTCAGAGGTCTTGTGGAGTCCATGCCTCAACAGGTCAGAGCTGTTTTGGCAGCATGAGGGGGACCTACATGATATTATGCAGGTGGTTTTAATGTTGTGGCAGATCAGTGAGTATGTATGTATATATATATATATATATATATATATATATATATATATATATATATATATATATATATATATATATATATATATATATATATATATATATATGTGTGTGTGTGTGTGTGTGTGTGTGTGTGTATGTATGTGTGTGTGTGTGTGTGTGTGTGTGTGTGTGTGTGTTTTATTTAGCTGTGAATCTAGTTTTTGAGTCTGTTCAGCTTGTAAAGCTAAATTATTTTATATTACCAAATAACTATGTTATTACTATTGTATTACTATATATTACAAATAATCAGCAAGTGGCAACAATGAAGTGAAACCAAACTAGAATTCAAGTGTGGGCGACATCTGGTGGTGTGGAGTTTGAGCTGCAGTCTATTTTATTAAAACATTTAATACAGATGAATAGTCATGTTATTTTATGTTATCATTTCCTTTGATGACATGACATTTAACTGGAATCAAAGATTTTCTCTTACACAATTTTTGTTATTGTAGTCCATTTTTAAGATTTATGCATTTCAACTTGAATCGTGTAATCTTTAATTAATTTTAATTTATAATAGATCCTAAAATAATGTTTTTTATTTTTATTTTATTTGGTTACCACCTAGTAAGTCTACAAATTCAATTCAATTTGAATATTTGTTATGAAATTAAAATGAAAAAATCTTAAAAATATTATTATTGTTGTATTTTTGTGTAGATTGCTGTCCATTAAAATGATGACAAAGTTTGATATTTAACTTTGATATATAAATGTATCTATTAAAATAATTTTAATATATATATTTTTAGCAACATTAAATGTAGAAATTGTCCTGCAGGAAATAAATGAATAAATAATCAGGTTGTTAATCATGTATAACCTTTACATGATTGAGTATTTATTGGTCAACCCACAAACAGGAGGAAGTTTCCTGAAGTACAAGCATTGGTATTAAATATCTTACAATAGTCTTGTAGAATACAAAAATCAGGGCGATACAAACATTGTAGCAAAATCACAATCACAAATACCTTCACATGAAAGGTACAAAAGACACATTTTTATGCAGAGTAAATCAGCAAAACAACCAACTATGCAAAGCCTTGAACTGTTCTGAAACACACCCAAACAAGAAAAGGCACAAATGATATTTACAGTGAGGTCAGGGTTACATTTCAAGTGGATTCAGTTACAACCAGTTTCATACTGAATTTAGATCTAGAGAAGATGCTTTTAGATCAGAATGAGTTAAATTTGGTTTTTAATCATGAATCTCATTGAGAGATTTTCTCATTTATGAGATTTTCTCATAAAATCGTCCAACATCAAGGATTGTGGACAGTACAGTTTAGCATAATATTGTGTAGGTCCCCCTCGTGCCACCAAAACATCATCAACCCCCGTCTCAGAATAGCATTCTGAGATTATATTCTTCTCACCACAATTGTACAGAGATGTTTTTTGTTTTTTGCACTATTCTGGCTGAATTCTAGAGACTGTTGTGTGTAAAAATCCCAGGAGATCAGCAGTTACAGAAATACTCAAACCAGCCCGTCTGGCACCAACAATCATGCCACGCTCCAAATCACTAAGATAATTTATTTTCCCCATTCTGATGGTTAATGTGAACATTAATTGAAACTCCTGACCCATATCTGCATGATTGCAAGGATTATTGTTGGTGCCAGATGGGCTGGTTTGAGTATTTCTTTAACTGCTGATCTCCTGGGATTTTCACGCACAATAGTCTCTAGAATTTACTCAGAATGGTGCCAAAAACAAAAAAACATCCAGTTAGCGGCAGTTCTGCGGATGGAAACTCCTTGTTGTTGAAAGAGATCAACAGAGAATGGCCAGATTGGTTCCAACTGACAAAGTCTACGTTAACTCAGATTACCGCTCTGTACAATTGTGGTCAGAAGAATAGTATCTCAGAATGCTATCCTGAGATGTGGGTTGGCACTGTTTTGGTGGCACGTGGGGGACCTACACAATATCAGGCAGGTGGTTTTAATGTTGTGGCTGATCAGTGTAATTACAGTACATTCACAGTTATTTAGTGTGCATCCTTGCCACTGAAAAACCAACAAATCCTTAAGCATCATATGAGTTTCAATATATTCTGTGGTTATACTAAATTAAAGGTCAATAGAAAAATCTACATTTACATTAACTTCAGGCTGAGTGGCAGTAAAAGCTGTATCATGGTGTGTAAACTTTACCAGGAGGAACTTCCAATTCATAATGCAGCAACTGGGTTAAAGACAGTAACAAGTAAACACATTTGTCAAGAACAAGAATGCACCAAACAAAGATAAAGAGAAAAAAGCAGTCTACAAATAAAAAATAGTCTCAATACTTAATGCACTCAAAAAATATTTAGATAGTCATAATAGTCATTTGTTTTATGATTGACACATTTCAATTTAATAACAAACTCGCTTCCAATTAAATTGTGTCATTTTGAACTAAATAAAAATTATCTTAATATTTTAGGGTTATTCTTAATTTTATTTTGTTTAAGATTACTCAGTTAAATTTGATGGATTTTGTTATGAAATTGAAATGTGTAAAGATAAAAAAAGTAGTTAAAATAATTTATAATTATTTAAAAAAATTGTTTAATACATCAAAAATATTCTACATTTGTGTTCAATGTATGAATTTTGAAGTATTGCACATGAAAATATTGTAGTTAATCATCTTCACAGCAATGATATAACACTTTACTGGTTCAGCATCTATAGAAAGTTGTATCATGGGTGCTGATCATAGAACAGTGTTTGCATAAGAACAAATTATGGGCAGAAGCAATTTCTAAAGATGAGTTCAATCTAAAACCTCATTAAATTTGGTCCAGCAAGCACGCAATATATTGTCTTGACTTAACAATGAGAATGCAAGCAGCCCTTCCTATTATCAGAAGCCTTTTAAGGGAGGAAAATTTGCCCCTGACAGTGTTGCAACACTAGATCTCTAGAAAATTTAGCGACACATGCTTTTTAAATCTTTGAATATGTCTCTTACCAAAAACTGGACATTCTGTCCAATACACTGTTTGCATGAGTGAAAAAAATCTAATTTCCTTTCCACTTAGAATGTCTTAAAGATATATTCCAGGTTCAATATGAGGTAAACTCAGTCGACAGCATATGTGGCATAATATTGATAGCCAGAAAATATTATTTAGACAAATTTTCTAAAAAAACAAAAACAAAAAAAAACAATGGAAGTGAATGGGGGCCATTTAAAACGTTAAAATACTCACAGTTTCAAAAGTATAGCCACACGACATTAACAATATGCATGTTAAAATGATTTTAGTGTGATAAAATCACTTACTAAACTTTTCTGTGTAAAGTAATAGCCAATTTTACAACTTCGTTGCCATGATGATGTAATGTCAAAAAACTCTAAAACCTTATAACAACTGTAAAATTTACAATTTAAACAACTATACAGCTCAAACAACACATGACTTTTAACAGAAGAATTAATGTAAAATCCCCTTTTATCCCAATTTTGAATTCCCAATTCCCACAATTTAGTAGGTCCTCCTGGTGGCGCAGTTACTCAACTCAATCCAGGTGGTGGAGGACAAGTCTCAAGTTGCCTCCGCTTCTGAGAAAGTCAATCCATGCATTTTATCACATGGCTTGTTGTGCATGACACCGCGGAGACTCTGCATGTGGGGGCTCATGCTACTCTGCGTGATCCACGCACAACTTACCACATGCCCCATTGAAAGCGAGAACCACTAATCTCGACCACAAGGAGGTTACCATATGTGACTCTACCCTCCCTAGCAACTGGGCCAATTTGCTTAGGAGACCTGGCTGAATGTAAGTGCTTTTATTAAATTACAAAGTTCACATTTTTGCCTTTCAACCCTCAACAAATTGGCTCCATTCACTTCCAGTTTAATTGCCTCACTGTAACATCCATTTTTGCTTTTTTTAAAGAAAAGGAGGGACGAGTCGAAATTAATTCAACATAATGCGACAAATGCTGTTGACTGAGCTTATCTTGTATTGAACCCAGAATATTCCTTTAACAACTTAAAATCAAATACTGTATGCTTCTTGTTCAATATTTAACCTTATTAAATCAGAAATATGTCTACCAATTATAATCTGGTGTAAATAATTTATATTAAAATGTACTTAAATATAAAAAGAATCACTAAATCTACAAAGCATTTGACATATCCTTATGCCAAGTGAAATTATCCTAAATATCAACAAAATATCAACATTATTGCGCATTTGTGACTATGTACTGTACATACTGTATATGTTTGTGTGTACACATGGATTACATGATACTTGTAACCGCTATTGATCAGACACATTCTCTATTCATAATACATTAAATGTTAGTTCATTTTAGATGTAAAGCAATAATAAATACACATTAAGAAAATGTTGATACATTAGGTCCAGTTACCATTAAGAGTTTGTTATTCTTATATGAAGGCCATACAAATTTAAATACTTTTTTAATGTACATTAGTTTAGAAACTCGAGACAATAACCTTGACCTGATCAACTCTTTGCCCTGATCACAGATCTTTTGTTATTGTAGACAAAATACAAGTTAACTACATTTTTCAAGTGCATTTAATAGTTAAACAGTTATTTAAATATGTATGGCCTGAGAGAGCACAACAAAAATGGAATGTTTAAGAAATGTTAATGGAACCGGCAAGTGAGGTAAACCTGAGAGCAAAAGCTTTGGCTGATCGGTCCAATAACAGATGGCTAATGGACAAACTTTTAGTCATGAAGAGTGGTAAACAATGATGAAGCTGAAATGGTACTAAAACTAATGCAGATTATAGCTATCCCACAGTAGGTTTCCACCAACTTCAAGTGACAGTATTAAAATGAAAATATCATATACTCACGCTTTTGCCATTCCAAACCCATTTTCTTTGGAACACAAATTAGATATTTTCATTTGTGTTTCTTTTATTTGGCTTTTTTGGTCATTTTTGAATCTCAACAGCCACAGTGCCCATCCACTTTTATTCAGTGTAAAAGAACAGACTGGACATTCTGCTAAACATCCAATTTTGTGTTACACAGAGAAAAACAACCTAGTCTCATAGAACTACATTTTTGAAAACTGACTTTTACATGCCTCTTTCTATGTTTTATCATTTTCCTGGTGAAATGTAAATTAGAGGCTCTACAACAACTGTGTTTTATTCAATTTCACACAATCAGCTGATAATGACTATATAAACTCGTATTTTTTGCACTATTACTGACACTATGATATGTTATGATATCAAAATACTTACTATATTGCATCATTTAAAAAATGATACATTTTAATGCTTGTACTGTATATGCTTGTTTCCGCAGTAGCTCCCCTGATAGAGCTGGCATGAAAGTCAGCAGATCTAGACCAGTCAAACATGCAAGCTGACACGTGAGATGGAAGTCTCATAGAGGCAACGCGAAATGGAGTGGTTGCTTCAGAAAATGTCCTTTTCATGTGCATTTGCATTTATAAAACACTATCGGTTGCTTTAAGAACACCATTGGGTGGTTTAGCTCAAAGTTTTAGGTTATGGAGGTAAATTTTACTCATTAAAACCTCAAATTACAACACCATTTCACTTGGTTTTGGCACACCCCGCTAGACATTTAACTGGGAAACTGCAGCAAACCATGTTCTGAAGCACATAATTTCACTTTGCAAAAACCATGGTAGAAGTTCATGAGATCAGGCTGGACAAAAACATGGGTCTGGAATGACATGCAGGTGAGTTAATGATAACATCATTTTTATTTCTGAGTGAACTTTGGAGGTTTATCATAAGTGTAGACGTGATCAGTATTCTGTCAAAATGTAATTTGTACTCCTGTTCGCAAAAAAAAATTAAGGATAAATTGCAGACAATTTTAGTGGATCTTTGTTTTTTAACCCATAACATACAGTACTGTGCAAAAGTCTTAGGCACATAAGATTTTTCACAAAAACATTTGTCTTTACATGGTTATTTTTATCTTCTGCTTTAGTGTGTATATCTTCTGCTTTAGTAAATATAGATTTTAGATTTTCTTTTGTGAATAGAATAGAATAGAATAGAGGAACAGGGAGCCCAGCAGCAGATGGCCTGGGCCCCCACAGAGCCCCCCCCCCCCCCCCCCCCCCCCCCACTGAACATCGAGTCAGTCTGGGATTACATGAAGAGACAGAAGTAATTGAGACAGCCTAAACACATAGAAGTTCTGTGGCGAATTATCCAAGATGCTTGAAACATCCTATCTGCCAAGAACCTTAAAAAACTGTGTCCAGGTGTATATAGGAGAATTGGTGCTGTTTTGATAACAAGGGTGGTCACACAAAATATTAATGTAGCTTTTATTTATGTTTATTGCACTTTGTACAATGTTAATTGATCAATCAAAACTATTTTTCACAAGTGCCTAAAACTTTTGAACACAGTAAAATGGGCATTTGTTGAAAGTTCAACACAAGTCTCCTTATACTCAATCAAGACCAGTTTAATATGGTATGGGTTGAAAAACGATGATCCTATTATTCAAGCCATGAAATCAGACAAGCTGTCTGGGCAAAGACTTGCCTGGACATTGTCATTAAGCACTTGTGGCAGTTCCCAAAGATATTACACATCCAGAAATGTGACAGTATTTCACTCTGTACACTATAACTATAGCCAGTTAAAGCCTAGAGTTTTGTTAGTGTTAGGGGTTTACAGTAATATAAACGTATTCCTTTTCTGTTATGGACAGATGCAAGAATATCCCCGCATTGGCAGTGGCATAAGTTTAAAAATACTACAGAAATACCCTTTAACTGTAGTCTCTACAGTACTTTTACAAATATCTGGCAGTGATTTTACATTTTCTCAGTAGTAGCTATAAAAAACTGTAAACTTTCATTTCATATGTCCAAAGAATTTTCCAGAAACACTTGCGCTCTGGATCCTCTATCAGTTTGGATTACACACAGCATCCGGTCAAAAATGACCCCTGCTGTCTGTAGTCTGAAAAATTTGCAATTTTTGTTGTATGTGCTAGTTAGAGACCTATTAATGAGTCTTAAAAATATTGGTCAAAATGTTGGCTAGCAAAAAGAACAGACAAAAAAAAAAAACTTTATCTGTCATTATAAATTAAATCATATTGTTTCTACAGTAGTAACATTTTTAGCAATTTAGTTTCAACTGGAAAATCTACAATGAATTTGTGGGTGGGTGTATGCTTGTGTGTGTCACCGGGCCATACTAGCTGGTTGATTGACAGGCATGTACAGGTACTTCCAGATGGCATAGTAATGGATGCCTGCTCCCATGGCAACAAAGATGTGCCATATAGCGTGAGCAAAGGGAACTATTCCATCGCTTTTAAAGAACACCATGCCTAATATGTAACATCCACCACCAGCTACCAGCTCACACAAACCTGACCTGTCTGCCTATAAAGGAAACAGAGTGACAAAAGAGAGAAATTAGATTCTACTTGATTGTAATTTTGTTTCCGTTTATATATGGGTACATTTTCTTACCATAGAGAGGATGACAAGGGCTGGAAAAATGCCCATTGTTATGTAACAAATCAGCTCTACAACTTTAAACCTAAAACATAGAAAACATGAAGCATATTGATCTCGACCAAACAAGCTTTGCAAAAAGGTTCTAAATTTTAACATTAGTTAATGCATTTTGCATTATGAACTAACTTAGATTTAGTTAACGGCTAGATTTAGCCATTAGTTCATGTTATTTCGAAAAGCATTAAATAACAGTAACGGGCAATTTCACATTCAAGAGGTTGACATTTATTAAAAATAAAAAGTTTTCAGATTTTTCCTTTTTGTTGTAAGAAGGTCACGTTAAAACTGACTTGGAGACTTTTTACCGGGACTTCATTGTTTATTTTTGGTATTTTCAAATGCCTTTATGTACAGTACAGATTTTACTGATTTAGCCTTGCTCCAGACCCAGACTTTCAATAGTAAAATCCATTATAAACACACAGATTTTTAAAATGAAAAAAATAAAAATCTAAACAAGTGAAATTAACACAAAAAATTTAAATACTTATTGTATGAAATTTATTTCTAGCTAATTAAAACAAATTACAAAATTACACAGTTGTGGCATCATTTCTACCACACTAAATACTCTTGCCACTAAAAAAGTTTTTTTCTTTTTTTTTCATAATTTAGTGTACTTGTTATCCTAGTTTACAAAATGTCTGCGAAGAGCACGCTTGAGATGAAACATGAGGCAAGTGAAGTTTGAATAAATCAAAGGAAATTTTATGTAAATGTCAATTTGTGAGTGGAATATTTTTATTGGGTATAATTTCCAATCAAACAGTAATTTTGACAAATTACGCAAAAAGTGGGAAAAAATATTATTTAATTGAATGTGTTTACGATAAATAAAATGCTAGCTACAATATAGCATTAGCCTTTACCAGACAGAAAGGTCAGCCATTTATTTCAAACACATTAAACAATGTCATTTCCACTACTGAATTCCATTAAACACAATACAGAACTTGAGATGTACTTGAAATGACAATGTAGTGGGACTCTTAATGACTTAAAAAATGTCACATCTCCTGGATTGTATGTACATACACTCTTGGACATTGTTAGTAGACAATACAATAAGATTTGTGAGAGTGTGAAAAAGTTTTAACGACACTTGCCATGGTGCCCAAAGTTGAAGAAACACCCTAACATATACAATTTTAATGTTAAAATGTATTTATCAATACCTCTCATGAAAGAAGAATACGTAGGACGTTCCTCCAGAGGCCATCACCCAGACAACCCAACGCATGTGGGCAGCCCATGGACAAAGCTCCCGCAGTGTGAGCCTGCCATAAATCAATTGGATTCTTAATTAACAATAATGAATATCAAACTACGAATGTCCCACCATCATGGGTTTAATTCTTAGGTAACGCTAATACTAATAAATATAAATGCTGAAATCCCCTCAATTCCCTTTGGATCAAAGTGTGTGCCAATTAAGTGCCAAGTGTTCAACTGGAATTCTTTCCCCAAGAAGTAACAAAGAGGGAAATTGAAATATTAACAAAATCAAATATTTTCTATCCCACTTTAAAATTTGTAAAAAATAAAATAACATTTTATCTAAAAGTACAACAACATATGTTAAAATAGTATTTATTTAAATATGTCAGGTGGGCAAAGAGTGCAAAGTTTTGAGTAAAGGGCAAAACATTTTAAATCAAGTGTATACAAGTGAGTAAAAAATTTTTGTAAGTTTAAGCAACACATCTATATATTTTAACTCTTGAGGTAACAGAATATCATCTGTATTTCTGCTAAAAAAAAAAAAACCCAGTTTCACACATCTTCATGCTAACAAACTGTAAGAAATTGGCCCATTTGAACCCTTGGTCTTTAGATTATCACCATGTCCACCACACTCACAACTTTTAACTGTATCTTTTTCTTGGAACTCTAAACACAAATCCATTAAATCCATAAAGCTAAGTGAAAATTAATTTCCTAAATTCAATGGTAGGAACATTCACTCAATACATACGCTCACCAAGGCGTGTAGGATGCAGCGATGAAGAAATAGATCACCATTCTGTCGCACATGTGGAAGCAGTGCTCAACGGATCTAAAAAGTATGACTTGCTTAGATCACACTTCTCAAGTACACATGTAAGTGATAAGGCAATAGTTTACCCAAAAATGAGATGCAGAATTTTAGTTTCAGTCACCATTCACATTGTAAAGGTGAATGATGACTTAGGCTGACATTCTGCCTAATATCTCTTTTTATGTTCCAAGGAAGAATGAAAGTCATACGGGTTTGGAATAACATGGGAGTGGAAAATTTATGATGTAAAATGTCCTTTTTTGGGTGGACTCTATTCCTTTAAAAAATTATGATAAAATACAGTATGGCTGGTGTGTAAGGCATTACCGGAGATGACTCTTTTTCCAGGAGACCATGTGGAAAACTGTGGATATGATGAATAGGCTTGATAGCCCCGCCCCGTAAAGCCATGCTGAAATCTCCTCCCAATGGTCATCAGATAAAAAGTACAACAAGACCCCGCCCACAATACTGGGAATGATCCAGAGCTGAGAAAGAATAGAAAAAAAAAATACAGTCACACATCAAAGACATGTATTATCTGTTGTATTGGTATTACAGGCAAACATTTATAGTATATGGCAAAAGACACTGCATACTGTATATTTAATGTTCATGTTCATTATAAAAACAAGCTATGCATAACTCACTGCATGTGTGGCGCAGTTAGCAGCATGTTCATATTCTGTTGGCTGGTATCTCTTATTAGATGGTACACGATTGTTCATAAATCTAGGGGGGAAAAAAGTTAGAAAATAAAGGATAAAGCCATTTATAAACTGAAAAAGGTCATTTTTTTCATGCATGTGTGCCTATGGCACCAGAATTTCATGGTGTTGCTCTTGACATTCATTTTGGATTAATTTGTTTCACCAAGTGAATTTGTTGAAATTTTTATTTCAATAAATTATGTCTTTCTATAATGTACCATATACTGTAAACATAAGTTTTGGTTTATGGCTAAATATATCCATACAGATCTGTGTGTATATCACTAATTGTGTACCTTTTGCCTCCATATTTTTTTCCCCCCAAAGTCTGAGTATTGAGACAATTCGTTGAAATTAGTCAGCTTACTGTCATTTTAATTTCACAAATAAATGCAATCAGAAGACGAGTTAATGCAATCAAAAGGGAAAAGTTGTCCTTCTTATAGGACTGTAATATTGGTCCAGATGTTGTGCCTATTGCAGGTTGGCATCGGTTCTGACCCGACAGCAAATCCTCATGGCCCTGTTCAAGCTGGCAACCTGCACCAAGTAGTGGGTGAAACTTTCTGTCTTAGTATAAGGAATATCCATTGATGTGTATATGCTGTGTACACAGCTATTAATAAAAACAGATGCAGTTTAATATAAGGGTTTACGTAGGAGACATTCCTGATTTTCAATAGCCTATTCTGAACAATCATATTCTAAAGCATCGCCATCACAACTGCATTATGTATTATACATTATGAGGTAGAGGGTTAGATTTTAAGTGTTCAAAAGCATTAAACAAATAGTTCTGATAGTTTATTGTCTTGAAGTGTAAAACATTCTGAGACTGTCATTTAGCCGACTCTTTTCGTCTACTACACAGGGTAAGGCTAATTTACGTTTGTATAAAGAAAAGGCAATTATTTAGCATTAACAATGTATTTTTTAGTTTGGAAATTTGTAATTTTTTTATTTAATGCTTGTGGCACGGTGGAGGGCGGGGCCGGGTCGTGACTCAACACGCCCAGCCCGGTATTAGGCTAATTAAACCTCCGAGAGGGTTAAAGGCCGATTGCGGACGACATGCGGGAGAGAGAGATCCTTACGGACATGTCCGTTGTCTTATGTGTTTGTATTTTGAGTTCCTCATTAAACCTATTATTTTATATGTCAAGCCTGTTTCTCGCCTCTTCCTTGCCCGTGAAAATGAACTGTTCTACAATGCTTTTTTTGTTTGTTAATTTTTTTAACACAGGGAAGCTTTTTTTCAAAAGTAAGCTTAACAATCACACTGAAGCTAGTATTGTGTATTTATTTTTTATTATTATTATTTAAAACATCTTTGTGCATAGAAAAAAAATATATTTGCATTAATGCCAATTTCCAGGACAAAACGTGTTTCCAATACAGTTTTCCATGACATTTGAAGTATCCACATAGAGTTTATGTGCTAGAATTAAACGGAAAAATATTATGTCTACACTTGTGAAATTTTAGCGATAATTTGTATTTCCATCAGCTATATCTGTAAACTTTTTGATACTAAACTTGAAAGGAAACATTAACTAAACATCTTTACAAAATACATAAAAAAATAAACATAAACATCTTTACAAGATATTTCAGTGGACAAAAACCTTCAGAAAACATGAGTTGTGGATCAGCTTTATAGTGGACGTCATAAAGAGACAGTCTCCCTCATAGCCTCGTTTTCATAAACATCAAAAATCAAACATGGCACTGCTGTGAATAAAGTCTGTTCAGTTAGTGATTAACTCTGCAATCAAACAAACAGGTTACAGCTCAACTTCAGTTCAGTTTATGAAAAGGAATGATTCACTGCAAATCAGACATCACTATTGTAAAAAGAGATGAACCAATCCCCTGGCAAGATCAAGTTCAATATGGTTATCATTATCTCTTGATTTGCATTGCTTGGTTGTACATTAGGCAAAGTTGTGTTGGTGGTAGAAGAGGTGTAGAAATGTAAGATCAATAGAGGTGTTCAGGTTGTAGCCCAAAAACCCAGAACATAACTATAATTTGAGCCATAGGTTCCATCTTGATTTTTATAATGGAACTTTTGGATTTATGAGTAAAACTTGGATGTTTTGTTCTACAACATAAATTACCCACATTCATACTTCAAATGTGAATTTTGAAGATGGCGTGATTTAAAAAAAAAAAATGTTGCAAACAAGTTGCTAGATAAGGACTACAACAATTTTTTATTTGATCTGGCATGCACACTCACATGCTTGTTATAAATTTAGTCCTTATTTAGCATCATGCATTTTTTTAAACATAGCGGATTAAAAATTCATGTTTGAGTTATGACTGTCTAATTTAAGTTGTAAAACAAAATGTTCAAGTATCTTCGAGTAATATTTACCACAGATCTTATTACACTCATAAATTGTCTTGCCTATTATAAACCTATTGGAAATTTCCAATGGAACCCATGGCGAATTAAACTTCCGAGTTCGCCTACAAATTTATGTCACACCATTAGCTCTACAGCTTCAGCATGGCATTCATAACAGCCAGTGTCACACAAACACAGATTTTACAGCACATAAATAATGTAATGAATTCACCAACATTGTCACCAGCCCACAACCTACATTGTATATAATTTCAACACCATTTCAGTGCATTCTCTGTACAGTTCTGAAGCACTGTATATCAGATATTGATCAAATAAGTGCATTCTTTTATTTACAAAATATATTTTTATCTAAGTCAAATGATCACTGATAACTGATAATGGCTGATAACTTTTACAGTTTGCTGGAGGTAGACAGTAACCATGGAGAACCACAGCAGAGGAGTCTGCCATTCTTTAAAACACATCTCTCCACTGTGCTGATGTCACTGTTGGCATGGAAACATATGAGACTGTGTAGGAAAAGGGAATAGGTTGTGTGTTTTTGCCTCATGCTCTTTTTTCTTCCATTTTACTAGAGAAGTAGCATCCATTGAAACCTAGTCTACTCTAAAAATGTAGAACAATTAAGTAGTTCTAAGTTGTAGCTTTGCAATAGAGGAACTTAAGATGAATAAACCACCTAGTGATACAGAAAATTATTATAATAATTATGCATAATGTTAATGTCAAATTTAAAAGCATGATAGTGTTAGCAACATTCAACATTTTACCAGTGTTCAGGAAAAACAGCATCTTGGTCAAACAAAACAGATTTTAATTTTTGATGTGCTTTTTATTGATCACATCCATATATAACCTGCATTTGTCCTAATTTCTACTGTTAGTAACCCAGATGAAATGGCCTATATTTGATGTAGTGCTGATCAAAATGATCACTGACACAACCAACACACAATAGCTAAAACTCACACAATCACAAACAAATGAATAATCCTGTTTACTTTGATGTTCCACAAATACTTTACAAATTTAAGGTCATAACCATGAACTAAAAATTATTCTGACATTTGCCAAATAGTTTCACATTTATTGTTTATCACATTAAAATCACATTGTGTCTATAAAATGTAATATATATATATATATATATATATATATATATATATATATATATATATATATATATATATATATATATATATAAAACAAAAAAGGTCGGTACACCATCACTCAGATGTGTACGCTATAGTTGCATCCACCATGCACATCCTCACGATGCCAGATTATAGACGGACGTGATCCAGATGTTAACTTGCACCATAAAACGGCTTGCCATACTCGTTCACTGCATCTCCTGAGTTTTAAACCCTCAGATTGGTTTTAAATGGTCCGAGTAAACGTTTACATCTGAATACAAACACCGTCGTGACTATTCTCCGACGATAAGTGTGAAAAACAATGTCCCTTTCTACCACCCCTCCCATGCGCATCAGTCAATGCTTACGCAAACCTGTTCAGTGCACATCGAGTTTTGATTAAATAATAGTAATATAATAAAACGCATTTGAAGCAACGGTCTTAATTTGAAACGTTTAACGCGCGAGTCGATACTGTTACATCCATGAAAAAAGAAAAAAAAAACAGTACAGCGTTCGTCTTTTCTTTTGTGGTGTGACACCCACGCAACAAAGCTAGATTTTAGACGAATAGAATAAACGCGTTTTGCATTTTGAGCATGCTATGATATACAAAACTATGGATAGCGACTTCAGTTCTCAATTCTTTTGACTGTCCAAATGAGGCACATTTACTCACCTTACAAGTTTCATTTAAAACGCGTCAAATCCAACAATAGCGCGCGTTACGTAAGAAATGTTGTTTTCAAACCAAAGCGTACGTACAGCTCGCCTTCCCCGATAAAAGCATCGATAAAAACAAACCCTCTGAACGAAAAATTTGAGAGTGGAAAAATAGGACGCTTCACTCAAGGCGAGCAATAATCCGGAAGTACAGAGCGTGTAACGGTCTCAGAGGAACCCGGTCTTCCTGAGCGGATCGTTTGAAGAGAACGAACGATGCACGCGCAATTGCGTGGTCGTTTCTTGACTAGGCAGCCCACACTCAAATGTTAGTCACACAAAAGTACATTTATGCTTTGGTTTTGTGTGACAGCAAGGTTTGTAAATAGACAGTTTTAGAACATGATATATTTGATGGTACGTTCCGATTGGTTTAAAAGAGCTAGGTGCAAGCTTATTCCTGCAAACAAATAACATGTATGCTAGAACCCTTTCCTGCATTGTTACTAGCTCCATGACCTGACAGTAATTTTCAGAAACATGGGTCCATTGTTACAAGAATGCATCACTTCAAATCCACAGGGCAATAAATGACACAGAAAACAGGTATACACATTTTATTGGAACGGCATAAGACATTTACATTACAATAGACCATTTTCATTGGAAGTGTATACATAACTTGGTAACAGCAGTCATGGTTGCATTAAATTGCAGCATATTAAAGCAGCACATCAACCCACAAAGACAAGGCCAATGGCAGTTCTTCTGGAAGAAGGCACCTAATGAGTGAATAAATAAAAAATAAAAAAAAAACACCTGCACCAGCTATTTTCATAGCATTGGTAAAAATTTGCAAACAGAATAAGGAATATGTGCGGACTCAAACCATGGAGCACGTGGGGTCTTTGTGTTGGTAGAATAGGATTTAACTGTGAAAAAGCGTCTCTCCTCTCTGCACTGCATCATTGCAGTTGAGACCTTCAACATTATTGCCAGTTAAAGCTGATTAGGGGGGTGGGGGGGCATGGAAAATGTACTATATATACAGTATATACACACACATGCATAAAAAATCGCTCTACAAAACAAAAAGTAAGGAGGCTCAGACTTAATTTTATAATGAGCTGCTGCAAGGCAGCATTCATTGGAGATGTAAGAAAAGTATTTATTGGAAATCATCTGCGGCTCAATAGAATAAGTGTCTTCAAATGCACCCCGAAAAAAGAAAAAGTCCTCTCACTTAACTGCTTTTATTTTCAACCAACTTAAAATGTGGGAATATAAGGCAACCTTTCTGACATGTTGTGCCATTTTTTATTTTCCTCGTCAATGGCTGTGCTGGACCCCATGCATGTATTCATCAGCTGAATGGGAGGCTAATCACTATTAAAGTTTGACCAGACTCGTGCTGCGTTTACAAGCCATTTGCGCAATCACAAGATGATCAACTATTTAGCCCTTTTCAGTAAATCGCACCTGCAAAATACTAAAACTTTATTTCCAGGTTTAATTTATATTTTGAATAGATTTTATCAGATTATGTTTTCTCTTTTAATCTTTTAATGTAATTTTGAGTGTGACCATGGTTGAAGGAGGGTGTGTACCAGTATGCTGGGTTGGAAATCTCAAGGAGTAATACTGGTGATTTCCTTATCACATCATGAGTTGTTCTGAAAGCAAAAAGAAACAAATGAAACAAGGAATATAGGTTGTCATCCGCACAGCCTATTTGAAGCAAAGCATGCTTCAAATGGCATTCATGTGCTGCACGAGTCACATTTTCACTTTTTGTTTAGCCTCCCATTCAGCTTATGAAAACACACTGCATGATCATGAAGAAGGATTACATCAATATGTAGACTGGAATGCAGGTGCGTAATTTATATAAATAAAATAGTCTACTTCTCTCTCACCGTTGCCAGTGATTACACCTCACCGTGCCAATGCTGGCACACCTGCCACGACCCCTGAACTAAGACATAAACTGAACAAGTTTTACAGACATGTGACACACCAGACCGACATCAAAGAACTAGCACTGACTAAAGCATACTGTGGGGTCGGCTCACGTCACCTGTGTCTGAGTCAAAACGTTGCTCTTGAACACACAGCAAAGACGACACCAGACAGCCAACTAGCATGGCCGTTCTGCACCTGCATGAGAGGAAATATCTTTCCATACCAGTAGGTGGCAGTAGTCTTTATTCGTTACTCAAAACGGGAAACCGGAAGTGCTAGTGACTGCTGGGATACAAAACATAAAGAAAGCAGTGCATAGATCTGTGTGCATGAATAAAAAGTTTTTTCTGCCATTTGCTGACTTGGTACATGTCTTGTCTCTGTATACAATTTAGGGATTTCAGTGTACATGAAATAATTTCGACTTGGAAGCTCATATTTACAGTTAAACTGCTCAAGCAGTTGCCTGAAACCATGCTTTTCAACTGTATATACTGGGACCTGTTCCATACAGATGAACTCTGCCACTGCCCTGTTCAATCTCTTTGCCTCATTTAAAGTGCTTTCATATTTTCTTTGCTGCTCAAAAACTGTTGCTATGGTAGGCTGTCTCCCACTCAGCTGGTTGCTGATGCTATGAGAGAACAAATCCATAATGAGGTTTTATCGTGGAAAATGAGAACAAAATAAATACTATAAATTGCACCAATACTAGAGAACAACATTGTAACGTACACATTAGCTCTAAGTCAGCTAGCTCGTTCTCTTAATTTCACTTTAATACATATATTTTATTGAGGACTTGTACTGTACTTATACACAAGACATTCATTAAATAACCTACACTGTTGCAAACCTGTCAGAATTCTTTGAAGAGGTCTTGGTGCCTGTCAGACAAATGCATCCCTAAATTTGAGGTGTTACCTCCTTAGCTTGGTACTGTCTATGAGCACCATTTGCAAATGGGCTTGTTTACATCTTTGGCTTTGCCCTGCTCATTCGCTTCATAAGCTAAGTATTTCCATAATGCACTCCTACTGTTCTATTTTTCTAACAGCGCGGGACTCTGAGCTTGTGTGCCTTCCATTGTAACTAATGCTGTCTGAATCCCGGCCTTCTGGTGTCCCTGCAGGGACTTTTTTTAAAATGTAAAAATACACCATTTTCATTATAGAGTACAGAATGCTCAGATACTTGCAGTTTTTCATTATTACCGAATGCTAACTTAATTAACTCAGAACCATTTTTGAACCTGGAATTTTTGACCTACAGCAGGCCTCCCTGCCACAAACAACCAACAGTACAACACAAGCCAAACAGCTCAGGGATAAACTATGCCAGTTTGTGCAGGAAATATAATATAAAATAAAAGTGTGCATGACATATTTACAATACAATTTACAATATACACATCGGTTTAAATTGTTTTGCCATAAAACATTATATGTGTGTAAACTGTCTGTCAGAGGCTTCTAATCCATGGTTCTGGCCCTCTGAATACTTGAAAATGCAGTTGTCAACCTCATGCTGGAAATGTGGCAGTAAATGTGGGGGCAACTTCCACATTCTGTGCTCAAGGTTTTTGCAATAGGCAGTGATGTCATCATTGGTGGATCATCAATCATTGGGGCATCAAAATAAACTTTATTTAGTTGACCTGCAACTGGAAGCATGCTTCTAAAACAACCAGGCCAATTTAACTGGTACACTTGTGTGAAATCACCATGCAACAACTGCTTTATCCAGTACAATGAGCTAGTAGCTAACAGCTAGTGGTTGTGTTATTGTTTTGGTCAGTTTGATGTTACGGCAGTAGAGGCGGCACAACTATGACGATCATCCTATAATCCCACCCACGTTGAGGGGCACTAAACTGCAGTGGAAATGCAAGCTCAGAAAAGTAAAGCGAGTAGAGTTGAGGTGAGTCGAACCATAACGTGCAGTGGAAAAGTGCCATTAGGTGCGTGAGAAGTGCCCGACAAGACAGCCACATCTATGGCAGGTGCTACAGGAAGTGTGGGGGGAAATGTCACCAGAGTCTCTGGACAAACTGACAGCTAGAATGCCAAAGATCTGCAAAGCTGTCATTGCTGCACGTGGAGGATTTATTGAAGGATTTCTACAATTTTTTTCAAATTGTAATAGTAATTGTTCACATTATTAATGTCCTGAATATACTTTTTGATCAGTTGAATGCCATTTTGATGAATAAAAGTACCAATTTCTTTCTATAAGATTAAGATCTGTACATTATTCCAAATTTGTAGCTGCCTGTGTGTGTGTGTGTGTGTGTGTGTGTGTATTTATATATATATATATATATATATATATATATATATATATATATATATATAACATATTTGGCTTTGGACAATATTTTTAAGCCATGATGTATCAGCTCTTTTTGATTTTTGTTTTGGGGCCAGTGAAAATTTTGGTAGGGCAATAAAAGTCTGAAGCACTGGCCCGACCGGGCTAGTAGACAAAACCCTTAGCGTTAAGCCCTGAATGATGAAAGAAGACAATGACATGCAAATATCATATAGTGGATCAGAATTTAAAACAATAATTAAAAAGTGGTAATACCATTCGGCTAACGATAAAAGGGGAAAACATTATATTCAGTAAAACGGTATGGTCGGTAATTGTCGGAAGGGGAAGAATATCAGGGGGAAGAAGGAAAGAAGAATGTATAATATCAAGATTCAGATTGGGCCATACAGGGTTAAATGCAACAATGCATTTAATAGGAAAACATCCAACAGGGTTATGCAGTTGGTGTGAGGTTAAGGAGTCAGTAAAACATGTAATCACCTTTTGCTGACACTTTATGCTTTATGCTTCGCAGAGTTCAGGCGTGTTTCTAAATCACTTTCACCTTTATTAGCAACTGACATATAAGTGCCAGCTTGACATGTCATACATTCTGCTTCCCACGGATCTCAAACTGGATGAAAGCATGGGAATTTTTTGTGCAAATCTTCTGTAAATTTGCACTTTCGTTTGGGCAGTGTTTCCACTCAGCTGTCATTTGTTGCTACTGTCTAGCAACTTTTTGATGCTGAACACAACAGTGCATCACGCATTAGCGGAGAGATTGACAGGCAAGAATTTGGCCAATAGTTGCTGCAAAACCGACTGGTGTGCGAGAAGGCGGGACTTACAAAGAGGTTTTAAAGCAATGCAAATATGCGTGCACACACAATGAAGTATTAGACCATATGCACATAATAATGCAACTAGAGCCGAATCCTAGACATTTTCGAAAATTAAAAAATCCGGCCGGATGCTTTTTTTAAGGTCCAAAAAAAGAGGACATGTACGGGAAAAAGAGGACGTAGGGTCACCCTAATTGTATGGACCAACAGAGCTGAGAAATTCTTCTAAAAATCTTAGTTTGTGTTCAGCCGATGAAAGAAAGTCTTACACGTTTGGGATGGTGAGTAAAAGAGAATTTAAATTTTTGGGTGAACTAACACTTTTAAGCATGCTTAGCAGGACGCAATCGATGAACATCCCTCCTAAGCTCCTTTTATCCTTCTTCACTTCCTGTTTGTTTGCCTTTACTTCCTGTTTGTTTGCCAAGTCCCAAATGACTTGTGTTCTTGGTTAGTTCCCTAAGATTCTGTTATTGTAGCCTTATAAGAGTTTTCATCCTCTGCATCCTGCGCTTCTTCGTATCCTAGTTTTCCGGTTCACTTGCTGTATGATATTATTTCATTACTCACAACCACAATGTCCACTCTCTTAATCTCTTACACAGGTTACATTAATTTCAAGCATACACCTAAACACTTTTTAACACATCTGCTATCTCACACATTATACACCTAACCCACAACTCTTTTATTTGTCTCTGTAATGCATGATGTCATAATGTCAAGCATCCTGCTCTAATGCATCCAAGTCTCCTAGTTTAATACATGCTTCGAATATATGTATTTCAAATCTTACATTTTCAAAGCTTAGCTGTAAATTTAAACAAGATAATGGCATATAAAACAGGATAATGGCATATTAAAATATTCTTCATGTCGTGTTTGTAACATTGGACTTTTGTTTGAACTTTTATTTTGAAGTATAGTTTTAGTTTCTTGTCTTGTCTCTGTGCTCCCGATGATCATTTTAATGTGTTTCTTGTTAATAAAGGCCCAGACATACTCTACGCAAGTATGTGAACACAGACACACCTTGCTATTCAAGCTCTTTTTCATGCGTCGTTACGTTGTGAAATGTGTCAGCGCTCAATTCATAACCCATCGCAAGTGCGCAATTAATTCTCAGTGTTGCCACAAGGGGCGCTAGAGAGAATTGTTTTTTCAGTTTAAATGAATCTTTTCAAAAAATATATACAACTTTTTTGTCTCCAGGACATTCAAACAAACGTGTTTCTTCTCTGTGTCTCTCCCCACTCCTCAACTATCTACTCATCTACCACATACGGGCTCCAACCAAAAACGTAGGCAGCTGACTTGCTTCCTAATCAGTTAATGTCTTATCTGACAACTGTTTTGAATGAATGGAAATCTTAAGGAAACTGGTACCTGAACAGTTTCAAAAGCACCTTATTTTCATTCTACCTCTGTATACAGCCTCTGAAGGCAGCATTTTCCTGGTTTCAGATGCAGTACTGGTTTCGTGGTCACATCTAAAAACATCTATTTCCCTCTTGTGAGCTGAGGTTTGTAACCACCAAAGCAATGCAAGAATGCAAGTAATGTATGTGCAAAACACGTTGGCCATGCGTTGGCCAAGTTCTCGCATCTTGCGTATTTGTGTGAAGCATGTTTCAGGCTTTAGTCTTGTTAACCTCATCTGTTTTCATTTCATGACTTGGTTCTTGTTTTACTTTTTCATTAAAAGTAGCTGCGTTTACATCCTGCTCTCTTGCCTTATCTCTCCTCCAACATTGCAATGATAATATTTAATCAGCTCTGTACAGTAAGTTTCATGTTTTTGGTTACATTTGTATATTCCTCAACCTATGGTTGTCTTTTTGGCAAAAAAAAATGTCTCTCTTGTTACAAAGCTTTGTATTTTCTCACTTTAGTGCCAAGCTGCTTTATAATGGTAATATTCTGCCCAAATTTAGACCTAATTAACAGACCATTTGATACCTCATGCTGGCATGCAGCTCTATAACCCTAGCACGGGTCCTCAAAGATGAACATTTGGTCTCTTATATTTTTCAGTTTTGCGACTTCCGTCTCATTAAGGACCTTGTCCGTTGTCGTCTTCTGCAGTTTTGGGCTCTTGCTTGTCATCATCATATTCACCAGCTCTGCGGTCTTTGAGCTAAAATGTGTTATTATCCTTCAACACCCACTCAACACTTCAACTAATAATATCGGCAACACCTCTACTATTCAAAGTTGGCATCCTTTTCACAACAACTTATGTGCATCTAAATCCATGTGCTTTTCCGTTTTTCCTTTTTATGTGGGGCACAAAATTTAGTTTCGCATACCCACTCGGAAATGTGTTCTTGCACCCCTGAATACAATAGTATATGTATATGGTAATGATATATCAATTTACCATGGCAGTACCATGGTATTTTTTGAAGTACATTGAAGCACCATGCAAATACAGAATGGTACATAAATATGGTAATTGTATATCAAATTACTATGGTATTACCATCTGATACCGTCAGTAATCACATTGTTATTGCCCAGATGTGCTCTCTCTCTCTCTCTCTCTCTCTCTCTCTCTCTCCCTCTCACACACACACACACACACAATTTAGCCTCTGATGATACACTCACCTAAAGGATTATTAGGAACACCATACTAATACTGTGTTTGACCCCCCTTTCGCCTTCAGAACTGCCTTAATTCTACGTGGCATTGATTCAACAAGGTGCGGAAAGCATTCTTTAGAAATGTTGGCCCATATTGATAGGATAGCATCTTGCAGTTGATGGAGATTTGTGGGATGCACATCCAGGGCACGAAGCTCCCGTTCCACCATATCCCAAAGATGCTCTATTGAGTTGAGATCTGGTGACTGTGGGGGCCATTTTAGTACAGTGGACTCATTGTCATGTTCAAGAAACCAATTTGAAATGATTCGAGATTTGTGACATGGTGCATTATCCTGTTGGAAGTAGCCATCAGAGGATGGGTACATGGTGGCCATAAAGGGATGGGCATGGTCAGAAACAATGCTCAGGTAGGCCGAGGCATTTAAACGATGCCCAATTGGCACTAAGGGGCCTAAAGTGTGCCAAGAAAACATCCCCCACACCATTACACCACCACCACCAGCCTGCACAGTGGTAACAAGGCATGATGGATCCATGTTCTCATTCTGTTTACGCCAAATTCTGACTCTACCATCTGAATGTCTCAACAGAAATCGAGACTCATCAGACCAGGCAACATTTTTCCAGTCTTCAACTGTCCAATTTTGGTAAGCTCTTGCAAATTGTAGCCTCTTTTTCCTATTTGTAGTGGAGATGAGTGGTACCCGGTGGGGTCTTCTGCTGTTGTAGCCCATCCGCCTCAAGGTTGTGCGTGTTGTGGCTTCACAAATGCTTTGCTGCATACCTCGGTTGTAACGAGTGGTTATTTCAGTCAAAGTTGCTCTTCTATCAGCTTGAATCAGTCGGCCCATTCTCCTCTGACCTCTAGCATCAACAAGGCATTTTCGCCCACAGGACTGCCGTATACTGGATGTTTTTCCCTTTTCACACCATTCTTTGTAAACCCTAGAAATGGTTGTGCGTGAAAATCCCAGTAACTGAGCAGATTGTGAAATACTCAGACCGGCCCGTCTGGCACCAACAACCATGCCACTCTCAAAATTGCTTAAATCACCTTTCTTTCCCATTCTGACATTCAGTTTGGAGTTCAGGAGATTGTCTTGACCAGGACCACACCCCTAAATGCATTGAAGCAACTGCCATGTGATTGGTTGATTAGATATTTGCATTAATGAGAAATTGAACAGGTGTTCCTAATAATCCTTTAGGTGAGTGTATATACTGTAATTCTATGTCTAGCTGCTGTATTTCTGTATTGTATACATAAATATATAGATGAATCATGGAGTGGTGGTGGCATAGTGGGCTAAAGCACATAGCTGGTAATCAGAAGGTTGCTGGTTAAATCCCCACAGCCAACACCATTGTGTCCTTGAGCAAGGCACTCAACTCCAGGCTGCTCCAGGGGGATTGTCCCTGTAATAAGTGCTTTTAAGTCACTTTGGATTAAAGAGTCTGCCAAATGCATAAATGTAAATGAATAGTATTCTGTATGTACACAGCGTATGTATACAGTATACAGTATATAATGTGCAAATTAAATTGTTTAAATGGGTATTGGTTTGTAGAGGTAGTAGTCTACATCTAAAATATTTTATGTAAAAATAGTGATTTTTCATGTTGAACACGTTTGTAGAAGTAGTAGTATAAATATGAAAAATAAAACGTAAAAATAGTAACTTTAAATATTGAACACATGGGTTTGTAGAAGTAGCATGTCTAAATATGAATTTACATGTTGTTAGTAATTTCAACAGAACTATCATTATATGGTTTTCTATTGTATGTTAACAAGATAATTTTTTTTTAAACCTGTTTGAAATTTTACATTTTAGCCTACTACATTTTACATTAGTTGATCCAGCCATTTGCTCAAATAACATGCTATACAGTGTGTAGTCTATCCAGTAGTGGTGTTGATTTTGTTTCATCTCAGTGACTCAAATCTTCTGAATCTGTTCACCAAAAAGATTAGTTAATTGACCATTTCTGCAAATTACACTTTTTCGCCAGTAGGTTTTGCCAAATGACGTTTTTTTAATACTTTGAGTAAATTGCACAGCTATTCACGATTGGAACAAGTCTAAGAGCCCTTTTATTAAAAAGTGTGTCACAACAAATTCCACCAAGAGACTTCTGCACTGCAGAATGCTTAAGCATCATAAGCATTTCCCAACATATGACAACAAAGCATATCTATCATATCACATTGCGCAACCTCTTCTGAGAATTACTTTTTATCAAGCTATTAAAACAACAACAATACTGTCCTAAAAAAAAACAATTATGAGTTTCCGTATGTCATTGTAAAAAATTGCCTGGGTTAGTGTCTAACTTTTTTCTTGACCAATAGGTTAAGACATTTCTACCTAAGTGATTTTCCTCTCATACTGAATTGCGGTACTTTTATTAACCTGTGTATTTTAAAATATACCTGTATAGCATTTTAAATTTTTTTAATGAATCGGAGCAAATAAGAAAACAATGCCACTAGTGTGACACCAGACTATTTGCAAATGAAATTTTTTTAATGAATCGGAGCAAATAAGAAAACAATGCCACTAGTGTGACACCAGACTTTTTGCAAATGATCAGATGAATGTATTGTATGAATACAATGTATTTATGTGTTGTTGTGACAACTATCAATAGTCCCAAATATAGGTAATCTGAACACCTGGGGAGTGTGCATATTACACACCTAAAGAAAGAAAAAAAAAAAACACTTAATGGATAAAAGCAAATAAAGCAGACCAATAAATATTATTTCTTAAACAATTCCTTCAAATGAGTCTAACAAAAAAGTGCTTGAAAAAACACTCAACTGCCACTTAGATTGTATTCATAACAATTTATTTATATTAATTCCACATTTCTCAATGCATTTTACATGGAAGAGGTCTTTGATGATATCACCAGGGTCAGACATTAGCCAGCTGATGGATCACACAAAATAACAACTGGATTATTCTTTTTTTTGTTTGTTTTTTACATTGTAAAAGAGTTTATACTCCAAAACGTATTCCATTGAATGAGCAGGGTCAGAATCAAAGACAACATTGTCATGATTGTTTGAAATGTTCTCTTCTGCTGTATTCCAGATGGCTGGTTTTAAAGTAACACTTATTAAGCTAAATGAATATCATGGTGCATGGATAAAAAATATTGCTCTGTAGTCTTACACATCTTGCTATGACATAATCTTAAATGATCAAATTATAGCCAACTTCTGTAAGTAGTCTTTTTTTAGTTTGCAGTTACCTGAATAATTGCACTGTCCAATAGGTCAACACACACTCAGCCCTTACAAAATGTATTGTGGTGGTACCATGGTTATCTTTGATATAAAACATGGTACTGTTTGATTACCATGGAATTTACATGGTACTCTACTCTATAAAAACCATATTACCACAGTACCATGCTCATAAAAATGGTAATGTAATAACATGGTACATTTTTGTAAGAGAAATCAAACATACTGTCTCTGAACAGATCTCACACACACACACACACACACACACACAGTTACTATTAGAGCACATTGTTTGGTAATGAGCAGGTGTCTGTAGCATTCCATACTCTACTCTATCAATGATAACTATAACCTACTGTATATGTCATATACACTAATCTTTCCAGCATCTTAAAACTACACTACACAGTCAAACATCCTCTCTCTCTCTCTCTCTCTCTCTCTCTCTCTCTCTCTCTCTCTCTCTCTCTCTCTCTCTCTCTCTCTCTCTCTCTCACATATACCTCTTTAAGTTCAAAGATTTTCTTCATTATATTTCAAGGGTCCAAAAAGGTGAGGATATTTTCAGGGTCATACTGTAAATGGGGTATGCTCTATATTTATTCTGTCCAAAATAACATGTTTTTCAGTAACTTAGCCAGCAGACGACCATAAGATAAAATGTCAAGTCCCCTTTTACATTTAGACTCCAGTTCCAAAAATAATCAAAACATCTTTAAGCTTCCAAACATCATAAACGAACACATGATGTGCCTTTCGGTGCTTTTAGCAGAACCATCAAAAGTCATATTTATCACATTAATCAATATTCAACTCTCACACCACATTTGGTACATACATATACACACATATTTATCTTCTTAAATGACATTTAGAAAGTTTTTCTTACAGGTTCCCTTTAAATTGTGCTTATTTCTGGAAGCAGCATGGTAGCAGTCTGTCTCTGCAGGTTTGGATATATACCAGCAAAATATACCTGCAGTACCTATTCTAAAATGAAAGACTGGTGGAGAATGAAGGGGGTTCCAGTACTATGAGTGACTTTCGTTCAAATTTAGATCTCTGGCTTTAGGACATCCGTATTTAGATATCCATGCTTTAATTTGACATTTTTTATGTTGTTAAGGTTCCATTGCCTGCATTCAAACCGCACTTATTTCTTGTCGAGGTGGCATAATCATCCAGTTAAGTAGTTTTTACTGATCCTCGCTGAGAAACTTGGCTTTAATTCTTTCCAATCCCAATGGAATCTCTGATGTATCACGTGATTTTTAATCTAACATGGCCTCTAACTGGTCAGCAAGATCATCGAACATGCTGCCAATGTCATCCAGGATACTGACTGTGCTCTTTTTGTCCACAGCAGAGCTAAAGAGAGAGAAAATAGAGTAGACATAAAGGGAGAGGTTAAAGGAATAATTTCTTTAATTAATTATTGTATTATTAAAATAATGATCATTATTGTATTACCCTAATATCCATCCAAACAATACTTTCTTTTTTTTTCACATTTAAAAATAATATTAATATATTTTGATCATTGGCAATATGTTTTTTTTTTATATATATATCATGAATATATTTCTTTCATATCGCCCAGGCCTACAGCGCACTTGTAGCCTGACTGCCATTATGCAGCATGCAATTTGTGACTGCCAAGTAAACAGACTAGGACTATTTAACTCATCCATTGGCGGGAGGAAGAAGAGGAGGAGGAGGAAGAGGGAGAATTAATCACTCATTACACACTCTCACCCTCCTTTGTTAACCATATTTAAATTATTTATTTTGGCCTATTTAAGTTTTAAAGTGACCATTACTCACTTATATTTTCTAAGCAAATCTGTTAAATAAGAACATATCTTTCTGTTGCCATTACAATTATGCTTCTCAAAGAAGCCCAATAAAATATTATACTGTGTTATGTGTCATGTAAATTTAGATCTGTGTTTAGACCTAATGTACACCTATCACATTGCATGCACAGACTGTAGAGAGATTGTATTGATTTCAATGCAATTTTTTTCAACACATTTTTTATCCTCTGAAACCATGTGCAGAATGACCAAACTATATTAATATACTTTATTAATGTCCCTTTGTATCTGATAATCTGTAAAAGATGCAAGAACAATACATGTAGTTGCACTTAATGGGTTTAAGAGCGGTTCTTAGCTCTAGTTAGAAAACGATGCTTTTGGGAAACTTTAGGAGACTTTATTCTCAAAAAACGATGACTTTATTCTACAAATCTTAAGATTTATTTATTTTTTTACGTGGCACAAAAACGGCATCATAAATGGCTTAATAAGACTTAGCTCAGTAAGGACTTTAATTTTTTTCCTTTGGTATTGCTAAGTTATGATATCAAAGCCTTTTACTACAGTGCATGACTAGTATTTTAATGTTTGCATAGCATAACCAACAACATTTGTAAACTGTTCCTTCTGTGCAATCAACTGATAGTGTGTTGCACTTATGATGCAAAGGACCAGGGTCCTGAAGAGCACACAAGTTGACATAGAAGCACCACAAAATGATGTCGTTATTTCAGCATTTCCTCTCATGTTTGCTCTATAACACTATCGGTCAGGTTTAGGTAGAAGGTTAAGTGTATGTTGGTTTTGTTGACCACATACAAGCCACACACTGTAAATTTGCAAAAAAGAATGCCTTTGTCACATAATTTTCTTGAGATCAGGCTCATTTAGTACTAAGGACGAAGAATGGCATTTGTCTTTAAACATCTACACATGTACCTGTCCTCCTTTTTAATCTTCTCTTCCACTACTTCCAGAGCAGCAGCCAGGGAGGCACTGGTCTCCTCCAGTCTGAGCTGTGCCACATCCCCTGAAGCACTGCCTCCTGTTTCAGCAATCTTCAATAACCCTTGGCTTTCCAACTCTGTCTTTCCTTCTCCATCTTGTGGCTCTCCCTCTACTTGTGTTTGCCTGGCCACACCTACCTTCCTCCTCCTCATAACCATGGGACCCACCCCGTCCCCTATCTCTGTGACATGACTTCCTTGTGAGAACCCTGAAATCACATCTTGTTCTCCTTCAAACGCTGGATCCAACTGGATCAGACCCGTCTTGTCCATCCTGTCTTGATTCCTCATTTCCTCTTCCTCTCTCTGCTTCTCTACTTCTCTCAGTCTCTTTTGCACAACCTCCACTCCAGGAAGCTCGAATTCAAGAGGACCCGGGATGTCCACTGAGAGACTAGCCATGGATGATCTTGGGGGCTTCACTGGAGCTGAACCTGACCCTGGCGTAGAGGGTGTTTGTGGGGTCTGGGGCGTCTGAGGGCTCTGGGCTGGAGAAGTTGCTGCTCGCAGGGAAAGTATGTTCCCTTCTTGTGGTTTTGGGGTAACTGGACTCAAAGTCTGTGGTGGATACTCCACTTGGAGTTCAGTTCGAGCAGGGCTGAAGGAGGCACTGGATGGGCTGAGAGCATCTGCTTGTGGGGAGCTGGGAGCTCCGATGGTAAGGATCGGCTTGATTTTGACTGGTTTAGGCATTGTGGGAGGCAGACTTGGCTTGGGAGATACTGGAGGAGGGATTTTTTTAACCTCCACTATTAAAAGAAAAAGAAAGCCATGTAATGTACGACTTGCTGAAAATCTCAATTCATCAACCAGGAAATACTACCAAGTCATATTGGAGAATTATAAAAATATGATCATATTGCTGTATATCTTACAGTGAATTACCATTGTCATAATATACAAGGCAAGGCATGACAAGTTTATTTATATAGCACATTTCATCCACTATGGTCAAAGTTTACGTTAAGAAAATACAAGATACATGAAAATACATTTTAAAACCAATTAAGAAAAAGATTAAAACCAATTAAACACTTTACACTATGACTCGTTCACCCATTCACACACACATTCACACACCAATGACAGCAGAGCTGCCATGCAGGCGCTAGCCTGCCATTGGGAGCAACTTGGGGTTCAGTGTCTTGTCCAAGGACACTTCGGCATGTGAGTCATGTGGGCCAGGAATCGAACCACCAACCCTGCGATTAGTGGCCAACCCGCTCTACCACTTGATCCACAGCCGCCCCAAATTTAAATAATTAAAATCTATATACTAATTCAGATATTCAGATTAAAATACACTGCATTGTGACAGAAGAGGAAAGCACTGATTCGATAATACAAAAGTGGCTTTAGAAGTTAATACATTTGGTTTTATTCCCATTTCATAGAGCATAGGCCTATCATTGTCCTATAGTCCACAGCAATCCATTTTGCAATTTAGTTTGTCAATCTGCCTTGTTCTCACAGGAGCCGGGCTTGTGTTCTGTCTGCACTTTAATTTTCATGTATATACATAAGCTTATTTTAGACACTTTTTTGAGAATCTCATAATCGTTTAATCGTTGAAATGTTCTCTTCTGCTGTATTCCAGATGGCTGGTTTTAAAGTAACACTTATTAAGCTAAATGAATAACATAGTGCATGGAACGGCTGCCTGATGAGGAAGGAGATCAAATTGGTGAAGGGCGCTGGGTGCAAGCGGAACACCTGGCCGGTTGTACCGCATTACCGAGTTCTACCTGCTCGGACCTGACAAAACACAGGATGAGACCGACTCAACCCTGAGATTGTAAAATCTTACAAAGGTATTGGGTGTTGCCCAGTCGCTGCTCCGCAGATTTCTGCTAGGGAGGGACCATTGGCCAGTGCCCACAAGGATGCCATACTTCTCGTCGAGTGTGCTCGAACTCGCAAGGGGGTGTGCACGGCCTGAGTTTGGAGATGGCATTCCCTTTCCGCTGTCCGCCGAAGCAGACAAAGCGCTGCTCAGAACCCCTAGAGCTCAGCGTGCGGTCCAAATAGATACGCAAAGCAGATACCGGACACAGCAACGAGAAGGCTGGATCTGCCTCCTCCCTGCTGACTGCAAGTGGTAGGTCATTCAGATCTTCTGCTTCCCGTCCAGGGGCCAGAGGTTTGGGCGCGGATGCAGGTCCTTTCGCGTGGTCGCGAGGAGCGTGAGATACGAGAATCAAGTCTGGGTGGGCCAATAAGAAGTCACCAAGTTGACGTGTTTCTCGTCCTCCCTGCACAGCACCAGTGGAAGAAGGCTCACTGGGGGAAATGCGTATTTGCACAGCACCCGGGGCCAGCTGTGTGCCAATGCGTCTGTCCCGAGAGGGGCTTCTGTCAGGAAGTACTAGAGCGGGCAGTGAGTGTTGTCATGGAAGGTAAAGTGATCTACCTGTGCCATGCCAAATCAACCCCAAATCAGCTGGACCACCTGGGGGTGGAGCCTCCACTCTCCGCTATGCGAAACCTGTCGTGACAGCACATTGGCCGTCGTGTTGCGGTTGCCAGGGATATGAGTGGCGCGCATCGACCTGAGTCGCTGCTGACTCCAAAGGAGGAGATGGCGAGTTGTGACATGACGATAGCGCACGCCGCCTTGGTCATTTAAGTATGCTAGCATCACGGTGCTGTCTGAATGGATCAAGACATGCTTGCCCCAAATCAGTGGGAGAAACCTCCGTAGGGCAAGGAATACAGCCAGCAACTCTAGGCAGTTGATGTGTCAATGCAGCCGGGGTCCTGTACTGGAGCCAGCGGCAGCATGCCCATTGCACACAGTGCCCCAACCCTGTTGAGAGGCATCTATGGTGACCACGACTCGTCTGGACACCTGCTGTAGGGGGACTCTGGTCCGCAGAAAACAGAGGTCTGTCCAAGGGTTGAAAGTCTGACGGCAGGAGGGGGTGATTACCACACGGTATGTGTCACGGTGCCATGCCCATCTCGGGACTCGAGTCTGAAGCCAGTGCTGAAGCTGTCTCATATGCATCAACCCAAGTACAATGAAGTAAGGGCTGTAGAAACCCTGTTTCATCTCGGCTGGAGGGAAGGGCTCTATCGCATCCTTGAGAAGAAGAGTCATGATCTCTGCCCATAAAGCGCTGGCTTTTTTCACCACGTACAGAGGTGGAGTGAATACCGCTGAAATGAGGCGAGAGCCGGGCAAATTGAATCCTATAGCCGAGTTGGATGGTCCTGGTCAACCAACGTGACGGGAGCAGGTAATAGCGCATCGGGAGGCAAAAACACGTCCTGAGGCTTGGGTGCTGAGAAAAGACTCAAAGCACTTAACCTTGCTCCGTGCACCCAGTAGGGGACGGGTTAGAAACTGAGGAAGTGGTCCTGTGAAGGCATCTTTGGAACTCGTCAGCGCTGGCCTGCCGGGGCTGAGCAATCATGGGTCCGGAGGCGAGATGACTGCGTCCAGGGAGCCGGAACTGTAGGATTTTGGAGCTGTGGCACCGTGAAAATGGCACGCTGGATGACCCAGGAAGTGGGAAAAAAGCTATTTTATTAACATTGTGGAAAAACAAGGATTTTCCTGCCGGCCCTCCACCAGGGAATGGAGTGGTCTTGGTACCAGCTCCGGAGCGAACTTCTGACTTCCTTGGTCTTCTGTCTTAGGAGTGCTTAGAAGAATTCCTGGAGATGGGGGGCATGCTTGGACACAGGGGATGCCCTCAGCGGGCAGACGGGAGGCGGACTGTGCTGGGGTGGTGCTGCGGCATGATGTGCAAGATCGTTTCCGTCTGCCTCCTTATCGCTGTAGACCGCTGGCCAGAGTCATTGACGGTGTTGCCGAAGAGGCCAAGCTAGGAGATGGGTGCATTGGGAAAACAAGCCTTGTCAACATTGTGCATCTTGACCATGTTCAGCCATAGGTGACGTTCCTGGAAAATGAGGGTGGCCATCACCTGCCCGAGTGCCAGCACTGTGACCTTCGTGGCTCTGAGAGCGAGGTCAGTGGCAGAGCGCAGTTCCTGTGGCATGTCGGGATCAGGACTACCCAAATGCAGATCTTTAAGTGCCTTGGCTTGGTGGACTTGAAGGAGAGCCATGGCATGAAGGGCAGAGGCGGCCTGTCCAGTGGTGCTGTAGGGCTTTCGGAGTCAGTGACGACGTCATCCTACAGACCTTGGAGGGGAGTACCGGACGATCCCGCCATGTGGTGGCGTTCTCGGGGAGCAGGTTGAACGCAACCGCCCTATCCACCTGGGGGACCTCTGTGTACCTGTGGGCTGCCCCACAGTCAAGGGTAGCGAGAGCGGATGAGTGAGGAGGTCGGATCTGGGTAGTAAAATGTGCCCTCCACGACCTCATCAGCATGTCATGCACTTCCGGGAAGAAAAAAAAAAGGGGGGGGGCTATGAGCGGGGCCCTGATCTGAGGAACCGATCGACTATTCTTGAGGGGGGGATAGAAGTTTCCAGTCCAGCCTCGCGCTCATGGTGGCCTGGGAAAGCATAGCGGACATCCGTGCATCAGCCTCAGACTGGGTGAGCAGGCCTGAAGGTGGCAGCCCAGACAAGTCATCAGCATCAGACGCCACTGTGACACTCTCCGATGCAGCGGCGATGTCATCATCCAATTCCGGAAGCTCAAGGGAGAATACCGGCTGGCTGTGAGGCGAGCCGCACTGATCCTGAGCTTGGACAGAAGCAAGCGAGCATGCCGGGTGGTTCGTGGGGATTTACCCGGCGAAACAGAGCCCATCGTCATCCCCAAATTGTGTGATACATGTGATATGTGCCAAGGCACGCGAGGCAGCTCTTATGACTGTCAGAAGTGGACAGAAATCGACCACATCCAGCAACTACACAGAGGCGGAAAGACATCTTTTAAAAATACGCGTCCTGAAAAGGACGTTCAACGGCTGCTATGTATTGCTCTTTTGTGAGTAGAAATAAAACACTTTTAGGAGGGAGAACACTATTTTAGACAGAAGCACTGTTGAAGCGCCCAGGGGTGTGGACTGCATAGCGTGCAGAGAGAGAACGCCGCTGCGCCGTAGATCCAACAGCACAGAGGTGAGTGGAACAGTAGTGAGATTCAGCTTGCTGATGCACAACCGTTCAGCTCCAAAGAAAAAATCTGACTGAAAGACTCATGACTGAAAGACTCATTCCTTTTATACCCGTATGTCCGGGGGAGGGACATGCAAATTCTGTCTGCCAATTTCTCAAAATCTGTCAATTCTTCAAGCTTGAAATGCTCCAATGGTAGAAAAATGCGTACTTCCATACTTTTTATGGAAGAATGTACTGTACGAGTTTGAAGGCAAGATTACTTGCGTTGTTTTTTAATGCATCATTTTTTAAATAATTAATCACACTAAATTAACGCGTTAAATTGATACCCCAAAACTGTGTGCATTTGTGAGTGATTTACACACATTGTAGAGGGTTGCGTAAAGTGAATGATCGATTTGGGGATTTTAAGAATCGCTATTGGGATCATTCAAAATAAAATCTATATCTTTACCCAGCCCTAACAGTGAACCTGCAATCCTTCAGAAACATATTGAACATATTTATTGAATTATTACTTACGCTTTAAGGCCGAAACATACACTATACATGTATGTGAGTGCAGACGCGTCTAGCTACACAAGCTAGATTTTGTGCATTGTTGCGTTTCTGTAGTATTATACATGCAGAAGAATTGCAGCCACATGATTTGAATCTAGGAAAACCCAACCTTTGCAATCCTGGAATTATTCAATGTCATGAATTAAACACCCAGGCATCAACAGTCCGAGCAAGGCTCCCTCAGCATGACCTTCTGAACTTCCACACAGTTAAAGCAGACTTTTCTTTAAAATGTTTCCTAAAGACCATAAGATTTGCACGAATCGAATACTAAAACATTTCATCTGAATCCAGGAACATTTTACACAAAGTCACAGTACTTTACCAATTTAACCTTCTAAAATGTACAGAATGCATTTAAATCCACTATTTATACAATACCTAGTCTTGCTAGGTAATTCTGGCAATTTCTTTGAACTGTGCAAACTTGTATAACTGACAAATTAATTATTATAGCCTGATGTACCTCTTTAAATGTGTGTAATGTTTTATCCATGTTGTATAACCAAGGAATTAACTAGTATGATTTGTAACCAGGGATTTTTATGCTTTGTTACCTACACATAGAATATTCATGAAATAATGTCAAGTTTAGTATGCAAACGCTAACTTGGTTACATAGAGGAAGCTGATGACAGTGAATATCATGGCTCTTGTACCATTCTCAAGATATAAAAGTTAATGATTAAATATGCACTATTTTTGAGTGGGAGATTTGTAAGAATCCGAAACAAAGGACCATAAAATCAACTGTCGGAAAAGACCAGTTGACCATGTGACTCTGAAAAGTCACTTCTGATTGGAGCAGGGCACCTTTGGGGATGCGGCCAATTTCAGTTCAAATTTTTCCAAACAGGAAGAACACGCTCTCTTCTCTCTTCTCGTCTCTTCATCTTCTGCTGTTCTGACTGCTCAGACTTCGCTCTGAATTTTCCCTCGTGGTCTTCTCTGGATCTCGACGGAATAAACTTTCTACCAAGAGCCAAGAACCAAGCAACACAAAGAACGCAAGGAAACACCACAACATGCAAGTACATCTCCAATATTGTGCTCAAAGTGCTGGTGTATTAGTTAAATACTTTGGGTAATCCGATAGCAAATCGATGTAGACTCAAATAAGGATAAATGGTTCTTAAGGCATTGTCAATAGAGTTTCACTGTATTGATCATTTATTTCACATTCTGTCACATTCTTCTCACCAACCTGTCTCATGTATATATGTGTTAGATTAGATTTATTTAGAATAGCAATAAAGTTTGTCTGTATTCAAAGATGATTTGACTGTGGTATATTTTGATAGATAATCTCATCCCTGTTTCTAAAAGATTTTGCTTCAAAGCTGTACTTAAATATGTGTGATATTATATTCAATAAGCCATGAGAATACTATTACTCCAATAAGAGAATTAATCATAATTCAATTATTAAAGCTAATTCCTTACAGTAGAAATTGTGAGCGGATACAATGAGATGTTGTATTACGAACTATTTAATGGTGTAGAATTTTATTCAGACAAATAATCTAGTTATTTGTCATATATCTAATTTATAATGGTTGTCGAACGTGACTAATTCCATTATATAATTCATTACATAATAATGTAGAATAAGGACAGTTTAATTTAGTTCTTAGCATATTTCGAGACCTTAAATTCCCTTACATATAATGATGTGAGAATGAGGGCACTTTAACTGTTCCCTTCTAAATTTAGCATACCAAATAACCCTACATTTTAAACAATCAAACCATAATCCATAACACAAAGCAAGTATGCATTGCATTCTCAATGCTGCCGCAAGTGGTGCTACAGTGGACATTAGGCCAGAAACTCACTTTACATGGTGAACACTTCTATGGTATGTTTTCTCTTTCAAGTAAACTATTGTATGGAGCAACAGTTTGAAGAGATTCTGCAGACAAGTAAGGCAATGTATGTACATTTTAAATAACACCAAGTTTAATGGCACTGACTTTTGAGGGCAAGTATATTGCCTCCATTGAGAACTGAAGTTTGTTGCCACAGCAGTATCGTGAGAATGCACATTAAGCATGTTAAACCAAACCATGCGTTTGCCACACATTCAAATCTGCGTACGTGTAGTTGCGTAAAGTATGTTTCTGGCCTTACTATATTTTTACTGGCTTCGTTAAGTAATGGCCTAAAACAACCTTTTAGACAGTACTTTTTACTGTGAATGCAGCACATAATCATTAACCCAGCTGAAAAGGCCAACTTAGACTAGCGTGAATTTCCATGCTTGTCCAGGCTGGTTTGGTGCTGTTCTAGCAAATGGACCAGTATGACAATGCAAAACTTTACTTGTACAACTTGTCGACCAGCATGGTCTTTCTTGAGAAGCTGTTTGAACAAGGATTTCTGGCTAGTTAAGAAACCTGTTGGGGACATCAGCATTTAATTCAACAACATACTAGTGTTTTCATTGAATTGCTCTTTGAATTGCAAGGAAAAGGTGTTACCTGGACTATGTTGAACTTCTGGTCCTGGTAAGGGAACCCTCCTTGTAGGAGTTGGGGGGTCTGGTTTTCGAAGGGCCATTGCTGGTTTGGGTGAAACTGGGGGTTTCAGTATTTGTCTGGGAAAAGAGCCAAAACCATCAGGTTGTTCTCTACCACCATCACCAACACAAGCTTCTGAGACAGGCCTTCTCCGAGCATTCTCTGTCCCACCTCCATCTGTCCCATTACTCTGTGGTGGAGCTAATTCTTTGGGCCTTCGCTTTATCGTACCACTTTCTGTCAGGTTAAAATTTTCACCGTCAGAGTGATGTGATGGCCGTAGTCTTCTCAAAGTTGCTGTGGCATCCATCCGGGACCACTCCACCTGTGGCAGAGAAGTAATGCCCCCATCGAGATGACTGATCATGGAACGTGGCCGTGGCTCAGGGGCCTGTATAATTGAGGGTGTTTCACGAGGTGCTGTCCCATGATGCGGTGGAATCTCAGCATCTTCAGAAAATCCTGATACTGGTCCACTGATTGTACAGCGACGATTGACCTCATCTGAACTTTGGTTCGCCTGTAGAACATCAAAATGCACTAATTGGCCACCCAAATCACAAGACAGACTTTAGTGTACTTCAAAGACAAAATGCAATAAATATCGCCAACACTGAAACCAAGAAAAATGGCTTCAAAGTTTTTGATTGTCCAGCCAAATGTGGATTAGAAATCATTCCCACGTTTTCTCAGTTCTGTCCAGAGGGGTTTAGCTCATATATGCTCAGATTCAAAGTCTGAGACCCCTTTTTCGGTTATAACTTCATGTTGGAGTGAGGGCTGCTGGAAATGGGGCCTGTCTAGGTTTGATCAAAAATTACTTTTCAAATAGTGATGGTGCTGTTTTTTACATCAGTAATGTGCTGACTATACATTGTTATCAGTTGAATGCCACTTTGGAGAATTAAAGTACCAATTTCCTTCCGAAAAAGTAAAATCTGTACATTATTCCAAACTTTTGGCTGCCAGTGTAATACAAGTAGTTTTTTTTTTTTTTTTAGCACCATTGTGTTATTGTTTGAGCTGGATAAATTGTTAGGTGTGCATATTATAATACACTTTTAAAATAAAATTCTGTGCAATTATTGATGCTAATACAAGGTTATGACTACAGAATCTTTTTCATGTCTGTTTTATATTGCGATGTTGTCATTCAAAAAAATATTTCAGTCTATTTTTTTAATTTAAGCATTTAACTTGTAGCACAAATTTCTACAAAATTAATTGAGTAATACACTGCCTGGCCAAAAAAAAAAGTTGAGGTTTGGATTCATATAAGCAGATACTTAAGAGCCAATGATTCAATCATTATTGCAGTAATTAATATGTTTCAGCTGGTAATAATTTGTTTAACCCTATCTATTGCAGTGTGTAGCTTCTCATTTCTTAAACAACCATGTCAAAAGATGTATCTCGTGGTCGTGGAAAAGATGCTACTGTGTTTCTGTCACGATTCCCATTGTCTGCCTTGTGTTTTTCCCTCACCTTCACTCCAAACTACGTTTCCCACAATTCCCGGCCCTAATCACTCCCTCATTATCCCCACCTGCCTTTCATTCCCTCGTTCAGTTCTGTGTGTATTTAAACCCTGTTGTTTCCTCACTCTGGGTCGATTGTTAATGTTGAGTGTATGTTTCCTGAGTCCCTGCTAGAGTTCCAGCCTGTTCTAGTTGTTTTATGTTTTCCTCTTTTTACTTTCATTTTCCCATCGTGGACCATTTGTTTGTTCCAGTGTTTTTGTTGTCCTTTGCTCACTTAAATAAAGCTGCACCTAGATCCCCACTCCTCGTCTGCCGCCTCTTCGTTACAGTTTCAGAAGGGGCAAATTATTGGCCTGCATCAATCAAAGAAAATAACTAAGGGGACTGCTGAAATCACTGGAATTGGGTTAAGAATTGTCCAATGCATTATTAAAACCTGGAAGGATAGTGGTGAACCATCAGCTTTGCGGAAGAAATGTGATTGAATGATCATGATCAGAGATCACTAAAAAGCTTGAAGTCACATTGTAAAATATCGACAGCAGAACTCATGGCTATGTTTAATAGTGAAAGTAAGAGCATTTCAACATGCATAATGCAATGAGAACTTACAGGATTGGGACTAAACAGCAGTGTGGCCACAAGAAAGCCACTTGTTAGTGAGGCTAATCGGTAAAAAACTACTTCAATTTGCTAGGGAACATTAAGATTGAACTGTGGAGCAATGGATAAATGTCATGTGGTCTGATGAGTCCAGATTTACCCTATACCAAATTGATGGGCGCATCAGGGTAAGAAGGGAAGCACATGAAGCAATGCACCTGCCACGCATAGTGTCCACTGAACAAGCCTCTGGAGGCAGTGTTATGATCTGGGGTAGCTTCAATTGGTCAGGTCTAGGCTCAGCAATGTTATGCGGCAATAAAAATGAAGTCAGCTGACTACCTGAATGTACCAAATGACCAGGTTATCCCATCAATGGGGATAACCATGAGATTAAAAATTAGATTTTTTCTTCCCCGACAGCACAGGCATATTCCAGGACGACAATGCCAAGATTTATCGGGCTCAAATTGTGAAAGCGTTGTTCAGGATGCATGAGGAATCATTTTCACACATGAATTAGCCACCACAGAGTCCTGACCTTAATGCCATTGAAAGTCTTTTGGATGTGCTGGAGAAGACTTTACTGAGTGGTTCGACTCTCCCTTCGTCAATACAAGTTCTCGGCCAAAAATGAATGCAACTCTGGACAGAAATAAATGTTGTGATGTTACATAAGGTTGCTGAAACACTGCCATGACGAATGCGTGCCGTAATCAAAGCTAAAGGCAGTCCAACATAATATTAGTGTATGTGACTTTTTTTGGGGCCAGACAGTGTATTTAGAAAAATTAGAAAAAAAATTCTAAAAATTTAGAAAAAAGAATAATGTGAAGTTTTTATTTAAACTTAAATTCTCATTTATGCAAATGTATAATAATGTAGATTAGTTAAAGATTCAGTTTTGTAGAAATGTGCTACACAATTAAAATACTTAAATCTAAAATAGAATAAAATAATTTTTGAGTGCATTTTTGTACCATGTAGCTGCTGAATTACCTGCAAATACCCACTGCCACTTCCTTTACCACTGCTCCCAAGATTGGACATTTCAAGCATGGCTGCAATGTCTCTAACGCTGCCCCCCGATGAGGTTTTTTCAGAGGCAATGCCACAGTCGCTCTGCCTTCGCTCTCTGTATGACACATTGAGTAGCAAACTGTTAGCCCTGTTTTCACGTGAACCTAAATCATCTGCCGCAGCCTCGTCAGCCAGGTTATCCGTGGATATGGAAGAGCAGGAACGTTTGGGCGGAGTTGGTGGACGAGTCCTCCTACGAGGCCGAGCTGTAGCAAAGGACTGACTGCGATTGGCACTGTTGATGTCAAGGTTTTCTCCAGTGGTTTTTGCAGAGCAACTGGGAGTAACTCTATGTCCACCTAGTGTGGCGTATTTCACAGAGGAATCTGGCAAGGGTAACTCGTGATCAGCATCGATGGGCTGTCCATGCCTTGGCTGTGTCAGAGTTCGGCCGTTGCCGTTTTCAGTTTCTCCTTCAGTTGGTAGGCAAAGTAATGGGATGGAACGGGCATGAGCATGTGAGTTGCAAGGCCCTCTGGCCCTGCTCTGTGTTTTCAGTTGGGAGGAAGGGGTGTGTGAAGGAGAACTTGAAGCAGAAGAGGAGGTTCTGCCTTTTGTAGGGGTATGAGGAGGTGTTTGGGTGGGGCTTTCAATTGAGCTTGGCTTTTTCAGAGGGGGAGGGGCATTGGCTCTTTGTATGCCATGCCCATGGGCACTATGCCGGGGTGAGCCATACCCCTCCGATCTTTTGCGCATTTGAACAGAGGGGACAGAGTTTGCATCTGGTTCTGTGCAGGTCACACTAGTTGCTAATGATTGTTTTGAATCTGTACACTCTTCAAATATTCTCTCCTTGCTTAGAATTTCTGCTTCTGGTGGAGGTTCACTCAGTCGTCTGACAGCTAACATTAACTTCTTCTGGTGTCCTGAAAAATGAGGTGGACAGTTACTTATTTTTCTTTTTGAGGTTTTACCAAACAGAATCTAATGTACAGTATGGCCATAATTGTAAAACTCAAATATAATATGTATGTTAATAGAGTATATAATTTGTAGTGATATAAAAAAAACAATATCTTTTGTACTTGTGCAACATGTGTAATCTGATTATAAAGTAATAAAGTACTGTAGTATAATTGCTTTTTAGTCAAAGTGGTGTGAGGGATTACATTTAAAACACTTGCAATCAGATTACAGTTACTGGACAGCTCAGGACAGCAATGTTTTTCATCAGCAAAAATGGGACCTCATTGTCTTTTTGGAGAAGCTAGTTGACTAGGGAAGTCTTGTTAAGCTTGGTAGTGACACCAGCAGCCAAAATATGTACTGACATGCTGGTCTTTATTAATCATGAAAAAAACATGTTTTTAAATATTCTGTGTTGTAAGTGTAATATACATACCTAGTTTAGTGATGCCAATCTCCTTTAGGTCCTCCAAGGTAATATCACTAATAAAGTCCATATTATCGTAGCCGTTCTGAACCAGAGTCTGGTAGTATTGATTCAGACCAATCGCAGACAGCCACTCTGCCAAACTGGCCTATCAGGTTACAAAGATATTAAGTAACTGAATTGAGTAATGTGGTTGCAATGGTATTGTGGGAGTTAAAATGTTATTGTGTATGTACATCTTTCTCTTACAGGTTTCTCTTGAGGTATCCATTCTGGGATGTTCATTTTGCTAATTTCTGATAATATTTTCTTCCGGTGCCCTGGTTTTATCACTCCAATTGCAGTGAGGTCCTGTAGATTACACACAAATAGCTCAAGAGTTTCCTAGCTGATATAACAAGTTGGTCAAATTAGAGTAATTAGATTGTTAGAATGAGCTGACAAAAAAATTTGCGAGAGCATTAGAATTTTAGACTGTGTTGACTATCATCACACTGTACAGTGCCCCCCAAACCAATCAGGACACTTAATCCACACTTTGATATTTTATCTAATGCAATAACATTTAAACCTTTTAAACCAAATGGCATCTGCAAACAAAAGTTGCTAGACCTTTTCTCATAACTAACTTCTCTTTTCTAAGCCATTTTCTAATTAATTTATATCAAAATGTTCCAATAAGTTGAACAACCAGAATTAATTTTTTTAATTTTTTGCTTGAAATGCATGCATGTGTATTACTTTCAAATAAATGTCACTTGATTTTATATTTTGTATCTATTGCAAAAAAACATTCAGAAATGGTAAGTGTAGCTTAAGTGTGCAAATTTTATTTTGGAAGATATACACAATATAATGGACCAAATAAAATGGCAAACTATATAAAGAAATATAGAATAAAAATATTAAAACCGATCATAAAAAAAATTTCAGGATAGATTTATAAGATTTATGTGAGCATAAATAACTGTGTTTACTGATAGAAACATTTCATTTGAGATATATATATATATATATATATATATATATATATATATATATATATATATATATATATATATATATATATATATATATTAGGGCTGCCAATTGATTAAAATTTTTAATCGAATTAATTACATGGTGTCCCAATCAATTAATCGCGATTAATTGCATATACAAATATTTGCTGACAAAGCCCCTCATATAACAATAATTCAATATATAAAGATTATATATATTTATATCAATATATAATTATACAGTTATCTTTAAATATTTAAAAATGTTATATATATATATATATATATATATATATATAATACAAAATATTCAGATAATTTGTATTATATATATATATAATACAAATTATCTGAATATTTTGTATTATATATATATATAATACAAAATATTCAGATAATTCAAATGCATTACATTCTTGTAGCAGAAGAGTTAATCATTGATAAGACAATACAAAAAGCAGCTTTAGAATACAATGTATTGTTTAATACCATATTATTGAACATAAGTCAATCATTGGCATACAGTTCACAGCAATCCATTTCACAAGTGAATTTGTCAATCAGTTGGATATTTATTATGAGGGCTTGTTTAAGTGCCCGTCAATCTACACCTGTGTCAGACATGCTTGTGTAGCGTCTCGGGTGTGTTGTGTCATAAACATAAAATGTTTAGGTCACTGTGTCAAGATAAATATAGTTTAATACTCAATTTTAATCACATCTTGAGATCCCTCTGATTACATTTGCGCTCCTTCAAGTGTTTTGAACGCAAGAATGTAACGTATGTTTGCATTGATCTGCCTAATGAAGTGTTTTCTTCACTGTATAAACTGTGCGTTGCTCATACAGCTGAAATTTCACTTACTGCCCTCTGGAGTAAACAGGTGGTACTACAAGTTTGCATTTCTCAGGAATCTTCCTTGTTATGGTGTGATTACAGTAATTGAGTTAATTTTTTTAACACGTTATTTTTTGTCAAATTAATTGCACTGAAACGCTTTAAATTGACAGCCCTAATATATATATATATGTGTGTGTGTGTGTTTAGTTATTTGTTTAATTATTTTTTCCCATTGTATCCATAGCTGTTTTTTGGTAAGTTAATATGTATATTTTGATAATACTGCATATTTGAATAAAAACAAGACCAAACAATTACTTTGATACCTCAAGACATTTTGAGACACATGTTCACCCGAACACAGCATGATTTTTGACAAATGATGTTCAACAATGTTTACATTTTTGTGTATATTACCTCTGGTGTTATTCTACTTATGGTTTGTAGGTCATAACCAGCAGTGAGAAAGTTTGTTGAGTAGAACTGCAGCTGAGCACTAGTGAGCCATTCAACAACAGCCTCTGAGGTCTACAACACACAATACACATACAGTAAGACAGTGAAAGAGAGGAATACATATGTCATTCAGACCTTCCTTTGACATAGTCACGATTCCCTGTCCTGGTATGATATGAAAGTGTGTCAGTCAGTATACACTACAGCCACTGTGTGGCAGCAAATAACATTCTTGCTTAAAAATACACAAAGGAAACATACTTCAAAAATGTACCATTACCATGTGTTTTGGACATGTACTGCACCAATGGTTTTGCCATGCTATAGATACGTTGAAGTTCCATGTAAACACCATGATAACTTAATATAGTAATAATAATTTACCATGATATACGTATATCAAAGTACCATGGTATAACCATGTGATACTATGGTTACTATGGTAGCACCAGTGTTTTTATTTCTCAACAAACACTAATAGACTAATATATATATATATATATATATATATATGTGTGTGTGTGTGTCAGAGTTCGCATATATATGTATTTTATACAATGTGTTATATACATATTTTTTATTGCATGTTACATGTAAAATAAACTTAGTAACACGCAATAAATCATAGGCTTTGTTTTTGTTTTACAATATTCATTCTCATTCTGAAAAAGATCTGCTGACCAACCTTAAGGCCGTTCAAGCAATAAATATAGACACATGGGTGCATTATGATTCACATACACAAATCTGGGCCACCAGACACACACACACACACACACACACACACGCACACACGTTGGTGCAGCTATCATTATGAGGACTCGCTAAAGACATAATGATTTTTATACTGTACAAACTATAGATTTTATCCCCTAACCCTAACCCTCACAAAAAACTTTCTTCATTTTTACATTTTCAATAAAACAGTTTAGTATGTTTTTAAGTGATATAAATTATGGGGACACAAGAAATGTCCTTATAAACCACATTTATAGCATAATACCCTTGATGACCCAAAAATAAAAAAGTCCACTAACCACTTAAACCTGCCCACACACACACACACAAACACACACACACACACACACACACACAAAAAACACAAAAACACACACTTGCCTTGGTTTCAGCTGAAGCTTCATCTTTTCTCTGTAGCAAAGGATCCACAAAAGGTTTTTTCCTCTGCTGATGTGGGACAACAGATTCACTCTGAGTTTGCTGAGAAGAGCCTAAGGCAAGAAAACAATAAAAAAACTCAAAATTTCAAACTGAACAAAACTTTACTATTTTTATACATGAGGACTTATAGTGCAGGTATAAGCTATTAAAGTGGGTCATATCATAAGGATTTTTTTTTTTTTTTGATCTTTTGAGATAAAGCAAACTAACTTCTTCAGAGCTCTAAAAACTAACCTGGCACATTTTCATGTAAACAATGCATTCCATATTCATAAACTTGGTTTGCTCATTGACTGTGAAATAATGAAGATAAAGTAGGATAGATTCTATTCTTCCCAAACACCAGAAGAACTTACAATAGTTAAAAGTGTAGAAAGTAAACTTGTGTGGTGTAACACCAGCCATTCTGCATATATTTCTTACTCATTTCATGTGCAAAGAGGGATTTTCCACACAAGCAAAAAACAGCCTATTTAATTCAGCTGGTTTAGAGAGAAGGTGAAAAATTGTCATTGCAAAATTATACTATGAGCTTCAAGGTCAAATGTCCACTGTGTGGTGCTAAAAGCGAATACAATTTTCTCAAATAAAGATGCATTTTTACATCAACAAAACCTACATCTCTACCCTAAACCTAACTGATAGTGTCATAAAAAGCAAATGTAACACACACACACACAAAAAATATTTTGATGCTTCTATGACACTTTCGGCTCAGATGAGCTACTGCGAACAAGCCTGTATATGTAGTTGGTTATATAATGCAAACGTTAATGTATCACCTTACAAGAGATGCATTATAGTAAAAGTGTTTAGATGTCATAAGTCAGCAATGTGTCAGGAGGAACAGGGCGAAAAGTACATGTTTATAAACTGATAATATGACTTTTTACTCGTGATTTGTGTGAAAGTGAATAAATGTCGTTGTTGTACTGCCTCTAGTGTTCATTTCACTAGGAAAATGTCACGATATGTACAATGAACCACGTAAAAATTAGGATATATTGTATGTGATTCTATAAGACCAGGTTGGTTTTGGCTTTATTTACCACGATAATATGAAATGACCCCTTTATAATATCTGGAGGCATAGCAACATTGACATATGAGACATACAAATGAGACATATGAGACAAACCAATTAATTTGCCATTTTTTTAAAGCTATTTGGTTGTTTTCTAACATCAGTGTAAGAATAAGGGCTTTGATGCATTACAAGAAAATGTATATACTTTTAATTTCAAGCAACAAAGTAAATTTCACTGCAGAGACTGTCCTGGGAGGGTATAGCACATGTTCAGTTAGAATAAAGTTTTTTTTAGATATATATTTTAAGAGTAAAAAATACCAACTAAATAATGGGTATACAGTATATTGAAGTACCTGAAATAGGATCTAAAGATTGTAATTGGTCCATAAGATGTTCTTTTGCTTTGGCTGATTGGGACAGCACCGTGGCCAACAGCTAAAAACACATACAATCAATATGAAAAAATGTGAGAAAGACAGACAAAGGAAATAAGACAAAATGTATTTGTCTTTTTGTATGAGTGTGAATGGGTTATGTCCCACCTTCACGCCCTCGGCCTGAGCGTGCAGTCCCGGTACATTGAGGCTATGTGCGTTAATACAAGGTGAGTGTGTCGGGGTGGTCGGCACAGGCACGGGTGAGTTGGTGAGGTGAGCATTGGCATTACTGCTTTGAATGCTAGTAGAAGAACGTCCACTGTTTAGACTGCCTGTGCTGCCCATGCTGCCGACACTGCCCCCTGCTGATGGACAAAAAGAATAAAGAAATAAATAGAGATCATGTTGAGTCAGTTTGTGTGCATCAATTAATTAACTGATCAGATAAATGGAAAAACTGAACTTACATAAGAGATACATTTTGAGTAGTTCCATGTGTGTATTTGGGTTGTTGACAAAAAATTTTTTTTTTAAATCAAGATTTTTAGCTCCGATGTATGTCTTCTAAGATCTATGTACTGTACCTGCTAAAGGTTTCCTCAGCACCCAAATCTCCTCGTTAGCACCGCTCTGCTGGACACTGAGGGTCGGAGAATCAAGAGGGCTGGAAACCGATCCTCTTGAGCCTGAAATATATCATACAGTGCATGTGCACAAAAATGGAGAGAAAAAAATAACTTCGTACACTCCTAATTGGCAACCATAGATGCACACCAAAGGGAGCAGATAGCAAAGGAGTTATTTGGGGCAGATCAAATGGACTGTAGCAAATTTGGCAGTCATTTGGGAGCCTTGCTGATAAAAATGTACTTTATGTTTGAAAATGTATGAAAACCTATTATTATTATTATTGCATTGTAACATTTTCATGACAATTACTTTTCTTAAAAATTAGTGTTATATATTGTTTGTAACATTCTTTTTAAATACAGTACAATATATCAAAAATGCATTTTTGGTTATAAGAATTGGGGTGGGGGCTTAATCATCATGAAAATAATGTCATAATGCAATTAAATAGGCTTAATTATTTAAAGCATAATATAATTTCTTGTTTCTTTAGATTTTTCAGAGTGAACTATGAATTTTTCCCCAATTTTTGCATCTTAATGTAATAGTTCACCCAAAAATGTAAATTCAGTCATAATTTAATAAATGTCATGTTGCCATTCACATGTTCAAGTAAGAACGCTGCAAATTCTTGCATAAACATGCATGCCACTGCGAACTAGCTTCAACATTTTCACTGACAAAGATTAATTAAATTCAAGTTTTTCTACTGTATGCTTTGAGAAGATGTAATATGAAGCACAAGTCGCATGGACTTCTTTTAAGATACTTTTGCAGGTCCTTTTTTAATTGGAAATAAGGGAATCGCAACATTCACAACATTCTTTAAAATATCACTTTCTGTGTTCTGCAAAAGAAAGAAAGTCAAACAGGATTGTAACAACATGAGCTTAAGTAATGAAAGAAATTTCCTTTTTGGGTGAGCTATACCTTTAACTGTGGTCATGAAGTTAAAAAAGGCAGTTATACATATGATATTATACGTTTATGATGGGTGAACGTGTGTGATTCTGACTGTGTACGTGTATGTTTATACCTGTCTCGTTTTGCGGCTCCTCTATGCGGGAGGAGGCTGGTTCATACCCAAATGTGCTGCAGGTGGGCATATTATAGCCAAATGAGGTGAAGAGGGGCTGATGGGAAAGGGGCTGGGTAGGAGGGTGAGGGGGGGTGAGGGGGAGAGAAAAAATGTGGGAGGAGTCACCGTTCACCATGACAACTGAACCAATTGCTGGCGGACGGATCTGTATCTTAAGATACTGTTGGGTTGAGGGACCTGGGCACAATAGAACGGCAACACCCAAAACACAAACAACAACAACAACAACAACGGAAAAAAAAACAGGAAAGGAAACACAAAACAAAACATATTCAAGCAAAAATATCTAACACTATCTTAGAGCTTTACTTTACAGAACGCTGTAAGTTAACATGCAGGGTGAAAATGAACATAAGTACATTTGAATTTAGGACAACTAAATTAAAAAGTTATCGTCATGCATGCTATTCCACAGACATATATTTGCAATGCATTGCCAAAAACACCAAATGTATAAATAATCTATGTGCTATGCATGCAGATTATGAAAAGGGAGATAAAGGGGTTGTGCAGTGTGTTGGAGTGTTATTTACAGTCATGGCCAAAAGTATTGGCAGTGACATAAATTTTGAGTTTTGCAAAAGTTTGCTGCTTCAGTATTTTTAGATTATTTTTTAACATGTTTTTATGATATACTGGAAAACAATGATAAACATTTCATAAGTTTGAAAGGCTTTTATTGGCAATAACATTCAATATCTGCAAAGAGTCAATATTTACAGTGTTGACCCTTGTTCTTCATAACCTCTGCAATTCGCTCTGGCATGCTGGATATCAGCTTCTGGGCAAAATCCTGACTGATGGCAATCCATTCTTGCCTTATTAGTGCTCGGAGTTGATCACAATTTGTGGACTTCTACTTGTCCACTCGCCTTTTGAGGATTGACCACAAGTTCTCTATGGGATTAAGATCTGGGGAGTTGCCTGGCCACGGATCCAAAATTTCAATGTAATGATCTCCGAGCCACTTCATTATCGCACTTGCCTTGTGACATGGTGCTCCATCATGCTGGAAAATGCATGATGCTCCATCATGCTGGAAAATGCATGATCATCACCAAATTGCTCCTGGATTGTTGGGAGAAGTTGCTTTCTTTATTCATGGCAGAATTGTGATGGAGCCCAGTCCCTTGGATGAAAAGCAACCCCACACGTGGACGGTCTTAGGATGCTTCACTGTTGGCACGACACAGGACTCATGGTAGCGTTCACCTTTTCTTCTCCGGACTATTAATTTTTCAGATGTCCCAAACAGTCTGAAGGGGGCTTCATCAGAGAAAATAACTTTGCACCAGTCTTCTGCTGTCCAATCCTTGTACTTCCTGCAGATTTTCATTTATTTCATTTATGCATTTGGCAGACGCTTTTATCCAAAGCGACTTACAGAACCCTTATTACAAGGACAATCCCCCGGAGCAACCTGGAGTTATGTGCCATGCTCAAGGACACAATGATGGTGGCTGTGGGGATCGAACCAGCGACCTTCTGAATACAAGTTATGCGCTTAGCCCACTACGCCACCACCACTCACAGAATTTCAGTCTGTCCTTGATGTTTTTCTTGGAGAGAAGTGGCTTCTTTGCTGTCCTTCTTGACACCAGGCCATTGTCCAAAAGACTTCGCCTCACTGTGCATGCAGATGCACTCACACCAACCTCCTGCCAATATTGAGCAAGCTCTGCACTGGTGGTGACACAATTCCATAATTGACTCCTCAGGAGGAGATGGTCCTGGCACATGCTGGACACTCTGGGACATCTTGAAGCCTTCTTCACTGCAGTTGAACCTCTCTTCCTGAAGTTCTTGATGATCCGGTAAATGGTTCTTACAGGTGCAATATTCTTTGCAGCATTTTCCTTGCATGTGAGGCCATTTTGATGCAAAGCGATAATGGCTGCACGTCTTTCTTTAGAGGTAACCATTCCGAACAAGAACACAATGATTGGAAGCACTCATTTTAGCACTCAATCAGTCTGCTCTTATAATCCAATCAGAATGATAGAGTGATTTCACCTGACTAGTACTCATTCACACTTTCCCAGGTGCTGCTGATATGATTAGTGAAATGATGTTAGCTGGTCATTTTGTGCCATGGCTAAAAAACTGTGAAATTTGTTTTTTGTGATAAAGTTCATTTATTTGGCCAATGAAGCTTTTTGCAATTATTTAAAATACATCTGATCACTGTGGACAATATTATAGAAACAATGTGAATCAACACATTGACACATCAACAAAAATTAACTTTGTGAAACACAAAATGTATGTCACTGCCAATACTTTTGGCCACGGCTGTATGTCGATAAAGAATTTATATATATTATTATTATTTTGCAATTAAAATGTGACATCTGTGCTTCAAAATTCTAGAGAAGCACCAGTCACCATTGATTTGCATGTACTGAAGATGTGTGTGTAAGCATTTCTCACTAGAAGTGAGAATTCACTGATGTGAAAATAAAAAGTGCATGGAAACAAACGCACAGGTTGAAGGAGAGATGACCGAACAGCGACAGATAGATGCACCACTCTCATCTGTCCTATTTTTTGCTCTATTCATCTTTCTCTCCCTCTCTTTCTTCCCTTCAAGCTGACGGCTCTAATTAAAATCACTTGACTGGTGATAAAGAGCAGGACAGTTGGATATAGAGCGAATGAACAACCACCCATGATTCCACACACACACACTGGAACTGAAGCTATTCATTTAAAGAACCACGTAATATAATTTAGCAAAACTGTCATAAAATTTTTTATGAGATCAGGCTGTAAAAATATAATAACTGCATTACTTGAATATTTTGTCAACTTCACAACTAATCGAATTACATTAGAATTGCAGCAACAACAAACAACCATAAAGTGCCCTTATTTTTTATTTTGTGATTGACAATGTTGTGGAGTAACTAACTAAAAGAAGTGATGCTCCTAAACTCATTGTTTCAGTAGTGTGCTAGTTACAGTTCAGCTACTTGAAAAACAGAGTAGCTTTTCCAGAAACACTTTCTCTCTCTCATGTGAAGCATTTAAGACGTCCGATTCATTTTAGTGAATCGTTTTGGATGGTTCATAAGTCAGAACTCAGAAAACAGGGGTTTTGAAATGGGTTTGTAAAAATGAGTTTGTAAAATTATATTTAACTTGACACATAAAGTAATCTTAAAAGGTGACACTCATAACATGAGACACTGAAAAACAGCTAGACGAGAATCAGTGGCCAAACAACTCCATCTGATACACATGTAGATAGACCAACAATTTAAAATAGTGCATATGTATATCCTTCTGAGTATTCGGCTTATTTGTATCTGTACTAGAGCACACAAAATTACCAAAATGACTATTCCTAACACACACACACACACACACACACACACACACACACACACACTTACAAACTATGCATTACTCTAGATGACTTTAAGATTGACATTGAAATACATTGTGTTAAAATATATGGAAAATGGGTCACATGACACCATAGATGGCTCTTGTGTTGATGCAATGGCACACCTGCCCTTTTAATGACTTCTACCATGTTGGACGGAAAATACCCAACACGGTCATTTCCTGTATCATTGTCATGGATACAGCCCTTCCATCGGCCATCAGAATGCTGCTCCAAGACCTGAGGACCAAAAATACATTTTGTAATTGTTTTGTGTAGTTTGTAATCCTGACCAAGAAAAAAAAAAGGGTTTCAAACACGGACACTCAGCCTAAAAAAAAAATGCTATTTTAAGTTTTTTTTAAAAAAAAGCTTTTGGTGACAAGTTATTAAGTCTGTAAAGTAACATGTCCTAACTAGGCACAACTTGACAGGTCTCCAAGTCAAGTAATTTTGCACCCTGGGAAATGCTGTGCAAAAATAACAAGCTCTTTTTTTTTTTAATGGAAAGTTCCCATCTGATTTGACATTTCCTCAGATATTGCAAGACAGGGTTTACATGTTTCTATCAGTTCTCTGGGAAACAAAGTTGTGTTCAGGGCCATTTCTAGGCATAGACGCACTAGCTGGTTGCATAGGGTGCAACCAGCTAGGATGCCTCCCACCCATAACCACACCCCACACCACCCTGACGGGGGCGCAAATAGGCATCTCACCAAAGATGGGGGGAGGGGTGGTGCACCAATGAGAAGGTCACTGCCATGCACAATATAAATCCAATTGAGCTTCAGAATTAAATTGAGCTTCTTCTTTCCACACATTGCTATGTTGTCAGAAATATTGTAACGGAAATATTTTTTTATTTACCGTGATGATATCGCCTGCTTTAATGTTGAGGCTTGTAAGGTCATAATTGTTGCAATAATCCTTAAGAGCCCTCACTTGCATGGCAGCCGATGCATCTGTATGCAGACCAACACAGAGAGAAACCAAAAAAAAAAGAGTTCAGGAAGCCATTGACCACATTTCTATGTGAGTTTGAGTTAAAAGTTTTGTGTTTTCAAACACTCTCTCTCCCATTGTACCTCTCAGCATCTGTTTAATTTCCTTGCTGGCTTGGGTCGTGGTGAACTGATTCACAATGTCCAGTGCTGTCTGACAGTATGTGTTCCTCACCCCTGCACTGATACCACTCTGAAGAGAAAAACCAAAAATGTACTGTATATTAATATTTATTAATTTAGCAGATGCTTTTATCCAAAGCGACAAAATGAGGAAGGATACAACATAAGCAATTCATCTTAAGGAGACAGTAACACAAAAAGTGCTGCATTACAAAGTTTCAATTGCATTGGAAAGTACTAGATTTGACAGAGATTACATTGCAATGGGTTTTTTTTTTTTTTTTTACACTTGACTGGTTCAGAGATTAAACAATGTTTGGGTCACATTTAACCCTAAAATCAACAGAAAATACCACAAATTAAATAAATAAAGAAAACTAAGCTTTATTTTTCTTTCCATTGTGACATTATTCTCATGACAATTAAGCAGTAAAAATACCATAATTATTGTAAAATGTATTATTATTTGTGACAGTGTGGAAGACGGGGCCGGGTTCTGATTATTCACACCCGGTCCCTTATCAGGCTAATTAAGCCTCAGAGAGGGATAAAGGCCGACTGCGAAAGGTGGTGCGATGAGAGAGAGATTGTTTACACAATCTCATGTGTGTGTGTGTGTGTGTGTGTGTGTGTGTGTGTGTGTGTGTGTGTGTGTGTGTGTGTGTGTGTGTGTGTGTGTGTGTGTGTGTGTCTTTTGTTTAAGTTTCTCATTAAAGTATTATTTATATTGCCAAGCCGGTTCTCGCCTCCTCTTTGCCCGTTTATATCCCTTTACATAATTATTTAAATGATCTTTTTTTTGCAACACAGTAATTAATTGTATTTAAATGTTAAATTGTCTTCTTGTATTACAGTCCTGAGGATTTTGGGAGAAAATGTGCTTGATTGTCATTAAAATAATGTCACAGTGAGAAACATTATATTATTTTACAAAATATTTTTATTTTTAATCTTTCTGTGAAATATGCATGTTTTGACAAGTTTTGTGAGATTTACAGTGTGTATTACACTGTATACCTGTCAACATAATGCAGCATCAAACACACAAGTTCAGTTGATGGTAAAACGGAATACTCACATCCAGCAGCAGTCGCACTGCCTCCGTTTTCCCACAGAGAGCAGCTTCATGCAGCGCTGTGCCCGATTTAGTCTGTCTGTTTATATCTATACCAGCCTGGATCAGAAACCTGAATACACACACATCAAATACTTTTTTAACAAACTCAAAGAAAACTTTATAAACATATCTATATATCTAAACATGGTAAAACACTATATTTCACAATCCCATACGGAACAGAACAAAGTCTGAAATATCAGTCTGAAAACATACAGTAAACAAGCAAGGTTCATATCACAAAAGATATACTAGTTGGAATGTAAATGGCTATTCATTTATTTTTCTATTGCTCAATTTTTTATTCACAAAAACTGTTGAGAATTGCAATTTTTAACCCCAAAATGAAAAGAAATTATATGTTAGCTACAGGAAATGTAAGCATTCAATACCATACGTGTTTTTACATTGAGTCATATTTTTCATGACAGTTACTGCTCAAAAGCAACATCAATGGCATATATTGATTAATCTTTAAAAAGTGTACATAATATAAATTCAAAATGAATGGGAAATAATTCATTCAAATTATTTAGGAGTATAAAGTTTAACAATAGAATTTGGTATATGGCAAAGCAACTACTTGAGCATAAATTAAAGAAATGTTATACTTAGCAACGTTAAAGGAATAGTTCACCCCAAACTGAAAGTTCTGTTTATGTACTTTTTCAAGCTTTAAATTTATTGACTTGTATTGATTTTGCATTCAGTAGTTTGCAAATGCTTAGAGGATAGTCTAAACATGGATAGATGGGAAAATAGATAGGAGTAGAAAGGGGAGGTGGAGGGATGCCGGAAGCCTCAACGGCATGTAGAGGTAAGTGGCTGTTTATATACGGTTACTCTGGTGATGTGATTGGACCGAATAAATGACCTTGCTCCTCCCGAACCTATTTTATAAAACTCCATTTCAGTAGTTTGCAAGTTCATGTAATGATGCTTAGAGGATAGTGTAGGTGTGCAGCTTGCTGTCCTGGGCAAAGGGCTCGAGGCTTGACCTGAGCTCGAATACCCCCCATAAGATGGGAATACCCCACAACAGCAAGCTGTTGTCTACGAATGGGGACAGGGGGCTTCCGAACTGGCCGGGGTGAACCCCTGCTGCATCTGAACAGTTATGCCGGCCTGGGGGGTCTGACAAGGATAAGGCATGTGTCCCCCTGACCCTGATCATGAATTAATTGTGGTTAGCTAATGAGGGCTTTTTGAGCATGTTCGAATGGATTTGATTGATGCGGAGATGCAGGCATATGGTGAACTGTTTAGGGAAGACCTGAAACAGCCTGAATGTTGTCAGAAGGTGTCCTTCACAACTGTCCCCCCAAAAACACACATTCATACTCACTAACAACCTAAAAATGTGCTATGAGTGATGAAACCACTAATTAATGTAGTGGTTCTCAAAGTGTGGGGCCCGCGGAAGAATTCACTTTCACACATTCAACAAACAAATAGTAAAAATACACATAAGAACCATTGTGCGCAATTTCTTTTCCTCTGCCTTTTCTCCAGACTTGTTTAAACGTTCGCCTGGCACCGCAGTGCATCCTGCAGGCGCAGCTCTTGACAGCCCACAGCGTTGATGTCAGGTGCGTTCATGTAAACAAGGTCATTCTTGTATGCACGCCAGTTTCAAATGAGTGATGAGGTGAATTAACACTTACGTTTCGGTCTGTTCCTCACACTACACTATCATATGGCTTCAGAAGAATTGAAATCTAAGGCACGAGTGTTATGGATTACTTTAATGGCGCTTTTATGTGTGTTTTCGGAGTTTGGACAGATACAAACACGATCCTCACGTCCCTCAATCTTGTGTTTCACGGATGAAAAATGTAATACTGATTTTGAACGACGAGGGTGAGTAAATGATGGCGGAAAGGTCCGTTTTTATTAAAGTTTATCAGTATCATTAATCAGGTGCAAATGATTGTCCAGAGGTCCTGGCCGCTATCCAATTCAGCGCGTAGACGGTGCTGTCACATGATACTATTTTCAGCGCTGGCAATGATGCGACAATCAGTTTTCATTGCATTTCAAATAAAACCTTTTTTGTCAAATTAAGGTGAAAGAAAATGTAGTTTAATCTTTTAAAAGCATTTTTTTTTTCAGTAAAATCACAATTATATTCGATTAGTTTAGGGGGTGTGACCCGAAAAAATTGAGAACCACTGAATTAACGATTTGCATCAGTGGGCACAGCAGTGACTGCACCGTTCATCAAAGGGTAGAAATGAGAGCAATTCGAATGTGTGCATGTGAATCTAATGAAAGGAGCCTCCAGGGACTGATCAGACTGCACACATAGTGCCTTTCGGTTTACATGGGACAATTTCTCCCATCATGTCTGATCCCTGTGCTCCAGACCTGTCTCATTACATCAGTCATGCAGTCAGCTAAATGCTGTATCAGGATTTTATGCTGTCAGTGTCTGCCTACTTGTAAAGAATTTACAGCTAAATGAAAGCAATAATAAAACAAGTAAAATGCCTTGTAAACAATTTTATATCATTCTAACATAACCTCTGCTAGAGCAGATATTTCCTCAAAAATATTTTATTTAGCAAGTCATGTGATCTAAAATTTAAATAGATGAATCTCACTAAACCTGTCAGTATATCACCCCAAAATAAAAAGAAAGGGGAAAAAGAGAAACTGGGCTCTGTTTTCGTGAGTGAGCATGGTGCCGCGCTAAGCGCAAAAATGCAAGAAGGCATGGGTGGGAGTGTTTGTGCTATTGTGTGTGTATACATGCAAACTGTGAGTGTATTGTATGCTAAAGAAGTGCCGTAAAATCCGATTTCATATTTTCCTGAGAAATAGGTCACAGTGATAAGACGTTTGAAAACTACGTCTTATCTCAGTGCAAAGTTTAAACTCAGTTCCTAAATTTGCAGTTTGGAGATTCCACCAGTAGGTGGAAATAAAGTTTATATCCAAACTTTGAAAATATAGTGGAACATCAAATTATGTCCCTGACGATCAGTGTTGTATAGCCGTCTTATGAAAAGAAAATTTGTTAGATTTAAGTTAAACTATCTATAGGTCATGGTTTATTTTCAATTATTATTATTAGAATCTTTTGTTATTGACGGTTTTATTCTTCTTATTATTATTAGATTCCTATGGTAGGAGGAAATCTACGTTGACGTTTTATTATTATTATTTATTTATATTTATTCCTCTTTTCCTTGCGCTCCAATATCTCAAAAAGTGTCCATGTTTTTATTTTTCTAATTAATTGTATAGGGTCCATTTACAATACCAACTTCTTATAAATGTGCAGTCTTTGTTTATATTTCTGTTGCTTGACAGGGAATGGACTCTGCAATAGGATGCAGATGCTGCAATAACCAGAGAAAGACTTCTGAATTAAATTGCACTAGACCCAGCCCATCAGAGCGCTGCACTGGCAAGTTCGCCATACCCACTTTTGACTAGAATTAGCACATGTTTGCATGAAAATACCAAAACTTTATGGCCATGCTCATTGACTTTACGCTTATGACTTATGGCATAGTGCTGCGCTTAGCGCTAGTGCTCTTAAACTAGGGTAAATTAAGAATTTTCATACATTGTGACATTATTTTTATTTTTAAGACCATTATTCTTGTTGCTGTAATGAGAAAAAATGGTAATGGTCTGCACTTATATAGCGCTTTTTTCTAACCTCAGAGGTTACCAAAGCGCTTTACACTGTGTCCCAATCACCCATTCACACGCCAATGGCAGCAGAGCTGCCATGCAAGGCGCTAACCTGCCATCAGGAGCAACTTGGGGTTCAGTGTCTTGCCCAAGGACACTTCGGCACATGGAGTCGTATGGGCTGGGATTCGAACCACCAACCCTGCGATTAGTGGCCGACCCGCTCTACCAACTGAGCCACAGCCGCCCCAAAATAATGCCGCCCCAAAATAATGTTAACTTATTTAAGTTAAGTATTAAAATTATTATAATAATTAAGTACATTATGACAGATATTTGTTGTACTGCCTTTAATTTATGGTGATTTTAATACAAATTATTATATTGTAATAATCTAATGAGATGCATAAATTTACATTTTTTTTAATTATTTTTTTTAAAAAGTAATCCATCTGTGGGGGCCTGGGTAGCTCAGTGAGTATTGACACTGACTAACACCCCTGGAGTTATGAGTTCAAATCCAGGGCGTGCTGAGTGACTCGCCTCCTAAGTAACCAAATTGGCCCAGTTACTAGGGAGGGTAGAGTCACGTGGGGTAACCTCCTTGTGGTCGCGATTAAGGGTTCTTGCTCTCAATGTGGTATGTGGCAAGTTGTGCGTGGATCATGGAGAGTAGCATGAGCCTTCACATGCTGGGAGTCTCTGTGGTGTCATGCACAATGAGCCACGTGATCAGATGCGCGGACTGACAGTCTCAGTGAGTAACCGTGCCACCACAAGGACCTACTAAGTCAGTAGGTCTAAGCCTACTAAGACCTATCTTTTGACAAAGATCCAATCGGGTGTAAGCTCATTTCCCTGAACCAGCTAGATGTTAAAATATTGTCAAAAACTGATTGATTAAAGTTATGACATCTCTTATACATATAGATCAGGTGGGGTTTATTCAGGGCCGTAATTCTTCTGATAACATTAGGCGTTTCATTAATGTCATGTGAAAAGTGGCGAACAATCAGACTCTGGTCGCTGCCATCTCGCTTGTTGCCGAAAACACATTTGATATGGTAGAATCGGATTATCTTCTTAAAATTTAGGAAAAATAATGAATCGGGAATACTTTTATTGGGTAGATTAAGTTACTTTATAGACACCTGGTAGCGGCGGTAGAAACAAATGGATTAATTTCATATTATTTTACTCTGGATAGGGGCACCCAGCAGGGTTTCCCCATTATTGTTCTGTCTTGCCCTGGAACCATTAGCAGCCACGATAAGAAATGAGGATGATTTTCAAGTGGTGATGGCGCGAGGTGTGGTGCATAAGCTTTTGCTTTACGCAGTTTATATTATATTATTTGTCTCCGACCCAATTAGATCTATGTCTTGCCTCCACAGAACTATTAATTCCTTTTCTAAGTTCTCAGGATACAGAGTTAACTGGTCTAAATCCGAAGCTTTTCAGCTGGGCGCCTTCCTGTGGTATTTGGGTATTTTATTCCCAGCCGATATGTGTTATTTAGTTAATTTTGACCCTTTAATAAAAAGATTTTCAAGCGATGTGGGCAGGTGGGCTTCATTACATTTATCTATGATTGGGAAGGTTAATGTTATTAAAATGAATTGTATTCCAAAATTAATCTACCTGCTACAACCTCTCCCTATAGATGTCCCCCAATCTTATTTCAAGCAATTTGATAGCATAGCGAAGTCCTTCATTTGGAATGGTAAATGTCCCATATTACATTTCAGTAAGTTGCATAGGCCGATTGACAAAGTTGGGCAAAGCCTACTCAAGAATTTGTTTTATTATTATGCATTTTGTTTCCGACATTTGGCTCACTGGTCGCTTCCACCTGAGAGAGCCCCTTCCTGGTTTTGTATTGAACAGGAAGTTGTTGCCCCTATTTCACCATTGCAAAGTCTTTCTATCAAACTTACCAGAGAAGGTAAGTTATACCCCATTATCTCGCATTTGTATGCGTTATGGACAAAAGTGTCCAGAGTTTTAAATTTGTACATTTATTTAAATGTGGCTCTGATCATATGGCTGAACCCAAATGTATGTATTAATAAGTCCCCATTCTGCTGGACAAAGTGGATTGTGAGGGGGGTTAATACACTCGGTGACCTATATGAGAGTGTTGAGATCCCTTGAAAATATGGTTCAACATTTTGGGATTACCACGTCTCAATTCTTTTGGTATTTACAACTGTGCCACCTGCTTTGTACTATTTTTGGGAGTAGCGTACATCACCATAAAGTGGTGATTCCTGCTTTTGGAAAAGGTCATGAGGCATCAGTGTATTACTCCCTGCTAATTCAGAGTCTGGGGGACAGAGCGTCAACTTCTCTCAAGAAATTAAGGGAGAAAGATTTAAACTTGGTATTGGAGGAGGGAGTGTGGGCTATGATGCTAAAAAATATTAAGTCTACATCTAGAGATGCAAGTGTGTGCCTTATGCAATTTAATTTTTGACATCGATTCTGTTGGACCCCTCAAGATTGTATAGGCTGGGAAGCCTAGAGAAGAAGATGGGGACACAACCCATGTTTAAAAACAAATTTTAATTCTCTCATTATTTACTCACCCTCATGCCAGATGACTTTCATCTGTTGGACACAAATTAAGGTTTTTAGAAGAATTTCTCAGCTCTTTTGGTCAATACAATGCAAGTGAATGGGTGCCAACATTTTAAAGGTAAAAAAATAAGGGAGTAAGACACCATAAAAGTAATCCATAAGACTCCAGTGGTTAAATCAATATCTTCAGAAGCAATGTGATAGGTGTGGATGAGATGAGAAACAGATCACTTTCACATTCTTCTTCTTATGTTTTTGGGGATTCACATTCTTCTCTCCATATTGCCCCCTGCTGGGTAGGGAGAAGAATTTCTAGCAAGAAATTACTTTAATATTGATCTGTTTCTCACCCACACCTATCATATCACTTCTGAAGATATGGATTTAACTACTGGAGTCATATATATTACTTTTATGATTCCATTATTTGCTTTTTGGAGCATCAAAATTTTGGCACCAATTCCCTTGCATTGTACTGACCTACAGAGCTGAAATTTTCCTCTAAATATCATAGTTTGCATTCTGCAGAATAAAGGAAGTCATACACATATGGAATGGCGTGCGGGTGAGTAAATCATGAGATAATTTTCATTTTTGGATGAACTATTCCTTTAAAGTGATAGCTCAGCCACAATTTAATATTCTGTCATCATTTCCCAACCCTCATGTTGCTCAAACTGTGTGACCTTCAATATTCTGTGGAACAAAAAAGGTGTTAGACAGAATGTTAGGGACTGACATTCTCGGCCACCATTCACTTTCAAAATATGGAAAAAAAATAAACATTTACTGAAAGTAAATGGTGACTCAGGCTAAAATATCCTTATTGTGTTGCATGGAATAAAGAAAGTCTAGAGGTTAGAGTCTAGGTGAATGATGACAGAATTTCCATTAATAATAATAATTCTGGAGTAGATGTTTTATGTGTATTATGCAATGGAATATAGGGGAGTTAATGTCAATTATGTCATTTGTGAAAGTAACGAGTTACTCATTACTTGAGTACTCTATTAATTGGATACTTTCTTACTCAAGTAATTATTCATGTTAGTACTTTTACTTCTACTTGAGTAATTACTTTTTTTTAAATAATTGTACTTTTACTTGAGTACAGTTTTTGGCTACTCTACCCACCTCTGGCTGTAAGAGAAGTATTGAGCATTTTTTTGGTTATATTTTGAAATAAAGTCACAAGATACACGTTATCATGGTTGCATTGCCAAGAAAGCCTGTGAGCACTTACTTAATGATCTCGATATGTCCATTTTTGGCAGCTAAGTGGAGCGGGCTGATGCCATTAGGATCAGAGGGTTTCGGTTCTAACATAGCAGAACACATGTTACTGCTGAGGAGCAACTGCACCACCTGTGGAACACACACACACAAAATAGTCATTCATACACACTTACATAGGTGAGTAGGTTTGTAATTTCAGCTATTTTAAATGATTGTCCGAGAACAAAAGGCAAATTAATGAAAAAGAAGGAATGTAGTAGTTTTAACTATTAGTCTTCCTAACAAAGTAACTGTGGCTGTACCATGGTACAGTTATGGTGTTGGATTGATATCTTTATACTGTATATGCATTTTTATGTATACTGTATATGGCTTTATATGAATGATACCCACATTCTCATATCATGGTATTTACATGGTACTCTAAGGTACTCCAAAGAATATTATGGTATATGTTAGAAGAAAAAAACATGGTATTACCACAATACCATGTCCATGATTGTGTCAAATTGAAGGAAATGCTAAAGGTTTTGACCTAAACAACTGTGGAGGAAAAGGTAGGATTTGATTAAATGTTGGCACTACAGCTCTGGCCAGATGCCCACAAAACCAAACCTGTAAATCACTCAGAATGCAACTATAAAGTTCTGCAGAACCAGAGGTTTAGATTAAGATTCTAAACATATCTAATATCCTAAAATTAAAACACAAAAGTAATCAATGAATTTTAAGCCGTTGTATATATGTATGTATACTGTACAGTGTAGGTCAATTAATAAAAGAAATGAGCTTGGCTTGAGCCATGGGTCGAAACACCCTGTAAGGGATTTATCACACTAAAATCATGTACAACAGAGATTTTATCACCAAAAAAAGATGATTTAGCTTAACTGGTTTTGAACCTGGAACAATTACTTTAAGCTCATTTGTAAGCAGAGGAAACCAGAGTGTGCGTGCATGTGGGAACTTCCAGTATTGTGTGAAGAGGTGTAGTTTCCCACAAACCCACAGGAGAGCATCACCTCGCATCCATCTATCTTAAACACCCGCATACACACAGACAGACAAACACAAACACAGCGTAACTGACCGTGACTCGTCCAAATTCACAGGCCAAGTCTAGAGGGGTTTTCCAAGCATTGTCTCTGAGGCATGGGTTTGACTGATGTTGGAGCAGCATCTCACTCTACAAACAGACATACAGTACAGTAGATTGAGTCTAAGTGTGTGTGTACAGTATGGATGCACATGCATCTAAGTCTGATTGTTTTGTGTACTCACTCCTTCATAATGGCCGTGTTGTGACGAGAGGTGTAAAGGGATCTTTCCCTCATCTGACTGGCTGTTGACTGATGATCCTGACTTAAGCAGCATTTTCATTGGCTCACACTTGCCCTGCCAAGCAGCATAGTGTAATGGCCGCATCCCTAGAGAAGACAGGTGGAAAAAACGAATCAAAAAGAAGAAGAGTTTGAGAAATATAGTGCAAGGTGTAGAGGAGAGACAATTTCATGTTTGTTGCATTTAGTTTCAAAACATAATTTATCACGCAATGCAATGTGTATGCATTGCATTCTCAGTGCTGAGACAAGGGGGCTAGCAGGAAACAGTGTAATCTTCATGAAAACTTCAAAATGTTCATAGTGAAGGAACAGGATCTGTTTGTGCATATGCATGTGTAAATGGGACTGTGTGTGCTTGCACCTTTCAGGTCTTTGATGTCAACAACGGCTTGTGACTCCAGCAACAGTGTGATGAGCTCAACGTTACCATTAAGAGCAGCATGATGCAGGGCAGATAACCTATAAAACGCAACAACAAACAAACAAAAAAATCGTTAATTATTTCTAAGGCCATTTTAAATCGGTGCTCTTTTTTTCATATTTTCTGCACTGATTGTGGGGTGAAATCTACAGAATCCTTCTTAAAACATTTTGAATACAGAAAGATGTGTCAAAAGGATGCAGTGATGAATGTTGTTGACTGACAAAAGTTTAACAAAGTATTCCAGATGTCATGATATCCATTACAGACGAATTACATTCTTTAAGACTGTGACATCTGAGGGATCGAAGATTATACAAATTCAGAAGAGGTTTTCCAAGCAGGACAACGTCAAACCACATACTGCCCCGGGTACAACTGCATGGCTGTGTAAGCAGAGAAAGCGGGTGCTAGATTGGCCTGACTGCAGTCCTGAACTGTCTCCAACTGAGACTCCAATTCTGTCTCCAATTCATGATAGTGAAGACCCCTTACAATTGCACAGTTGAACATCTGCATTATGGATGAATGGGGGAAAATTCTGCTTTCTAAACGTAATAATCTTGTGTCTTCAGTGCCCAAATGCTTAAGAAGTGTAATTTAAATGAATGGTGATTTTACAGAGTGGTAAACACTAGACTGTCCCAAAATTTTGGAGCGTGTTGCAATTATCTGATTTGAAATGAGTGACTATTTAAAAAAAAAATTATTATCTATTCAATTCACAAGGTAAAACATCAAATAATGTGTTGTTATGGTGCGTTTAATATAGCACAGGTTTAATAAAATTTACATATCACTCCTTTTTGTTTTTATTACTATTTTTCATATACTGTCCCATCTTTTCAGAATTGGGCTTGTATTTCTTCACAATAATAACCCTTAAAACTATATATTGTTGATTATTTCCAGCCCCAGTGCTTAAAGCCTCATTTGTATCTTTTCAGAGAGTCCCTATTTGGACTTCATTTCAGCTGAACTCTGCCTCTTCGTTCCGATCCCTAACTGTCATCCCTAAATGGGCAGGAGGCTATGACCTACTTCCGTGAGTAAGAGCTTTTTCTCTGTCAGAGCCCTAAACTACATGCACGCATACACACACACACACACACACACACACACACACACACACACACACACACACACACACTCTCTCTCTCTCTCTCTCTCTGTCTCTCTCTCTCTCTCTCTCTCTCTCTATTGCTCCACTCTCATTCTCTGGAACACTGCAGCATTCTAACAACTACACACGTATGCCTTAGCAGTATATTTGGTGACACTATATCAAAACATTATATTCTTACCTTGAAATCAACATTATAATTGACTAGCCAATATATCTTTTAATTCTGGGTGTATGTGCTTATAAATTCTATTGCTTAGTGTATATACTGTATACATGTACTAAATAGACATGAAAGCATCATTTACATTTTTCTATTTCATAGCAGTGTTGACTGAAGAGGTGGGCATACTGTAAATTTATTCAAACCTATATATTAAGAATGTATTAACTATTGCATAAAATGTGTAAGAAACATATTAATTTAGCATAACAAATATGTGTATGTTCTTTTATCATATTCCTATATGTTCAAATAGTTAGTTTCTGTAAATATTGTCTAAACTAACTGTTAATTACATCATGTAAATATCAGCATCATATCAGATATCACCCACCCTGCTCTCTATATGTTGTTCTAGTCCATTGAAAAACCCATAACACTTGACCACTACTAATAATAATGGTAACTGGATTGATTCATGTCATAAGTAAGTATGTGGTATCTGTGTATTATAGATGAAACTCACCCGTCTGTGTCCTGGAAGTTAACATTCACCTTCTTAGCAGCCCCCAGGAGCTCTGCAAGGGAAAATAAAAGATTGTAACTCAACAATGAGTAATAAATAGGGCTGTAAATTGATGTTATCAAATTAATTACATAAGTCGTTGAATTAATCTAATGAATCACAATTAATCGAAATTACATCTCAAATAAAAATAATTCAATATATAATGATGAAATATTTATAAATAGTTATATTTATACACAGTAATTTATAAATATACAGTATATATTATAAAAATGATCATTCAGATCATTCAAATGCATTCAATTATTGTGGTAGATGTTTAAAGTATTGATAAGACAATACAAAATCTAGATTAAAAAGTGGCTTTAGAAGGCAATATATTCTATATTTCCATTTTTCTAACATTAGTCTACTGTATCATTGGTCTACAGTCCACAGCAATCCATTTTGCAATTAAATTCTTCAATTTGTCCATGATCAATTTGTTATAAGTGCTTTTCAAAGGACGCGTCAATGTACTCCTGCATCAGACAGATACTTTTGGAGTATTTTACTTGGTTGCGTCATGTCATAAACACAAAGTTTTAGGTCACTCTTTTGAATTAAATGCAGTTTGAAACACAGAACAACACATCTCAAGATCCCTGCAGACCAGAATATCACAGACACTTGTGTGGGGGCTCTATTGACCTGGGCCACTAGACTGATGTGGGCCAGAAGACATTACAATTCACTTGATCTCAATATGTGTTCTAAGTATTAAACTATATTTAACTTGACACAGTGATAGATAGATAGATAGATAGATAGATATAATAGATATAGATATATATATAATTTCCCCCAGTATACACCTTATTAAATTCAGGGTTGGGCAAAATTCTGAATTTAAGAATGAACTCCCATTTAATTGGAATTTGAGTTAAAATGGCCACACCCCAAGTTGACTTTGAAATGGAATTTGAATGGGAATAACAGGAAAAGGAATTTATTGAATATATAAAAAAAATATTTAAAAGAAATATTTTAAAAAAATATTTAAAAATATTTAAAAGAAATTCAACTCTAGTAATGGCATTATTGAAAACATTCTCTGAAAAAAGTTCATCCACCCAAGGCAACAAAATGAATGTTCATTTATGAAATATAAAGAAATATTTACATTTAAATATTCATTTAAATCTGTTTAAATATAATGACATTTAAAGCATTGATTACTGTATTTATTATCTAAGAAAATACACCATATGCTGTGCGTATGATTACATCTTTATGGGTCAACTAAAAAAAAAAAAATATTAAAAAACATTACATTATATTACTGTATATGATTTTTTGGAATTTCATATGTTCACTCACTACCTTGAAGGAATATTCAAGGTTCAATGCAAGTTGACAGCATTTGTGGTATAATGTTGATTACCATAAAATGTTGATTTGTCCCTCCTATTCTTGAAAAAAAATAAATAAAATTTGATTACAGTGAGGCACTTACAATGAAAGTGAATGTGGCCAATTTTTGGAGGGTTTAAAGGCAGAAATGTTTATTTTTATTATTTTTATTTAACTAGCAATTATATTAATTCTTCTATTAAAACTTCCAATGTTAAATGTTTTTGAAAATCTATTTGTGTGTGTGTGTGTGTGTGTGTGTGTGTGTGTGTGTGTGTGTGTGTGTGTGTGTGTGTGTGTGTGTGTGTGTGTGTGTGTGTGTGTGGTTTACGAGGATTTTTTTTTTAGGTTACAAACTGGTAATTATGGGTAATGGTAATAATGCTATAAATGTGGTTTATGTGGACATTTCTAGTGTCTCCATAATTCAAATCACTTAAAAAAATGTTTTCTGAAAATGTAAAAATGCAGAAAGTTTTTTGTGAGGGTTAGGTTTAGGGGATAGAATCTTTATTTCGTACAGTATAAAATTCATTATGTCTATGGATAATCCTGGAGAGCTGCACCAACGTTTGTGTGTGTGTGTGTGTGTGTGTGTGTGTGTGTGTGTGTGTGTGTGTGTGTGTGTGTGTGTGTGCGCATGTGTGTGTGTGTGTATCTATAGTATGCCACAAAAGTTGTCGACTGAGTTTAACTTGTTTTAAACTCAGTATATTCCTTTAAATTCAAATTACAAGTACAATTCTGCAATCTGATCCTAGAGGGGACACCTCTTGACCAAAGCCAGCAGGTAGGAGTTTTGCAACTCTGAGAAAAAGTTTTTTATAAGCCACCAAGGCACACAATAATATATTAAAATCCTAATCAAAAACATCACACTCCCTTTAGAACATTATATTGTGGTTATACTAACATCAAATGTCTATACCTTGATATATTAATCAACAGATGTATAAGCTGTGTGTGTGTGTGTGTGTGTGTGTGTGTGTGTGTGTGTGTGTGTGTGTGTGTGTGTGTGTGTGTGTGTGTGTGCTAAATAAATGTGGTCCAGATGGCAGCATTCTCCGAGGGTGAGACAGACAAATAGAAAGAATAGAAGATGGGGGAAAAGAGAGAAAGAGACAGAGAGCGAGAGAGACATTTAGAATTCAGGAAAATTACACTAAATGGTGAAGCAAACAATGTGTTTGTGTGTGTGTGCAGTTCATTTGACCTTAATAATAAGTTTAATTTAGTAAACATGCTTTAGAAGCTATTCAATACGTGAAAATTATGTTATTATTCAGACTCGTATTTACAGTCTAATCAATTATGCTTATGCCTCGGTGATGATTAATTACTCAATTAACTTGCCTAATCATTTTTATCTTTTGAAAACCGTAAATTAACAGATATGTAATTAATACACGTTTAATATACAATAATGAATTAACAATAGAGACATAATACCATGGCACAATCCCAGTCACTATCAAACACACTAGGAAAAGACACATTTCCATGACGACTCAATGCCAGTGATGCTAATTAGAGAGCGTGAAAAAATACCATGGCGATGTCTCTCTGGTAACTCTAGTGATGTTATCATGTTAAATAAGGAAGTTTATACATTGTGTATACATTCACAAACAAGTGCACATACAGTAGCACACCATGAGGTGTTTTGGAACTCAAGTCATAATCTTTCCATGTGATAAATTATTCATAATATTATCACTGGTGCACTTATTATACACTCAATGTTGCCTGTTGCTATGGAAACTTTGACCTTAACCATGACAATAACAATCAATGTTGCCCAGTATCTGCTACACTCACACACAAAATCTGATGTGTTTTAAACATTGTTGAAAGGACTATTCCAGGCTCAATACAAGTTAAGCACAATCAACAGCGTTTGTGGCATGATGTTGATTACCACAAAATACATGTGACTCATCTCATTGAAACCAGGGTTTCAATGAGATCTCTAAAAATGGAAGTGAATGGGGGACAATGAAACTAAATGTGGACAATTATTAAAGGGTTTAATGAGCAATATAAATATAAAAGAACATGCAATAATTCTTCTGATAAAAATTGTTTTATTTCAGCTGTTAAGTTCAGAGGTTAGTAAGAAAAGTGATTTCCTCACACTAAAATCACATTAACATATTAACTTGGAAATTATTGGCCCAATCTGTAAACTATTCACTGTTTTAATAGTATAGGCATAAACAATAAATATAGCCAAGTAAACATGATTTACTTGTTAATCATTGTGGCAGGGCGGAGGGCGGGCCGGGTCGTTACGATACACACCCGGTCCCGTATCAGGCTAATCAAGCCTCCGAGAGGGATAAAGGCCAATGGCAGATGGTGGTGCGGGGAGAGAGAGATCATTTACGGACATGTCTGTCATATGTGTGTTTGTGTCTTTTAAGTTTGTCATTAAAATATTATTTATATTGACAAGCCGGTTCTCGCCTCCTCCTTGCCCTTGATCAACGTTACAATAATGTTAACATGATTTTTGTGAAATTGCTCACAAACCTTGTCTGTGTAAAGTTATATCCAATTGTAAAACTTTGTTGCCATGACGACATCACAGCGTAAAACCCTATAATGACCATTAAAAACTTTACAGCTCAATTAATAGACCAGTTTTAACAGTGCTTTAATAAAATTATAAGCTTCAATCAATGTCTTTAAAGCCTCCATTGTTAGTGCTTTACTCTGTCCTCGATTTTGGCTTTTTTTAAAAGAAAAGAATGGACGAGTCTAACAACTGGTAATAAACATTATGCAACAAATGCTGTTGCCAGAGCTTAACTTGCCTTGAACCCTGAAAATTCCTTTAAGTATGATATTATATTGGCAAACAGTTTATGGAAGTGAAATCTAAATTAGTGTTTTGTGGCTCTTAGTTCATGTCTATTAGCTTTAAGGTAATATACCGTAAATGTGTTCTCGTTAATGGTGAAAAAATGAAATTTTAGCAGATATAAACAAATTTGTTGTATTTCTCTTCCAGGAAAAAAGAACAGAAAGACTCATGTTGCACTACACAGATTTTTCAAATGGTCTCTAGAATAAAAATGTCCTCTTGCATTAATACCATGAGACCTATATGCTCAAATATTTCAAGGGTCTTCAATTTTGAGCTATTTTAAAATAAACCATATAATTACTTACATTAATATCTTACAATTGTACATATTTCAAGCAAAACACAATCCTCAAAAATATCAATGATCTAACCTCTGCACTTTTTAGTTTCTCCAGAAATATTCTGCCTTAACAACTTAAACCTTAAATTCACGGAAGAAGCCAAACTAAAGCAAACAAAATACCCAAGACGAATGAAGCTAACAACTATACTACACACAGCGTATCAGTAGGTAAGGTGTACTTTTGAACAACATCAGTTAGACAGGTTTCAAAGTTAGCTAGCTAGCTACTAGGGCTGGTAACCGTTTTACCCAGGACGTCTGGTACTTTGGCCCGAAATGAAGATGTACCATACCTGTTGTCCCATATTTAAGCAGCAAAACAGATGGACAGCGAAACACAAGCAGGAGGCACCCACCTCCCAAATATAGTCAGATGGTGAAACGTCCCACGTTGAAGGAGTAGTGTCCCATACTGAAGTACTCAAAATGCTCAATAGTCCCGTTTTCGCATGTCAAAAAGTTTGCTATCCTACAAGCTACAATTTCCTCAGCTGACACGTGCAATTGTAAATAATGAACGTCACATTCAAACCACACCCACGATTTCACTATGACCAATCATCAATGGTCTTTAATTAGCCAAGATCTTTAAGGTTAAGATATTTCATGGATGTGAGCGAAGAGAACAAATACGTCAGCGGAACAAAAACTTCAGTGTATTTCGTCGCAATTTCCAAGCAAACAAAAAGAAGCCTGTTCACACAAGTATACACAGATCAGCCACAACATTAAAAACAACTATCTAATATTGTGTAGGTCCCCATCGTGCTGCCAAAACAGCCCCAACCTGCATCTCAGAATAGCATTCTGAGATTATGTTCTTCTCACCACAATTGTACAGAGCGGTTTTCTGAGTTACCATAGACTTTGTCAGTTCGAACCAGTCTGGCCATAATCTGTTGACCTCTCTCATCAACAAGGCATTTCCTTTTTTTTTTTTTTTTGGCACCATTCTGAGAAACTCTACAGACTGTTGTGTGTTAAAATCCAAGGAGATCAGCAGTTACGGAAATACTCAAACCAGCCCACCTGGCACCAACAATCATGCCATGGTCCAAATCACTGAGATCACATTTTTTCCCTATGCTAATGGTTGATGTAAACATTAATTGAAGCTCCTGACCGTATCTACATGATTTTACGCACTGCACTGCTGTCATATGGTTGGCTGATTAGATCATCGCATGGATGATTGTTGGTGCCAGACGGGCTGGTTTGAGTATTTCTGTAATTGCTGACAACAGTCTCTAAAATTTACTCAGAATGTTGCTAAAAACAAAAAAACATCCAGTGAGTGGCAGTTCTGCAGATGGAAACACCTTATGATGAGAGAGGTCAACAGAGAATGGTCAGACTGGTTCAAACAGACAAAGTCTACGGTAACTCAGATAACTGCAGATTGGCGCTGTTTTGGTGGTATGAGGGGGACCTACACAATATTAGGCAGGTGGTTTTAATGTTGTGGCTGATTGGTGTAAATTGGCCTTTAAGATTTTTAGACTTTTTCAGTCCTCTGTTTCTCTTAATTTCTCCAAAATTATTACCTGCTTCTTTACTATTTCTTCTAAAGGTGCTTTACTGTTAAAATGTGCAGTAGGGTGTTGGCATAGGAGTACTGTCAGTTGGTGCAGTTTCACTTTAAAATTCCACTGTGGTTTCTTCTGTGGATCAGCTGTCTTGAGTTACTGTTTGCACCTGTATTCAGCCTTATTTAACTTCCACCCTGTTTGTGTATTTTGCACTGTCATGACTTGGCATCATCTCAGTGAGTGTGGTTCACTAAAGTAAAGGCCTACATTTAAAGGTGCTCTCTGTCATTTGTAGGCCTACTTCTGACAAATGTGCATACGGATAGACAAATGAGATAAAGATAAAGACTCCAGTCATAACAACAAACATAACAAACATTTAAAAGACACAACATTTTAATGGAGCCTGAGTCAATAGCATAGTCTAGAGTGATGGAATGGATCAGAATGTGCATGATCCATTACTTCTAACAGAATGAGGGGAAACATGTAATTCACAAGCAGTCCCTTGTGGAGAGCTGAAACAAAAAGCACCATGATGCAGACAAACAACAGGACTCCAAGCAGCAAACATGCACACATGACATGTTGGTCACAGTGACCACACCACAAAATACTTCAGTGACCGTACACAACACAGCCGCAAACATTGAACTGATGAAGAGATAGTGTGTAGGTGAATAGAAAGAAAACAAAATAGAAATGAAAATATCTAGTGTAAAATAGCAGCAGTTAATAAATAACACCAATGAGATGAATTTCACTAAGCTCAGACCGATTTTAACTGAAGACCTTTTGACCTGTACTGTTGCCAAATTCATTGCGAGAGCAGTCAAAATCTGAACAGGTGCCTACACTGCATTCTGAAGTTTAATGCATCACAAAGTTTACTAGCATACTGTAAATGAGCATGCTACTGTCTTCTGCCTTAAATTCCAGCTGAGTTTTAATACTTTGCTCAACAATCCCGTAGTCCTCCAAGTATTTAACTGAAGCTTGTTAAAGCATCATGTTTTTGTATCTATCCTGCTCTGCACTTGGATCCACCAAATCCAGTCCAGCCTTATAGCCTAGAGGTTCATTATTAAGACACAAACCCCATATTTAGGAGCTTCTGTGTTTTGTATGTCACAGTATTTGATCTACAAGCCTTAAGAAGTGGATAATCATTACATTACATGCAGCGTATGTATAAAATCATGAGCACTCACATGAGATGAGGACTAGTCATATCAGTAACCTTATAAAAGCTGTTTTATTAAACATGAGCTAGGGGAACCCTTATGGGGGCTGCCATTTTAGAATCACATGACCAGCTGAATGATACTCACTAAATCTCAGTAACTGTCTTGTTATTGGACACCTTAACACTTGGATAAAATGAATCATGGCTGATTGTGAATAGTGAATTTCTACAATGGCACCTGTAACTGAAAATTACAGATTTTGAATGATGCTGCATCCACACCACTATGTGTCACTGTAAGATCAAGATGACATGAACAGAAAATTAATGAGTGAACCTGTAATTCCCCTATATTGTACTTCATTCTCTTCATAAGCAATTCATTGACAGCCTATGACACAAACGCCTAGCCAAGCATGTGACTGTCATTGGCTCCACAATCATAGATCAATACTAGAGCAAATAAAGAGCACCACAGGCTCTAACTCAATCCATATGACAATAATGTATCGGTTTATCAATACTTCACTGTAATTCACCCGCTAAGGTTTACACTAGGAACATATCTATAAATCGTCATTCATAGAGTACAGTGACATGTCACATGAATAGCTTTAAGGTAAATCACTTTTAAAACAATAGTCACATTTCAAGTAAGTAAATATACAGTGAGGAAAATAAGTATTTGAACACCCTGCTATTTTGCAAGTTCTCCCACTTAGAAATCATGGAGGGGTCTGAAATTGTCATCGTAGGAGCATGTCCACTGTCAGAGACATAATCTAAAAAAACAAATCCAGAAATCACAATGTATGATTTTTTAACTATTTATTTGTATGATACAGCTGCAAATAAGTATTTGAACACTTGTCTATCAGCTAGAATTCTGACCCTCAAAGACCTGTTAGTCTGCCTTTAAAATGTCCACCTCCACTCCATTTATTATCCTAAATTAGATGCACCTGTTTGAGGTCGTTAGCTGCATAAATACACCTGTCCACCCCATACAATCAGTAAGAATCCAACTACTAACATGGCCAAGACCAAAGAGCTGTCCAAAGACACTAGAGACAAAATTGTACACCTCCACAAGGCTGGAAAGGGCTACGGGGAAAATGCCAAGCAGCTTGGTGAAAAAAGGTCCACTGTTGGAGCAATCATTAGAAAATGGAAGAAGCTAAACATGACTGTCAATTTCCCTCGGACTGGGGCTCCATGCAAGATTTCAGCTCGTGGGGTCTCAATGATCCTAATAAAGGTGTGAAATCAGCCCAGAACTACACGGGAGGAGCTGGTCAATGACCTGAAAAGAGCTGGGACCACCGTTTCCAAGGTTACTGTTGGTAATACACTAAGACGTTATGGTTTGAAATCATGCATGGCACGGAAGGTTCCCCTGCTTAAACCAGCACATGTCAAGGCCTGTCTTAAGTTTGCCAATGACCATTTGGATGATCCAGAGGAGTCATGGGAGAAAGTCATGTGGTCAGATGAGACCAAAATAGAACTTTTTGGTCATAATTCCACTAACCGTGTTTGGAGGAAGAAGAATGATGAGTACCATCCCAAGAACACCATCCCTACTATGAAGCATGGGGGTGGTAGCATCATGCTTTGGGGGTGTTTTTCTGCACATGGGACAGGGCGACTGCACTGTATTAAGGAGAGGATGACCGGGGCCATGTATTGCGAGATTTTGGGGAACAACCTCCTTCCCTCAGTTAGAGCATTGAAGATGGGTCGAGGCTGGGTCTTCCAACATGACAATGACCCGAAGCACACAGCCAGGATAACCAAGGAGTGGCTCTGTAAGAAGCATATCAAGGTTCTGGCGTGGCCTAGCCAGTCTCCAGACCTAAACCCAATAGAGAATCTTTGGAGGGAGCTCAAACTCCGTGTTTCTCAGCGACAGCCCAGAAACCTGACTGATCTAGAGAAGATCTGTGTGGAGGAGTGGGCCAAAATCCCTCCTGCAGTGTGTGCAAACCTGGTGAAAAACTACAGGAAACGTTTGACCTCTGTAATTGCAAACAAAGGCTACTGTACCAAATATTAACATTGATTTTCTCAGGTGTTCAAATACTTATTTGCAGCTGTATCATACAAATAAATAGTTAAAAAAATCATACATTGTGATTTCTGGATTTTTTTTTTTAGATTATGTCTCTGACAGTGGACATGCACCTACGATGACAATTTCAGACCCCTCCATGATTTCTAAGTGGGAGAACTTGCAAAATAGCAGGGTGTTCAAATACTTATTTTCCTCACTGTACCATAATTAATGTAAATTTATAAAGAAAATCATGTTTGTATTTTCTTAATCAAGGAAACCTAAACCCTTAATATTATATAGGTTAGATTACTAATTCATTTAAGTGTTTAGCTTTAAATTTAAAACATTCAGGATATCTTAATATCAGCAATACATTTTATTTTACAATAATTTGAGCATGTTAATATTGAGTGGTGGTGTAGTGGAGTAGTTGTGGCATTGTGGGCTAAAGCACGGAACTGTTAAGCATAAGGTTGCCAGTTCAATCCCCACACCCACCACCATTGTGTCCTTGAGCAAGGCATTTAACTCCAGGTTGATCCAGAGGGATTATGCCTGTATTAAGTGGATAAAAATGTCTTCCAAATGCATAAATATAATGTGCAAAAGGTAATCTATCATATATGTGTTCTTGTTAACGTTGAAAAAATTAACTTTTAGCAGATATCCACAAATTTTTTGTATTTCTCTTACTGGAAAAATTAACAGAAAAGTTGAAGACTTGTTGTCTTGCACTACACAGATTTGTGTGCAATCAAATGGTCTGTAGAATTAAAATGTCCCCATCCGTTAATATCATGAGATGTAGTATATGCTCGTCAAGCGATTTCAAGGGTCTTCAATTTTGAGCTATTTTAAAATATTGTAAACCATATAATTACTTACATTACTATCTTACTATATCCTCACAAATATCAATGATCTAATCTCTGCACTTTGTCATTTATATAAATGCAAATTATGCTTAATACACTGACGATGTATGAAGTCATGTAAATCAGTGTTCCTCTATCGGGGTAAGGTCCAAAATGGTTTAAGCAGAAAGAGGTTATATATATATTTTGCGCTGCATGCTAGCTAATCCAGTGTGCCCAATTGTTTGTGCGCATCACTGTGGCCGCTTTTATATCAAAAGCAGAGAATAACCCGATGATTTTAAAAGTCATTCACTGTCGATTTTTTCAATAAGCTACATTTTGGTAGTCATCAGAATATTGGTGTGCATGTAAACACACTCAATATCATTGATAATTAACTAAAACATTAGCCTACAGTTAGGCTAAATGTTACTTGGGTAAGAATTGTTTACACCCATTGTTAATATGAATATTGAATACATATGAATTTGTGAAATTTGGGTGTCTTTAATTATATTACTGTTGCCGTCATTTTATAAAAGCTGCGAATTACAATGATTTTACCAAAGTTGGCATGTTGTATCCGAGAGTTCCAGTACCCTAGGATCGGCCACATTATACATTAGACTCACTGACAAGTGCCATCTCCTGTCAGACATATTTGCTCAAGTGTTTATACTTTCGTTTGTAGCGCAATCAGAAGCATGTTGCATCAACAGTTTGGGAGACCCAGGTTCAGACCAGCCACTGAATCCAGGAAGTAATCATGTTTGCATTGTCAGTGTCAAATGTGATTCAGAGGTTGCATTTTTTGATTTTAGCTAAAGAAACATCAACCTACTAGATTTCACTGTGAGATCAGTCTGGATTTTACGATGACTTTACTTTGGTTGAGGGGGTTTTCTAATTGCTTTTAGCTTTATTAGGAGCTCAATTATCTTCTTGAATCAAATCTCAAATCTATCAACCTTACTGATGCTGATGCAGGACTATGGTATGGGACGAGCACATACATGACTTACTGAGCGTCAAATACCCTGCAGGGACTGGCTAAGATTTATCCAGCCTTATCATTGCTTGTAGTGAAGGATACAACACAAGCTATATCTAAAAGCTTTTCTTCACATCTCTGATGAACCATGGAGCTGAAAACCACTCATGGAAGTGACACTGAAGTTAACACTCCCAATACAGGAATCAGATTAAGGTTAATCAAGTATAATCCCTCAGAGGGAAATGGAAAGGCTGTTGAAATGTATACAGAAGATAAGGTTAACTGTTGAGACATGATATGTTTTATAAACATTATGAATGGTAAATGGAAAGCGGATGCTGTTTTTTTTTTTTGGTTCTAAAGTAAGTTTAAAAATGGTTACAAATCGAACATGTTCAAGAGTGTGGAAAATATACAACCTCAGCTATACAGTCAACAAAAAAAAAACTGTATTCGAATGGCATATAATGCATATTCAAGCTGTGTGGAATGTGTGTTTTACGATGGTAAAATTATTTATTGTATCTCAGCTTACAGTAACATGCAGAGTCAACTATAATGAGGTCATTTGTAGGTTGATTTCACCTAAAAGTGTAACACCGTGGCTCTGTTGCACAGAACATTGTTTAGGGGTGTGTTTCCTAAAACAAATGTTAGCCAACAATGATTGCAAGTTCCATCATTATCAACATAGTTCAGTGATTTGGTGTTCGCCGAAATCATACTGTATATCCAAGGAACATTCGCAAACAGCATTGCAATGATGTGTATTTGGAACTACAGCCCTTTACCTGGGTAAGAAGCATAATTCATTGTTAATTTGCTATGTGGACATCATTTCACTTCGTTGAGGCTTATATATTTTTCATTCCATATATATATATATATATATATATATATATATATATATATATATATATATATATATATATATCTTTTTGAATGGAAACCCACTATTGCAGTGCAATGTACAAAGAAACAGCTTTCTGATGTACGTGTAAATGAGTAATGAATAAATTGATATCTGCACAAATTATTACTCCACCCCCTGCATAATGTCATTAACAACAGCTCTATATTGTTGAACAAATATGGTTCGAACGACGGATGAGCGACATTGTTACTACCGATTTGGGAACAGTAGAGTTCCCAAATAGAGATTATTAAAGGGATATTTCACCCAAAAATGGAAATTATATCATTATATACCCTCATCATATCCCAGGTGTGTATGACTTTCTTTATTCACCAGAACACATTTGAAGAGAAATAGAAAATTATCTTAGGTCAGTAGGTCCTTAAAATGCAAGTGAATGGAGATTTCTCTTTTAAAGCTCCCAAAATCAAAGACAGTCAACATAAACGTCCTCTATACAACTCCAGCGGTTTAATTAATGTCTTGTAAAGCGACACGTTCGCTTTTGGTGCAAAAAATATCAATATTTAAAGTATTTTTAACTATAAAACATCTCTTTCATTAGGCTTCACAAGATGGTGGACGTATTTGCATTGCCATGATACAGACGTAATCTCACATTCTCCACTCGGTTGAGACATCAAGGATGAGCACATAAATGCACCATTCTGAGATACTGTACAGCGTTCCTCCTTCTCACTTTTAAACAGCACTACTCTTCTGGCATGTTTCTGCATGATTTAGAGTTTAAAAAGTACATCGATATTTATCTTTTTCCCACCAAAAGCAGTCGTGACACTTTACAAGACATTAATTTAACAGCTGGTGTCATATGATGACATTTATGCTGACTGTGATTTTTGGAGGTTCAAATGAGAAATCTCAGAAAGGATTAAGGACCAACTGAGCTAAGATATTTTTCTTCAAATGTGTTCTGGTGAAGAAAGTCATACACACCTGAGATATCATGAGGGTGAGTAAATAATGAGAGAATTAAAATTTTTAGGGTGAACTATCCCTTTAATTTCTCCAATGATGCATCATACTATGGTGGTTAAGTAGAGAGTTACGTTGTTGTTGTATGGGAAATGCACCACAGTTAGTTTAAGGGTGTGTTCACACTTGGTCCAGACCAACAACACAATTTGATACATTTAGTCCTGGTTTGCTTAGCGTTCACACTGGTATTTTTAACACCAAATATAATGATACAAAACCAAAGGTATCGGTAAAAGTCACAATCTGACTGGACAGCTTTTGTGATGTATATTTTTTGACGGAGCTTGCCCATCATTCAAAACAATGCTGGCTGCTATGCCAAATGCGCTCGTTATATTTATTTATGTATATGTGGTGGTATTTTTACCAGCTGAGAACAAAAAAAGAGGCAATAAAATGTGTAAAGGAGTCAAAACAGTGTCAGGAATTCCTCCGTTGCGCACACACACACGAAGATATGCTGCAAAGACAGCTGGCGGTTCCGGCGCCTGTACTGAACTGTAACGGGCAACACAGCTCCTATGATGAGGAAAACCAGGTATACTTGAAGTCAGTATTAGGCAAATCACTTCCTGTTTTTGGTCAGTTTAGACGTCTTTGGTCCATGTTGCGTTCATATATCAATCGAACCACACCAGAGTTCATTTAGAAGCGGACCGAGACCCACTTTTCAGGCGGTCTCTGTCCGCTTGTTTGGTGTGCACCAAGGTTCGTGTGACAGCATTCACACTTGTTCAAATGAACAACACTAACAGAGCAATCGCACCAGAGTTCATTTTAATCTAACCAAACCTGCCAAGTGTAAAGTGTGAAGTGTGTGTAAGTGTCCCAACCAGCTCAACACACCAATGGCATGAGTTTGGAGCAGGCAGGTTTGGGACTATCCGTTTCAATGGCAGATGGAAGGAGTTTTTGAGAAAAAGCAATGTTTATTTTAGCAATTCCATTTGGTGACACTGGTGGTGCAGAAATTACACTTTTCAAATTTAAGAGTAAATTAATGAGCATTCAAACAAATAATTCAGGAAGCTCACATACACTACTGATAGAATTCTGCCATGCTTTTTTTTTATAATTAATTTAATCCCTCTGCTCAAGAGCATAATCTAGGACGAGCACAGTAATCTGAACAACACACATACACAAACATTCATCATCTCCCTCCCCCATTCTCAGTCCCTTACCCACAGCTATTATTATAGATATTCAATATAGTTTAAGATGACCCAAAATCGACAAGCTGTAAATTGTTCAAATTGTAAAGCGCTAAAGACATAAAGCCACATGCTATGCTCTCTCAGAATTCTGACTTATATTTGTGCTCTTTGTGTCAAAATAAATGTACCACAGTCCCTTCAATACCACCAAAAAAGAACTAGCGTGCACTCCACATTAACACACACACTCCCGCTTAGCACACACACAAACCCTCACCATCCCTTACCATCATCTAACTTTGTGCAGTTTAAAGCAGTCATGGCCTTAAGCTTGAACAAGCTGAATGTGAAAAGAAAATGAGAGAGAGGGAGAAAGAAAGAGAGAGAGACTAGTGGAGAACAAAAATGTTCTTCCAGTAGTTTAGCCTCACATGCATTACACATGTGTCTGTTGCACACTATACTCTAGAAACTATGTGCGAGGGAACACATAGGAAAGAATCTCTTTTATATCTCAATTGTTTCTACTAGACAGCAATTAATTTAAATGGAGAGAAAATTGGGACTTTCTCCTGCTTCAAAGATTTCTTTTTCCTTAGCAAAAGACTAATCTTTCATGTCTCCACTAGAGTTCCAGAAGAGATCTCAACGATGAATCAAACTGTGCTCAGAATTGACAAAATACCTTTGTTTGCAATCAAAATTCAGAGTTTTGAACTCAAAGTCTCAAAAGTATATGAACTGAAACACTTCTTGTCAAATTCTTCCAAGGCCATGATCTGAGCTATGCTATATGTTGCTTTATCCTTTAGGGTTGCAGCGGTATACCGGTTTCACGGTATACCACAGTTTGAAATTTGACGGTTATCATAACTTGTACATTTGCTTATCTAAGGTATTGAGAAAAAAATGCAACCGGACAGAGAATCTCACATGCACATCTCCTTTCCTCCTTGTCTGCCTGTCAGACTCGTCAACTTGCGACATGCACGCGCGAGCAGCAGAGAAAATGTCAGAGAGAAGCGAGGTTAGGGGGTCTGACATGAGTTTGTGTGTGAGTTAAAACAGTGTTTCTCAACTGGCCTATTCGGACTAGGTCGCGGACAGCAGGGAAAGAACAATGCCATGGTTCTCCCATTGAAGATATTTCAGCGGCCGCCCAAGTGATCGACTATTTAAGACTGCCGACGTAGATTTAATGATAATCTCGCAAACAGCTAAATCAGACATGCATTTATCATAAAAGCGTTTTTATTTTTCATTGGATATTTCAGTTAACTTGCATTGGGACCTAACGCATCTCCACAAGCGTTTAACATGCTCAGGGTGGCCAGATAAGAGACGAAACACCCCCAGTTTGAGATTTATACTTGCGCAAATTGGAAATATTCCGCCTAATGTAATAATTATGTTGTGCAATCTGGCAACCATGCACGCGAGTGAGCTATTTCTATCTGGCTGAACAAATTTGAGGAGCATTTCCTCCTGTGTAATATGTGTATAAATATGTAATATTAGGTAACAAACGGGATAATAATGGGCTCATATATGTGTAAATATGTTCTTCAATTTTTAAAAGGTGGAGAGAAAACTTCCTGTAGATTTTGACATCAACAACAAAAATAATGTCACTTGATGCATGTCCTTGTACTGGACAACCATGAACAAAACTATGCAACATAAAAGGAAATGCAACCCAGGATACATTAAATACAGGTTATGTTTAATCTATGGCAGGTCGACACTTGATGTCCAATGTAAAATCTGTCCTGAAGCAAAACCAGTTGAGAAGCACTGGTTAAAGATACAGACAGGAGCAGTATATGTTAACTGTTAATAATCATAGGACATTACTTCAAATCCAGTTGAGAAGCACTGAGTTAAAGCTACAGACAGGAGCAGTATATGTTCATTATTAATAATCATAGGACATTACTTCAAAAGCTCACACAGCTGATGTTATTTTTCATTTAGTAGTTAATTTAACATGCTATCCTAACATGTAAACTAACATGCTTTAGTTATATAATATGTTATATATACATGCTATTTTTATCATGTTTATAATTTGGATTATTATTATAATTCTGTTAGCTTTCTTATTCTATTTATATTATTTATTTTCAAAAAAAAATTACACATACTTAAATGGTTTCAAGTTTCAATTAAAATAAAGTGTTTGCTCAAAAATAAATAAATAAATAAAATAACACTTTTGTTTTCACTGGTAATACTAATTCTGTCATATCGTATACCATGATACCGTGAAACTGTAATATTTTCTGAGACGGTTATCATACCATGAAAATCTCATACAGTTGTAACCCTACTTGTGACACAAAACAACATAGTGCAGATCACAGCAGAGTTTGCCTTTGGGAGACAAAACTACATCTGGTAAGAAAACAAAGACATTTTTTACATTGAAACCTGTTTGAGCCAAAAGATTCGCTAGTTTCAACTGATAGTTTAAGGTGATTTATTGCGAAATGCCACAATGTTAAATACAATGACCACTATAGTGGACAATAGCGCTATAGTTTTTAATGAGAAATCTTATATCAGTATTTTACTTGGGTCAAAAATGACCCAAGTAGTTGTTGCATTTCAAGTTTGTAATGAATATTATTTATTTTTATTCATCTAAACATCTAAAAACTTCTGAACGCAACAGAATTTTTTGTATGCTATGGTAAATCAAACTAACTTAACATCTTTTTTCTATAGGGCTAGTTAAAATATTAATGAGTAAACCACTTTACTGATTTGGGATTGTGCTTCTATAGCAAACAGATTTGTTTCCTACTTCATAACAGATGTTGTTTTTCTTATATCATACTGTTTATTTGTCATAAAAGTTTAATAAACTACCACAGTTGTAATGAAAAAAATAGATACAAATTTACTGTGATAAATGTTAGTAAGGGTGTGTAGAGGTGAAAAGACTTGTTATTGATGCTGGTGTGAATTTTTTTCTCTTTCCTTCATCAGTGCTATTCAGAATGTCAGTGCTGTGGCCGTTGAACAGTTGAATTGCTCCACAGCACTTTAAAATAGAAAATTCTCATGTAGTATTCAGATGGGTCGTATAAGTTTTGTTATGCGCCATGATATCGAGGGAAGCCCAGTTTAATCACGCATGTGATCTGCTCTGCGCTACCCTGTCACTAGAACTCGCATCGAGCACGTGCTCCAGTATACAGTAGTAGGACAGTAGTAGGTCGTGCAACACACCTTCAATCTCCCGTGCACATCCACGTACCACATGAGAAGCATATTTAGCTCTAATTCATCTTGCTTTCGGTGCTTTACAGTATGTCATAAAATTAGCTTCGGCTGCCCAAAATTTTACTTCAGCAGCCACGGAAAAAGAAGTATTAGTATGAAGTATATAGTTACAATCAAATTTAAGGTCCCACTTTGTATTAGGTATCTTTAACTACTATGCACTAACATTAAAATACATACAATACAGTGGATTTATTGTGTAACTCATTTCAATGGTGTAACTATTTTTTTTACAAAATTCTCTCAAGATTCACATGCATTTGCTGCTACTTAGGTTGAGGTATCGGTAGGTTTATGAGTAGGGGCAGGGGTTAGGGTTAGGTATAGGGTTAAAGGCCAAAGTATACTTTGCGTGGCAGTGTTGCGGATTGCTCCGAGCACAAAATGCGTGACATAAATTTTGTCATAATCCAGTCCGCGCGGCCTGACCACATGCTGGGCAGATTTTCTCGACTCATGGACGTGGTCATCGTCTGTGCACATCATTGGCCATTGACTCTACTAAAACAGTATCTCAAAGAAGTTGTAGTGGGCATGCATCAAATGCAATTGTATTCAATCGAGGTCAAAAGAGTACACTCACAAAGGCAATGCGGTCGAAGAGGCACGAGCCGATCCAGAACAAAGTATATAAGTATATATACAAAGTATACCTGGACCTTAACAGTGTAACTACAGATGTTATCAAATGCAGGTATTTTAAATATAAGTACAATTCAACAACATGTATGTACATAATAAGTAGCTTGTATCAAATGCTTAAGTGTCACAGTCTGGCCTGACTGTGCCTCCTCTGACTGCCTGTTTGTCTTGTCTGAGTGTTTTCCTGTGTTGGTTTTGTCTCTCTCCCTCTTGTGTTTTGCAAGTACCACATTTACAACGCCAGCTCGATTACCTGGACAACACCTTGTTCTCCAGTTAACAATCATTGGCAGCACCTGCTCCCTATCAACCCTTCCCCTCTTAAGCTCCCCTCCCATTGAGTCCTTTTTTTAATTGTTTGTAATGTTTATGTGAATTCCCAGTTGGTTGGTTGGTTGGTTGGTTCCAGTCTTGCTTCAGTTTGTTTTCTGAGAATTTTTGATTTTTATTTTACATTAAAGCCTTTGAAATTGCCTCTCATCGATCTCATACACTTAATATTAAGTGGGTCCAAATTTAAAATAGATAGCACACCTAGGGCTAAAATGATCTACAATATAATGTTTTCGTGTAATCTTGAAAGTGTTTGTAATTGAATTAAAGGCGATGTAAGCGATTTGTTTCATTGAAATGTATGCAAAAATTATTCCTACTCCCTATCTCCCTATTATCTTTGAAGGGTGGGGTTTTAGGGGGCAGAGTTAATCAAAATGCTCAGTCATGAGAAAGCTTCAGAAAGTTAAAATCGCTGAAGTGCAGAAAACTGCAGAGTTGAGAAAGAATTGTCAGTGTTTGTCTTGTTTATGAACAATTAATAAATAAAAATTGCACATTAACCTAAAAAACTTAACAACATATTTTAAATATGGGAACACAGAGCTGCTTGTGACCTAATTCCCATTGCTAATATTTTAGCAGGAACAGTGTTGTCATGGTCCTCTGGTCATTTCCATACTATCAAACATACACACAGACACATAGAAGACACACACAGTCTTTGGTGTGTTAAGATGATGCACCCACAAAGATATACAGCACTACCAGAGCTGATACTGATGTTGAGCATTGCCATGGTACCTAGAGTGACAATTTCTGAGCATAATAGCATTTAAGCATAAAGTGTCTCCACAGACACAAACAACAGATCAGATCAGCTTGGCCCACAAATGGGTGAGATAAACAACATAAACAGTTAAGTTAAACACAGTCTGCATATTATTCCCCCTTGCATTAGTCCTCAAATCCCAAATAATATCAGAAATATCAAACAATATCACAATATATGAATTAAGGTCTGGTTGTGGGTGCCAGATGGTACCCCAACCCTTGAGAAAGAAGGTCCTTCCTCAGGGGAATTCGCCATGGGGGCTGATGCGAGGAGCATCTTAATTTCTTAATAATTACATTATTCCATTTAAATTCAATTAAACTGAATCAATTTGAATGTGAACTGATTTCTTTAGCTGTTAATGAGGTAAAAAAAAATGTACATTTCATTCTATGATATCACTGGCTTTTCTTTGGGCTACAATCATCTCACAAAACTGACTGCTGTGAAGTCCACATTAATTGCTGACCAAGCAGTAAACCTCCAAACGTCTCCATAACAAGCCCATCGCAACTACAGGTGCACTGAAATATCACAGGGAATATCTAACAGTTTGATAAATAATTTTTATTTTCATGATTTCCTAAATCCTTATTTTTTGAATCCTGTAAATTTGTGAATCCTTCTCAAATTAATTTAAGAATAAAAAAACATACAATTTCAGATTTTCTTTCCCAGTTAAAGCAAAAAGATCCCAATAGATCTACAGTAGGCCTATATTAGATCTAATAAATCACAAATCTCGAAATCTCGAAATCGACAGGTAAAAACTCCCAATGTGCTTAACTGCATGTACAAAAACCCTCAACAGCTTTATAAAGTGACATGGGAAAAATCAGCACCTGTCATCATACTGAAAGCCTGCCTTGATCTGTCTTCATATCCAAGATGAGACCTGACAAGCAAAACACATTGCTGCAAAACCTTAGACCTCCTGCTGACCAGCCGTGACTCTTGAAATAACTTACTACACATCAAAAGCAATTGGCTTCAGATTCAGGTGCTAGACTAGACACACAAACTATGTAGGTATTGTTGTTGCTGCCTGTTGTGCACAAAATGCAGTCTCTGCGTGGTGTTTTTTGTATAAACATAGCCTATACTATGCAGTACTTCTATGCTATTATTATCCCAATTACACTATTTTTAATTGCCAATAAACTTATCTTTAGCAACCTTTCTTTTTACTCTCAGTAGGTGCAAATTTTTGTAAAAAAATTAGGTTTATGTGTGTATTTTTTGCATAAATGTTAACATTCGCATTACATAACTAACAACATTTAAAGGTTTGCAATGCAAAGGGTCCTTTTTATGACACTATCGGTTAGGTTTAGATTTGGGAGGTAGGATTAGTTGATTTAAAAATCGATAGAGCATTAACCTGTAAAATCTCATCTGTTTTGGTGAAAATGTAACTCGCCTTTAGCGCCACACAGTGGACAGTTCCCCTAATAATGATGCTTGTCCTGAACCAAGTGATAACATTTGCAAAAAAGTAGCCACATTAATGTAATTTTTTATCAGATCAGGCTGGAATTACACATACAAATTGCGTTCAAGCACAATTTTTTCAAATTATTTTACTTTATTTTACTTTGCATGTTATATCGTTTTCTTGGCTAAGTGAGTATCAACTTACTAGCAGACTAATACATGTCACAAGATGGCCTTGACCTTGACCCCATCAAACCAACATTTCCAGAAAGACCTTTAGACATAAAAATCCTTCATCTCTGCTCTCACAACCATCACTCACGTACTGTAAAATCTGTATTCTAATATTCTAATGTAGCCAGTGGGTTGAAAATAATCACCACAGGACACAGAACTATTTTGGGGGGTTTTTATCTGGAAAATTTGCGGTCGATGATGCTGTATATACAGTGCATTCAGAAAGTAGTCAGACCCCATCATTCTTTTCACATTTTTTTTATGTTGCGGCCTAATGCTAAAATGCTTTAAATGATTTTATTCACATCAATCTACACTCCATAATGAACAAAAAAATAATTTTTGATAACTTTACAAATTTATTAAAAAGAAAAAAGTGAAATTCCACATTGACAGTATTCAGACCCTTAACTCAGTACTTAGTTGAAGCAACTTTGGCAATGTTAACGATGATCGTGTATGATGCGATAAGGTATGCACACCTGGATTTGGGGATTTTCTGCCATTCTTCTCCTCTCAAACTCTGTCAAGTTGGATGGGGACCGTCAGTGGACAGCCATTTTCAGGTCTCTCCAGATATGTTCGATCAGGTTCAAGTCTGGGCTCTGGCTGGGCCACTCAAGAACATTCACAGAGTTGTCCTTAAACTACTCTTGTGTTGTCTTGGCTGTGTGCTTAGAGTCATTGTCCTACTGGAAGGTGAACTTTTGGCCCAGACTGAGGTCCCAATCGCTCTGGACCAGGCCACTGTGCTCTTGGGAAAGTTTGAAGCCTTCCCCAGATATGTGCCTCGACACAGTCCTGTCTTTGAACTCCTTTGGCCTCATCGCTTGGTTTTTGCTCTGATATGCATTTTCAGCTGTGAGACCTTATATAGACAGGTGTGTTCCTTTCCAAATCAGGTCCACTCAATTACATTTGCTACAGGTGAACACCAATCAAATTGTAGAAACATTTAAAAGATGATCCAGAGGAATGGTATTGAGCTAAATTTCAAATGTCATAGTAAAGGGTCTGAATACTTATGTCAATATGATATTTCAGTTTTTTCTTCTTATTAAGTTTTAAAAGTTGTAAAAAATCGTTTTTGCTTTGTCATTATGGTGTATGGAGTGTAGATTGATGTGAAAAGAAGAATAACAAAGCATTTGAGCTGGCTGCAACATAACAAATTGTGAAAAAATTAAGGGGTCTGAATACTTTTTGAATGCACTGTATATTAAAAAACATTATTACAAAAAATGAAATACAAATTTAAATATGGTTCAACGAAATACTGTAGAAGCTTATGTCAAAAGAATATACAAACAGGGCATTGGCCTACCCAAATACTTTAGCATACGTCACCTTAGTACATGCTTATATCATGCACAGCATTTTATATATTCAATTACTTGCTTTAGTTACTCAAAGAATTACATGCTTTCAACACATGCCCAAACACTTACAGCACTTAATGCATTCAACACATGCCCAAATCACTCTAAGCACTTCATGCATCTCCAACCAGGTTTCAAGGACATATACAACAGCTCAAACAATAAAACTCTCATTGCACACATCTTAACATATAAAAATGCATCACACTTGTTAACTAAAAAACAATCTGGGCTATAAATCATCAAACAAGACATGACAAACAGCAAATTCACATACCCAGTCCTCACTTGTGTGCAAAAACATGGTCAAACTCCACACATGCAATCCATATGCATCCCCCCAAAAATAACCCACAAGAAACACTCAATCCCAGCATATGACTCCTGTGAACATATATTTAATGCAATTTAACAACATTTTGTGAAGAATTCCATATCCACCCAAAGAATTTTCAACCAACAAACAAAACCGGGAGCTATAGTGCCCAATGCATATTACCATGTCTCTAACACCAGTGAGTGCAAGAAAGTGGGCATTGCAAAACTCTAAAAGGGGCCACGTCCATTTCATTACCAGAATTAAACCACATGAAATCTCTCCACCTGGCTACACTAATATTAGTCACACGGGGGAAGGAAAGAAAAAAAAAACCTTAAAAAAGAATAGAAAACATGTTTAACAATCATGAAAATGGCCAGCCACCACATGTAAATTAAAAGCCTGCACTCTTTGATGAGAGTATGGAAGATGTAAAACTATTTTATTGGCTTTAAGTTGAGCCTTTTTTTCAATATTATGTGCAATAATATATAGGAATGCTATATTTTAAAAATCACAGACTTTACTAAACACATACACACACAAAGAGGGGCTGGAGCACAAGAACAACCAATCTGATGAAATGTTCAAGGGACTCATTGAGGTTAAGCATCTTTCTAAAGGACACATGTGCTGTGGTAAAAATAATCTATGTCACCCTGTTCATATTCTGTAGTTCTAACCACTGCACTGCACACACACTTGGCCTTGTATATACAGATGAATCTTGCAATTTCCATTCCTCAGCTCCAAGTTTGGCCTCAAGTCCAATGAAATCTCCTTGTCTGGATAAATAACAGCCCAGCCAATCAGTGTCAACTTCAACTGGGGAAAAATCGGTTTGTGTTTACAACGTGAAGTGCTGACACTGACAACGACAAAACCACAGCCAAGGAAGCAATTACAAACCCCACTATAGCACCGGTTTTAAAGATCTGACAGATAAAAATATTGAAAGGAGATAAATTACAACTCTACATCTTCAATTTCATCATGCAACATTTTGGTTATGGATATGAAATATACCTCCAATATCTTGAGAGTGGACTGACTGGACTCAAGTTTTTTCAACTTGTGGACAATAAACCATGCAAAAAACATCCATTACATTTACAATAAGGAGACACATGAGTCCTTTTTAGGGATCAGAATATCACAGACTTGGCGATGGGCTCTTAGGTCTAGGGCCAGTATGCAACCACCCAGCAACCATGAAGCACTGCATTGACACACTCAGAACACCTCAGCAACCGCATAGCAACACCCTGGCAAACAACCAAAATAACCTGGCATCATGGTGACAAATAATGTTTATTCTAAAAATGCAAAATAGTTTCAATTGGGATAAATAACTGAAGTGCATTTTTTAACATATCCCATGGACATGGTCTAAAAAAAGTCCTGTCTAAAAAGTCCAACATGATCTCATTCATTCTCCTTCAGGGTTGTACTAAGTGGTGTTTCCTTCTCTCCTTCTCTCCTTCTCCCTCTTCCTTTTTCAGTGAATGCATTGATGTTCATGGCTTGTTGAGCTGATGTGTTCTGGCATTTTCTCCTCGCTGGTTTAGGAATTTCCAGCTTACACCAAACACAGTGGCTACAAAACACACACTTTTTGGACTTATAAGGCCCCAAGAGGATGCACAGGGAGATAAATGGATACACATGAATGAAATAAGTTAATGATAAGAATTGTAACAGTAGTCCAAAAATATCACTCAAATTTGTAATTGTAAAAGCTATCCAATACACATTTCAAAACAACTAATCTGCCAAAGAAAACGAGTTATACAATACTAAGTACCAGGGTATGTCCAAAATCTTTATGTGTATTTTTTGCATAAACGTTAACATTCACATTATATAACTAACTACATTTAAAGGCTTGTGATGCAAAGGGTCCTTTTTATGACATTATTGGTTAGGTTTAGATTTGGGAGATATGGTTAGTTTATTTAAAACTCGATAGAGCATTAACCTTTAAAACCTCATCTGTACATTTAACTCGCTTTTACTGCCACACAGTGGACATTTCGCCTAACCGTGATGCTTGTCCTGAACCAAGTAATATAATTTTGCAAAAAAGTAGCCACATTAATGTAATTTTTCATCAGATCAGGCTGGAAATACACATACAAATTGCCATCCATCCATCCATCTTCAACCGCTAATCCGAAGTCGGGTCACGGGGGGCAGCAGCTCCAGCAGGGGGCCCCAATCTCCCTTATCCCGAGCCACATTAACCAGCTCTGACTGGGGGACCCTGAGGCATACCCAGGCCAGTGTGGAGATGTAATCTCTCCACCTAGTCCTGGGTCTTCCCCGACGCCTCCTACCAGCTGGACGTGCCTGAAACACCTCCCTAGGGAGGCGCCCAGGGGGCATCCTTACTTGATGCCCAAACCACCTCAACTGGCTCCTTTCGACGCAAAGGAGCAGCGGCTCTACTCCGAGCTCCTCACCCTATCTCTATGGGTGAAGCCCGCCACCCTTCTGAGGAAACCCATTTTGGCTGCTTGTACTCGCGACCTAGTTCTTTCGGTCATGACCCCGCCTTCATGAACATGGTGAGGGTAGGAACGAACATTGACCAGTAGATCGAGAGCTTTGCCTTCCAAATACAACATACAAATTGTGTTCAGCACAAATCTTTCTGATTTTATTCATTCCTTTATACTGTTATTATAACTTTGCATGTTATATCGTTTTCTTGGCTAAGTGAGTATCAACTTACTAGATGACTAATACATGTCACAAGATGGCCTTGATCTTGACCCCATCAAACCAACATTTCCAGAAAGACCTTTAGACATAAAAATCCTTCATCTCTGCTCTCACAACCATCACTCACATTCTGTAAAATATGGTACTTTGTTATTAGATTCTAATGTACAAAACAACTAACTGGCCAAAGAAAGTGACTATATACCAGGGGAAGGCGTTTTGTCCAAAATCTTGTGTCACAAGTTATTTGTAGGGATGTCAATCGATTACAAAACATTTCATAAACATTACATTATTATTCAAATAAATTGAATTATTTGCATATCAGTATTTACTATGAACACAAGTTGGACCATTGTCACAGACTATGATGACAAGTTTCCGCCTTACTTAGCAGCGTAAATTTAGAAAACTTTATATATGTGCAATTTTAAAATGACTTGTAGTAAATTTATAACATTATACTTTGTATTATATTACCCATTTTTTTCTTCATTTGAAAAGTTGTGAAAACATAATAGTGGTGTTTTTCTTTTGCTGTTGGAGCAAATGGGTAAGCATAAATTATATTTGCCATGATCTCCCATGTGCTCCCATTCACCGCTATCAAAGTTTAACCTGCAGTCATTTAATTATGCATTACAAAACCCAAAAGTATGAAAAGGGTCCATTCAATTACATTACCTCATATGCATTTATTTTGGCAACAGAAAACTAAAGCATTTAGACAATTCAAAAAGTGTCTTTGAAAGTCAAAATATTGTTTGTTTTATTTACAGATGGATGCAAAAGAAAATATAAGATTATTCATTACAAATAATAGCCTGGGCATAAGTGCAAACCAGCTTCACATTATGTAACATGAGTTAAAAACAAAGTAAGTAAAGTAGTAAAATAGTTTTATAAGTAGTAAAATTAATAATACAAACTTGACAGTTTGACTGTTTTGGATGAGCCACATTCAAAGTTGTTGTAAAATTGCTAAAATATACACTCACATGACCACACATAACTTTAATTCTCTATTAATATGGCAAGTTGCTTTTCACCATTGCTTGCTAATGTGTTTGCCCTACTCCTGTATATGCAATACTCGTTAGCCCTATTATATGTTCCCAAAATAACATCTATTGTATACTATATCTAAATAAATTCTAAATTTAAATGACCATGTAAAATCCTTACAACAGTTATTGCTCAAAATTCAAACATCTGGCACACTTAGATTTATTTATTTTTTAATCTCCTAAAACCTTTGGGGAACATGTGGAAATGAAATTAGTGTCATAAACACTAAAAATAGGTCAGATATGCCAACTCAATATGTAACCTAGCTCCACTCTTGAATTTTTGAGAATCATTAATGCTATGAACAAACATTTCTGAAATACTTTAATTTTCCTATATTTTCCATCTGTTCAGATGCTTGAATGAATATATTGCATGTCATTCATAAAAGATTACGGCTAACATATAAAGCAATGAATTATTTCACATTCTCAACATCAAGTCGGCACAAGCCAGTGAGTCCAGTCCATTATACATGCACAAGTGAAGTAGTTACCCAAATGAGCCATTTCAACTTGATCTGACCCTTAAAAATTACTTTCAATCGTGAAACCACATGTATTGAGTTAGATTCATTCATTTGACTTTGCAGGAGAAGTCTCTAAAACTCTCAAAAGGCTGACCGACAGCAATTTACTTCCTCATTCTCTATGCTGATTCCATTAACAGATGTTTGAAGTGTCCTGGTGTCAACAATCAGAGGTTAACTGTCCTTGCATGAACAATGTTTACTTGCTCTAGAACAGTTCATTGAAGAAGCAATGTCTTTTCAACTTCCAAATACACATGCTGCAGCTAAGCTCTATTTAAAGACTCTTATAATCCTTTATCTTTATAGATGTTTCCATTTTGTTGGTGTGTTATTTACATTTTGTATTATATGCTTTTATCCAAAGCAACTTACATTGCACTTATTACAGGGACAATCCCCCGGAGCAACCTGGAGTTAAGTTCCTTGCTCAAGGACACAGTGGTGGTGGTCTGCTTACCAATTATGTGCTTTAGCCCACTTTGCCACCACAACTCCACGTGTTATGTGACAATCCAGTGCAGGAGTTTATTTTTAATGTTATAATGAGTGATCGTTAAAGCTGTTATCTGGGGCATTGAGTGACAATGGGTGGCGATGTTCTCTCATGCATCCAGATGTGTGCTCTGGAGAAAAAAAAACCTGTCCCTACCATGTTTTAAAATACAGTGATGAAATATTTTCAAAAAAATTCTAGTTTTGTCTAAAGTTCTTTTAATGTACTGCACAGAGAAAAAACTATGCAGTTGATGCAAAGGGCTATATACAGTCAAAAAACTATATTTTAGCCTATTTTAGACATTTTAATTTCACAACAAAATTCCATCAAATTGAATTATGTAATCTTAAAAAAAAAAATAACCCCATGTAACAAATTATTATTATTTTTTGGTTCCTGGGTAGTATGTGTTATTTCCTAATTGCTTATACCTCAAAAGTATAGAAAATGGATATTATTCCCCATAAACTTTGCTTTTGTGACCAAGACAGTGATATTTTGAAATTTACAGATAGATTCATTGCTGAGTAAACTTGGAGTAACTTCTAGAACTTTCTAGAATGATCCAGTAATATCAATAGTAGTATAAAACATGTGTCTTAAGCCCACCAGTTCAGTTTAGTTCCAGGTACCTAAGTGGATACATATCTGCATTTTTCTGAGATGGCATCAATAGGCTGCAATCATCCGGCAGGTGCATTTTGCTATGCCTGTGGCCAATTTATCAAGACAAGAGCAAAAAAGTACTCAGTGGAAGCATCTGCTAAGATGTGCAGGGCCTACAAGGCATATTTCGGCATGCCGTCGGGGCTCAAGACAAACCCTGGGCACCTAATTTCACCTGCAAGCACTGCAAAAAAACTCTGGAAGGTAAGATGGACAATTGTTGCTCGGAATTTTGTTATAAAATTTGTTCATTTTTTTAATTGTCAAAGTTAAAATGATTTACAATTTTCAATGTTATTGAAAAAATATATCATATATGAAAAATGTTGTGAGAATCTCTTCACATTACAACACATTAGTCATTAAATAAATGTATTTTTGTAGGATGGTAGAAAAGAGAGCCATGAAGGCTGGGAGGTCATAGGAGACTTCAAAATGGTGGCATTCCTGATGGATCTCCAAGGCGGTTTTACCAAGTTTCCCTGCTATCTTTGCCTTTGGGACAGCAGGGACACCCACTGTTGCACTTGTGTACATAGTAGGGTGGCAATAAAGTTATTTGATTGATTTGATTTGATATTACGAGTGCATAGTTAATTGCTAATGGAAAAGATGTGTTTTTGGCCATTTTCAAGACAGAGAGTGAGTCTGCTTAACAAATGAAGTTGGGAATGTCATTCCACCAATGTGGTACTTGGTACACGTGTTTTGTTGCCTCTTTGTGTTGGTACAACAAGGCACCCCTCATTAGCAGACCGCAGAAAAAGTGGAAGTTTTTTAACAACACAGAAAAGAAGGGCATTTTAAGTATAGTATTGCTATTATTTTAAGACACACACACAGTGCCCTGCTTCCATTTCAGGCCGCCCTACAGCAGGAGATGCTTCTCTCACCACCAGGGATGTTACCCAGCACTGGAAGTGGTAATTGCATTTCAATTATAGACATGCGCATGTCTACTTAATCTTATGCAACCATCTCAGTATGTTTTGATGATTTGGATGATTCGTTGTAACTGAGAGAGAAAAACACATTTTTGATCCAAATAACACCAGATCATCCCAGCATGAATTTTGAACTACCAAAACAATCACACACTGTATGCATCCATATCCTTGTTGAGGAGTTGAGACATAAAAATTGTAACACGTAACACAGTAAACGTATGTTTTAGATACTGAACATGCAATAATGTGCCCTGTGTGAACGCCCCTTTAAACATCATTATGGACCCACGACCAAACAGCTGAGTGGCGCCTCTCTCTCTCTCTCTCTCTCTCTCTCTCTCTCCAATTCTCACACACTTTATTACGCTGACATCTGGCGCTTTTCACTAACATAATCCCTCTTCTCTTTCCTCAACCTAGCGCTTTCGCTTCCCAATTGACAAAAAAAATAAAAATCTATGTAGCCTATATCTAGGCTATCTAGCATCAAACGTCTCTAGCACTGTAGGCTGTAACACGAAGAACAGTTACTAGAAATTAAAACCTGTAACAAATTAATGGTTTTAACCACAAAAAGGACGAGCAATGTTCATTTCCGCATGTTTTCCATCAACACCATCTCTTTAATCTTTGGCGATCTTGATTCTTGAGCCACCTGCCATATCGCGCTCATCTGGACATCAAAGCGGATTTGGCGAGGGCCGCGGCTTTCATACCAGCAGCGAGCTTCATTCTTGATATCCCGTCTACACTGAGCAAAGCGACAAAACTAGAACGCTCCCATCATAATCAACGAAGCTGTCCGCGTTTTCATGGGAAAACGATAAAAAAAAAAAAAAATTGCGGATAGACGCAAAAACAAGTTCGGTGTGAACAGCCCCTAAGTTGATTACAACGTATCTACGTTGTTTTCGCGTTGCGCGCTTGTGGTGTAGTTGTTGGAATGTGAGATTTATCGGTAGAGCTGTTAAGGAGGGGCAAGTGGCAGCTTTACTGTTATTTTACTGTAATAGCTATCGATATTAATGTAAACAATAAATATTAATAATAAAAATAAACGCGTACTTATCGACGTAAACAACACGAGTAATTTATCTGCATGCTCCAAAGAGGAAATTTAAAAATGTTCTTGACATTTTTCACGACATATATTTATTTATTTAGCCTAAGCTACTGTATAACTGTTTTTCCAAATAATATTACGAAACCTATAGCACCAATTGAGTTCCACAAGGGGCATCACCGGTGAACGGTCAGTACAATATACAGGCATGGTGTGTGTGTGTGTGTGTGTGTGTGTGTGTGTTCAAACTCAGTGTGATGCGTAAAAGGGGGCATTTTAAAAAAAAATCGGTGAGAAGGATACTCACTCGCTTTGCCCTGTTTCGGTCTCTGCAGGAGCCGCTGGACGGTAACCAAGTCCTCCGTCTTCACCGCTTGTAAGAGTTCCTGTTCTTTTCCCATCCTGTTCAATCACACACTCTCACTACACTCATACACACTCTCTCGCGCATGCAGTCATGGCTCTACTTCTACATCCAGCGCATCTTCAAGGGGCCAGGCGACCTAAACGGTGCCGTAAACGCCAGCGCACCCTCGCCTCTCATCGTGTAAGCTTGAGTGCACAGAGACGCGCGCCCAGTTGAGTGACCAGCGGCGTCCACGCAGCCTTATTTCGTACTTGATGTGACGAACGAGCGTGACAGAGTCCAGTTTTCAGGTTAAAGGGACAGCACCGAAACACTGTGCGTATTTACGTACAGTAGCATAGAGCAAATGCAACAAAAATAGCAGGTGAAGTGTACGTACCAACGGAAGTCGTCTCTTTGACCCGAAGCTGGAAGAGAGACATGCATTACGTAAACATCCAGGCAGATGTGTGCTATAATGTTGGAGGTTGTAATCCGCTGTCGCTTTTTCATGTGCGCGCGCGCGCGTGTGTGTGTGTGTGTGAGAGAGAGAGATAGCATCAATCAGGGGGCGTGACTAAGTAGACCCTTTTCCCATGAGATTGACAGATTATAAGGGAGGAAAGCAACGTGTGTTGTGTTTGTGTGTGTGTGTGTGTGTGTGTGTGTGTGTGTGTGTGTGAGAGAGAGAGAGAGAGAGAGAGAGAGAGAGAGAGAGAGAGAGAGAGAGTATGTTTATGAGGACGAGAAGTAAGAAAAAGAGGTCATAGGACAGATTTTAGTGGGATAGTCGCTGGCAGTGTTCACTGAGGCAGACTCACACAGCATCAGCCTTCTAAGAGGATAAAAATAACACTAATAAAGGAGCAGTTCACTCAAAATTGTCATTTTGCCATAATTTAGGCTACTCACTCTCTAATTTTGTTCTAAACCCTTGATTTCCTCTCATAGAATGCAAAATGAGATAATTTGCTGAATGTTCACTGATATTTTCCCATACATCACAAGTATAAAGTGACCAGCATTGTAAACCCTAATGTCTTAATTAAACATTACTTGAAATGTCAAGGTTTGGGCTCATAACTCAAATATATCAATTCCTAACTTGAACTTATTTATATAAAAAATACATATACATTATGTTTTATATCTATTACAGGATATACTACTAAGAACAAAATTTGAGGCAATGGGGAATACCCACAAAACCTTGAATTATTTAACTATGCGTCCTTGGTCAAAGGGAAGCTATGGGGGCATTTAAGTAGTTGTTATCAAGAATTCATAGATGTCTTAGCTTTTTTGTAGTATTATTATTTATGTAGTTTTGTTGAATTACAGTTATCTTTCTACATTTGCAACTGAAGTACAGGTATATGGGCATTTCTGTGGAGAAATACTGTAAGTTTATTTAATGATTGACCTAGAATCAGTTATAATCTTCATTATTTAAGCTGTGTTACTGAATGACCTGAATTTGAGTCCATTCAATTCAAATTATTAACTTGAAACAAGAACATTTAAATAGAAAATCTGAGTTCAAACCTACAGTACTTGCATCTAGTTACCTTAACTTAAGTATTTGCTGACTGTCTGTGATTTTTGGAGCTTCAAAGACCTAATTACCATCCAATTGCATTTTAAGGACCTACTGTGCTGAAATATTTTTATATTTTTCTTCAAATTAAAAAGTAAGACATCCACACCTGAGATGGAATGTGAGTGAGTAAATGATGAGAACATTTTATTTTTGGGGTGAACTATCCCTTTAAGTTCATTCAACATGAGCACCATGTTAAGTGAACTTAATTACACAAGTTTTGGAGATGCCATTACTCAATTCAGTTGTATCAGTCACACAAGGTCGTATTTGCAACCTGAACTTCTTTATGTTCTTCTCGTCTTTGTGGCACATGCGCTAAAAAAGCTAGACCCAGAGAAGAGAATAAAACAGAACATGGGTGTCTCAAGATGCATTTTGAAAAATGTACGTTTTTTTTTAACTTGACACTGTCTAAAAAATGCAGCGGTCATGCGTAAGATGCTGACAAAAAAGCGATATGCAAAAACATATATGATGTGAACAGCCCCTAACTAGTCTGTTTTCATGCATCATTTTTCATTCATTACAAATCTAATCCCGAAGTTACACTTAAAAACAGAACCAAATCTAGAGCGTAGCCCAATGGTTTGTCAGGTCCAGTCGCGCTTGGGCCATGTGGCAGACTTCTACTTCTTGGGTGCCTTGTGTCTTGATTATGGGGTGGCAAGTATGCACATGTACATGTGAACATTGACAGTGAACAACAACTTAACATTCAGTCTGTTTCTCAGACAAAGCTAAAGTATGGCTTCAGATGACTCGAGATGTACCTTTGCTGTACTCCTTGTTGGAGCTTGACAGCCCCTGTCATGCAGGGTTTAGACCACAAAACAAAATTTTCATTTTTGGAGGAATTACCCTTTTAAATGACATTGGTGGGTGGCACTCAGACATTGATAGGCACACTGCTCAGATTATTAGCATATAATTTTGTTTCTATCTCTATCACATTATCTCCCTTTATCTGCCATTTCAGACATAATTTTGGTGATGTTCTTACAATTAAAAGTCTGTGATACGATACATTACTCCCTAAGGGTGTTATTAAAACCAGAGCAGATGTCTAATTTGGGCTCCTTTCTAACCCACTTCAGTCACTGTGTAATTGGCCATTCATATTTTGCACTGTCAATTTTAAAGGACTGCTCCAGTGGCTAAATTTATACTGGTGAATTACTTGTGAGGTGGCAGACATTTCATTCAAATTGACAAGTGAGAAATTTCCCACTGCCAGTTCTTGGGTCCTATCTATCTGTTTACCTAGATCTTAACCATTAGTTTACCACCAGATGCAGTAAAATTGGAGATCTACCTTTCTGCTGATTTAATTTCCTACAACTTAATCAAATACACCTGAATCAGCAAATCAAGGTCGTTTTTGGGTCCTCTTGGACATCACTGTCTTCAGAAATATCTCTAACAAGAATGATTGTGGCTACTGAAAGGCTCTCTACTCGTTTATTTCAGATTGATATCTTAAGTTAAAAATTGTTCCAACATTAAAATAAAATGCTAGAAGGATTTTTAAAGAATATGATATTTATCATCACAGATATACTGTACTGTCTACATTTATATGTATTGATTTAGCAGAACTTTTTTATTGTTATATGTAAGGGATGTTGTTTTTATCTTTTTCTTTCATCTCTAATATAACGCACCTTTTTAAGTTGCCTCAGAATTATTTGTATTGATAAAAGTACTACAAATAACTGTATTTAAGTTTAATTTGATCCAAAGTGACTTACAAATGGATTAAAACAAGTCTAGCACTACTGCATTTAAATTATGAATATAAGAATTTTGATGAATTAAGAAATACTACTAAATACTATAAAATAAGAATTTAAAATTTATAAATAACAGCTGTTCTTCCTTGTTTCTGCCCTACCCCTGGTCATCCTACTAGACCGTTCCCTCTGCTGGTCACATTAGGTATTACAGTTGATTCGTTGCATATCAACATCCCACTTTCTTTGAAGCTGTAAACAAAACATGCCTTAACATATGTAAATTACACTGGGATCGTGAACAACCAGATTCACATCTTTTTCCTTACAACTTACATATGTATATATTTTTTAACAATACTTTCTAATAATACTTTTCCGACTTTCTAATACCAAAAGCTATTTTTAAATGAATAAACTTCAAAGATCACCAATTATACGTCTCACTTTCCATTTTTTTTTTTTTTTTTTTTTTTTTTTTGAACACACATATGAGAACAACTCATGTTCAGTCCAAAGATTCAAGATCGAGTCTAACTGGTAGTTTGACTTGACACTCAGATCTCCAAGACAGGTGACGTTGAGTGACCATCACGTGTGTCCACATGCAAACGTCCATCTGTTTCCTGTTTCAGGTCTGGCACTGTTTCTGCATGTGACACAGAAGCAATTCCATCTTCATCTTCACATTCTGTTTCTCTGAAAGTCTCTTTGGTCCTGAGAAGGTTGCGATGGTTCCTTCTGAACACGTGACCCTCCTCAGTCTTTACTTTATATGATCTCGGTCTGACCTCCTGGAGAACAGTAGCTTTTTGGTTCCACGCATCCTGGTCTTGGATACAAACCACATCATCTTTGGCCAGTGGTCTAAGGGTTTTGGTTGAATTGTCATAACGCTGTTTTTGTTTCCATTTCATATTCTCCAGTTTTGTCTGTGTCTCTGCATTCTCCTTGATGTCTGTATAGCAAGGTAGGGTCGTGCATAGCAGCAGTCATCAACAGTTCTGCTGGGGATAAACCACATTCAAGCCGGGCCGTTCTGTAGCTTAGTAGAGCTAAATAAGGATCCGACTTGCAGTCTGTGGCATTTTTGAAAAGCTGTTTGATGATATGCACTCCCTTTTCATCTTTGCCATTTGCCTGTGCATGCTGTGGACTTGAAGTGACATGGTGAAATCCATATTGTCTTGCAAACTGTTGCCATTCCTTGCTTTTGTAGCAAGGGACATTGTCACTCACTACAGTCTTTGGTATCCCATGCCTGGCAAAAATGCACTTGACATGAGTAATGACATTTACATTTATGCATTTGGCAGACGCATTTGGCATTGCGACTTACAGTGCACTTATTACAGGGACAATCCCCCCAGAGCAACCTGGAGTTAAGTGCCTTGCTCAAGGGCACAATGGTGGTGGCCATGGGGTTCGAACCAGCGACCTTCTGATTAGCAGCCCCTACGCCACCACCACCCTACCACCACACTGTTGGAAGTTGCACTTGTGAGCAGAGAAATTTCAGGAAAGTTTGAATTGTAATCTATCACTAACAGATAGTCTTTGCCATTGCAGTGAAACAAGTCTGTTCCAACTTTCTCCCAAGAGGCAGTGGGAAGATCTTGGACCAACATAGGCTCCCTTGCCTGTTTGCTCTGGTACATGTTACATGTTTCACATTTTCCTATCATGTTTTCAATTTCCTTGTTGATTCCGGGCCAATACATGGCGTTCCAGGCTCTTCTTTTGCATTTCTCAATGCCAAGGTGTCCCTCGTGTAGCCTACAAAGCATCTCTGGTCTCAGGCTGTGTGGAATGACAATTCTACAGTCTCTCAATAGCAGTCCATTTGCCACACTCAGCTCTGATCTAATGTGATAATACTTCGTACAGGACCCCTTGGGCCAGCCACTGTGAATGTTTTCCATCACTGTTTGTAGCTCCTTGTCTTTGACTGTTTCTTCACTAATCTCTTTTGCTTTAACATGAGATACAGGTAGAGACTCAACGATCATGTTGACATGATTCTCAATCTCTTTTTCAGTGAAGCATGCAGTACTCATCTCTGGGGCTCGTGATAGCACATCTGCCAGCACTAAGTGCTTGCCTGGGGTGTATATAAGCTTAAAATCATACCTTTGCAGTTTCATGATGAGCCGCTGAATCCTCGGTGACATCTCATTGAGACATTTCTTGATAATTGACACAAGAGGACGATGATCTGTCTCAACTGTGAATGTAGGAAGCCCATAGACATAGCAATGAAAGATATGTAGTCCATAAACTAATCCAAGACATTCCTTCTCAATTTGAGTGTATCTTGTTTCAGTCTTAGTCATGAACCTAGAAGCGTAGGCAACTGGCTTCCAGATTTCTCCTTCTGCCTGTAACAAGACAGCTCCAAGTCCATCCTTCAACGCATCTGTTGAAATCTTCAGTCTCTTGTTGGGATCATAATATGCAAGCACGGGTGCATTTGTCAGTGTGAACTTTAGAGTATTCCATTCTCGCTCATTGCTCGATGTCCACTTGAACTCGTTGGAGTCATGGAGAAGTTGCTGATGTTGCTCTCAGTGCTGATGTTTTCACTGATAGGATGGGTATGAACTTTCCAATAAAATTGATCATTCCCATTATTCTGAGCACACCTTTCTTGTCTAAAAAATAAGATAAAAGCCATTTGGCGCGGCATGCCTAAAATGGCTTTTATCTTTCTTTCATATGGCTCTATCCCTTGAGAAGAAAACTTGTCTCCAAGGAATGTTATCTCTTGCACACCGAATTGGCATTTGGCACGGTTTAACTTTAGTCCATTCTGACGCACCCTTTGGAGCACTTTTGTTAGTCTTTCATTGTGCTCTAGTAGAGTGGTGCCCCAGATTACCACATCATCCACATAGCAACGGACCCCTTCTAGGCCCTCTAGCATATTGTCCATTGCTCGATTATATATTTCAGATGCTGAGATTATGCCAAATGGCATTCTCAGGAATCTATACTATGAATGTGCAGTATCTTGAGCTCTCATCATCCAACTTGATTTGTCAGAATCCCTGTGCCGCATCTAGCTTTGAGAAGTACTTGGCTCCTGCCATCTCACTTGCAATTTCCTCCCGTTTTGGTATCTGCTAGTGTTCACGTTTTATATTTTGATTTAAATCTCCTGAGTCCATGCATATTCTTAGTTCTTTGCTTGCAGTCTTTTTGTCAACGCACACCATTGAGTTTACCCACTTTGTCGGTTCTTCCACTTTTGTGATGAATTTTAACTGACACATCCTTTGCAGTTCCTTTTTGAGGCGCTCCCGAAGTGGAGCTGGAACTCTCCTTGGTGCATGGATTACTGGAGTCGCATCCTCTTTGAGTTTGATTTTGTATGTGCATGGAAGGCATCCTAGTCCTTTAAAAACATCTTGAAACGATGCACAATGGACTCAACTGTGCCTGTGTGTACACTTACTGCTTCTGAGCAGTTGATAAGGTAGACTCTACTCATCAGGTTCAGTTTTTTTGAGGAGACACCACCGAGCAGTGACTCCCATCCCTCAGGTATAACAGAGAACAGTACATTGTGGCTTCTGTCCTTTACTGTCACTTTCAGTCTCCACTGACCTTTGCTTTCTATTTCTTTTCCGTTGTAGTCTTTCAGTTGCACTATTTTCTTGAATATTTTAGGCTTTTCTTCCATGGCCTTAATTTCAGTCATACTGATCAAGTTTGCTTGTGCACCTGTGTCAATCCTTTGTGCTACTAAAGCTCCATTAATTGGCAATGACACAATCCATGTATCTTCGTTTTCTAAATGCCTAGCATTTTCTTCCATGGCATAATTTTTTACTTTGTTACATGACACCATGCCGACAAAGAAAGTGTCACTTAGGTCAGTACCTTCAACTAGCCTTAATGACTTGGACTTGTCCTTTGATAAGCACTGTCTTGCAAAATGATTTTTTCCATTGCAATCTTTTGCCATAGGCAGGGCACTGCCAGGGCTAATTTCTGCTACCACAACGTTTGCATGAGTATGCTGCTGCATCTTCTCTGTTTTTCTTTTGTGGTGTATACTTTTCTGTCTTATTTCTGACTACAGCTACCTTGGCACTGTCATGTACTGCTGTGGCATTCGGTTCAATAAATGTCTTCGCGTGCTGTTGAGCTAATTCACTTGCATGACACAGTCTCTCTGATTCTTCCAGAGTTAGTTTAGCATTTCTTAAAAGCCTCTCCCTTATCCTCTTATCTTGGATTCCATAGACTATTTGATCGCGGATCATAGAATCTTTCAAACCTCCAAAATCACATGACTGCGCTTTAAGCTTCAAATCAGTCACAAAGCACTCAAAAGTTTTGTCGGGCTGTTGCAACCGTGACACATAACTTTCATACACTATGTTTTTCTGTGGGGAGCAATATGCACTGAATTTTCCCAGAATGGTGTCGTACTTCTTTTGTCTTCAGCTTTGATGAACTCGAACGTGTTGAATACTTCAATGGCTTGGGGACCCGCTACCAAAAGTAGCAATGCAATCTTCCTGGCGTCAGGTTTATTGTCCAGTCCTATTGCAGCCGTATGCAACTCGAATTGTTGCTTTAAAGACCGCCAATTGCTGTCCACGTTACCCACCAGTTTCAGTCTCTCCGGTGGCTTTAAAACATCCATTTTACGATGTAAACTGAAGTTCGACAAAATGGTTTACTGCTGGTACCATGTGTTGTTTGTGTTGTAAAAATGAAACTTGGTCTTTAATTCACAATGAGCTTGTGCTCAAACTTTAATGTCCGAACCAACATGAACATCACCAACTTGCCTCCAGCTGTTCTTCTTCTTGTTTCTGCCCTACCCCTGGTCATCCTACTAGACCGTTCCCTCTGCTGGTCACATTGGGTATTACAGTTAATTCGTTGTATATCAACACAATTTGCATTTCTTAAATAATAAAAAAATATTTATGTAAAGGAGTTCAATGGAAAGGAGGAGGCGAGAACCGGCTTGACGATATAAATAATAGTTTAATGAGAAACTTAACCAAAGACAAAACACACACGACGGACATGTCCATAAACAATCTTTTAGCTGCCAGTGTGAATATATATATATATATATATATATATATATATATATATATATATATATATATATATATATATATGATTTACCCATTTCAGTTTCATAACAACTTTCCATCAAACTGAGTCAACTTAAACAAATATTTATGGAAATTTGATATGAACTTAAAATGAGAAAATCTTAAAAATAGGATATAATATTTTTCTGATAAACAGATTTTTCATCTGTTTTTTGAATGTGTAGATTAATTGTTAATTTCACATGCATTAAGCTGGATAGATAACAGAAATTTATTATGTCATTTATTGTAAGTGTATGGATGAGTCTGACATGGTAAGACTGTCAACACCAAAATGAAACATTATATTTATAAAAAGAAACAAATTCTATAATATGGAACAGAATCTGTGTGACAGAGATCAAGTTGGCTCTGAAGATTATTTATTCATCAGACTGTATTTCTCAATACTGACTTTTAAGCCCTAGTTACTGGATAAGCAGTAGCACTTTTTGGAATCTAGTGTATTTATAACAATACGTGGTAAAATGAAATTATTTGGTAACAGCTTTCTTTACTAATTAACTCATTTACTAATAGATTTGTTGGCTTAATATGTATTTATAAGCTAGTAGGTTGCAAATACTTAAAACATACAGTAAAATACGGTACAACTGATGTGAACTGTGAACCCAGTTACACTAAAGGTAGCTGAGGGAGGTGCAGGTGAGTATACTTATGTCCTGTGTAAGATTGATGCTAATGGTTAGTGCATGTGTTGTGTGTGTTAATGGGTAGCACCAGTGGGTTTTTAAGTAAATTATTCACTTTGTTAAGTGTATCTGGAGATGTTTTTTGGACTCCTCAAGTCACATTAGGTTTGTCAGATAATACGTCTCCATGCTCTAATTTAGGTGTGTGCATGTATGTGTGTGTTTAGTCATGGGGATTTAGGTGCATGTGCATGTGTTTGTAAGCCTATGTAACCACAACAAGCAGCAGGATTTTGTGCATCTTCAGGGATGTTTCTCATCTGCCTTGTTGTTTTCATGTAGGTTCAGGTTTGCTTCATTAAACTGATGTGTTTAATGATCAATTCACACACAGAGCTGACTGACTGGAATGCTCTGTGTCTTTCTATCCCTCCCCATCCTGTTGTCTTAGTCTGTGTGTTGTGTATGTGAAGGTAGGACATGGCGTCTAACTCTACCACTAAATTTTTTGCCCTTTCTCAGTCTTTCAGCGTGTCTGATATCATCGTAATTGGAGCATACTTTTTGTTGAACGTTGCAGTTGGAATATGGGTGAGGCATATGTGTGTGTGCTCACTTAGGTGTGAGCATTTTTTGTTATTAACATTAGTATTATTATTTAAATGACTAACATTTTTTAAATGGTAACTATTATAATTGAAATATACACAATAATAATAAAATGAATAGTGAATATTACTTTGAAAAAATTATGTATTCTAACACTTTCTAAAAAGTAAAGGTGGGAAATTCTACTTTAGTTTAATTTTGGATGAACTGTTGTTGTACTGTATGTGTGTGTGTTTAAGTCATCTTGCAGAGTGAGCCGAAACACACTAAGTGGATATTTCCTGGCTGGCAGGGACATGGCTTGGTGGCCAGTAAGTGAAACCTGCAGACAACATTTGAACAATAAAATAAAAAATAAAAAAAAATAATAAAAAAAGGGGCAATATGCAAAAAGTTCATTCACTATGAACAGATTTTACATTCATATTCAATGATAAAGTTTTATGAGTAATGTAAACTTCTAAAAGGTTGTATTTCCAGGTTGTAAATCCAAACATTTTATTAATAACTTAGAAAAAGGAGTTTCTTTTTTAGTGGGTAGACAAATAACATCGACATAAAGCTTTTATTTTCAATATTCATATTTTATTTAAAAAAAATGTATGCATATGTTTAAGGCAAGGTGTATATTTTAGGTGATGCGACTGGTCACGCTGTCTTTAACGTTTCTCATTATTTTTATCATCATATATAGTTATTTGTGTGTTAAATTTGCATTTCACTGAAAAAGTCTTGCTTTGTAACTCATTGTTTTTAAGTAGGCCTACAAATATTCAATTTTGAGGTCATAAAAAGTAACGTGGTCATAAAATATAGGCCTACATGTACTTATTATAAATATGAGGCATGCATAATGATTATATAAAAAAACTTCAAATTTGATAATTGTTTAAATGTTTAAAATGGTTTAAATTAGTTTATAAGTATAGCATGTGGCATTACCCACTTATGAAGTTTTGTGATAAGATGTTGATTGTGTAACACAGTAGTTGTTTCATGATGTAAATGTTTAAAATTATAATAGCAGGTATATGTTGCATTGGATACAATGGGGTTCAAGGCACTACTTCAGGAATATGTGCTTTTTCTGATTGCAAGATTGAAAAAAAAGTGGTCGGGATGGCTTTTTACCCCAAATCCTATCCTTTCACATATTGGAAAGTTATTGAAAAACTTTTGATTATATCACTTTGCACAAAACTTAATGACAAACAAGTGTTTTGTTTCAAAATAAATGTAATAATTTCAGGAATTCTGTTATAATTAAACAATAATAACAGATAAATAATAAAGTTATTATTGTTACAAATTACCTCAAAATCAAAATCATGATTTGATCATGACCTCATGGATAAGTAAAGTTTTACAGTGCATAGTGTCATACAGGATTTAGAAAAGTTATGTGGTAGATTTTGTTGCTATTTTGTGTTTTGGGAGAAAATAAAATCAAAAGTGCCATGTACCCTGGGCAGGGTTGGGAGAGTTACTTTTGAAATGTATTCCACTACAGATTACAGAATACATGCTGTAAAATGTAATTTGTAATCAATTCTGTTAGATTACTCAAGGTCAGTAATGTATTCTAAATACTTTGGATAACTTCTTCAGCACTGGTAGATTTTTTTTCGCTTGTTTTGATTATAAAAATCTGCCAGTACAGTAAAATACACATGTTAAAAATACATTCTCTAAAAAACCTAAATAACTTATGCAGTGTTGTTTCTAAACCAAGATAACCCAAATTGATCTTGTTTTAAGGATTTTTAGATATTTTTTACAGGAAAACAATACAAAAATTATTATCAAGAATATGATTTTTGCCCAAACATCAAAGGTCTTACTAGAAAAAAAGAAATTATGATCCAACGTGAATTTTCTTGATAAAAATATGTGATATGATTTAACATGCATGTAAAATGGCTAGAAATAACATTTCAGCTTAATGTAAAACTTACAATTTACACAAGGTTTATTTCAATTTCTTCTGCTCCAAACTTAATTCAAACTTACTTCTCTGTCTGCTCGTATGAAAGTAACACATCATAAGAAAGTGTTTCACTGCTGTTCAAATGCTCTTTGGATCACATCATTTATATGGATAAATGTTTTCCATCTGAAAGGACTATATATTAAATGAAACAAATGAAAATAAAATGCAAAGTAATCTCTTCTGTAATCAAAATACTTTTTGAATGTAACTGTATTCTAAATATTAATGATTTAAATTGTAACTATTGTGGAATACAGTTACTTATATTTTGAATTGTAAATACACATCCCATTACATGTATTCTGTTACTCCCCAACCCTGACCCTGCAGCACCTTTAGCCGTGTTGTACCTTATATGTTGATTCCAGGCTGAGAATAGCACTAATATACTTTATGAATGGATGCAGATTGGGGCCTCTCTGTTTGCCAGCAGTGAGGGATCAGGATTGTTCATTGGTTTGGCTGGGACAGGAGCAGCCGGGGGAATCGCTGTTGCTGGCTTTGAATGGAATGTGAGTATCATATCTTTCTTTCAATGCAGTTGTGTAGTTCACAGGGCATATAGAGCAGGCCATATGTCCACCTATCTTTAAAGGACTTTATGTATGCCCACCTAAAATCAGTTATGATATGTATGGCCGCCAGAACAGCGAGAAGGCTTTTGAACCATATCTTTTAATTAAATCACAGTATGCCCACCTCTTCAGTCACTACTACACCACTGTTTCAATGCCTCATTGAAAATGCTCGTGAAAATGCTCGAGCACTAGGAGGAGTACGAGGATCAGTTTCAGTAATGTTACAGTACTGTGCAAAAGTTTTAGGCACTTAAGATGTTTCACAAAAACATCTGTCTTAAGATATTTATTTATATCTTCAGCTTTAGTGTCAATAGGAAAAATACATTTTAGACTTCCAAACATTACATTTGCAAATAGAAAAGATTAGAATGGCATTAGGATGGCATTGCCCCCACAGAACCCCCCACTGAACATAATAAAGTCAGTCTTGAATTACATAAAGAGACAGAAGCAATTGAGACAGCCTTCATAGATAGAAGAACTGTGGTGAATTCTGCCAACAACCAAGAAAAACTGTATCCAGGTGTACCTAGGAGAATTGGAGCAAAGGTGGCCACACCAAATATTGATTTGGCTTTTTATGTTTATTGGACTTGTATGATATTAATTGATAAATTATTACTAATGCCATAAATAGTTTCAATTTATCAATTAATATCATACAAGTCACTATGCACTTTCCTCACTTTGCAACATTATTCACGAGTGCCTAAAACTTTTGCACAGTACTGTACATACAGTATATATATATACATAATAGCTTTAGTGTTCAAAAACATTTTGGGGCCAACAAATTTCTCTTGACAACAATTGATGATATTTATGCAGTTTTGCTTCTTAAATGTGATTTTAATTGATTTTGTTTTAAGGTCGTTTAAATATTTTTTTTCTCGAAATCGAGACAAAGAAATTAATTACGAACATGATTTTTTCACCCTTCTCTCTCTATTCCATTAGGCAACTTATGTCCTGTTAGCTCTTGCCTGGATCTTTGTCCCAGTTTACGTGTCCTCTGGGGTGAGTCTTTAAAACACACAAAACCACCGTTCGTACCGATGCATCAAATGAACCTATGTGAATTAAAAATGGATAACTTATGCTTAATGCTGCCTGCCTGCCTTGTACCAGACACAAAGATTCTTAGATTATCCCATAATCCATCTGCACTTCTTTTCTCTCTCTCTCAGATTGTCACAATGCCAGAGTATCTGGGTCGGCGGTTTGGAGGAGAGAGAATTCGCACGTACTTGTCAGTGCTCAGTCTGATGCTCGCTGTGTTTACCAAGATCTCAGTACGCATGAAAACCCACACAAATACACTCACACACATAGAGAGATGTTTTTTGCTGTCTCATTCAGACATATTCCCATCAAGAGGCACTAAAGACAACAAAAGAAAACCTTATCTAATAAAAGAAAGTGTTTAATTCAGCGAGTCTTCTCAAATAGCTGGCATGTTTCTGCGCCTGTGAAATTTTGTTAAAGAGAATGTTTTTTAGATCTTTTGACATCTGTTTTTTCACTAGAGACACACACACACACACACACACACACACGCACACACGCAAGAGGTCATGCTCTCTTGTTGCTGGTTCTTTCTAAGGCAGGCATCACTATTACTGTTGTTCATACTTGGAGTTAGGGATTTTAAAAACAAATATTACACTTGTATTACACTTTGGCACATAACACGTGCTTTGAAAGCATATGATTTTCTCCTGTTGGCTGATAAAACAAATGTAAAAAATCTAATACGCTAACAAACACTAGCCATAACTACAACACCAGTTACGAAAAAGTTGGGACAGTTCTTATAAAAACAAAAGGAGTGATTTGTAAATTCTATTCACACTGTGTATATTGAAACACATTACTTATGTTTTACCTTTTAAATGTATTTATTTATTTAAATATGCACTCATTTCAAATCACATGATTGCAACATGCTTCAAAATAGTTGGGAGAGTCAAATGTTTACCACTCTGTAAAATCACCATTTCTTCTAATAACACTTATGAAGCATTTGGGCACTGAAGACACAAATTTGTTATGTTAGCAAGCAGAATTTTCCCCATTCGTCCATAATGCGGTCTTCAGCTGTGCAATTGTATGGGGCCTTCATTGCCATATTTTGCACTTCATAATGTGCCACGCATTCTCAATTGGAGACAGGTCAGGACTACAGGCAGGCCAGTCTAGCATCCATACTCTATTCCCAAGCCCATGTTATGATGTCCATTACAGATGATGGTTTTTAAGACAGTGAAGACTGAGGGATCGGCGATCTCACACATCCAGAAGTGTTTTCCAGCAGGACAACGTCAAAGCACATACTACCCGGATTCAGGCCTGGCCATAGTGGGGGGGGGGGGGGGGGGGTAGCTTTCAGGGGGCCAACCACTGAGGGTGGGCCAAGAGAGATAGATCAAAACTCCTGGCCCAGTTGGGAGTTTGGGCAGGCCTGCCTGGACTGCAACTGCATGGCTGTGTAATCAGAGAGTGCGGGTGCTAGATTGGCCTGCCTGCAGTCCTGACCTGTCTCCAATTGAGAATGTGTGTCACATGAAGCGCACAAAATGGCAACAAAGCCTTGTACAATTGTAGTAGTAGTAACCCTTTATTGTCACATAGTCACAAGTAAGTAACCAGTGAAATTGGCCATCATCCTGCCCATACAAACATACAATATGACAACGGGGTAGACAGGGCAGGAAGACAGGGAATTGAGAAGATATCCAGCATTACATGGGGAAAGGTGAGATAAAAAAAAGCAACCCCCAGACTATGCTCCTGTTAGGATTACAGTGTGGGAACAGGAAAAAACATCTCAGCAACACTTAGCACATAATCAGTACATTCTACAACATAACAAAAACTTGCAACAGGGTAGGGGAGTGGGGGATGGAATTAACCCAGCACTGGCAAGCAGCCATCCGGACCTGCAACCATTCTCGGCGCTGGTCACAGACCCGCCTGTCAGACTGGGGGGTACGAAGCGGCGAAGGCGAGGGATGGGGTGTGGGGCGGATAATTGCTGATGAGGAGGATAATTGCACAGCTGTAGACTTGTATAATGGATGAAGAGTGGAAAATTCTGCTTGCTAAACTTAACAAAATTGTGTCTTCAGTGCTCAAACGCTTAATAAGTATAATTAGAAGAAATGGTGATGTTGCACAATGGTAAGCACTTGACTATCTCAACTTTTTTAGAACGTGTTGCAGTCATCTGATTTGAAACAAGTATATATTTAAAAAAGGTAAAACATAAAAAATTTGTTGCTGTAGTTCTTTCAAAAGGGCACAGGATGAACATAATTTACAAATCACTCATTTTTGTTTATATTAGCACTTTCCATACTGTCCCACCTTTACTGGAATTGGGATTGTAGATACCAGGCATAAATACATCCTAAAAGACAGTTGTAGTGTGCATGTATCGAGTGCGTCCATTCGGGCAAGCGCTTTGAAAGGCTAGCGTGCTTAACCGTGCGCGACATATAACGGCACACAGAAAACTGAAGTATACATTAGAAGAAACATATGAGACAAAGCTGATAATTCAATGCAACTTAATTAACTTCATTAAGTGTCCTGCACAATGGCAAGCAATTACAGAGTAATACATTTATCCTCTGTGATGTATATTGTGTTCCTTTCTGTGCATTTGCAGACGGATCTATACTCTGGAGCGCTGTTTGTCCAGGTTTGTTTGGGATGGAATCTCTACCTCTCCACTGTTCTCATGCTAGTAGTCACTGCCCTCTACACTATAGCAGGTTTGTATTTGTGTGCATGATGTCTTGTGTTCTTTTACACTGCAATGTTGTAAAACTGGATGGGATGGTGTGACATAGTGGTTAAAGCTCAATGGCATGTTGCATGTTCGATCCCATAAAGGTGCAAACCATAAACTATCACTATTGTGCCCTTGAACAAGCCACATAGTAATGTTCTGGGTTCAATACAATTTATGCTCAGTACACAGCATTTGCAACATAATATTGATTACTCCAAGATTACTCCAACATTTATTGAAAAAAATACATAAAAATAATGGTATACAGTAAAATACGGTAACAGTAAGGCACTTGACATGGAAGTCAATGGGGCCAGTCCATAAACTCTAAAATACACATTGTTTTGAAAGTTTAGCCACAAGACATGATTTTAGTGTAATAAAAGTTATATCCAAAAATGGGAATACATGGTTTTGTTGTCATGACAACAAAGTTGTAATATTCAATATGTCCCTGTAATAACAGTACTGTAAATGGCTTGCATAAAAGCTTCTACTAAATGACTACTTCCTGAAAACTTTCTCACTGTAGCAGCAAAGTGGATCAGTAACATTTTCTACATTGGTAATTACAGACAACATTACTGATTCCAGTATAACTATATAATTACTTTATTCCCTGGCTCTGATGCCACTCAATTTAATCTAGTCTACAAGTGCTGATTCAGGCTTGACATTGATGACTCATATTACATTAAAGAATCATGAGATTTGAGCAATGCTCTTTTTCTCCAGGTGGCTTAGCAGCTGTAATCTACACTGATACTCTTCAGACCTTGATCATGATCATTGGAGCGATCATCCTAACCATTACAGGTGAGTCACTCTCAGTTGCCTCCACTTATGCTCTGTTGGCATTTGATTGACAGAACACTGGCAGTGATGGTATGTCTGCTGTCACTGGGATGGACATCTTGAAAGAGAGACTGTTGACAACAGATGGCAATTGTAATGTGGATTGACACCGATGAATGGACAGACATTTCATATTTTCAACAAATCCTACATGCAGGAAAAACATGTTTTCCTTCAGCTGTGATGATCTGCTTGTTATAGGGGAGACCGGGGGCAGGTTGTCACACAGGGAAATTGTCACAAGGACTATATCTCAATAACTATAAGGTTTTGAGCCAAAAGGCCAAACACACAACTTTGTGTTTTGCGTGTTTTTTAATTTAAATTTGAATAATTGGTAATAATTTATTTTAAGTGTCCATAATAGAACACTTGTTAAGCATGAATAAGACAGTAATTAATAATTAACTGAAAGTACATTAAGGGTATTTTTGCCAAATTTGAACTTATTGAATTTCTTATTTGTGTGTAGAAGGTAATGCAATCAATTCAGATATAACATTTTTATTTTACTAAACAATTTTAAGTCAGTAATTAAGGCTAATTGATATTGGTCTTTCAAATCTCATAATTATTATTATTACGCACATTTCAATTATAATGAAACTGAACTTTTTTTGTTTAATGCAAATACTTTAAACATTTTATATCAAACAAATTCTTAACAAATGAATAAAATTGTATTCTAAGATTTTAATATTCATTTCACTGAATTAAATTAGTTCACAAATACTAGTTCATTAACATAGTTCCTTAGTAACAATTTAGTAAAACAAATACTAATATTTACTCTTAATATAGTTAAATAAACTTAAAATACCATCTAATAAGTGCAAAGTAATCTAATAACTTGAGAAGGTAACATTTTCACTTTAGAACGGGGATCAAGTTGTTTTTAATACAAAATTGTAGCAATGTATTAGTCAAACCAATAAGAATTAGTCAATCATCAGAACAGCCATTGTCCAGGAAAAGGCAAAAATGGCACTCCATGTCAAAAAGGTTGCCGACCACTGCTATAGAGTAAAATATCAATAGACCATGTTACACAAAGTATGTTGTTTAAAAAAAGCTAGAAATTTAAATAGCATTTTTTATTAAGAACTTTTACATTCCGTTTGTAATTCAAGTTAACCACACGTTGTTTCAACAATACTTTAAAAAGAAATATATTCTAAACCGCTACATTTGACCCAAATCAGAAGTAGATTTGGCTGATTCTCCTCTCTGCACATGTATTACAGCATTCAATAAGATTGGAGGCTACAGTAACCTGGAGAGTGTGTACTTGAAAGCTGTGCCATCTAAAATCATCCCAAACACCACATGCCACTTGCCCCGGGCTGATGCCATGCACCTGTTTAGAGACCCAGTGCATGGAGACTTACCCTGGCCAGGCATGACACTGGGCTTAACCATTCTTGCAACCTGGTACTGGTGCACTGATCAGGTATGCTTACACACACACACACACACACACACACACAATATATCTCAAATATAACTAGCCTACCCTGGTTATTACAACTTGTATAAAAAAAAAAAAAAAAAATTTTTTAAAAAAAAAGCCCCCATAGAGGACAGTATTTTGCATTTCGGGTTGCATTCTGCAATAAACTATTTGTTGTAATTTTGTTTTCCACAAAGACCGCAGTTATAAAGATTTTTAAAAATGACGGAGCCCGAATTTCATTCCACTACTGAACTTTAGTCAGAGTTTACGCCATATTTAATTTGGCATTAAGGAAAACAAGGCTGTGAATGCTAGACTGTCTGATCATAAGCTTCTGCAGTCTTAAAGGCAAAGTTCACCCAAAAATGAAAATTCTGTCATCATTTACCCTGATATTGTTTCACACCTCAGTCACCATTCAATTTCATTGCATCTTTTTTTCCACACAATGAAAGTAGCATGTCCTTTTGTGTTTTCCTGAGGACAAACATTTTGGAAAGACAAAATGTACGCTTCACCAAGATACAGATCAGAACAACTGTTTGAGCACAGTACATTACAGTACATCTACCCCTCCCAGCCTTGTTCCCACATGAATTACATTAAATATTGTGTCTACAGTGACTAAGGTCCATATTGATGGAGGCTTATGGAATCTTGTGTCCATTTAAAACATTTCTGATTCAAGTATATCCTTACAGAATCTGTAGGAATCAGTGTGTGCAGACTAGCTTCTTAAAAATACAAATCTTGGCATATGATTGGTTGCTGTAAATTTAAAAGCAAAATGTTTGAGATGTCAACTGTACTTGAGATAAACATTAAAATGACAGGTAATGAGAATGTGCAATATTACAGGGAGGGAAATGATAAAATTTGTGTAAAAACAAAAACTAGTTTGTACTTTGATCTCCAATTAAATTGAAGAGAACCACTGTAAACACAATATCAGAATGTGCATTTGTAAAAGAACTGGCAACACCACAATAAGGTTGCATTTGTTAACACAATACTTTACATCCACATCTTGATTAATGTTAATATCAGCAAATAATAAAAAAAACAAATGTCTAAAGTTGTATACATTAATGCAATATCAACTATCAGTGGACTGATATATCGGTTTTACCGATTATTTGGTGCCGATAGTTGGTCTTTTTTTCATGAGCTATCAGTTATCTGCAAAATAAGAGCCTCTTTGTTGGGCTTGCTTACATTTAAAAGTCCCACGTTCTGCACCAAATCTTAATTTTTTCAGATTATTATTAGGATTGCATATGAGATTTTATTCATTTTGGACTCTTGTGGACTCACTCCATGATTTTTGTTCATATTTTATAAATTGATTTTAAAAACTATTGGCCGATAAACAGGTTATCTGCCTTTTCCACCACATTAGTTATAGGTATCAGCAAAAGTCACCAACGGTCGACCTCTAATATGAACATGAACAAATCAACGACCAACAGTATTTTGATAAATTAACATTAACCCAGATTAATAAATGCTGTAAAAAAAAATCATTGTTAGTTCATGACACCTAAAGCATTTACTAATGTTAACAAATTAAGCCTTCTTGTAAAGTGTTCCCAAATAGCTCAATGTGTTGGTCAGGCTTGCATCCTAACCATTTCCAACCTCTCCTTAACCTGAAACACTATAAATCAATAATAGTGGTGAATGTGAAATTGCCATCACCATGGTCACAAGATCACCACCAAATGTCTTGCAGTCCAGCATGCTTATAAGCACATGACAACAAAGAGTCAGACTGTTTGTAACAAGTGTGGAACTTTAATTTCCACACACATACACAGTCCAGCTCTGTGTGCTGGGTTTTCAAACTTGAATGTTTTTTGTCTCTGTAACACTGCTGTCAGTTTAAAAAGCCAGTTAAACTCCAGTTTAAAGGATTCCAAATCTATGCAAATGAAAACGGGTGGCTACATCATTGCACGTTCATTCCTTTTATAATCAATACAATGTTGATATTTTTTTTGTGTGGTGGGGGGGTGACCATAAATCACTTTTTATTGTGCTCATGTGCCACAAATTTATCCTCCAAACCAAATTCAGATGTGTTTACTGGAACCTTTCCCTGAAGGTGTTTAAAGTTGGAGAGTGTGGATAAGGAGATTCCTAATGGTGTGCGAGTCTCAACTTGTCTGCATGGCAATGGAGATTTAGTTTGAGAGCCCCGCTGAGCGGAAGCGCGAAAATTTGAGTGCATGAGCCTTTGAACAGGTGATTGGCTGGTTCACAGTCCTTCTATCTGACAGAAAGGGCTGTGTCTTCTAGGAGACCGGCCGGTGTGGTTTTGGTTTTGTTGGCCTGATCCACTTGGGGGACATTCAGAGATGTACATATGCCCCTACCAGTGTCTGTGACCCCCAATCACATGACCGCTGCTTTTTGGGGGTCTGTGGAACACTCAAGGTTTAGCGATCACCACTTTGGCCCGGCCATAAGTTTCTTGAACTGGTGACCTGGAGGCCATCTGATAAAGCTAAAGGAGAGGAAAGTACATCGTAATATATGAAAATAGTTTTCAGATACAATTTCAAGTCACTGTAGTAATGAATTAAAGAAAAGTTCACCCAAAAATTACAATTCTGTCATAACACATTTTCGATCTTTAAAAAGGGCTTAAACGTATCATAAAATTAGTCTGTGATTCGTGAGTAATTTTACAAGTCTTCTGGAGGCATATGACACAAAATGTGTGCATTTTTTCTGTGAAAATCTTGACGTCTTTTATGCAATAATAAGTGCTATGAGAGAAGCTTGCTGTGCCTTGCATGTTCACGTGAGCACTTTTGTTGTTTAGTGCTAAAAATGCAAGTTCTCATGTGAATGCACATGCCACTGTGAACGCACAATTAGACAACAAGATTTTCACTGAAAAATGACTTAAATTTAAGCATATGTAACAAAGTGATATATGGGTTTGGAACAGCATGTGGGCATGTAAATTATGAATGAATTTTCTTTTTTGGGTGAACTTCCTACAAGCAAATTATAATGTAATGTGAATTCAGTACAAATAATTCCTTTAGTCTTCTTATGCGTTTTATTATTCATGCTATAATTAGTCTATTTGGTAGTTTTCTTAAGAAGTCATGTTTAAATAGGAAAGGGCCACGATTGACTGAATAGCAATGTTGTTTGATAATTTCACTTGGCAGGTAATCGTGCAGAGGTCTTTGTCGGCCAAGAATCTGAGTCACGCAAAAGGAGCGTCCATATTTGCCAGCTATCTCAAGATGCTTCCCATGATCTTCATCATCCTACCTGGCATGATCAGCAGGGCTCTCTACCCAGGTACTAAACACACACTTGCTCCAGCTGCTTTATCCTCTAGTGCTTCAAAAGTTCAGTTCTTTGTCATCTTTTGTCCAAGCTTTTTTCCCCTTTTAAAGTCTTAGCTAAAGAAAAATCAGGTCATACCAACTTGAGTTAGTCAAGCTGGTTTTTGGACCAAAGCAGCACTAACCAGCTGAGACTTGTGTTGCTGCAGAACAAAAAAAGGGCGTTTTCCAATCAACAAGAGATTTCAAACCAGGATGGGCATTTTTCAACTGCTTTACACAATTTGCTTACTCAACCGAGATTCCCTACTTTCATTAGATAGTTGAAAAAATGCCCTTCCCGGTTTGAAAATGCCCACAGATTGGAAAACAAACATTATTGTTCCACAAAGACCAATACTTCAACCAGCTTGACCAAGATGGCCTACCAGCTCAGTCAGTAGTCAAAGCTGGTCAGCCATCTAAATCTGGCTGGGTGATTCTCATGAAACCTGTCAAGAAAGCATCCTGGTCATACAGTATTTGACCCCAAATCACTACAAAAATTTGAAATGAAATTAGATTTTGCTTAAAGCGAAGCTTACATTTAGGACCATTAAGAGTTTTGCATGGTGACATTATTTTCAGGACAGTTCAGGGACAGTTCATCCAAAAATAAAAATTCTCTCATCATTTACTCACCCTCATGCCATCCCAGATGTGCATGACTTTCTTTCTTCTGCAGAACACAAACAAAGATTTTTAGACAAATATCTCGGCTCTCTAGGTCCTTAGAATGCAAGTGAATGGTGGATAAAACTTTAAGGCTCCAAAAAAGCACATACAGGCAGCGGAAGAGTAATCCATACAAATCCAATGGTTTAGTCTTCTGAAGCAATCTAATAGAACTTGAGTCACAACAAACCAAAATGTAACTCCTTTTTCACTATTAATCTTGACATCAGCAGTCTCCTCGGCTATCATGATTTCAAGCTTGATTACATTTCCTAGCGCCAACGAACACTGTAGCATGCATCAAGCACCAGGAAGTATAATCGAGCGTGAAATCATGATCATGCCTAGAGACTGCTACGGCAAGATGGACAGTGAATAAGGGGTTACATTTTTATCTGTTCTCACCCAAAACCAATTAGATCACTTCAGAAATCATGGATTAAACCAGGGGTTTTCAAAGTCTTAAACAGTAAGCCCCCACTCTGAAAGATTTTCAAAAGACATGTTATGAGCACGCACACGAACTCTGAGCACCATGTAATTGAGAGCGTGCATCCAGTTTTGTCGGCAAAAGGAAATCCCAGCACGAGCGGACAGCAAAAAGATGTTCTCTCGCACAACCGGTATATGAATGCGCTCACATGATATGCATGCATTCATGACAGTATTATAAGACTATATAACTGCGGTCTATTAAACTGGACTATGGCTTATTAAGACAATCATTTTAATTTATCTTCAGAATAAATTAAAATGATTGTCTTAATAAGCCATAGTCCAGTGATTTTATGATTTTTGGATTTTACTTGGTGAATTTATCATCAATCTCCACACCTCCCTTGACATGCTCTGGTGCCCCCCCTGGGGAGCTGTTTGAATACAGTTGGATTAAACCACTGGAGTCGTATGGATTACGTTTATGCAGCCTTTATGTACTTGTTGGAGCATCATTTTCGTCACCATTCAGTTGCATTGTATGGACCAACAGAGCTGAGACATTCTTCTAAAAATGAGCATAACTGTCATGAAAATAATGTCACAATGTAAAAAAAAAAAATTAATATGCTTAATATTCTATATGCAAAATATACAGTAGTTCCTTATTTGTTTCTTTTGATTTGAGTAAATCAGGACATTTCTTAACAGGTTTCATGAAAATCTCCCAGCTTGGACCAGCTAGAATCTTTGAAAAAACAGCTCCAACATTATGCTGGTTTTAGCTGGATTTTCCACCAGGCTAGTATGGGCATTAGTCAAGATAGACACTATTTTCAATTTGACGTAAATGAAAACAAGACTGATGGATAGAAGTGCAGTCCATTCAATAGGCTGTACTGTCTTAAAGGAATAGTTCACCCAAAATGAAAATTATCTCATCATTTACTCACCCTCATGCCGTACAAGATGCAGAACACAAATTATGATTCTTAGAGGAATATCTCAGCTCTGTAGGTCCATACAATGCAAGTAAATGGGTACCAAAAGTTTGAAGCTCATTTAGGCAACATAAAAGTAATCCATAAGACTCCAGTGGTTAAATCTATATATTCAGTTTCAGTACCAAAAAAATTTGGTACCCATTGCATTGTATGGACATACAAAGCTGAAATATTCTTGTAAAAAAATGTTGTGTTCAGCAGAAGAAAGACATACACATCTGGGATGGCACGAGGGTGAGAAAAATGACTTAAGGTCCTTGCTCTATTTTTCACAATCCATGTTTTCTGGAGTTTTTAGAAATATGTATTATTCAATATTAAGTCATCAAAATGATAATACCATGTACACAGAGGTACAAACCTTTGCAAATAATGTATTAATATGCCACACAGCCTTGTTTTAATTTCCATCAAATTAAACATGTGAACGCCCCAAAAATAATATAGAACAGTGGTAGTTTAAAAGTACTTATCAATACTTATCTGAAGCATTTTAAAAGAAACATTTGATATGATTGAAAGAATTCCAGATAAGATTAAAAATAATTTGACTGCTTAGGCAGTGTTTTACACCAACTATGCGATAACAGTAGAACATTAGAGGGCTGTGCAAAAGTTTCCTGCCAACGTCAACTTCAGCTCATGAAATATCATAGCCACATTTGGATATCTGCTTCCATGGGGAAATTCCACCAAATGAGGAAGCTGATAAAGCCTTATAACATGCTATTTTCCTGTTTTTGTCTTGTACATAACTTTATTTATATTTTGCCCCGCCAACCCCTATACATGTGTTAACTCTCCTAGCAGGTTCAGGTGTGCTGGAAATGTCGACAGAGTCCTATTGACATACCCTGGTGCTTTCCACAACACGCCCTTGTATTTTTGTAACACACCCACTTTTATGGACTGCTAGTGCCAAATCTGATAAAAATCACTTTCACACTCAAACACGCACATGTTGACACAAGAAATCAAAGCCCTACCTTTGCTTTGCCTCTGTTCTGCAAGTTCAGGAGATTCTTCTCTGCGGTACTTTGTAACTCCGGCTCTATGTCATCTGATCGCAAGTCCAGCATGGATTGAGAGAACCTCGCCATCACATTAAGCGGGTCAGGGCTGTGGTCTCCAATGCGTCCGGAACCCGTTATTCCGTTAGGGAACTTGTCGCTAGGACTTGCGCTATCAGGGTCTGTGCACTCAAAATACTCTTCTGATGTTGAGGAATTCTCATCTTTGTCCTTTAATGAATGTGCACAAGTCACAATTGTGATGTCAGCATGATTTTCACGAGTGTCCATATTTGTACCCTCTGGGTTTTTTGTCTGGATGTTGTCTCTTCTGACTAAACTGATCTCAGCATCTCCAGATCCCCCAGGTGTATTGATCACCAACTGTAAGGTGCGAGGCTTGGGAATGGGTGATCCTGAAGAAGTTTGTTTCTCTGAAGAGGAATGCATGGGTTTATGGTTTGGCTGCTGCTCATCTGGAGAAGGGTTGGGATTGGGCTCATGCAATTGGGTGGTTGATGAATCAGAGATATACGCTGGTGCATCTTGAAGGATGCTGCTCAAATTAGTCTCTGGTTGAATATCTTTTGGAGGCTGGGTACTCGATTGAACATTTGCAACTACAGTATTTTTCTTGGATGAAGATGTTGCTTTAGGTCGGGGACTTGCTTTTTCTGGAAGTTCCTCAGGTGGGGCAATGAAAGGGTTTTTGAAGCAGATTGCTTTCGATGTTTCAAACATTTGCGAGCGCATTAAATGCACCGGTGCTGGCTTGCTTGTGTCGCGAATATTAATAAACCCAATAACATCTCTGGGTGGGTCTGGCTCAGGCCAGATGGGCAAGTAAGGAATGAGATCTGCCTTTGGCAAGCCTATTAGTCCTGGATGCATTTGTGGTTTCTCTGGTAACTCACGTTGGGGCTTCTTAATCAGGACCACTGGATTCGGGGAGTTACTGTTCTTGGCATTAGCTTTGTCCGAAGAGGCTTTTCTTGATGGATTGGCATTTACCAACGCATATTTGGGGTTAATGATTTTTCTTGCGACAGTTACAGAAACAGGGGAAGGAACAGCGATTGGGGCAGGCTCAGGCTCTGGTGGGTCTGCAATTGGGATCTTGGAGAGATTGACCCCAAGAGAGTTCAGGTATAGCTCACGGAATTGCTTGTCAAAGGTCTCCACAGCCTGACCTGTCATGACTGTGATGATGTTACGATCCAGACGGGAAGCAGTCCATGTAAAACTGAAACACAAAAAAGCAGGATTGAGGACTCTTTAAAACACTGTCTTAAAGTGCAATAAATTGGAGTGGTAGAATGGCAAGAGTGGTATTCTGACCCCATCAAAATAAATAGACCAAACTAATTATATTTAACAAAACATCAATACATTATGACTACATTACAATATTTAGCGGAGTAAAGTTTAATTTAAGTTCAATATTTATTAAATATTCACTTACGGTTCATAAGAGGTCGTCTGAAAAGTCAATATACTGCTAAATGTCACTGGTGTCCAAGTGTTCAATGCAACTGCCTTGCATGCTCTGTCTTAAACACTTTTACACAAAACATTTACACATTCTCAAGATTGTAAATTGTATGCACAACTTGCACTTTAATTGAATGAATTAATGAATACTTGGGTGCCTCCAACTTTTCTGTGCTGTGTGTGGAATTTTCAGACTGTCCCTTACAACTGCTAGCTAATGAAAGCCCATAGGAGCATTTATAGTTACATTTCTAGCACAATTGCACACGTTATCGTCACAAACCTGATCTGGATCTGATTTTCTGCCTTATTGAATGCACCTGAGCCTAACTTGCTAGAGATTGCTCTTATTTGGCAAGCATTCGTTATAAAATAGTTTTTGTATGTGTTATCTGTTGGTTTTCCTTTCTGGAACAACATACAGTACACACTTATGTTATTTATGAGGTATTTCTTTTCACCATACAATGCAGAAACAAGACAAATGTAGTGCAACAAGTTTGGCAAAACAAACAATGAAGCGGCTATGATGAAACAGCAAGCAGGAACAGATATAAAGAAACCGGTATGAAGAAACAGCAGTTAGCGTTATACAGGGCCACACCAAATATGCAATGGTACATTTATAATGAATACTCTTAAAAATCTAAAAACACTAAAGCAAAAATAATTGCCTTACCTTCAGTGAGAAAGGCTCACTTCAACCTAATAATATATACAGATTAATACTAGTACTGTTGGGTACAGGTGCAAGAATAAAACGCAAACACGCAACAAATTGCGAGAGAGAGTACAAAGCTGCAGAGTTGGTCCTGCTGCTTCTTTTGCAAAAGAAATTCAAGAGAAGCACTAAATAGTTTACAGGGAAGATAACAAACACAATGTCATCTTTATGAACACCATTTGTCAATCAAATACTTAACACGTGGCACACCAATCACAAGGGAGAAGCAAACATGTGCTCAATAAGGAATGTGCATAGACACTGACAGACATAATAATGATTAAAAAACACATTAAAGCCATGTGACGAGGTATGTATTTAAAATACAAAATGTAAGTAACTGTATTACACTAAAGTTACAATTTACATCATTGGTAATTAGAATATAGTTACATTCAAAAAGTGTTTTATTCACTGAAGAGTTTACTTTGCATTTTATTGTCATTTGTTTCATTTAATATTTAGTCCTTTCAGATGGAAAACATTTATCCATATAAATGATGCGATCCAAAGTGCATTTGAACAGCAGTGAAACACTTTCTTATGCGTTACATTCATACGAGCAGACAGAGAAGTACGTTTGAAGCAGAAGAAATAGAAATAAACCTTATGTAAATTGTTAGCTTTATGCTAAGCTAAAATGCTAGTTCTAGCCATTTTACATGCACGTTACCAGGCACAATCATATTTTTTTTAATCAGGAAACTTCATGTTGGATCATAATTTATTTTTTCTAGTAAGACCTTTGATGTTAGGGCAAAAATAGTATATTTGATGATGATATTTTTTGTATTGTTTTCCTGTAAAAATATCTAAAAATCCTTAAAACAAGATCAATTTGATTTATCATGTTTTAGAAGCAACACTGCATAAGATATTTAGGTTTTTCAGAGAATGTATTTTTAACATGTGTATTTTGTCTTACTGTACTGGCAGTCTCTATAGTCAAAACAAGTTAAAAAAAAAAAAAATCTACCAGTGCTGAAGAAGTAATCCAAAGTATTTAGAATGTTACTGACCTTACAAATGACATTTTACAGCATGCATTCTGTAATCTAGAGTGGGGTACATTTGAAAAGTAACCCTCCCAACCCTGCCCCCACTCCCAAAATAAGGTCCATTATGGCAAAATAAATAAATTAATTAAAAAAGTATTTTTTTTTATTTACTGTATATAACAAATACATAAATAAATAAGGCTTAGAAGTTACACTTAAAGGAATGGTTCCTCAAAAAAAATTATGTATTCATTCTGCCTGACAATTTCCATTAAACGAAGCTTGTAGTTTGGCAAGCTTCACCTTCAAAGTAGCTTCCATAACACTAGTTAGCATTAATTGAAACCCTCATGATTGCTAAGCAAACAATGCTGCTTCATCATTGAAAATATATTATTAAAAAGATTCACTAACAAAAAATATTCACAAAACATTGCAATTTTAAGGCAAATAGAATTTACTAGCAGGACTGTGTGAACACATACATTTTGACAAGCATCAGCCTATAGACACACAAACTGGTTTCTGGTGTGATTAAGCTGTGTTTAAGAAACACAGCTTCATGTACATACATATACAAACACTACAAGCACATACAAACCTGTATGAACCGGACACAGCACGGTCGCCATCCACAAACATGAATCTCTGACCCAGCGAGCCACACACCTTCTGAGCTGAGCGCGTGTAGAATTCCAAACCACCGATGCTTCGCACCCGGAGATGCTACAAACACAAATGTTCAAATATTATACAAATTCATTGTCCATCTGTCTCTCATAAACCCACGATACATCCCTGAGTGATAACATGTTTTAGATCAAATATCTAAGTTTTTAGCATTTGATATTTTCTTGTATAAAATATAATAAAACCTACTAAAACAGGCTGATAAATGAGATTTAGACGTAACATTCAGTAAGGTTACACGTGTTAATATTAATTAACATGAACTAACAATGGACAATACTTTTACAGCATTTTTTTTATTTTGGTTAATGTTCATTTCTAAACATTCAAGTCAGTGCTAGTTAATACATTATGATCTAACCTGAACCAACAATTGAACAATCAAATATTTTTCAAATTAAAGGAATGTTCAGGGTTCAATACAAGTTAAGCTCAATCGACAGCATTAGTGGCATAATGTTGACTGAAAAAAAAAAATGTATTTCAAATCATCCCTCCTTTTCTTTAAAAAAAAAATAAAAGCACAAATCTGGGTTACAGTGAGGCACTTACAATTAAAGTGAATGTGGCCAATTTTTGAGGGTTTAAACACATTAATGTGAAGTTTATAATTTTATAAAATCACTTGCATTAAATCTTCTGTTAAAAGTTTGTATTATTTGAGCTGTAATTGTAGGGTTTGTTGACATTACATTGTCACCTACATACAGGTAAGTGATTTTATCACACTAAAAATCATGTTTACATGCATATTGTTTGTCTTGTGGCTTTACTTTTGAAAAAGAGAGTCAAAATACATTTTTATATTATCTAACATTACGCCACAAATGCTGTCGATTGAGCTTAGCTTGTATTGAACCCGGAACATTCCTTTAACATTGACTAAGTTTATAAAATGCTGTAAAAAAAAAATCCTCTTCATTGTTAGTTCACGATATCTACTGCATTTGTTAAAGCATCAAACCTTATTGTAAAGTGTTAGCAATTTAGATTATTATGATTAATACAAAAACTGTGCTGTAAGTGCTATAATACATTTGTCTATGCATGTGCGTGAGACGCCAACAGGTGTCAATGCATGTGTCTCAGTCAATAACAAGTATGCATAAATGCCTGCAGGCACCTTTAACTCACATTGAGGTGTCCTCTGTGCATTTTTACTCTCTCACACATAAGTAGGAAGTCCTGTACAGATGCATTGTCTAAAATAATGTACACAGCCACTTTCTTCTTAAATCCAGCTTCTATTAGATCCTTAAAAATGTCCACATCCGTGAAAACATCCATAACCACCGCTATCATCTGCATATAAGAGAGCACACACACACGCAAAGTAAATGTATATGTTAAACAAATTAATTAAAGGCAGTATGCAAATGCTTTTGAATATTTTAATCACTGTACAAGTTACTATAGGCCATACATACACACAAACATAATTCCTGCGCTACTGTAATCATTGAGTAGGTTTTCATTAAGTACAGTACAGTAGACATCATGATGTCGTCGCCACAAAACAACTCATACACACCCTAAACCTCTTATACTGCACCCAATGAGACCTACATCACGTAGATCATCATAAGCTCTGATTGTGCAAAATGTCTTTGTATAAAGGGATCGCTTTGATTGACTGAGTATTTGAGAGTGTGTAAATGTGTGTGGGTGTTTAAGACAGCGGGGGAGGAAGAGAAAGTGTGCCGGTATGTGTCATGGTACGAAGCGCTGAGTTTAAGATTCAACATGTTCTGTTAAGACAAATGAGTCAGTTTGAAACTAGCAGGGATTGTGAAATTTGATGGATGGTGATAATGGATGGATGAAGGGGGAGCAGCTTTAGTTTGTTTCGAGTGGTTCTCAGTTCATTTCGGAGTCTTAACATTTCCATGTTAGCTGTTTAAACAATTAAACACCTCATAGGTGAAAAGTCATGTTGAAATACACCAATATAGGAGTGTTTATTTATTTAGGCTGCCTTTTCTTTGTCTGTGATTTAGACTAATGTCTATGCTCAATATTTAGATTAGTATTGAAAAATATGGTCTTGTCTATAGTTGATATTTCAATTATTAAATTTGGTCCTCCCAAATATTAAATGTGCGGTTACATTCTTGCTTCTGTAATTGAATGGGCCTATTTGCATTAAAATTATATTACACAGATTATATTGATTTTATAAAATTATATATATATATATATATATATATATATAACTAATTTAAAGGAATAGTTCACCCAAAAATGACAATTCTTTCATCATTTACTCACCATCATGCCATACCAGATGTGTATGACTTTCTTTCTTCTGCTGAACAAAAAGATTTCTAGAAGAATATTTCAGCTCTGTAGGTCCATACAATGCAAGTGAATGGGGTCCAAATCTTTGAAGCTAAAAAAAGCACATAATGGCAGCATTAAAGTAATCCAGACTCCAGTGGTTAAATCCATGTCTTCAAAAGCAATATGATACGTATGGATGAGAAACAGATCAATATTTAAGTAATTTTTTACTATAAATTCTCCTCCCTGTCCAGTAGGTGGCGATATGCACGAAGAATGCAAATAGCCAAAAACAAGAGCACGTTGGAGAGTTGAGTGCTTAGAAGGACTGTTAGAAAGGCGAGATTTATAGTGAAGGACTTAAATATTGATCGGTTTCTCATCCATACCAATAATATAACTTCTGAAGACATGGATTTATCCACTGGAGTCATTTGGATTACTTCACTGCTGCTTTAATACACTTTTGGAGCTTCAAAGTTTTGGACCCCGTTGACTTGCATTGTATGGAAGTACAGAGCTGAGATATTCTTCTAAATGTGTTCAGCAGTAAGTCACATCTGATGAGAGAATTGTCATTTTGGGGTGAACTATTCCTTAAAGACAATTATGCAAAACTTGATTCCTTTGATAGACTCAGAGCATTCCTATAGCAGCATTTACACTGATTTCTAAACCAATTCAGTGTTTTTTATACTGTTATTTATATCTAACATTTTTTAAACCTGTTGGTTCTTTCAAAAGGAATGTTAGATATATTTTCCAATCATGTACTGTCTACTGCACATAGGAGTTTTGCTTACAAACATAAAATGAGTTTAGGCATACCAATGCCATTTCAGAGCCTTAGTAAGTTCCACAAAGCACATTTATTCTCCAGTTCTTTAGAAAATTGGCGCATTAAAGAATCTTATTTTTATCTTGAATCTTATCTTATAAAGAAACATATGATTAAACATCAAGAACTTTCTACCATCCATAGAACCATATATGTAGCTTCAAGTTACCTATAGCCAAAATGGCTCTTGTTGAAACCTGAGCCTAAAGTGCTGCAAAGAACCATTGAAGAATCTTTAGTTTTAATTTGGGCGTCCATGGGACAGACTGTCCACACAATCGGCCATTTCAAGTTTCTCTAGTTTGGCTTACCTTCTGTGCCTGAGCAATGGCCTTTCTCACCACCTCTTTTATATGCATTTGTCCGTCCACAGGCGGCTGCGTGTACACGTTGACGCGCGTCACTCCGCGGTAAGAATTACAATCGGGCCATCCGAGGTCCAAATTCGGTATTGAGATATCAGAGCGGTCCGGCCAGTACTGCAAAGATACCGCACTGTCCTCACCCGTCGTGCCATCCGGTCTTTGGTGATCAAAACCGGGTTTGTAATCTTCTGCAGTCCGGCGGAGCTTCTCCAACTCCGGTTCCGAAAGGAAAGGACGCAGTTCGTGCTCTTTCACGTAGCTGTCATACGCGTCGCGTCCTTTGATTATGAGCGCTTCGAGCGCAAACCGCTGGTCCTCGCTGAATAAGAACTCCGGTTTGGATTCGTTCAGACGCCAGTTCACATTATTGTCATCAAGACACTGAACCTGTGAGAGAGCCATAATGCGGCAACACGATACGAATTCTAAGATTAAAAAAGTGACTTTTAAATGTTATTTTACAAAAAGCATCTAAACACAAGAAAAAACTTGAACCCTTAAGCCATAAAGTTTGTTTCGTACTTCATAGGGCTAGAAAAAAAATCTACTAGCGATCCGCGATAAAGCGTGTCCATGGTGAAGCGAGTCCGAAAGATATCGTGAATTATTTTGTCCTCAAATAGCGCGGCTCAGCGATAACTCCAGTATCAAAAGCGCATAGAAATAATCGCTATTATTTCCAAAAATAAGAACTATTGGTCCAAGGCTTCAGGTGTCATTTGATCATGTTTTCCCCGAAGCCGAGTCCTAGTTGTGTACAGACCGCAGTTCAATACGCGGAGCCAAAGATCATCTTACAGTAAACCGGCAGGTAGAATAGAACCAAACACCTCCAGAGACTCAAATGATTAGGCACACCTCAGTCACCTGACAAGGAGGGGCACAAAACACACATGCATAGGCCTACACAACGCAGTCACAGATCTAATCCAACTGGAGTTCAGGATCTTCTACAAAAGCATAAATCCTGGATATCACCGATGCGTAAAATAACGATCAGCTTGACATAAAGTCCACGTTGTATGCTCTTGTGCATGAACCAAAAGTTGTCCACAGTGATTTGGAAAGTTTCGCAGTTTCTTCAATGTTTTGTCCCTTGGTCTACATAAAGGCATACATTTGTACTTTAATATAAATCCCTTCTTGTGCTTTTGTGTTGCTTTGCCCTAGTTCTGTAGACCTACAAAGCATTTAGAAAAAAGGAAAAGGCCGGTGTTTTAATATAGTTCCTGAGAAATTGTGTTCCATTGGGCGGAGCATAAATTAATATGCATTAATTATCCTGACATGCGCGTTGAGGTGGAACTGAAAACTTGAGAGCACAGTCATGATTCAACTTGTTTGAAAGATTATTTTTAGAAGGGATTTAAATGAAACTTGTGTCGAATAAAGTATGTGTAAACTACAATATTCTAATTACAAAAAAGGTTTACAGATGGTAAAATATGAGTTTGTAGTAGGTTTGTGTTACCGAATACAGCATTCAATGAAGAAGTTAGCCCGTTAGGCTAAGTTAGAATACAATAGAGCAAACTTTAGCAAAAAAAAAAAAAAAGTAGTCCATATTGCGCGTTTTTCTTTTACACATTTAAACCTCTTTCATTTCATATTTTGTTATAATTTTGTGACAACAACAACCGTGACTGTAATATACCTGCAGAAATATATGTGACTTAATAAAAATGTCAGAATCCTGTCTTAGTCGCTATTTCATTTAATAAACAGTCCCTGACTATGGGACTATAATAGCGTATTCCCAATCATGAACATGAAATAATCTATATTGTCTGTTATTTGACCACGTGTTGCACTGTGGATATGTAAAAAAAAATAAAAAATTCGCACCCAACCTATTTTATTATGTTATTTAATCATGTCTTCATTAATATGTTGTGTGATAGCATCCAGCTTTTAATGATCCATGGTGATGATGAGTTAACTTACTCTTTTCTGACAAATTAGTTTCGATTAACAGATAGGTACAGTTCTTCCAAAATAGGCCTGTGGGTAAATTTTCCCTTTGTTGAACACTAAATTGAATATTTGCAGAGAAACTGCAATAAAATAATGACATGTGCAACAGCTTGGATCTCTATCAGCACAGCTCTATTATGAGACTGTTTAAATCTTTAAAAGGTTTAATTATTTTATCACTTATAGCTAAATACACAAACAAACAAAAAATACCAGGGGAACTTACAATGCTTAGTGATCACAATTTAAGTGTGATAGAATAAGCTTTGTGTTAAACTGAACTGTACCTGAATGTTCCCTGTGACAAACTTCTTTTTTTTTAAAGTACAGCATTGATCGGTATAGAATTGATAGCCACTAGCATTAAATAAATGATTAAATATATGACCCAGATTAATCAAGTCTCACTCACAGGTGTTACTCCCATATCTTATTTTCAAGTTCTGTATTCTGTATGTACAATGACAAATCATGCAATGCACACATCAAAGACCTGTTGCACCAATTCCGATCTTCTCCGTTATATGTTATATAAATATAAGTCACATAAAATAACGTTACCATAGATGTCACAAATGAGTGTGATTCTTATTGGAAAGATAAGGAATGCTTCAAAAACTTATGAAATAAAACACAAGATTAGCAAGTATCAAGAAAACAGTTTATTAAGTCCTTGGCACACTGAACAAAATTAAACAGCCCCCATTTTTGCCAGGATCACACTTTGCCAGTGGTACCATCGACTGCAGCTCAATCTGAAAGAGACAATGACATTGACATCACATGAGTATGTATTTATTTTAGCAATATCATGTCAGGTTAATATACATTTAAAGCTTGAAAGCAACCTGAAATTCCAAATTAGTTTTAATATTACCACCATGAAATACCCACTTACAGTGTATTGTGTGTAATGATATCCGTTCCCTAATACAAAATACAAATCTGTTATGATTTCTGTAGAAACGTGCATCACAAATGCAAAGCATAACATCAAAAACACCTCTTTGTGAAAAAATACTTAAACGAACTGTATTCCAACATAGTAATTGTTCATGCAAGACTGCACAACACACACTGACTGATCAAAAGCACTTTTAACAAAACCATCTATTGTTGAGGAAATGTAAACAGTTGTTGTTTAGACTTAACTTTGTCTACACTTTTTATTACCTTTTCATAATTATACTTCATACAAGTTTAATCATGATGCTGTTGTGCTAACGTTTTCAGTTCTACCTCAGCGCGCATGTCAGGATAATTAATGAATATTCATCTATGCTCGACCGCAGGAACTGAATATATTGTAACACCGGACATCGGGTTGAATAAGTGCCAATTACGCGTCAGGCTTTATGTGTGCATCGAAACCTGTTCCCCTATGTTTCCCCAGTTAGTGTTCCCCTTGGAGCTTTTAAACATTATTTAAACATTATTAAACATCCCCTATGTTTCCCCTTTGTCAAAATCTGTTCCCCCATGTTTCCCCTTTGTCAAAATCTGTTCCCCCATGTTTCCACTTTGTCAAAGTCTGTTCCCCCTGGTTTCCCCTTTATCGATGTCTGTTCCTTCTATGTTTCCCCTTTGCCGTTGTTGAAGTCTGTTCCCCCTAGGTTTCCTCTTTGTCGAAGTCTGTTCCCCCATGTTTCCTCTTTGTCAAAGTCTGTTCCCCCTGGTTTCCCCTTTATCGTTGTCTGTTCCTCCTATGTTTCCTCTTTGTCGTTGTTGAAGTCTGTTCCCCCTGTGTTGAATGTTTAACGGTGCTACGGGGAACACTAACTGGGGAAACTTCCCAGGTTTTTTTACCCCTGACTTTAGGGCTGGAGTGTTGGCTCACATTATAGAGCACTTCAGTGTCTCCAAATGTAATCAGACAATTAAACCTCACTTAAGGACTGTTATTGCATTAGCTAACAAAATATAAAACCAGGTGTCATTATAATAATTTTTTTAAATGATAGCACAAGCACACATTTTCAAGCAATACAAATAACATGCATGGTTTTACATTATACAACAGTAGATATAGGCCTACTGTTCAAAATTAAGATTAAGTATTTAAAGGAATATTCCAGGTTCAATTCAAATTAAGCTCAATGTAATGTTGATTACAACAAAAAGGTATTTCGACTCGTCCCACTTTTCTTTAAATAAAGCAAAAATCGAGGTTACAGTGTGGCACAATCAGGGACAGATTAACCACCGGGCCGATTGGGCCATTGCCCAGGGGCCTCAAAACCCAAATTTTAAGATATCTATTATAAATCCACATAAATGTCAGCCTTATGTGAAATACAATTTGTTCGGCCGAATGCATGCTGCACTACAGCACGAGCACAGACACTCCAGTGCGCATCAGGGAATCTCCGTCTCACAGGTGCAGTGCGTTTATTTAAAGGACTACTGAGAACAACGTCTGGTTTACAAAATGCTTCTAAACACAAAGATAATGTGCAGTTTACCTGTGCTGTGTACAAAGATGATGGTTTATATTCATATAAGTGAGAAGAATTTGTGCAACAGCATGGATGACTTTAATATGTTTAAGTCCTGCGAAAGCGAAAGATGCCTTAATACCCTAAATATGTGCAGGGTAAACTTTTATAATATTTGGCTAACCACAAGAGTTCACAATCGATTATTCTGTTATTTGTCATGACTCGGGAATCAAGAACATTTATTGCCATGGATGCGTCAAACACAATCTCAGATTAGCAGGGAATAAAGTGCAAAGTGAGCTATGAGCCTAAATAAAACAATACATCGATTTTCAAATGATAAATTCAGATTAGATTCAAACAAAAATAATCTGTCACTGCCTGCAACAGGCCTATTCTTAATCAATGGAAAATGCATAATTCTGCCAGGGCAGGTTCACTTTCCATGCACCAAGTCCAAAACCTGTAGGTTTATCGGGGAACGACTCGACTTCAAATTGAAGACCTCTAAACACATGCAGAATAACCACATTTTAGTATTTAAATACTCTGCACATCCCTATTAATAACACATGATTTTGGATAGTTTCATTGTTAAAAAGTACATTTAAATGGCTGTTTAAGACATTGCTCCAAACTTTCTTCCATCAATTTAAAAATCCAACCAAATCCACCAAGCGTCCTGTAGCACATACAGGTGAATGTAGTCATGTCATGGGTGGCCTGCATGGTGTACAGACCCATTGGTTGCTCAGTTCTTAATCTGTCCTTGGGCAAAATGGAAATAATAGGGCCAATAACTTTAGAAAAGCACTTACTGTACATACAGTTTTCTGATAAAACTCATGTAGGGCCTATTATTTGAGCTGTAAAGTTATTGAAATAATCATTCTGACAGTAATTTTAGGGTTTTAGGTTTTGTTGACAAAACATTGTCATGGCAATGATAAAATTAGCTATTACTTAACACGGAAACGATTCGTAAGAGTTTTTATCACACTAAAATCATGTTTACACAGATATTGTGAATGTTTTCTGGCTATAATTTTGAAAATGTGAGTATTTTCAAATCCCCTCATTCACTTAGATCATAAGTGCCTCACTGTAACCCATATACTTGCTTTTTTTAAAGAAAAGGAGGGACGAGTCAAAATAATTTTTGTGTTAATCAACATTATGCTACAAATGCTGTCGACTGAGTTTAACCTGGAATATTCCTTTAAGTTTGCAGATACCACTTGGTTTGATACTTAGTAATCTTATACAATGACATCCATACATTTTTAAGTGTCCAAGGGATTTTTGGGGCCTCCTGTATGCATTAAGAACAGACATTATAGCCTACAGACATCTACAGTAGACCATTTTTCAGATGTGTGTTGAATTTTTTTTTTTTTTTTTTTTTTGAGGGTCCAAAGTTCAAACGCACACACACGTTTGTTCAAAGATAAATGCCTCGCCTAGTTTCCAAAAGAAAGTGGAGGAAAAGCCACACAATTGTAATATCTTGTTTTATTGTATTTTTATTTTATGGAAATGTTCTATGGCTGGATCTGGTATTCTGTGAAGTGAGTACTCGTCATACACTTATGTGTGTATACTTGTCATAATTTTTGTGTTTTCAGACACAGTGGCCTGTGTTGACCCTGAGGAGTGTGTGAAGGTGTGTGGTGCAGAGGTGGGCTGTTCCAACCACGCTTTCCCAAAACTGGTCATCGAACTCATGCCTAGTGGTATTCAGAATTTCTTAAATGTTTTTGTGTGTTTTTTCCCATTCAAATGGTATATCTTCAATACAGCATATATGATACACTAGTAAACAATTTGACACTTTACCTTTTAAACAAAAGGTATGCTTAAATACTTGAAATTACATTTGTAGAAAAATACAAATAGTGCCGTTTAATAATTTCTTTGCAAAACGAAAATTTGAATTAAAGTTTTTTTGAGATGAAAGACTTGAAGCAGATAGTGAAGGTAAAGAAACCCAGCAAGCACCCAGGATACATTAAAAAACCCAGATGGTACCTGAAGTAGTTGATTGAGAAAATGTGTGCATAGCTGCAGGGCTGTAACCACAATATACTGTGAATGGGACAAGTCCTAACCCCCCAATAATCAGATATGGAAAGATTGTTCCCCCCAACAATTGATATCCTATTTGCTGTTCTGCTGCAATCCCTTAATGACTAATTGTCATTAAGTTGGGGCAGGAATAACAATGGTTTAAAAAGTTACATTTTTACCATGCTCAGTAGTCTAACACCGCTTGTCAACGTCATATGAGTTCAAAATAGGTGAAGGCGGGACTCAAGTTTAAGAAGCTGAGCAGGAACTTTCTGGATTAATCCAGCGGATGCACATCCGAAAGCAGTTCAGGTTAAGAGTGTTTGTGTCATGTGAAATATCAGTATCTAACTAAACATGCAATATTTGACCACTGTTTTATGATTGAAATGTTGTACCGACAGACAGTAATTTACAAGGATGCAAGCTATTCACCATTTGGTGAAATTCACCATTTTATATTGAAAATATTTAATGTACAGTACGTGATTTGTATATTGTAAAGGAATTGAATGTATGTGGTAATCTGGCAGGCTTTTGAAGAAGCTTTTTAGAAAATTCTCTTCACATTGTCTAAGAAAATTATCTTTAAACAAAAAAAAAAAAAAATTACGAAGTTGAAATGAAATGAATTGACACAGAAATTGTGTGTTCCAGGCCTCCGAGGGTTAATGATAGCTGTAATGATGGCCGCTCTAATGTCATCACTGACCTCCATTTTCAATAGCAGTAGCACACTCTTCACTATGGACATCTGGAAGAAGTATCGCAGAGGTGCTTCTGAGAAGGAACTGCTGCTGGTTGGCAGGTGTGTATGTAGTTAATGTGTAGAACTGAGATCCAAATAAACTGTAAAACCATCAATTATTATGACTCAAAAATACATGTCATCAACCTATAATGTCATGGTGTTTGTCTATGCAAAAGCAAATCACATGTACAAATATAAGAAAGATTTATGAACTCAAACATGCTCAGCCGTAGTATCAGGGCTGTTTCTAAGCATATGGGGGGCCATATGCAAAATCCTTCATTATAAAAATCAATCTTAATATCTAATGAAATTGTGTTGCTCTTCTAAATGTATCCATTTTTAAGAAATTCTTTTTGAGTGTCCCCAAATTACAGTAAGCTGCAAATATTTCTGATCAAGTTCTCATATATAGTAGTCTACTTGAGACTTGGAGAAATCACATTAGCTAATTACCTGATTAACCAAAAACATTCACTTTTATATTCCATAAACTGTGTCCATTTTTTTTTTCAGGATAGTGACTGTTATTCTGGTGGTGATTAGTGTGGTCTGGATCCCGATTCTTCAAAGTGCCAACAGCGGTCAGCTCTATGTTTACATCCAGTCGGTGACCAGTTATCTAGCCCCTCCAGTCACTGCCATATTTGTACTGGCTGTTTTCTGGAAAAGAACAAATGAGGCGGTAATGTAAAAATGTCCTTAACTTCTCTGTGCACACAAATACAATGAATGAACACATAACTGACCTTAGTAAATGTAGAGACTTCAAGGAGGACACAGGGAAACGGGTTCCTTCTATTCAGGTAAGTGGGCTTTTACTGGGTCACCACAACAAGCCAGATTCACAATTAACTTCAGCTTCACACTAAACTCTAGCTTCATGATAAGCTTTTACTTTACAAAACACTTCAGCTTCACGATAGGCTTCCATACCCAGACTCTCTTTTCCCTGCTGCGAGTGTGACTCTTTTTATGCCGCACTCCCCGTGCTCACTGTAATAAGAGACAGGTGTTAGTCATAATTTAGCTCAGGTTTAAGTGCCCTTACCGCTTCTCTCTCTCCGGACAGGCACTTGACCACGCCCCCGCTGCCACAGTAAACTTCCTCGCAAAGACTATGTGCATATTTACATGCAGAAATTTAAATCATGTGCTTTCAAAGATGGCACTTCTCTAAAGTGGAATGTCTGGCCTTGCTCTTTTAATGCGTCAGTGTAGTGAGGGCGTGCATGTTTGTCTGTTCAAAGAAACAAAGCATGTCTCTGAGTGAAAGTGAAGTCATGGTGTCAAAATGACTTTCTCTTGTACAGTACATAACAAGTATAAATATAGATGTATACATAAATGTATAGATATATATAGTGGTCCCATTCTGTGGAGACGTTTTTCTCACAGGGTTTTCACTGGGTTAAAAATGATTAACCCTGTATAATGAAAGAATTGCCGATATTTTTTTATTTTTTTTTGACATTACACTATTTTTACTACCTCTAGACAAACTATAAAAAGAAATCTTAATTAATTTTTAACTTGCACACTTTTATTATATTTTATGTATCATATTTGATATATTAGGCTTTAAAGGTCATTGTCCTCCTAAGGCCTAGCAATTCCTTTTTTTTGTTGGCCATGTTTTATTTAAGTTTTTCTTAGCCCATACATGCTACAGTGGTAAATCTTGGGCTATTATCAGAGGTCTCCCTGGACTTTTCAGAGATACCAAATGTTTGAGAGTTTGGCCAATGACAACTTCCTGTACTTGGTCTCTAAATATGGATTGAAATCTATTCAATTCAGCACATCAAATACAATATGAATAAAATATATTTTTTTCAATGCTGTTTTTATCATATGTATTGTATGTGTCAAACACTATATTGACATTTTAAAAAATGGGAATTGTAAAACATTTTCACTGAGTCTCAGGAACTTAAGATGTAGGTAAGATGGCTTCATAATAGCTTTACCTTATTTACCTTAACACCCGCACAGATTTAGAATATGCAGGGAAACGTTTTGCAGAGAGTCTAACAACCGGCCTACAGCTCTCCTAAAACATCAATAAGCGCCACTACTCTAAATGAAACATAGTCATTTGATGCGTGGTTATCGACTTCATTTGCAAGTTGTGCAACTGTCTAAATATATGTGAAGCGTCAGCTATGGATTTTTTTTTTTTTTATTGCAGAACTTATATATACATGCATACATAAACAATCAGGGACAGAAACAGTTCCCCATTTATTTTTTTATTGTAGTATAACCAATAAATCTTGAATTGACTTAAGCTCATGTTTTTAGTCCCACAAACAGCTATAGTTTACACCATATGTCTATGACCTGATGTCACATCAAAACAAGTCAAGAGTGATCGAGCACACGCTTCAATCTATGATAAACCAATGGTAAGCAGGACCAGCCCACATAATTATCATACAAGAGACAGAAATGTAAGAATAAATATAAAAATAAATACATGTGGGATATTTAAATATGGAAATAAATACAGGTGGGAATAAATAAATATACAAATAAATGAATGCATAAATAAATAATAATAAAAATCAAATGAAAGAATAAAACAATTTTTAAAGAATAAAAATAAAAAGAGAAAATAAAAAAATAAAGGAAAAAAGTCAGGAATAACTTTCATTAAAAAATAATTATATTTGTTTTATCAAGACATTTATTCCTTTATTTGTTTTCTTATTATTAAATTTATTTATGTATTTTGTGTATTATTTTTGCATATTTTGTCCTCCATAGTCCAACGGCATTTTAAATAGATCGATATAAACATTGAAACCACTTTTTACAATTAACCACTAGATGGTGCCATAAACATGTGAAACTTACATACCATAATTTTTGGGGGGCTTTTCAGTTTGATCAGAGAGTGAAACAGGAGCTATCAAACATTGTGCATCATATTTGATACACACAGCATTATAAGGCATGTTAGTTATATCACTCTGCACTTTCCTATTTTTTTGCTTTGTCCACTTTTGAATGTTTTATTATAATTTATTTATTAGACACTAATTCCATGATGGGCGTTATTATACATTAAACCGAAATTAGATGATTTTTTTCCAATTTGTCTGGTAAATTTTATAATTCCTGGACACATTGGCCGGCACCAACATTTCTTAGCGGAAATTTTGATCTAGACCTAAGTGATTTATATTGTTCGATAAAGGGTGTTCTTCTTTTGAAGTAGATTAATTAACCAGAAAAACAAGTTGCTCCACCTAGGCTCTTCAGTAGTGTCTGAATATTTTGTAATATTTTTTTCTTACATCATATTATCTTTTGTTTATTGTTACTGTATTGATGTTTTATACAAACCAGTGCGCATTGTGTCTGTCAGATCTTTTCCAAGAATCAATAGGGGTACAGATTTTTTGAAAAAGAGTAACAGTGTGCGTGTGTGTGTGTGTGTATGTGTGTGTGTGTGTGTGTGTGTGTGTGTGTGTGTGTGTGTGTGTGTGTGTGTGTGCAGTGTGCATAATACAGAAAAAGAGCAGAAAATCTAGTGATTCATTATTTTGAAAATATTTAGATGTAGACAAATATATCTGTATTTTGAGAGTGTAGAGAGACCAACTCGGTCATGGTATTCACAGTGCATTTTAGGAGTGGGCAGTCACTGCTGGGCTCTTTTGCCGCTGTTTATTTGCCATGATTCTCTGATTGGTGGATTTTCCCCCTCGGGATCATGGGTAGTGCAGTTCTTCACCAGAAATTCCGCTATGAAACATGGTTCTCAAAAAATTCATTTGAAATAACTCAGACCGATGATTTCAACAGCAGCATAGTATATCATCGATTAACAACCTCGGAGCTCATATCTTTAAAGTTATTGTTAAAACTACGTAAAAAATGTTTTGGTTACATTTAACAAATGTTCATTACAGAGTGAGTACATGAAAAATCTGTGTTCAAAAACCCATGCTTGTCTCACGGTAAGTCTGATGAAGTACATATAGCTCGAAACATCACGTTTGTTTATCTAATTCAATTAATTTAGGAGCAAGTGTGTACAAACCCCACCCAACTCTCAAAAAACACCCTTGTGGTCACACATAAGCACATACACATACAAAAAAAAAATTCTCCACTGAATCAGTTCCCTTATTGAAAAAAGTAATGGAATTTTTAATGGAGTGTTGTGCTACATTGCTATTGTCCATATGGTAGGGGGTTTTCAAAATCTCTAACCTAAAGAGGAACTACTTTGGAGATTTGGGTGTGGATTCTTTTGAGCAGTCTTGTGAGTATTCACCTAGCAATGACCCAGAACACCCTTGCAACCACCTAGCAACACCCTAGCAACTGCACGGCAAAGCGCCAATAACTATTTAGAACATAGCATGATGGTAGCGAGTTTTGTATGGGCGAGCACCACTCACACTTAAAATCTAAAAATCTATTAAAAAATGTAGTTTAGTTTGTAACAGTGTTTTGAAACAAAAATGGCAAAAATGTATGTTTCAGATAGACAGTCGAGCCCTAAATTTACCGAATCTAACATTCATTGCTCCCGTTGACTGTAGCATGTCCTCATGGGATTAGCTGTTAAACTGGTAGCTTTACAAAAGAATACAAACCTGCTAAACAAAACATTTCACTTCAACTTTAAAACTGGGAGGGTGGGATCTCTGAATTCTTGTTCTAATTTGCTAGTTTGAGCCTGAGGGGTCTTAAATTTGAAAGTTAGCCCTCATACCTCATGGCATTAAGGATATACTTAGTTGAGGTAGTCAGAACTACGATATGCATAACTGCTTTCTAAATATTTTCAGTAATCTACAGAACTGCAAAACAATCTGTTTGAGGGCTCGTTGTTGTTTTGAAAGCTAATCATGCCTTGAGAAAAATGAAACTTTCCTGCTGAAAACACTTTAACTGCCCTGCTGGCATTACTAGAAACATTGTGTGCACGTGCCAAAACTAGTATAAGAATAAGCATGCAAGTTGAGAAGTTACCTAACTTTTTAACTTATGTAATTTTAATTTTTACTTTCCCTATGCAAAATGTGTTTTATGGCATAAGGCCTACTGTAGATAAATATCAGGCAGCCCACAATGATATATTGGATAACATTATTTTACAGGAATTCTTGGTTATTCAGGGGACTTTCACCACATGCTCCACCCTTAAGTACTTGAATAAGCAAATATGTGCTTGTCATGCCAGAACTTTTGTGGTGGATCTCAACTCAGAGTTTATTCAGTGTTTCCTTCAAATATCTGAAGCATGTAAAAAGTCATAATAAAAGGAATAGTTCACCTAAAAATGACTTTCTTTTTTCTGCTAAACACAAACAAAGATTTTTAGAAGAATATCTCAGCTAGGTCCATTCAGTGCAAGTGTATGGTGACCAAAACTTAAAAAAGCTAAAAAAGCACATAAAGGCAGCATAAAAGCAATTTATACGAATCCCGTTGTTTAATCTGTCTTCTGAGGTGATTCAATTGGCTTTGGGTGAGAACAGATCAAAATATAACTTTTTTCTTTTACTGTACACCTTGCTGTTGCAGTCGTTAGGCACCATCATGATTTCAAAGTCAATTACATTTCCTAGCAATTGCCGCATGTGCAGAGCGCTAGATGGCGCTAAGCAGTGTAATCGAGCTTGAAATTATTATTGCCAATGAGAATACTGATGTCAACATTTATAGTACAAGGATTCATATTTTGGTCTGTTCTAACCCCAAATCTATTGTATCGCTTAGGAAGACATGGATTTAACCACTGGAGTCATATGGGTTACTTTTATGCTGCCTTTATGTGTTTTTTGGAGCTTCAAATTTTCAGTCACCATTCACTTGCATTGCTACCTACAGAGCTGAGATATTTTAAGAAAAATCTGTGTTTGTGTTCTGCAGATAAAACAAAGTATTTTGGGGTATTTTGAGTATTTCACTTAACTATTACCCATGCTCAAACGAACTGTCAACACATGCGTTAAAAACAACACTGGTATTGGTATGTAGTTGTAAGTGCCATGTTATTACATCAAGTGCAGAGCATGCTATATACTGTAAAATTCACCCATAAATGAATATTCTGTCATCATATACAAACCCATTTGATTTTCTTTCTTCTGTGGAACACAAAAGGAGATGTTTTGTAGAATGTCTTAACTGCTATTTTCCATGTAATGAAAGTGAAAGGGACTAGGACTGTCAAACACCAAAAAAATCACCATTTGAATATGCACAAGTGTGAATGGGATTTGAGAGCAACTCTTGAATTTCAATCTGTTCCACACAGAAAGCTCTCATATGGCTTAAAAAGACTACAAATATAGCACAAGTCTTGGACTACTTTAAAGTAACTTTAAGATTTTTGAAGCACCTGTTCGCAGTATATTTAAATAGGAAAATAAAACCTGGTCTTATTAAAGCATTTTTGCAAAACAATTTTTATGTGGCTTGAAAAGTTAAAAGTTTAGGGTAGGGAGGTAGGTTTTGCTGATTTAAAGCATGGCAGAGCATTAACCTTCAAAACTTTAAATGTATAGGAAAATTTGTATTTGCTTTTAGCGCTACTCAATGGACATTTCACATCAGAATTGCCCTGATGATTTTAAGTAGCCATGTAATATTATTTTGCAATTTTCAGGAGATCAGGCCCGAAAAAGATCAGTTTGGACATTCTGCCGAACATTTGTTTTTGTTCCCCTTCTGCCATTCACTTGATGTTGTGTCGGTGAAGTGACACTAGGGGTCTTTCTTGAGAGCCTCAGTTGCCTCTGAGCTTTGAGAAAAGGCCAATGAGAACAAACCACCCACCCCCCTGCACACTCGCTTGCTTCCGTACGGGTCCGAGATGAGATCGGCTCGCCCCACATGCAGTCTCCTTCTGACCCCCCGGGCTGGATGATGATGTCGCCGCTGCATCAGAGAGCGTTGCTGCTTCTGATGCGAAAGACTAGACTGGGCTGCCACCTTCGGGTTGGCCTGCCCAGTTTGAGGCTGACACGCAGATGGCCGACATACTTGCCCGGGCCGCCGTGAGTGTGGGGTTGGACTGGAACCCTTCATCTTCCCCTCAACACTCTCGGCTAGATGATTGGTTCCTCGGATCAGGGCGCCGCTCACAGCCACAACCGCATAGAGTGCCCCGCAGGAGACGAATGCCCCCAGTCTCCCAAACCTCGTCGAGGACATGCAAGGCGTGGTTGCGCCACTCGGGTTAATGCATATGAGACCACTACAGCACTGGCTTCAGACTCGAGTCCCAAGATGGGCATGGCGCCATTGCACATACCGTGTGATTTTCATACCTCTCTGCCATCAACTATTCAACCCCTGGACAGACCTCTGCTTTCTGCGGACAGGAGTCCCCCTGCAGCAGGTGTCCAGATGCGTCGTGGTAACCACCGAAGCCTCCAAACTGGGCAACGCGCATGTTGGGCCTCGACTGCGTTGGCACATCAACTGCCTAGAGTTGCTGGCTGTAGTTCTTGCCCTCTGTAGGTTTCTCCCACTGATTAAGGGGAAGCATGTCATGATCCGTTCAGATCAATCCCGGGCATCCTCAACACGACAGTGGACGCACTGTCACGACAGGCCACGCTCAACGGAGAGTGGATGCTCCACCCCCAGGTGGTCCAGCTGATTTGGGACAGATTCGGCAAAGCACAGGTATACTTGTTTGCTTCCCAGGAGAACTCCCATTGCCCACTCTGCTACTCCTTCTTGGAGGCTCCCCTTGGGACAGACGCACTGGCACACAGCTTGCCCACAGCTGCGTAAATATGCATTTCCCCCAGTGAGCCTACTTGCACAGGTGCTGTGCAAAGTCAGGGAGGACAAAGTGCTCCCTCTACCAGGCAGCTCCATGCCCTAAAGTGGCATCTGTTCGCTGGTACTCTTCCCGATCAGAAGATGCGCAGTTGGGTCAGTGGTCTCATTTCTGCACATGAGGTTGGAGGTGCTGAAGCCACTATACCGGCCCACCGCGATGCAGTGGATGCTTAGCCTTGGGGGAGCACGTCCTGGTCATCAGGTCCCTTAAGAGGTGCCCGGAGGCTGAATCCTCGCAGGCCATGCCTGTTCCCTTCATGGGTTCTCTTTGCACTCTCTGTGGGCCCTCAGGAGAACCCCCTTCAAGCCACTAGACTCAGTCGAGCTGTGTGCCCTCCTCTGAAGGTGGCCCTCCTAATTCCGCTCGCTTCCATCAAGAGGGTCGGGGAACTACAAGCGCCCTCTGCCAGCGACACTCGCCTGGAGCCCGGTCCCGCAGATGCTCATGTCACTCTAAGATCCCGACCGGGCTACGTGCCCAAGGTTCCTACGGCCCCTCTTCAAGGCCAGACAGTGAATCTGCAAGCGACTGCCCCAGGATGAGGCAGACCTAGAACTCATAATACGGGACAGCTGACCTGGTGTACCGCTTGCGCATAGCGCCTTTTCCCCTTTCCCTTTGTGTGCTTTTACCCCCAGGTGAGACCACAAAACCAGACCCACTACGTATACTAATTACTCTGTATTGGAATAGGTGCTCCTCAGGTATCAGTCATCACGATTACCCCCTGCCGGTGGACCTGCGTCTCCCTTGGGCAGCTTCCTCTACCCCTGGTCACTGTGTTTGTAGAACTTCTCCCTCACCAGGTAGGACCTACCACCGCGCCACTTCCATGTGTGGCTTATAAGCCCATGTGACTTATTTGCCACATGTGACCTCCCCAGCCTGGGCAGGATGTGGTCTCCGTGGGGTCTTTTCCCCATGAAAGAATAGGAGTCGGAAAAGAACACCTTCCCCGATGCGTGTTATAGCTCTGGCACGCAACAGCTTGCTTGTATACACATCATCAGTTCACGTAACACGGTTCAGTGTCATGGTGTTATTGGATAAGGACCCCTAGTGTCACTTCACCGACACAATGTCGAGTGAGTGACAGAAGGGGAACATCTAGGTTACTGTTGTAACCCCCGTTCCCTGATGGAGGGAACGAGACGTTGTGCCACCCTTGCCACGACACCGTACCAACCACTGTAACGGCCGTACCTTATTCTTGGCTCCTCGGTGCAAAACCTGACTAAACAGATGCAGGATTCCCTCCTTTTATATTTACCCGTATGTAACATGCAAATGCTGTTCGCCAATTCTCATTGGCCTTTTCTCAAAGCTCAGGGGCAACTGAGGCTCTCAAGAGAGACCCCTAGTGTCACTTCACCGACACAACGTCTCGTTCCCTCCATCAGGGAATGGGGGTTACAACAGTAACCTAGAAGTTTTCCACTAAAGAAATAAAATCACACAGGTTTGGAATGACATGTGAGTGAAAAATGTCACAATATAAATTTTTGGGTGAACTATCCCTTTAAGGGAGACTAAAAAAAAGTTTTCCAATGTGTGTTTGTTGTATATTGTTTACATAGGGAGCATTCTGGGGTCTAATGGTGGGATTAGCGGTGGGGTTGAGTCGGATGGTCCTAGAGTTTGTATACCCTCCTCCACGCTGCAGTGTGTTTGACCCTGCACCCTCTGTCCTACGGAGCGTACACTACCTGCACTTTGCCATCATCCTCTGTGCCCTCACTGCTATTGTTGTTGTGGTAATCAGCCTACTAACTCCACCACCCACTGAAGAACAGGTAATATTCTAATAATTATTATTTAAACATTATTATTACACTAGTTTTTTTATCCTAGAAATACAGAATTCCTATTGGAATTTCCTTCTTATTTTGGAACCAATCCCAAAGGATTCCAATAGACAAAACAAAACTAGAGGCCAAATTCACTAAAATGTCTGTATAAATTAGCATTAACCAAGATTAATTAATGCTGTGTTGTTCATTGTTAGTTCATGTTAATAAATGCATGTCAATGAATACAACCTGATTGTAAAGTGTTACCACAGATTTTTGGGTGTGTTTGCACTGTTCGCAAACACTATTTTTGGGCATGTTTGCACTGTTAACTGATCTGCATAATTCCTTAAGTGAATCAAAAAATGCAAACATGCATGCAAATAAACAACACAACATAATTCCCCCATATAGATATTTTAAAACACGCATTATAGTTACCAGTAGGACTATTATGATTACTGTCCAGTTTTATTTTGTTTTAGACTTATAATCTTACCTGGTGGACACTCAACAACAGCAATGAGAGAGAAATACCTTTACAGAAAGTTACTACACTCAGCCGCAGAACAGAAGGTATGGAGCAGACATACACACACACACACACACACACACAGGCACTAATCCTGTTTCCTGCCGCAGAGTGGAGGTGTGATCGTAGCTTACTGCAGAGAGCCCGATGATAGATCTCTGAAAAAATTGTGCTGCCTATTCATTGGGGCGTGGTGGTGTTATGCATTTTTGTATCAGTTGGCAAAACAAAAGCGAGTATTATATGCGTGTGAACACACATAAGGAACTAAAAACAAACACCAATTGACATTTTTTGGGTATTTTGAAAGCTTGAAAGCTTGCTGCATTAAGCATATTAAATGACTAAATACTACAGTGTGCTTGTATACACATCAGTGTGAAAAGTGTTTGAACAATATTTCTCTAAAATAAATATTACTACTGTATATCTCTTTGAAGTATCTTGAAGTAGCATGTAAACAGGGTTGGGAGGGTTACTTTTGAAATGTATTCCACTACAGATTACAGAATACATGCTGTAAAATGTCATTTGCATTCAATTTGATCTTGTTTTAAGCATTTTTAGATAAAACAATGCAAACATTATTATCAAGAATAAAATGTTTGCCCTAATATCAAAGATCTTCCTAGAAAAAAAGAAATTATGATCCAATGTAAATTTTCTTGATAAAACATATCATCATGCCTGATAACGTGTGCATGTAAAATGGCTAGAAATAGCATTTTAGCTTAGCATAAAGCTGACAATTTACACAAGGTTTATTTCTATTTCTTCTGCTCCAAACTTCAAACTTACTTCTCTGTCTGCTCGTATGAATGTAACACATCATAAGAAAGTGTTTCACTGCTGTTCAAATGCACTTTGGAGCGCATCATTTATATGTATAAATGTTTTCCATCTGAAAGGACAAAATATTAATTGAAACAAATAACAAAAATGCAAAGTAATCTCTTCAATAATCATACTACTTTTAAATGTAACTGTATTCTAATTACCAATTATTAAAATTGTAACTGTAGTGGAATGCAGTTACTTATATTTTGTATTATAAATACAGTATGTAATCCCGTTACATTTATTCTGTTACTCCCCAACCTTGTATGTATATACCTTGATATACAGTATGTACTGTAAATGATAATCATTCAGTACCAGAGTACAGTGTAGATCAAAGCACGCGCAATTACCATACCTGTACCATGGTATCGCCACAGTACTTTTTGGAAGGGATGCCATCTATTTTCTTCCCATCTCACATTTCTGTTTTTCCATCAAATTTTTTTGTTTTCATCTATAAAGGCTGTGAGTCTGTGCGTAGAGGTAGGTGTGTCCGCACCGTTGGGTTTTGTAGTCCACGACCGGGCCAATCCGCACCTGGGACACCACCACCTATGATTCAAGGCGCCAGAGAGGATCCCTTCTGGTCTCGTTTCTGCTGTGTCAATGCTATCATTCTCATGTGTGTTAACATCTTTCTTTACGCTTACTATGCATAGCACACCCACATACATACCCACAAAAACACTGTCACACATATTGGGGTTTTGTCTTTTCGTTACACATTTATCACCATACTCTTCCATATGTCTTAGACAAACATTTGTGATTTTACTTATTATTTACTTATTTACATAATTACATCTAATAAAATATGCCTGCATGATTGGTTAATTTTTTTTAGTATCAGTATCAGCATCACATAGAGCAATTTCCAAAAATAGTTTTGTGAAAAAATTATGCAGATGCAGAAGTTATGTAGGGTACATACTAGAGGAACACTACCAGTCAAAAGTTTGGACACATCTACCTATTCTTTATTATTATTACACCCTTTTCCACATTTTGTAATAATAGTAAAATCATTGAAACTATAAAATAATATTATACCAAATATATAAATTAAACAAAACTTGACCAAAAATATTAAACAAATCAAATCTTATTTTTATCTTTAAAATAAATAAATAAATAATTAAATAATACAGAAATATTTTAGGTTTGCAAAGAAATTCATACATATTTACTTGTATTTATCTGCATAACAAATTTCTGCATATAAGTATATTGTAAACCTTTAGATCAAAAGGGTTTAAAGAAATATAATTAATTTGAGTGTGCCCCAACTTTTGACTGATATGTAGTTATAAAGCATATGCTGTACATTTAACAAGTGCACATTTGCCTTTGAGCATAGGGCAACAGATAAGTTCACGTGATTTTCTCACGGAGGATTGAAAATGTATAATTTTCAGGTTTGTTTAAAAGACAAAATGGTATGCATTTAGTAAGATCTTGGTGTCAATTGATGTTTGTAATTGTATGCTCATTACCAGATCCTCCCAAAAGGGGTTGGTGTAAATTAAAGTGTCGTTTTTCTTCTTAGAAATATATGAAAAGTGATTAAACAGTCATTTAATGTAATGTAAATGACTTATTAAGTAATTATTAAGTAATCTGTGCCTTTGTAATTATTTAAATAATAACATGAAAATATCTATAGATAATACAATTGTAAGAACATCTTGTAAATGATTTGAAGAACAGAAAAACGAAAAGGTTGCATGACACATTAAATGTTTAATATTTCTGGCTTTTCCATATTTATCATTTTGTTTTCTCTTAATTGATTTGTTTTATAGTGGCAATGCAAATAAAATAAAAACAATATTAAAAAACAATGAAGCAAACAGTGTTTTTACCTTTAAATATGAATAGCAAGTGCAATATTCTCTTTGTAAGAAGCAAATGTCGGGTTTAATCTGATTACAAATTAATTAGTTACTGTAATCTAATATAATTACTTTTAAGTAAATACTTTAATACATTACTTTTGAAATTATTGCAGATTAAAGTTACTAGCTTGCAGTTAAGGTAATTACTTATAATATTATTTATTAATATAATATGTATTAAAATGTTTATATGTACATCTGTATTCTGTGACAGCTGGAAGGTGTGCGACAATAAGAAATTTAGACATTACTTTTAATTGTTGAGTGAAAAAACAAAAAAAGTTCCTGTGAGAATTGTTTTAGAAAGTAACTTAAAAGTAATTAGTCATTTGATTCATTTTGAATGGCATAATAAGTAATCTGTTCACAATTTTAGAGTAATAATTTGTAATTTGTTGTGGATTACTGTTTTGTGTGTATTACCCAACACTGTAAGAAACACATATCATTTGCATATCAGAACAATTGGACTGATCAGTTTAATAACACTTTCTGTAAGCACAATGTAAGTCAGGTTGGACAATTCCATTAGAAATGCAATTAAAACTCATTAAATAAATAAAGGTTCTTTTTTTTGTTGTTGAAAGTTAAGAATATTCTCTTCTTTACTGTAAAATAAATACACCAATATCAAATCAAGTCAAGTGGTTTTTATTGTCGTTCAACCATATACAGTTAGTACAGTACACAGTGAAACGAGACAACATTCCTCCAGGACTATGGTGCTACATAAAACAATAGACACAGAACCACATGAGACTACACAGAACCACATGAGACTACACAGACTAAATAAAATACCTATATAAAGTGCACGTTCAAACATGTGCAAAAAGTACGGGACAGTACAATCACACACTTGTGATCACAATACTGGCATTGCTATATTTTTTATAGAAGTCATGTAAAATTTCTCTTAAACATTAAACATGAAATAATTCGCATTGCTTGCTATTTGTGTATTCAATATTAATTCAATATTTTGCTGTTTGTGCATTCAATATGATTAATTATGATATGTTAATGAGATATGAGTCAGTAAAATTTAGTTTGACTCATAATTTATTGCATTATATGTCAGAATGTTTGCTGCAGTGCATACAGCCTCCTAATGTACATTTTTCATATGATATTATTAACCAGCAGGTGCAAAATAAAATGGAAAAATAACTTAATACAAATTAGCCTATCACTTTGCATCATATATAAACGATACAAATCATTTTATTAGTGAGAATGTTTACAAATAATTACTTGTATACAATTCAAATATATTTAATAGGTTATTATTGCTTACTTTTATGGTCAGCTCTATAGAATATATATATATATATATATATATATATATATATATATATATATATATATATATATATATATATTATTTTTTTTCTCCCAATTTGCTCAAACATGTATGTGTGTGTGTGTATATATATATATATATATATATATATATATATATGGCAGCATTATTTAACATATATTTTTAATTATTTATCAAATAAAACATACAGTATATTCAGTTCATTTAATCAGTGGGTCATCAAATTATAGCTTATAATTAATTTTTATCATTACTTGAGGTGTACTGAAAAATGTATGGTCATTTTTCTAAAACAACAATAAAAATGTAAAAAATAAGAATTAAATCTGTCGTTATTGTCGCACACCGGCATCACATTTAATTGCAGAAATAATGACTGTTTTCAAACATGTTCCGAACACTCCCCCATCTCTCAGGTCTGCTACTTTAAATTGGTATAGTAAAATAAATTATTTAAACACTGTGGGAAAAAAATACTCATTATTTATCACCTCAGTAGTCTTCAATAGTGTTTATGAAAGAAATTTAAGAAGAATGTGTCTGTCTGTACCCTTTTCAAGGACTCTTATTTTGAAGTTCTCTCCCTCACTACACTTCCCAGAAGTCACTGCCCTAATCACTCAATTATCCTCACCTGTGTGCCATCCTCTCCTTTAGTTCCTAAGTATTCCCTCTAGTTCTGTCAGTCTGGGTCAGTCCTTGAATTTACATTGTGATGTTTGCAGTCGTGTATTGTTATTGTTTGCTCTACTCCAGTGTGCGCTCTACTCCAGTGTGTGCTCTACTCCAGTGTATGCTCTACTCCAGTGTATGCTCTACTCCAGCGTGTGCTCTACTCCAGTATTTGTACTACTGTGTTTAAGATAAAAGGATTTAAAGTACCTACTCCTGCGTCTCCTATCTCCTTGACTCCTAGGACACGCAAACGTTACAGAAGGACTGACCCAAAACTATGGATTTGCCAGCCATTCAAATCCTCCTCCTCGAATAAGGAGAACATCCTGTCGAGGATCACGTGCGTGAGTTTCTCCATCTCGCTAATTTAGTGCACTATGAAGACAACTCTTTGGTTTATTTCTTCAGAGCAGGTCTGAATAGTGTGCTGAGGGAGCGGATGCCTCCGATGGATCCTCACTGGACGTTGTGCAATTTTGTGGAGATGGCACTGAAGCTATCCTTTCACTGTGGGTTTGGAGATTGAGGACTTAGAATCAAGCCTTACACGGCCCCTGTCCCCAAGTTAACTCCACTTCATGCAACTCCCCTTAATATTTTTTTTTTGGGGGGGGGGGGGTAATCCTATCCTGTTTCCAGTGGTCAATTCACTGCTGCAGTCAGCAGTAGCTGCAAGGTCAGTAGGTCAGCGAGCCAGATCCCATGCCTGCCACGGTCAGCGAGCCAGAGCCCATGCCTGCCACGGTCAGCGAGCCAGCGCCTGTAGCCTCGACCGTCCCAGCGCCTGTAGCCTCGACCGTCCCAGAGCCAGCTGCGGCTCCGCCCCCAGAGTCTTCCATGGCTCCGCCCCCAGAGCCTTCCATGGCTCCGCCTTCCGCGGCTCCGCCCCCAGTCTTCCATGGCTCCGCCTTCTGTAGCTCCGCCCCCAGAGTCTTCCATGGCTCCGCCTTCCGCGGCTCCGCCCCCAGTCTTCCATGGCTCCGCCTTCTGTAGCTCCGCCCCCAGAGTCTTCCATGGCTCCGCCTTCCGCGGCTCCGCCCCCAGAATCTTCCATGGCTCCGCCTTCTGCGGCTCCACCCCCAGAGTCTTCCATGGCTCTGCCCCCTGAACCTTCAATGGCTCCGCCTTCCACGGCTCCGCCCACAGAGTCCTCCTTGGCTCCGCCCTCAGAGCCTTCAAAAAAGTACCTACTCCTGCATCTCTTATCTCCTTGACTCCTAGGACACCCAAACGTTACAGAATGAAACACAAAAAATACTGTTCATAACAATAACAATATCTGATAAAACATTTGCCATATAACTGTAATTTAAATTTTTACTTATAAGGGGGAAATCTAGTAGACTTGGTATTCTCTAAGGGGTGAAATAATGACATGATAATGTATGTTTTTCTTAAAAATTGCAGCAAGGAGAAAAGAAAAATTAGATGGTGGATTTTAAATAACAACAAATCAAAACACAAAAGTATGCAGGGTCCTAATCAAGAGCAGCTCCAAAGCCCCAAAGTCAGTTGTTTATTGTCTTTTCTTTGTAAGTCTGCCTTGGTCCATTATAGGAGGGCCTGGACAACAAACATGATCGCACGTGAAATTGACACATGTCTTCTGAATGTTTGTGTACCTTAATATCAACCCCATTCAGCTGAATTACTGAGAAGTGCCATCCCAGTCATACATTTTTGCATCAGTTCAAATGTGAAAAATTTCCCTCCAGTGCTACTGTTGGCGCATTGCACGAACACCCTCTGAGTTGTGGTTCTGGTCTCATGGTACCCAAAAAAGTAAACATGTTCACACCCAGAAAGTAATCACGTTCACACCTGGAAACTGAAGCTCACACATTCCCATGCATAATTCACATTTTGGTAAGCACAGATCAATTTCAGCAGCAAAACCTTTGACCTACTGTTGCCGAATGAGTTCCCTTGAGCTCCCTTCAGTCCCTTCCCACAGTGTGATTAGTCAGTGATAAGAAGGGAGGTGGGTCCGATATCCCCTTTATTCAAAAGGACTTGGTCATGGACAGGAAACTCAGATGATGGTTGAAAAATGAATAAATGTTAAGTTACGGAAAGGGCAATTGTTCTGTTCCATAAGAGTGCTTCAAACAATTTTCCAATGAGTAGCAGTGTAGCCTCACAAAAGGCTAAATTGCTATTTTTGCTGTTGCACGTACAACTTCAAAGCCATGTGAACTGAGGGCAATAATCAAATGCATTCTTCAAACATAGCCACTTTCTTTCCCAAATGAAGAACTTAGAGTTTAAAAGTAGTAATTTACAGATGGCGACTGATAGGAGTTCAGTGGAAAATGGGCTGCACATACTGTGGTGGGAACACGCCCACTCTGCCACGGCACCGCCCCCTCCAGCACTGAGCATCGGAACAGTCGAGCAGGTCGATGACATCACCGCGGAGGAAACACAGATGGGTCACATGGTGAGGTATGAAGTCAAAGAGGGCATGAGCATGACGTGGCCTCTGGAACAGAAATACACATGCGGGTTAGAGACGAGGTTACGAGAAATACACGTGCAGGTTTTTTTTGGCCTAATTCTAACCTTGACCCTAAACCCAATCATAAAATCTGATTGGTTCATAGGAATGTTGCTCCAGAACCTGCATGGACATTGATCCTGAAACATATCCTACTTGGGGTAATCAAGGTGGTTAAATATGTGCAATTGAACAGCTAGTGAAACCTCAGGCTCTTGTAGGAAGACAGTCCTTTCTTTGGCAATGCTGTTGATTTTGTAGAAATCCACCAGCTGATTGAGGGAGCTAAAGACTTCGTCCCATACAAAGTACTGTCCTTGACCATCTTTCAAAACCTTAAAGTGCTGCACATGGTCCCCGTAACTATTGAGAAAGAAAGAAAGAAAGAAAGAAAGAAAGAAAGTTGAAGATAATGGAATAGATCTTGGCTTGACTTACCAGTCGATTATATCTGTAAAATCTTTGCTTGAAAACTGAACATTATCCTGCAAAGATGTATTCCTCTTAAAGCTAGCATTGATTACAGCAAATTAAAAAGTAAATTAATGTTAGTAGTTAAAAAGCAATGCAAACAAAATGCAATAATACGATGTGTTATGTGAGTGTTTGTCTAAAAGTACATTCAGGGCTGGTCAACCCATTAGGCAACATAGGCGAGCACCTTGTGGTGGCATCCGGTGGCATCGCTTCAGTGGCGCCGATCTAGCCAATTTTAGCATATGTCCAAACTGTGTCGATATCGTGTTGTGGCGCCCTCCACGGAACAAATTGACTGTGTACTGAATGCCTTATTACCATACTACTTTTACTGTTTCTGTTATATCTGTATCTGGCAAAAGCTGTGAGTGAATATGGATAGTATGCCATTGTGAACACGGCCATAGACTAACAAACGCGGGGCTCGTGAATCAGAGCAATATGTGAAATAATCACTCTTTTGAGTCGGTTCTTCTCAATTAATTTGTCTGATGTGTGGGCTGAATCGTTTGAAGCACTTTGTCACACAGTAAAACACTAACGGGATGCTTTAGAAGACAGAGAACCAAAACAACGCTGACTGAAGTGTATATTTACTTACAATTCATTAGAACAAAACCTGCAGCTGAGTTCAGTCGTTTGGTAGTGATGAAGAAGGTCATGTGCGAGTGTGTGTGCAGCCTAAGAGCGATTGTCTACTGCAGGGTCTCGCCTATGGTGCCAAATGGGGTAGGACTGGCACTGAGTTAACGCAGGGACTATTTAATTGCTGATTTACTAAAAAGTCAATACATATGAAGTTATAATACAACTATACCTGAAAAACAATGACTTCCTCTAAACATAATAACACAATAACATGGTTGTACATGAATGACAATATTACTTAATAGGTTATATTAGGTAATTAAAGCAAAGGCTTGCAAAGAAAGATATGACTATATGGAAACGTGCCTTGTCAGCATATACAGTATATCGTGTTTCCAACTTGGTGATATATACTGTATATATAATCCTTAATCTGGTGTATATATAGGCTATAAAAAGCTTAATTTGGTAAATAGGAGTGTTGCAACAGAGCCAAGTCTCCATTTCAAAATAAGAGTCCTGAAATTAAAAAAGTGCATTTCAGGCTTGCTTATAGTTCAAAGTCCTGCATTGTGCACCAAATTGGGATTTTGGTTGCACGATAAACCTCATCTGAGATTTTATATATTTTGGTCTCTTGAAGCCAGTGGCTGACATAGTAAGAACATTTTTGAACATGATTCTACCACCTTAGTAATCGGTATTGGCAAAATCCACTATCGGTCGACCTTTTACACTCAACATGATTTTGATAGGTTGTAGAATAGCTTGGTAAGGATTTGTTTTTCACTCAATCTTTTTTCTTTATAAATTAAAGTTTATGATCTTTAATCTACAGGGGGAAACAGTAAAAACATGTGTATTAATTGTTTCTGGGTTACCAAGAAATGCAGACACTGGCTATGTCTCGTTTGGAAGGATGCATCCTCCGGAGGTCGCGTCCTTTGAAGGCTGCAGTACACTGAGCATCCCCTTTAAACAAGCCTCATTTAAGCGAGATGGCCTTCGTGGGACGAACGGAAACGGAATGTAACATGGTTGTTATGCCACTCATTAACAAGCGCAAGCGCTTTGAGTGAGAGGGGAACAAAGTCCCTTTAGAAGGGAATGTATGAGGTACATTTCAGGAGAGTTATACTGATGTAAAGAGAAAAGAAAATACATTTTACTGGTGTACCTTTAGTCTAATACTTTATTTTAATTATATATTAATATAAATTATACATATTATATACTCTGCACCCATCTACTGAGGTACTTCAACTTGGGAATTAACATTCCTTGCTTTTGAACATTACATTTATATTTGAATATTATATATATATATATATATATATATATATATATATTTTTTTTTTTTTTTTTTTTTTTTTTTAACGTTTCCATTTAAGCAAAGAATTGTGGATTGTGAATACACCCATTGCATCCTCCAAATTCCCATGAAAGAAGGTTGCATTCGAAGGCTGCATTCGAAGTGTCCTACTCGTTTTTCTGAAACGTGACAGCCTCGACGACGTATGCAGCCGTCAAATGCAACATCCGGAGGACGCAGCCTTCCAAACAGACACAGCCACTGATGCACACCCTATGCCTGCAGCATATGGCTTTAATCACATGGTGACTCCACCCTACCACACCTGCACTTAACTTATCTGGGCTGCTCTGTCACATTCTGCTTGTTTAGACAGAAATGATGACGAATGAGTAACAGCCTTAGGGATGTGGACCTGTGAGTGTGTGTCTATACATGTTTGTTTGTGTGTGTGTGTGTGTGTGTGTGTGTGTGTGTGTGTGTGTGTGTGTGTGTGTGTGTGTGTGTGTGTGTGTGTGTAATGCAGACACGACAAAGGTCAAATTTAGGAACAGCGACTGAGTCAGTATTCACATTCATTAGACATGACACACCAGATCTAGACTAACAGTTCACATGCTCAGAGACAAAAGCTCTCACATTAGTACCTGTCCAGCATTGTTGTTGTCTGTATTTAAATTAAGCTTTATTGTCTGATAGACCAAAGGGAAAATTAGTGGCCCTTTTTGTCACCCTCTAAAGGTAAAAATATGGCAAAATATGTCACATCCTGTACAAAACAAAAACCTTATTTATAGGTAAAAACAGCATTCTGCAGCAGCTGTGCTAAATTACACAACAGTTGTAACAATTATGTTATGTTTAAAAAGATCATGTTTTATGTTTCTTTAAAATAAATATAACTTGGTTTGATGTGCTATCTAATGCAATTACAATTTATATATATATATATATATATATAGTGCTTTTATGTGTGTTGCTGTGTCAGCTAATGAGCATACCCTCTAACAAACCACCATGGCATAGAGGACACTATTGAGGCAATGGCAGATGTGAGAGCGGCATTACTGTGGATGCAGTGGAGTGTAGTTGTTTATTCAAATTGAAGTGGTGGTGGCGTAGTGGGCTAAAGCACATAACTGTTAATCAGAAGGTTGCTGGTTTGATCCCCACGGCCACCACCATTGTGTCCTTGAGCAAGGCACTTAACTTCAGGTTGCTCCAGGGGGATTGTCCCTGTAATAAGTGCACTGTAAGTCGCTTTGGATAAAAGCATCAGCCAAATGCATAAATGTAAATATATATATATATATATATATATGGCTTCAGTGTCCAAATACAGGCCAAAGTAGATTTTGTAAAAACAGAATACAGCTTTGGTCATGATTGGGTGAACAAGAGTACTGTATGACAGTGTATGAAGTGTTTTTACAGTAATCTCAGACATATTTGATTAATACCTTTTCTTTTTATTTATTGCTCACAGCTCATGATTGAATTAAATCTAAAAAGACGGTAATTGTGCATTGGGAGGGTGGACATGAATAGATTATTTTTAGATTGCTTTGCTTCACTCCATTCTACTGAGACAGACAGATATAGTGCAAGAAAGCAAGACAAATCGAGGGAGAGAGCGTATGCAGCACAATTACAGCACAATGAAACCAATCCTCTTAACATAGTTAACTAGTACCTGAGACCGACGCAGATGTTTCCTATTAGTGTTCATGTATGTGTGTATGATAAAAAAGGGAGGAAAAAATAAAGAAAGAGAGAGAGTGTGGAAGGGAGTGAAAAATGCAATAATAACATAAAAGAGACAAAAGTTAAAGCTTTAATATATGAATGTAATAAACACCAACACCGTATTTGTAAGAAGAAAAAAAAACACTTTCAACTAAGTGCAATTTCATGATTACACCTATAAAGATCATGATGCATCATTTACAATGCATTCAAATTTTACATTGATCGCGCGTTTTAAAATTATACTCTATAAATGTGTAACCATAAATAGGTAAGTATTAGAATAAGAGGTAAATGCTTCTGATGAAGCTATAAGATCACAATATTTTATTTTATTTTTTAAAATCATGTTTCATAGTGAAATTCCTGGTAAAGAACTACACTCTCCATGATCCTGAGAGGGAAAATCCACCAATCAGAAAATCGTGGCAAACAAACACCAGAAAAAAATCTCTTCAATCGAGACTCTCTACACATTCAAACTACTTTTATATTTATATATAACTATCAGTGTTTGGTGTAACGCTATACAAAGTAATGTGTTACTGTAATCTGATTACTTATTTGTTACCGCAAAATGTTAGGGTTGGATTACACATTTGCAGCTGCTGGAGGAGGAGAGGGGATCAGTTTCGGGTGTATATGGAAAACAGTGCTCATTCCTGTCTGACACAGGGATATATCGCTCACAAGGTGGGAACATTTGCAGAACAGCGTCTTGAAAAAGATGTCACTAAGCAAATGGCTTTTTATGTTCTTTATGTACTGTTCACAATAAAACACAAACACGGTGCTATAGTGTTACAGATGTGCAAGTGATAAAGGATCCTCAATTCATCAAGCACGAGCTGGGAGGTAGATTAATCTACTTTCTGTAAAGTTGTGTAAACACACACATGCTGCTCATGTACACACACAAGCAGACATACTGTAGGCCATGCACACATGCACACAGACATGCATGATGCAACACAAGCAAACCCGTATATTCACACCACAAAGAAACAACAAGCATTCAAATACGCAATGGGTTTACTATCAAAGCTGGCTGCAAATGGTTTCCATGTTTCCTTTACACAGGTACACATACATGCCACATACAGCTAAGAAGGTTGTAGATAGCAGACACACACACACACACACACACACACACACACCTAAAGATACTACTACAGCATATTTGAGATATATTTAAATGCATTTTTAGAAATACATTGGATCTCTTTAGCCAAGTTGCTGTCTTTGTTGTATTGCTGTAATTTTATTATTGTTTTCAGTCAATATTAATGTACTAAATGAGCTATTAGTGGCACATTTGCTTTTTTCGCAGGCTTGATTGGTTTCAGAAAGTAACTTCAAAGTAAAGTAATTAGTAATCTAATTACATTCCATATTAAGTTATTAGAGGAGCAATCTAATTTAAAATTTACAGAAGTAATTAGTAATCAGTAGTGGATTACTTTTCCTTTTTTTTTTTTTTTTTTTTTTTTTTATGTAACTTACCCAACACTGATAACTAAACATTTTGCATATACTTCCAATCAACAACTTAAAATCAATAGTATAATAATCTTCCATCAGTTTTAATTCAATAACAGCCTTCGCAATGCTTCATGGGATTGTAGTTCATTCCCTCATGGAAGACATTATGCACACAGTCCTTTGTCTTGTTTTTCTGATTTTCAAATACTTTCTTCTTCAAATCAAAGTTTGTAATGTTGTCATTTATCTCGGAGCTGGTTGGATTGATTCATGAACTCTTTTATGAAGAGTTTTTTAAAATACCTATGGAAAAAAATACATCTGAAGCCAAGACAACTGAAAAAGTGAGTGGGGACTGTTGTGCTTTATTACTTTGACTCATACTTAGTGTTAGGGGTTTGCTCTAAGCATTGGTGTGTAACTCGTCCCGTAATGATTTGTGCTCTAGATAAGAACAATAGGCTCAATTTGTGCAACTTGTAGATGAGAGATGTGCTACAACTTTTCTAAGTAACCAGACATGATTTTCACCAAGAGGATGATAAAATGGGCAAAAAATATAAATCCATAGAATACATGGAAGAAGGGACCCGAGCCATATCTAGGGACCAAAATGTCATATAGTATTGATGTCATATAGTATACATGAAACTGTACCAGTAGGTAACCATCTAGAATAGACTAGCAACAACCTAGCAACACCCTAGCAACCACTAAAAACACCCTAGTTTTGCAAAGGCAAGCACCACTATTTCTTCAGACAATGTAGTAGTGTGTTAGAACTTTAGCTAAATTATTCACAAGAACATCAAAAAAAAAAAAAAACCTTTATAATGCATTATATAGAGAGAGGCTTCACACAAGGTGTTCCTAAAAATGTTTCAATATCACGTCAAGTTAGCTGTCATCTAAACGGTTTCAGAATCCACCAACAGAACACTGGACAGAACTGTTTAAATAGGTTCCAAAGTGCTGTGAGCAAAGGATTACATCACAGCAACACACTACAATGCACTCCAATCTAATTAAGAGTGTGTTAATGAAGTACCAGATAGAGTATCAAGAATACACACACATATGCAAGTACACTCATGTCGCTGACGACGTTTGCAGCACAAGGAGTATAATAAAAAGCCTTTATAATTAACACAGTATATGAAGTGCAAGTGTTGGTGGTCATCATTTCCTCACCCTCATGTTGTTCCAAACATGTATGTCTTTATTTCCTGCGTGGAGCATAGAACGAGATGTTAGGCAGAAGAATCTAGCCTCAGTCACTATTTACATTCCTTGTATGGACAAAGATCTCGTTTACACCTGGTATTAAGAGGAGGTCACACTAGGCTTTGAGCACACACGTTTTTTTCAACACTAAAAACCAGGATATATACGCAGGAGGGCTACTGGTGTAGGTAAATAATAAATAACAAATAATTTTAGATTAAAAAATTACTATAAAATTTACTACAATTTCCTGCAACAATAAATTTTGCAGCTTTGAAATATGTATCCTTTGAATTTAGCCAAGAGGTGAGCATGTGCCGTTTCGGTCTCCTATTGGTCGCGTATCCTCTTGTCATTCAAGTTCACGGTTCAGAGTTCACCAAGCTTGAACTTTGGCACGCACACGCAGTGTCGTACAAAATGTCTTTGAATGAGCTTGCATTCTTGCATTCTGAATCATGATATGTGAACATGATCAATCATTTAGAACCCTGGCATGACCCTAGTAACGTGGTGTATGGTGCAAATGTGTGATGAGAAAGTGCGAGCATGAGGTGATCGACTGTGTTCCGCGAATGCTACAGGGTCCTTCAATATAATGTATATCATGTCAGTAAGGGCAGCCGATGGAGTTTATAGTGCACCCCCTAGGGTATGATGGTGCCCCCCAAGGGAGTTGGTGCCCTGCGCAGACTGCGAAATATGCATATAAGGAGCCGTGGTACTGTGGTAGCCTAATAATATTTTTCTGAAAGTGATTAGTCATTCCAAACCAAACTGGCTTTGGCTGAACATGACAGCTCCTTCAGTTTAAGTCAAAATTGTATAAAAGACAAATTGAACATACACTGGTGGCAAAATGTTTGGAATATATACATATTGTGCTCTTTAGGAAGGAAATTGTTACTTTAGTTCACCAAAGTGTCATTCAACTGATCACAAAGTATATTTTATATATTACTGATGTAAAAAAAAACAGCACCATCACTATTTGATGATCAAATCTAGACAGGCCCCATTTCCAGCAGCCATCACTCCAAAACCTTATCTTTGAGTAATCATGATAAATTGCTAATTTGATACTAGAAATTCACTTGCCATTATATTAAACACAGTTGAAAGCTATTTGGTTCGTTAAATGAAACAACATTGTCTTTGTGTTTGTTTTTGAGTTGCCACAGTATGCAATAGACTGGCATGTCTTAAGGTCAATATTAGGTCAAAAATGGCAAAAAAGAAACAGCTTTCTCTAGAAACTCAGTCAATCATTGTTTTGAGGAATGAAGGCTCTACAACGCTTGAAATTGCCAAAAAAAAAAACCTGAAGATTTCATACAAAGGTGTTGTGGCAGGGCGGAGGGCGGGGCCGGGTCGTGATGATACACACCTGGTCCCGTATCAGGCTAATCAAGCCTCTGAGAGGGATAAAGGCTGATGGCAGACGGTGGTGCGAGGAGAGAGAGATCATTTATGGACATGGACATTATTATTAAAAACCTTATTTATATTGTGAAGCCGGTTCTCGCCTCCTCCTTGCCCGTTGAAATCCTTTACAGGTGTACACTAGTCTTCAAAGACAAATACTGTTCCTGTCTTGCCAATAAATTAAAGTGCACAGAAATGTGCAAGCTACAAACCTGCAGCAATCAGAGGGAGGAGGAGGAGGAGAATACTGATGTCATGAAACTGGTTGAATATGATGATGATGATGATGATGATGATGATGATGAATAAACAGAAACATTTTGCAGTGGTCAAATAAGTTCATGAATAAGGTATAATTATTTTGTTTTTCTTTGTATGACATGTTCTGCTCAAATAAAGTTACAAGATTTTTTCATTCTTTGGCTCAACGGTTAGTGTCATTGAAGGCTAATTTCTGTGACAAAGCTACCACTTACAAAAGGTTATCATGTTGAAATATCATCTAGAGATATGGACAAAAAAAATAAATCAAACTAGAATTTGCCACCTTGGGTGGTACCAATTAGTGAAAATTGTGGCCTGGGCCCATAGACTAAAAGGACAACTTGCTCTAACAAGGACAGAAAGAGATGTGGAATGCCAGATGTACAACTAAACAAGAGGATAATTACATCAGAGTCTCTAGTTTGAGAAATAGACACCTCACATGTCCTCAGCTGACAGCTTCATTGAACTCTACCCGCTCAACACCAGTTTCATGTACAACAGTAAAGAGGAGACTCAGGGGTGCAGACCTTATGGGAAGAACTGCAAAGAAAAGCCATTTTTGAAACAGAAAAACAAAAAGAAAAGGTTAGAGTGGGCAAAGAAACAGACATTGGAAAACAGATAATTGGAAAATAGTGTTATGGATCTTAAACGCATTGAGATTTTGTGGGATCAGCTAGACTGTAAAGTGCGTAAGAAGTGCCCGACAAGACAAATAAAGTGCAACAGGAAGCGTGGGGTGGAATGTCACCTAAGTATTTGAACAAACTGACAGCTAGAATGCCAAGCATCTCAGCAATGGCCTATTGCTGCATGTGCAGATTTTTTTTAAGAGAACTTTGAAGTAATTTAAGAAGTTCTAAAAAAAAAATTTAAATGGTAATAGTAAATTTTCTTGTTATAAATGTCCTGACTATACATTATGATCAGTTGAATGCAACTATGGTGAATAAAAAGTACCAATTTTTTTCCATAAGTATCTGTACATTATGAAACTTTTGGCCATCAGCATATGAAAGTAATGTGACTGCTCCCATTATAATTAATTAATCTGTCTACACTAGTTGTACATGATGTAGGAAATGAGGTAGCAATCGTGAACTTACAGCACAATACATAGTGGACTTTTTATCTGACCCAATACTCGTCTGAGTTAAAAGCACTTCTATGCTCCGGGGCGAATTCAAAACTGAAATTTTAGCTTCCTTGAAGGGCACTCCTGTGGGAGGGGATACCATTCGAAACCTCATTCAAAACGAAAGTGAGAAAATTAATCTTTTCTCAGTGGGACCTTCCACAAGACTGTTAGCGAAGGGTAAATTCATACAGTAATGCCATGTATCCTTCAGAGTTCCCAATTCAAGGGGTCTGCAGTTCGGAGTGAGTATAGGGCATAGGGAGGATCACTTTTGATTGGAATCTGCCCCTGATGTGCTGTAGCGTGTGCTCTTAAAGGCACACATAATTTTTTTTAATGTGCCCGTGATTTACAAAGAAATCTCATAACACATTATTAGTGTTATTGTGAAATTAGGACAAGATTTTAATTTAGCTTTATTTAACTATTTTTAATTAATTATTAAAAGTTCTCTCCTTTTTCAGGACTTTTTTGCACCCCTGCTGCCCCTGTCATGTGCAAGTCAGTGGTCTAAAAAGTTTTGTTTTCGGATCACAAAAACCATATACAAAGGTTGTCAAAAAGGCATTTAGGTGTAAACAATGATCTGTCCTGAATGCATCCCGGAAAGCAGCGAAGCACCACCCCTCACCTGTTAATCAACTGCTGCGCTAAAACAAGAGTTTAAACTTTGCTGGTTTTAATGGCTTAGAAAGTAAATAACATCTGATCTGAAAAGTGTGATCACAACAAGAGTGTGAGTGAGTAAATGATGACAGAATTTTTATAGTTTACTTCATCTTTCCATGAAATACCCCTTTATGGCAGAAATGCACAAATCAATGTTGTGAAAAAGGTTGATAGTTTACTGAAGGTAATTTTCCTTTTTAAAGGTGCATAAATCTGACCTGACAGACACGGAGAATTCTCCTGGAGTGCTCTCGCTCTCCCTCATGAGAAACGCTCAATACCCCAGTGGCCTCAGGCCGTTTTCTGCCTCTTGTCGTGATATTCCGCCCACAAACCACCTGCAAAATATAACCTCATCTCTCAGTTCAGCATCATAATGCATGTTAATGAATTGAAAGGGCACGTGTGCAAAACAATTGTGTCACTGGATGCAAAGGGATGGGTTCCCTTTCTTATTATTTGACAAATATTTAACAATTTGTTCAAAAAAGTTAAGTTGAAAACTTCCCAGCTTCACAATGGTTGAAAAAACAGATAGTCCCATCCCAAATGGAGAGCATTGTGCAAGCAATTTATCCAGAACCTACTTAATATTCCTTGTGTGAAAAAGTTCTGCCATTACTAAGCAGCTGAAGCTGCAAACACAAATACTGCAAGTACTGCAAGTCTTTCTCATTACTAATGGGGTATTTAAGGTCACTCATCCTTAGTACATCCTCAAAGGAATATTCCGTGTTCAAGTTAACCTCAATCAAAAGCATTTGTGGCATAATGTTGATTACAACAAAAATGTATTTTGACCTGCCCCAACTTTTCTTAGAAAAAAAAGCAAAAATTTGGGTTATAGTCAAGTGGTGAGTCATAGTGAGGCACTTACAATAGAAGTGAACGGGGCCAATTTGTAAACAATAAAATACTCACTATTTTCAAAGTATAGCCACGAGATGGAAACAATATGTTTGTTAACATGATTTTAGTGTGATAAAATCGCTTATTAACTTTTCTGTGTTATACTAACCTTTTCTGTGTGGCTAAGTTATAGCCAATTATACAACTTCATTGCCATGATAATGTAATATCAACAACCCCTAATACCCTAAAACAACTTTACAGCTCAAACAATGCAAGTGTTTTAACAGAAGACCTAATGTGCTTTAATAAAATGATAAGCTTCACATTTCTGCCTTTAAACTCTCCAAAATTTGGCTCCATTCACTTCCACTGTAACCCACTCAAAACAATTGGGGGGATGAGTCAAAATTCATTTTTGTGGTAATCAACATTATGCCACAAATGCTGTCAATTGAGCTTGACTTGAATTGAACCCAGAATATTCCTTTAATTCAGAATGAGTGGTAGGTTCAGGTATGAACTGGTCTATTCTGGTCAAGACACAACATGTCTATTGGGATTACATCTGGACTTTGTCTTTGACTAGCCGTAAACATTTCAGAAGATGGCCAGTCATCCAAGTCAAGATTCCTTACCAAGCAATTTCAAACTAAATCATACTTTCAGAAAGGCCACACCAACAAATTTGTGAGTCATGAGACTTCACAATGAGGTTAAATGCCAGGAAATTCCCACATCTCTACTACAGAGAAGTCACTTGGATGATCCATGAATGTCTTTTTTCTCTAGTCCAGATGATGCAGACTAATTCAACAAGATGCCTAATCCTAAAACCAAACCTAGCTCCAGTTGTGCAGTTGATTAGCATGTGGCTCATTTTGATCAAACTGGAAATTGACATGTTGCTACTGAATGTTCCCGACCTCTGACATCGAACCCATTCTGCAGAGTTACTGCCTATGACCTTATCCATCAGACATCTTTGCATCAATTCAGATGTTTTTACCTTTTCTGACAGCCTCAGCAACATAGGTTTTGTTACAATAGAAACCGGGATGTAATCACGCTCACATAATGAAATATTTAACTGTTTATCAAAACAATGAAGGATACGCTCCAAGAACATCCCTATAATGGACTCCTGACATGCGACCAACCTGTCTCCACTTGTAGTCCCTCATCAGCCGTATATGGCTATTATTTGTCCATAAATCATTCTAATTAGAGCTGAACATAGGGGAATGAGTCACTAGATGAGTTGGTTCTTCCACAGGTTTCTTCCACTTCTACCCACTGTATGTATTCACAAATAAAGCCACATACAGTATGTAATGCTACATTGGCATTTGTTATGTGATACTTACGAGTGAGGTCTTACATTGATATAGTTCTTCGGTACATTTCCCCGTCTGCCCAACAGTTCTGCTGTGTACCATTTTGGATCGTCGTCCATGTTTGTCACCTGAGATTGACAAACAAACTCAGTTCAGATGTCCATTCTCTGCTTTAAAATCCTTTTTCAAAATATTTAGGAATAGATTTATGATTATCTGCACATGCTGCTCATAAACACTGAAAAATGAACAAAATGTATCTTACATTTAATTAGTCAGAAAACACTGTGCCAATCTTTTACACTAATTAAACCATTTACTATTTGAAAAATGTAAAGGCTGATAGCATGCATGATCCCAGACAACAAATTTTGTAATCAAATACAAAAACGAGTTTGCAAACCAATGCAAATACCTGACTCACGCTTCCTGTTCAAATGATGCATGAACAAAGAACTAACTGGCTTTGGTAGCATTACTGGTTAATGTCTGGTTCTGTGTACAAGTCAGGGATTTGCTTTTACAACTAATTAAAATAATGTAATATATAACACTTACACAGAGAAAAAAAAGTTAGCAAGTCAAATATTCGATCTCTTTCAGAACCTATAATAAATGAATCCAGTGATTGTTATTGGAAGTGATAAGTTGACCTTTGCAGCCATGCAGAATGATTTAATCATGGATAGCTTACAATGCAATAATGATAAATTGATAGAATTCTGCTATTTGCTTTCCTACACTAAGATACATGATGACAAGGGCCAGCTTTATAATAGATAATAAATATATAATATTTTAACTAAAATGTCCCCAAGACATTTTTGTTACACGTAGTTTTATACACTTTCTGTATTTTGTGTCATCTTTTCATTTTGAATAGTTTTGTGATTCATACACATTTCTTAAGATAACCTAAGAAATATACTCGAGGTAACATACAAATTAACGGTTTTTTTTTTTTATTCCAAAAATTTTTTCTTAATCTTACAAAGTTTACTTGACAAATAAGTATTTAATTTATTGGATTATATCATGTAGAACTATGTAGATCCTTGAGCAAACAATTTCATGTTTCCACCTTTTAAGTTTATTTTAAGCCATTAAATAAATAACTGTAATACATTTGATATTCATATATAAATATACCTAAATGGTAACAATTGATGGTCCCCCTAGAGATATTCAACTAAGTATCAGTGACTTATCATCTGACTTGTTATAGCTAGTAAACAGTGTTTCAACAAACTTTCAATAGCCTGTATATAGATCTTTATTAATGACCTAATTACATTTCTTTGCTTAACTATTTTCTTATTTCACCTTTAGTTACTCAAAGGTTTTCTGGAAATGCTCTACTGACAGTTTGTTGCATATGCATTTCCTATCAGTACAGAGTCACTTTACATTAAGGTAGTATCAACTGTTCATCTATAGTTACCTAAGGACCATAAAAATAAAGTGAACATCTAAGGAATACGATTTACTGACTGCCACATGTCTCCTTTTTTGAAACAGACTATCAACAGATGGTAAATACCAATCCTGAATATAACACACAGGAATAGCAGCACCACATGGCAATCAGCATATAGACTGTATGTAAAAGAAATATAAATGTACAGATGTCATTGTTTTGTCCAACATATTCAATGAACTGATGTTCTTAACAATAATGTAAGTAGATAATTAATAAAGATCTATATACAGGCTACTGAAAGTTTCCTGAATGTTTGTTGAAACACTGTTTACAAGCTATAGCAACTCAGTTGATAAGACACTTATAATCAATTGAATATCTGTATGGGGCCATCAAAATAAAGTGTTACCTCATGGACAGGGTTGGGAGTAATGGAACACATGCAACGGGATTATGTATTTAAAATACAAAATATAAGTAACTGTATTCCACTTCAGTTACAGTTTAAATAAGTGGTCATTAGAATACAGTTACATTCAAAATTTATTTTGATTACTAAAGAAATTTCTTTGCATTTATGTCATTTGCGTCATTTAATATTTAGTCCTTTCAGATGGAAAACAATTATACATATAAATGATGCAATCCATAGTGCATTTGAACAGCGGTGAAACCTTGTGTAAATTGTCAGCGTTATGTTAACTAAAATTTTATTTCTAGCCATTTTACATGCACATGTTATCAGGCACGATTATATTTTTTTTATCAAGAAAATTCACGTTGGATCATAATTTCTTTTTTTCTAGTAAGACCTTTGATGTTAGGGCAAACATTTTATTCTTGATAATAATTTTTGTATTGTTTTCCTGTAAAAAATATCTAAAAATCCTTAAAACAAGATCAATTTGATTGATCTTATTTTAGAAACAACACTGCATAAGATATTTAGGTTTTTCAGAGAATGTATTTTTAACATGTGTATTTTATCTTACTGTACTGGCAGAGTCTCTATAGTCAAAACAAGCTAAAAAATCTAGCAGTGCTGAAGAAGTAATCCAAAGTATTTAGAATATGTTACTGACCTTGAGTAATCTAATGGAATACATTACAAATTACATTTTACAGCATGTATTCTGTAATCTGAAGTGGAATAAATTTCAAAAGTAACCCTCCCAACCCTGCTCATGGAGTCACACTGCACTTTGTGGGAAAAGTTGTTACATTGGGAACATTGTGTTGTGACATTGATTTGAGAACAAAAGCTTTTGATCAGAACTATGAATTGGTAAAGTGTATATATATATATGCGATGGACTGGCGACCTGTCCAGGGTGTACCCTGCCTTTCGCCCAATGTTAGCTGGGATAGGCTCCAGCCCCCCACGACCCTGTACAGGATAAGCGGTTGACGATGGATGGATGGATGGATGGATATATATATATATATATATATATATATATATATATATATATATATATATACACACACACACACACACACACACACACACACATACACAGCATTTACACAGTATATACACAGTATGTATATACATATTATAAATACTGTATGTATGCTTTAGATAGCACTTCATATTTATGATTAAAATATATTGTTCCCAAATCATTGTCAATTAACAGCAGGTTCCCATTGTAACAACTTTTCCCATACAGAGTAACAGTAGAATTGTTAAACTATTACTTTTTCCTTTTTTACTTTAATGAACAGGTATGTGCATATGCAGAAATGTACTCTCAAACATAAATCTCCCCAGAGAAACATTCATAAAATATCTCTTTATTTGATATCAACTTCCTAGCTCTCAAAAACTCCTTAGATTCAAATATCACCATCATCCATACTCACTCACTCACTCACTTACTCACTCTCTCAAATGAAATACATGCTCACACACTCACTGTGACTCACTGTTTGACTGTCCTAGTAAAGATATCTTCAAATATACTGTACATCATGCAGAGAGGAATCCTTATGATTTCAGTCATAAACCATGTCCACAGTGTACTGTGGAGCATGCACAAACACACACTAACACTCACCTTCAGGATGTCCCCCTTCTGGAAACTGAGCTCATCGCGTTCTGTTGCTCTGAAACTGTAAAGTGCCTCTGCCTCCATTAGAGGAAGAACAAAAAAGAAAAGAACTGTGGTTTCTATGTAAATTAACAGTGGAGAGGACTCTGACTACAAGAAAGATGGAAAATAATAAGAACAGATAGGACGAGATGACAGGGAAATGAAAATGGTAAAATTATTACAGAGGATGCATGGATATGGAGATGTATAGAGATGGTGATGAGCAGAAAAATATATAGAGGAATGATGAGTAGCCTTCAGTGCGTAAAATCTTAAGCAACAAATATATTGAGTGGAAAATTGAGGAAGCACAGTGTTGACATAGTACAGCTGTGCACAGTGTGAGCAGAGGGGAATGAAAGAGAGAGAGAGAGAGAGAGAGAGAGAGAGAGAGAGAGAGAGAGAGAGAGAGAGAGAGAGAATTAAAGTGGAAGGGAAATTAGTGACCAGTTCACAAACAGCACTTACATTTTAAATTTCCTCAAAACACATGCACACACACACACACACACACACACACACACAATCACACAATACAGTATATTTTAACACTTTAGCTACACTTCAGGACACATGCAAGTGTGTGTATATGTGAGTGTGTGTCCGAAGTGTAGCTTAAGTGTGTGCACATGTCTGATATCCTCTGGCTGTTTTACCTTTGAATCATCAATATAACACATATTAGGGGAGCTTTCACTGCAGCTGCACATATGTGTATGAATGTTATGCATGTTAGTTAATCCTCTCTGATTCAAATAACAGGACATTAAATGAGTACACATGGCCACACACTCTTATAAGCTGCCTCCTGACTTAGTGCAGCTTGATTAACTAATTTTAACGAGAGCAGAATTCATTTCAGAGCTGTTGGACTTAAACAAGAGACTGAACGTCATTTTTGCATGGTGACGATTTTAGATTCTGTAGTTTGTGTCTGACAGCTGACAAACAGTTGACATCTCTATCCAGATACACATACTAATGTAAGAAGTTGTCAGGATATGCTTGAGTATAAGCACTGAGAGTGTTTTTGGATGATAGATGTGAGCCAGTGAATGCAAAAATTACTTTTGCAGCCGTACAGCAAGATTTAAGAAAATACATATTTATATATTTGTGTTTTAATCTGTGGGTCTTTATTTCAATGTTCTAGAATTTACCAGTAGAGAACATGTTAAACATATAAAAAACTATTACACAACTGTATATGGTATTTTATATGGCAATATTTTCAATAGTCATTCAAGGGAGGGAGATAACAAGTGTGATTAAACTATGACTGTTATAGTTTCTGAATGAGTTTAGGCTAGTATTTTTCAGAGTAAATTCCATGCTTTGTAGAAACCATTGTAAAGCATTATCCATTTTTACCAATGGTTATTATAGATGACCTTAATGCGAAAACCACAATGCAAGAACTTGGATGCACAGGTAAATGTCTAAACCTGCTGGTCATTACTGCCTGCCACACCTCCATTGTTGCCTTCAGCTGTCCAGTTACAGGGTGTCGGGCCTCATGTGCTCAGTTAGGAGACAAATGCAGGCCTACACACAGTCATAAAGCCTGACTGAGGCCTGTAGGAACACTCAAAGCCTGACAACACAGAATCAGTGCCAAAATCAAACAAAGGGAGTCCAAACAGACTACAGAAGCATCAAGCCTTGTTCACTTTACAACTAGGTGTGAAATTCTGAAGGATCGAACACTCAACTCCTATTGGATGAAACGCATGACAGAACGTGTCCCTCAACCATAATGTCATCGAGAGTATAAAACCCCGGAGATTCCTCCTAAGCCTTGCTTCCAGCAACAGTATTCACCACATCTAGTTGCACCCATGCTGCTCCCAGGTGTAGCCTCGCTGCCCAAGGAAGTAATGTATTACCTGAACTTTGGCCATGCACAAGATTTTCCACGTTCCACCAAGCACGCTAACGGATCCAAAGGAGACCGCTGAGCAATCTGCGTCTCACACTTTTGCCTGCAGAACCGAGTCGACTACACTGATATCTCCACCAACCCACTGAGAATCAGCCATATAACGCCCGCCGACAGAGCGAGGAGTCAAGCGACGGATGAACACACATTCTACCCACATCCTCGGGCGACACAAGTAAGAGGTTTACGTCTTGGCAGAGATAGATTATTATAGTGTGTTATTCTTGTGTATCAAGGTTAGTGCTTGTACAGTTTATGGACTGCTGAATCTACTAATTTCTGATAATAATCCTCAAGGTATTATTGTAACAGTTGCTGTGTTGTGGTCCAACCACTTTGGGCTCTTTGTGCATTTCCGACATCGCGGGTGAGACCAGCACATGAGTTTGTCCATTAAAGAACAAATGACCATGGCGGATGGATTACGAGCTATTCACCATGTCTCTGAGTGATAAAGCTAACAGTCGCTGTCTCTCCTACGATCGGTGCCATCACTTCGGTGCCATCCCCCTGTTCTCTCTTTCCTACCAACCACACACACACACACGACCCCTCATAAATATACCTACACACACATTTGGTGAAACGATAACTTGGCGATAGTGCCCAGCTTTGTCCCTAAGTTATCGTACCAGTGGAGACAACCTGCCCCCATTTGCGAGGTGGTCCCTGTGGCCTTGGTGAGGGTAGTCCAAGGAGTGGTGTGGCTCGTCAAGCTGGTTGACATTATTTCTAACAGCTGCTTCTCATTACAGTGATAGCAGAGAGAGCCCTTAAAAACATCTGAACACACCAGAGAAGGGAGGGAGAGAGAACAAGTGTACAGCGTTGGTGTCTGATCAACAGAGTGTTTATGATCTAACGAGTCTTTTGAAGAAATGTATGTTTATGTTGAGAGTTAATTATTAACTGCGTGAAAAGCAACAAAAAGTACCTACACTGTACACAATCAGAATCAGAATCAGCTTTATTGCCAAGTATGCTTACACATACAAGGAATTTGTCTTAGTGACAGGAGCTTCCAGTGTACAACAATACAAACAATATCAAAAACAGCAGCAAGACATAGGTAATTAAAAACAAAAAAAGACTAAAAATAAATAATTATACATATACGTACATACACTCACCATCATACATACATGGTATTATAGAATAAACAAGCCTGACCTGAAGCTTGTTACTTCTCCCCTTCTCCTTATTTCCACACCCAAACTCTGACTTGGTGTTTACATTTACATTTATGCATTTGGCAGACACTTTTATCCAAAGCGACTTACAGTGCACTTATTACAGGGACAACTCCCCCAGAGCAACCTAGAGTTAAGTGCCTTGCTCAAGGACACAATGGTGGTGGCCGTGGGGATCAAACCAGTGACCTTCTGATTAACAGTTATGTGCTTTAGCCCACTACGCCGCCACCACCACCACTCTGTTTCTTTGATCTGCATGATTGGAACCTAGTCACTAACTCTTATTACAAGAGCATTTAAATGAGAGAATGTACTGACTCAGTTGTGATGCTCCCATTTTTTGCTTATATTTGATTGGTTGATTGTGAAAGCATGGCCAAGTGCTGTACTGTGGAGAGTGAAGCAGGGGAGATGAGTGGTGAATGATTTTCACCTGTGCTTACACCTGTCTTGTGTTACAGTGAGGAGTGATTGGGGCTTTTAATGAAAGGATTCAGCTGAGAAGCTGCTTGTGTTGGGCACTACCATTTATTTTGCAAAAAAATTGTGACATTCTTGTTGGAATCACCGTCTCCTGTCTCACCGTTTCTGTGGACTTGAACCTCATTACATAGATGAATACAGGAAGAATAGCATGTTGTCTTATTCTGCTGTGATGTGTTTAGTCACCTCTCATCCCTTCCATACTCATTGGTGAAAGGGCCCACCCACATAATTTGCTCCAACCACAGCTCTTCAGGGTAATTAAGACTCCAGCGCCTGAGGTGGTTCAAGTCCACAGAAACCCATAAATCTGAGGACTGAGCGCAAATTTTATAAGTGATTTTTTTTATTGCTCAAAGTACATTTAATCGAGTTAACATATAAGTGCCTCATACGTTTTTCCTAAAATCCCATTTGGAGAAATATAAACAGACACAAATTAGAAAAATTATGACTTATAGTACGAGTACAAAGCTATAAAATAACTGTGGATAGCATAGCTCAGACTTTTGATTGCAGACTTTGGTAACTTTTCAAATCTAAGCATACTATAGTTTTAGATATTGTACAGATCTCTTTATTCTATTAAAACTCATCATTGCTGTTTTTAAGAAACACATTTAGATTTTTAAGAGATTTCACTTATGATTTTGTGTTTGCATTCCAATGGGTTTGTTCTTCTTAGTACAAGTAAATGTTCTATTGTGCTCCAGTAGGATACTAGTACTCTTTTCTGATAGGAGTTGACTTTAAATACTAGCTCATCTATCAGTCACAAAATAGTGATTGCAGAAGAATACTTAAGAGCTTAAGGACTCTATTCAGAATACAAGCTCACCCTTACAGCACATCCACTAAATCAGCTTATAATAGCATGACACACGTAATTATAAACAATGCCAAAGCATATCCTGTACACTTGTACTCCTAAATAGTCTACTTTGTAACTACAGCCTCAGGACATTCACAAGAGCAAGAAGGCCCATGCTCTTCTACAGATGTGCCAACAGACTGGTAGGTATATTCAACACAGTGGTTGGGTGTTAATATATTACTCACAAGTGTAACCATGGGAAAATAATGTATTGTTGGTAATTATTTGGAATGTAGAAAAATTAATTCTTGTAAAAATAATCTTGGTTTGATATTGTGTTATCTAATGCAATGATATTAATTTATGTTTAAGTGTGTCTTAAGTATCCATATCCTTTTTGGGGCCATGGTACAGTACATTTCAGTGCATTTGTAGTCATAGCCTGCCTGTTCCAAACAGCCTCATATTTCCCTATGTGTTATTGATAACATCTCGCACGTGGGATGAGGTTTGGGCAGTGAAGGTTATCCTATCTATCTTACAGTAATGCAGTCCTGTAATAAGAGCTTTTCAGTGTGTACCAGAATGCATTTGGTTGCATTACCAGCATGTGGGAATATCTATGGACAAAGCCTCATGGGATCTTTGTGCACTTATTGCTTGTAAGGACTACATTTCTGACAATTTCCTCAGAAATATAGTAAAACCTCTTAAAACTGACTTATAATTACCTTGATTCATGAACAAAACAAGTCAATTGAAATGAAAGCCCTTCAAAAATAAACAACTTGTGTGTCTACTTATGTGTAATGCAGGTCCTATGTTGTGTTGATAAGCAAGGCATTCCCTTTTGGCTCAGTCCAAACAGAGAAAAGATTCTGCTCTTTAGCAAGTCCACTTCTTCACAAGAGACAGACAAAGAATGAAAGAGATGAAGAGAGAAAGAGATAAAGAGGTAGAAGAGGTTGGCTTGAAGGCTCCGCCTCCTGGCGGTCAGCAGCGTGCTCCTCCACCTCCTGGTGGTCAGCAGCGGGCCCCACTGCCTCCTGGTGGTCAGCAGCGTGCTCTTCCGCCTCCTGGTGGTCAGCAGTGGGCTCCTCCGCCTCCTGGCGGTCAGCAGCGTGCTCCTCCGCCTCCTAGTGTTCAACAATGGGCTCCTCCACCTCCTGGCGGTCAACTGCGTGCTCCTCCACCTCCTGGCAATTAACAACAGGCTCCTCCACCTCCTGGGAAAACTGGGTCAAAAAACAAATTTGAACCCAGGTTGTCTGCATGGAAAAAACACATTCTTACAGACTGAGTCATCACGACAACTCATTGAGCTGCAGTTTTGTCTTTAATTTCTTTGTTTCCACCGGACTATTTGAGCACAAGTAGCTACACTGTTAGGCAGATACATACAACTAGTAGTCAATCCATAATAATGTTGATATGATTTAATTTTTTAATTCTCTCTATCCTCCTCTACTGAGGATTCTGGGTAACACTGTGTGCAATAATAGAAACTGTGGTTTGCAATGTCTTGTCGGTTTCACAACATCGAGAAAGAAGAACCACAACATAAACAAAACAAATTGTAAGGTATACTACATTCAGATTTTGGTTTAAAAGTGATACCAAAGCAAAGAGGAACAGATATAGAGCATGCATCACTACAAACCATGGATGTTCTTTGGCAATACTGTTTTATTGTTTTTTTTTTTTACATGTATCAGGTTAACACCATGGTATATAGTGGTAATCTGATACATGGTATTATCATCTGACAGCCATGTACAAACAAGCCCAAAATACATCGAGGACTCTTATTTTGAAATGTCTGTGTCCAGCTCACACAAACAAGGGAAACAAAACATGCACTCTTACAATCATCTGCAATGTATTACATTTGAATTACTTTCAAGTAAATTTGTCATATGGGCTCAAATATTGTATGAGCAGTAATTAATTAAAGGGATATTTATTCTCTCATCATTTAATTACCCTCATGTGATTCCAGATGTATGTTGATGTATGATGTTCTTCTGCAAAACACAAAAAATGATTTTTAGAAGTGTATCTCATCTCTGTTGTCAAAGACCATCGGTGGTCTTTTTTGAGGTTTCAGGTTGAAAATTCAATTCATCACAATTGCCTCGAACTGTTCAGTTTGTATATTGTTTAATGTGGATTGTGTAACATGCTAACTGTGTAAACATCTGTTTATTGCTTTTCTGTATAGTGTTATATTGTTATTCTGTATATTGCTAATTGTCATTCTGTATATTGCTATTCTGTACACTGTTATATTGTTATTATGTACATTGTTAAATTGTTATTCTGAACATTGTTATATTGTTATACTGTATATTGTTATTCTGTTGAATGTACTTATACTTATTGTATTTACATGTATTGCTGCAATGTCTGGACCACGCACATAAGCTTTTCATACATTATTTAATTTGTGTTATGGCGTAGTGACAATAAAGTGAGTTGAGTCTCGGTATCAGGCCCACCCTAATGTGATCAGGCATATCACTGGGCTGTACAGTGCATGCATTCTCTTTGGCTGTTTTTCCAGTGAGTAGGAATTTTGAAATAAGGTCAGGAGAAATACATACTCAAACATGCCTACATAAAATATTACACTATGGTATGAGCCTGAGGTATTGCGTGGGGAAGCTTTTTGATTTTCCCTCTTAAAGGAATAGTTCACCCAAAAATGAAAATTCTCTCATCATTTACACGCTCTCATGCCATCCCTGATGTGTATGACTTTTTTTCTTCAGCAGAACACAAATAGGTGTGGGTGAGAATCAGAACAATTTTTAAGTCGTTTTTTACTCTAAATCTCCACTTTAACTTTCACATTTGAAATTCAAGCTAACTTGGCACCAAGTGAATGTATTATGTAAATGTGAAAGTGGACATTTATAGTAAAATCTATAGACAGATTGTTTTATCTCTTTCTCAACCACACATATTATATCACTTTTGAATATTTGGATTTAACCACTGAAGTCTTATGGATTACTTCTACACTTAAAAAAAATATTTTTGCCTATTTTTAAGATGTATCCATTTCAACTGAATAACAAATTTCAATCTAATTGAATTGCCTAATCTTTAACAAATAAAATGTAAAAATCTTACAAAGTTTTATTAAGAACATTTTCTTCATTTCAATTAGATGGAAATTTGTTATTCAATTGAATTGAAAAAAATAGGCTAAAATATTTTTTTGAGTGTATCTTTCCTTTATGTGATTTTTGGAGCTACAAAAGTATGATCACCATTCAGTTGCATTGTATGGACCTACAGTGCTGAGATATCTTTTAAAAATCTTTGGTTGTGCTCTGCTGAAGAAATAAATTGATAACATCTGAGACGGCATGAGGTTGAGTAAATGATGAGAGAATTTACATTTTTTGGGTGAACTATCCCTTGAAGTTCTCCACAGAAATGTGAAGACTGTAGACAGGATGGAACTCATCCCTACAGTCAGAGAGCTTCCCTTTCAACCCAAATGTGGATGTGGTAAATGTGAAATGTGGTCATGAATGAAAATGCGAAGCACCATTGTTTGAAGCTGTCGGTACTTGAGACTGACGATTTATGGAGACGCTAATTGTTTACAGAAACAGCTTTGTTTGACGCGACCAGTATTGAAGCAGGTAGTTGGCCACTTGATTCTAAATGAATCGATGCGGTAAAGTGACATGAGATCGCGTGACCAAGGACACAATTTTGCAAGCTTCATCCGTGGTTCAGGGGAGTTTATCAGCCACTGTTTTACTTTTGCCTCCTGTGTTTTGCCTCCAGCGGGCGCGTTGTGAGACGTCGCGGGAAGAGACTTTGTGTTTTAGATTTTATTTTCTCTTGTATTATTTCTTTTGTGTATTTTTTAATTGTATTTTTTTTTTTTTTTTTTTTCTTTTTTTTTTATGATTGTGACTAATACGTTTGGAGTTCTTTTAGTGCAATATCATTAGGCAGTGTGCAATAATTCCCATAACGATTATCAAAGTAGTGTGCTGGTTGCAGTGTATCACGTTTAAGGCGATTGATTACTTTCTCGTGTTTATCGAGTTTATATGTGAAGTATTGTGTGTATCGGGTTTTGAACATTTTATAGTGTTTACAATTTGCCTTGCCTATGTGTATTCCATATATTTTTTGTATTTGTCCTGTTTGGAGTAAAAATATTTATACATGCATATTGATGTGAAACAAAAAGCAATAAAGTGTGACCTATATTTTTTATTTTACACCAGCGCCCACTTTTGTCCTTTAATTAGGATATAGAGTAATTCCTTTATTGGCCTATGACACTTCTAGATACCATTTCAGTTGTTTGGTAGTCCAACTATATGCCTGTAAATGGTAGGGGTGGCTGTAGGCCACATGGAGGAAACAGTGGAGGAAGGTAAGAAAAAGATAGATTTTCATGCTTATAACAAGTTATAACAGTGATTCTCAACTGGTTTGCCATGACCCTGATTTTACATTCACTGCCATGTTTTGACCAAATATACATAAATACATTTAAGCGAAAGGGATTATGGGTATTGTCTCCTCACAGATTGCTTCTCCAATTGGCATGGTCAGTGGCAGATGCAACAATATAAAGTTTACAAATCTTTTGACCCATGAATATTCAGGACCTTACCATGACAGCTGGTGTAGAGAATAGCCTATGCATAAGAATCAAAATCACTACTGGCTAAATTGCCTAATAATTCCTGATTTTCCATGTCTGTGGGAGCCCTGGCCTTAACTGACTTACTACAGTAAACATGACATTTTCATTTCACAGACATTCACAGTTTCTACAAAAAACCCACTAAATAGACAATCCTATGCAGTATACTTACTGCAAAATTGTGCATTCTTGTCAACTATTAAGGTCAATACAGCAACCCAACATTCTGACCAAAATGTCACAAATCAGTATTTACATAACATAAATAAATTACATTAAATAAGAAAATATTCCTTGTCAAAATATCAAGTCAACTATCAGTGATTGCACACTGGTAGCAATGAAAGGCAGGTGGAATTCTGACACAATTGGCTTCATCAGTGATCAGATTGAGCATGCTCAAAAGCCTGTAAGATCTACCTTCAAGACAAAACTTGACATTGAATGTTCTTGCTGTTTACATTTTTAAGTTGATCACACTGAAAGGCATCAAATTGAACTTATTGATCTTTTTAAGTAATCTTAACTTTTTATACATTTGATTGTTCAATCCGCTTTTAAAATAGTTTGTAGTAGTAATAGTAATTTGCCAGACAAAAATGGAAGATTTTTTACAGTGTTGTTTTATAAACAACAGCAGAAGTTACCTTACTAACAATGGGCCAATTATTGAAATCAGGTCAGATCTGCAGTTGAGAACTGCTGAAATATGTATAGTAACTATTCTTTTTTAACTAGTCTTTCCCCCCTAATTTCTTTCTTTATTTACAGTGTCGTTTATTAATCTCAGAGGAGGGAATTCTGCTCATAAACACTGTGAGAGAGGGCAGAATAAAGAGCAATGGAGCATGATGGGGCATGTCTTGTCGAGGACCTAAATAGGGTGTGATCCCCATTAATGCATATGCAAACACACATACTCAAACATCATGGACTTCTCTTATATCATGTGATTTGTTGATGAGAAGTGTGCTCATTCTTTTCGACTGGATAATTTTCAATTGGCCGATGATAAAAATGCTGAAAAATACAGTAGACTTACATTATAGGAAGGACCCAAGCATTGCCAGGTCTAAGCAGGGGCTATAGGGGGCATTGCACCCAAACCACTCTGAAACTTCTGATGCACTTATCGCTTGCATTCTAGTACAGCCCCTGAACCAAGCCATCTCTAAGCACCGGAATATGGGCTCTAGTCTTGAACCAGTAAGCAATCACCTATTAACCACAATAATCTAGAAACCACATAGCAATGGCCTAGCAACCTCACAGAACACATTGTCAGCACCCTTGCATCCTCACCTTTTGGTTTTGCTGTTTCTTTATGAAAATTTTTATTGTGACCATGGAAGTAGGTTTTACATGAGCATGAGCATTTAAAGTACTTGACTCTTTTGTGTTTTGCTTTCAGGCCAAACTTGCAAAAGGTAGACTATAGAGAATGTGAGACCACATCTGGAGAACATTGATAATGTCCCATTGCTGGTCCCTTTATTTACAGACTGAACAACTCGGTGTTAGACACATGCAAATCGGATATTCAGAATTTTGAATGAATATTATCATCAAAAAAGCAATAGTGTTAAGCTGTATGTATGCGCGTGCATGTGTGCGTGCGTGTGTGTGGTGTAGCTGAATGTGAGATGGTATGCATCATGCAGGAGTATGGAGAGGTTATGTGCTGTCTCGGCAGCAGCCAGCCAGAATATCAACAATAATGAAATGTTCTTACAAAGTGACGTTAGGTGACCAAGAATTTTGAGTCACAAAAATTATATATATATATTAGTCAAAGATAATGCCACGCTATATTTAGGACCATGTCTTTGTAAGCGGGAACATTAACAAATGTTACTGTATGTATTCATCATCCCTCACTTGTTTTTTTGCAGTATTGCATCAGATCCCCGGTTCACATGTGCTGTTCGTTCCGTTCTGTGATTCCTGAGGGTTCTTTGAACATGTCAGACTTTTTGGATAGGACTTTTTGAGGGTAACTCAGCTCTGTGGGCTGGCCTGCATAGCACAGCTGAAGCAACAAGACAACAACACAGTCATCAGATTCATCAAGCAGGTAAACATGGACTTGCAGTACAGTACATTAAGGTTAACATATACACATGCACACATAGTTCCTCTATAATATATATGTCAGTGGAATGGACATACTGTACTTTATATTGTTATTTTCCTTAGGCACGTTCTGCAGTTATCAGAAAGGGTTTTCTGTTCTTGCTCCAATGTCAGCTGTCCCATATACTCTTCCAGGTATGTTATATGAAGGACTAAGTGCCACTTACAAAATAAAATTTTCAATTAAAAAAAAATATGTAATTAAAAAACAAAAATGTAATTAAATAAAACACATTGGGAAAAAATTCAGTAATATATATATATATATATATATATATATATATATATATATATTACTGAATTTTTTATAATATATATTTATAATGTTAAATTCAAATAATAAACTTCACTAAAAAACCTTTTCCAGATGTTTATTTATTGCCAGTTCAGTTAAAATTGTGAATGCAACCAATAAATTTAAACAGAAGACACAACCCTCTGACACAATCACTGGTAGTGAAGGCAAATGTTTGAATTAACAATAAATGTGGTTACATAAATGCATTGCCATCTAATTGTACCTTTATTTAAAATTATTCATAGTAATTTTTTACTTTATAAAGTAAACCAAATTCTGTCCAAATTCCTGAGATCATCCGATAAAGATCTTGTCTTGTGTTTTGCGTGGAGCAAAGGAAAGCTTTCTTGGAAAAATCACAACATTTTCTTGTTCCCAGAATTTGACAAGAGAGAAACGTGTTCGATTGAAGGAATGCAAGAATCTATTACATCAACAGAAGATCTCTTTTGCACTGATGTTTCAGGCCAAACTGAGTATACTATGGATGGCCGCAAAGTATTTTTATGCCCCAACCAAGCACTGTCCTTCATAAAAACATTGGAGTGAGTAAGCCATTTTGTGTTTCTCATGTGAGTGGATTGACTCGCTGTACTTACTCTTGGCTGTGTGAGGAAGCTGGGTGCCATTTTTGTTTCTTTTTGTGTTGGTTCCACCTAGCGGCTGGAGTTTGTTTAGTGGAATAACATTCCATCAAGAAATTTATGCATTGATGGAAGTTCGTTTTTACACTGAAGTTCCTGGCCAGTGATAAGGATGACCACAAAATATCTACATGCCTACAACAATCGATGTCTTTTCTAGAGTTGATGGACTGAGGAAATCAGTATGTGTTTCTTTTGTGGCCTCTGAGTCAACTCAGTTGGCGCTGTACTGTGGTTGGTAAATGCAAAGTTTTTTATTTTTTCTGTTTGTTTTGTTTGGTGGGAAGATTGGGGTTTTATTGTTGCACTAATTCTGAAATGTGGTCTTTTTACAATTTATTTTTTCTATTATATCAAAATGTCAAATGTAATATGAGTAGGTTATCTCTCTCCACATGGAATGTGAATGGGTTGGGGCACCCTATAAATAGAAGGAAGTTTATTTCTTTTCTTAAACATAAGAAATATAATATTGTGTTTCTTCAAGAAACTCATCTTTCCCCGCAGGAAGCTGGAATATGGGGTGGACATGTTTTCTTTAGTAAAAGCAGGGGAGACATTATATTGATAAATTAACATCTACAATTCTAATTTCCTCATACAGATTAATGATTAATTAGGAAGAGTCATTATTGTTTTAGCTGAAATTCAGGGGGAAATGTTGAGTTTGTCTAAAATTTATGCACCTAATGCTGATGATCACAGCTTTTTTATAGATCTTGAAGGGATGTTGCAAGCCGCTGGCACCCCTCATGATATAATATTGGGAGGAGACTTCAGTCCTTGATCATAGTGAAACAAAAGTGTGTAAGCCCCCTAGAGCAACACTGAAGCTTCACAGGATGTGTAAAATTCATGGTCTTACTGATATTTGGAGACTTTTGAACCCATCTGGTAGGGACTATACATTTTTTTCATCAGTCCATAAGATTTATTCTAGAATATATATATATATATATATATATATATATATATATATATATATATATATATATATATATATATATATATATATATATCTGAGTACCTCATTTCATGTGTTGTGAACTGCTCAATTGGAAATATTGTAGTCTCAGATCACACCCTGGTGGGTTTACAGATGTTGCCACTTACAGAGAAAATTAAATCATATAGTTTTTACACTTTAATGTATGCCTTTTGCAAATTCCTGTTTCCTCATTGTCTTGGCACTTAAGGCAGTTCTTAGGGGTCGGCTCATACAGTATACCTCATTTACCAAAAAATCCAAAGCACTTGTGGAGTTGGAAGGGAATATTAATTGTATTAATTCTCCCAATTGAAATACAGATATAATAATATTTTGTCGTGGAAAGTTTTGGTTATTCAGGGCAAAACAGTCATACTTTGAGTCAGAGGATAAAGCAGGGAAGCCTTTGGCTATATATATATAGCAGAGATAGTTTTTTCTACCATTCCCTAAGTGAAATCTGCTGGTGGTGAAATTTTTACCTTGGCCATTGATATTAATAATGCCTTTTAAAGAGTTCTATCTTGATCTTTGTAGTTCCATGTCTTCGTCTACTGATGAAGATATTAGAACATTTGTGGAACCATTAGAACTCCCTAAAATTATCTTGATTCTGAGATAACCTTGGAGGAGCTTGACGAGGTAATAAAGGCCTTACCTACAGGGAAGGCTCCGGGGCCAGATGGTTTTGCCATACTGGCCGGGCAACTGTCAAAGGCCCAAACAGGGCATTAAGTATTTGGGGTATTTTATTTCTGCAAATGTATGTTTTTTATAAATTTATGAGTTAATTTTGACCCTTTAATAAAAAGGTTTTCGAGCTATATGGGCAGGTGGGCTTCAATACATTTATATATGATTGGAAAGGATAATGTTATTAAAATGAATTGTATTCCAAAATGTAACTACATGCTACAGTCTCTGAATGGTAAGCATCCCAGTTTACATTTCAAAAAGTTACAGTGGATGACTGACAAAGGTGGGCTAGGCCTACCCAAATATTTTATTTTATTATTATGCGTTCGATCTTAGACATTTGGCTCATTGGTCACTCCCACCTGAGAGAGCCCCTCCCTGATTTCATATTGAAAAGAAGTCCTTGCCCCTATTTTACCATTGTAAAGTCTTTCGATCAAACTAATCGGAGAAGTTAATTCACACCCTGTTATCTCGCATTTGCAAGTGGTTTGGACAAAAGAGTCCAGATTGTTTAATTCAGACATTTATTTAAATGTTGCCTCAAGCGTATGGCTTGATCCATGATCCATGTCTTGTCTTGTATTAGCGTGAGTGCATTGCGCTTATGTCACCTTGGTGGGGTCTTGTTCGAGTCGGTCCTGTGTGTTTTTTTTCCTTTTGTCTCCGGCCCACCCTTTACCTCGTTTTTTTTTCTCCCTCAGGGTATTTTGAGTTTTTTACTTTTTTTTACTTTTTTTTTTTGACTTAGCGTTTGGGTCCTGCCTCTGCTTCAGTCGAGACACCTACAGAGCTGAAATTAAATTAAATGAATATCAAACTAATATAATGTTTTAAGCATTTAATTTTTATTTTAAATAGTTACTATTATATATAGAAGCAATTTTAAAGTGCAATCATCTCAAATTCTTTCATCTTATTGGGTTGCATGCATTGTTAAATGTTTGTGGGTTTCTATTTGCTAGAATGAGGGTGAGGTACCAGAAACGACAGAAGTTGCAATTTAACACCAAACTTGGTAAGTATTCTCCTTTCTGACACAACGTCGATCTAAGTTATTACTAAAAAAAAAAAATTAAAATAAAAATCAGACAAATACACATCCATCCTTTCATATTGACGCTACACTTTCAAAATAAATAAAACACTGATTAGGTGTTATCAGGGTTGACCTCAGGATGGCAGCACTGCATTTGACTCCATATCAGCAACCTCTGATAAAAGACACTTTCAAATCTGCAGTTTTTAATTCCAGCAGACACGAATTTTAATGAAAATTTTTCCAATCATGTAGCTGCCATATTGTTGTCACATTTTTTTAATTAAGTTTTTTCTTTGCCAAGTAACTTCTCAACCTATCCTGTTTTGCTTTTGAAGATTGTCTTTATTTCATATGAATCAAGAGTTAATTAAACTCTGATCCTCATCCTGATTCCTTGTTTTCGGATGACAACTAGTGGGTGTGTGTGTAATATATATATATTAGTGCTTTCGATTTGTCGCGTTAATTCAGTGCGATTAATTTGACAAGAAATAACGAGTTAATAACTAACGCAATTTATCGCTAATAGGAACATTCCTGAGAAATGCAAGCTTGTAGTACCACCTGTTTACTCCAGAGGGCAGTAAGAGAAATTTCAGCTGTATGAACAACGCGTAGTTTATACAGTGAAGAAAACAACATTCAGCAGACACACACAACACAAACATGCGTTACGTTATTATGTTCAAAACACTTGAAGGAGCGCAAATGTGATCTGAGGGATCTCCAGATGTGTTTAAAGAATGAGTATTAAACTATATTCAACTTGACACAGTGACCTAAACATTTTATGTTTATGACACAACACACCCAAGATGCTACACAAGCATGTCTGACACAGGTGTAGATTGACAGGCTCTTAAACAAGCCCTCATAATAAATCTCCAACTGATTGACAAATTCACTTGTGAAATGGATTGCTGTGAACTGTATGCCAATGATTGGCTTATGTTCAATAATATGGTATTAAACAATACATTGTATTCTAAAGCCACTGTTTGTATTGTTTTATCAATGATTAACTCTTCTGCTACAAGAATGTAATGCATTTGAATTATCTGGATATTTTTTTATTATATATATAATTTTTTAATATTTGAAAATAACTATGTATAATTATATATTGATATAAATATGTATAATTTTTATATATTGAATTATTGTTATATGAGGGGCTTTCTCAGCAAATATTTGTATATGCGATTAATCGCGATTAATTTATCAGGACACCATGTAATTAATTCGATTAAAAATTTTAATCGATTGACAGCCCTAATATATACAGGTATATAATATTATTATAATTATCAAAAGTAGGTCTAGTTGCTAAGGCAAGCTTTACTATTAATATTGCTAATGCGCAAAACCAAGTATTTTATTTCAATGCATAACTAGTCCTGTAAATAATCTTGTTTATTAGTATACATTTTAACAGTATTAGTGATGTTAAATATTGGATAGCATATTTCTTTCTTAACTATGTGATCTCTGTGATGTTATTGTAAAATAATCGTCATTGGCACTATGTATTGACACCTTGTGCAGATGGAGGCATAAAGTGTTTAAATATGTAAATAAATGTTATGTATATTATTATCATTATCTTTGTGGGTTGTTGGATCAGCAGATTTGAAAATAATTGACTTTTCATTCTTTGAGTGTATGAGTCCAGTGTATGTGTGTTCATTGTCAGCTACCTTAATATATGCCATTCTGACAAATGCATTTGCACAATATTGTTGTGTGCAGGTCAATGTGGGTTTAGCTTTATGATATTTAAGATGGTTTGTGTTGTTTGTATGCACACTAGGGAGGGTCTTTGCATGTGTATTAGTGAGTGTATGATAAATCTCTTGCATCTATCTCCCCTTTGCTGTCTCTATTTAAACAATGGAAATCACTGACTCTGCACTGTGTGTACACAGTGTGTTTGCCATAAAAGCTTCCTAGGTGCCGTAGGTAGATTATCAGCTTCATCTACCTACGGCACCTACTCTCTCTATCCCCATTAATCTTATTGTGTTAAAATGAACATTAACAAACACTTAATTCGTCTAAGGAATAGCACTCGCTGTTTGAATTTGCACGTACATCAATGTTTGTGAGTGCATGTGTGTTCCTATGATCATTTAGTTGTGACTACAATTTCCTCTCATCAAGGCCAAAGGTTGCTAAGCAACCTCACCTGCTGTTCATGTCCTTTTGGCAGATTAAGCTTAGAATACAACTGCTTATGTTCTTAAATGCATACATAATCGTACAGTATAAGAAACACACATTTTGCATTTGATTCTTACTACTTTGCCTTTTTTTTACCTTTACTTTGTAAGTTCATGTTGTGTGCACTTTTGTGTGTGATTATATGTTTGAAATGATACTGCGTTTCATGCTTAGCTAGTGATACTGTTTTGACCAGTGACATGCACAGACCTTAGCAGGGACAGGGGTGGAAGGATATAAAAGGGCACTGATATATATATATATATATATATATATATACACACACACACACACACACACACACACACACACACACAGACACAGTGCATCCGGAAAGTATTTTCCTCAAAATTCTACAAAACAATACCCCATAATGACAACGTGAAAGAAGTTTGTTTTAAATCTTTGCAAATTTATTAAAAATAAAAAATGAAAAATTACCATGTACATAAGAATTTACAGCCTTTGCCATTACACTCAAAATTGAGCTCAGGTGCATCCTGTTTCCACTGATCATGCTTGAGATGTTTCTAAAACTTGATTGGAGTCCACCTGTGGTAAATTCAGTTGATTGGACATGATTTGGAAAGGCACACACACCTGTCTATATAAGGTCCCACAGTTAACAGGGCATGTCAGAGCACAAACCAAGCCATTAAGTCCAAGGAATTGTCTGTAGACCTCCGAGACAGGATTGTATCAAGGCACAGATCTGGGGAAAGGTTCCGAAAAATTTCTGCAGCATTGAAGGTCCCAATGAGCACAGTGGCCTCCATCATCCGTAAATGAAAGAAGTTTGGAAGCACCAGGACTCTTCCTAGAGCTGGCTGCCCGGCCAAACTGAGTGATCGGGGGAGACGGGGCTTAGTCAGAGAGGTGACCAAGAACCCGATGGTCACTCTGACAGAGCTCCAGCATTTCTCTGTGGAGAGAGGAGAACCTTCCAGAAGAACAACCATCTCTGCAGCACTCCACCAATCAGGCCTGTATGGTAGAGTGGCCGGATGGAAGCCACTCCTCAGTAAAAGTCACATGACAGCCCACCTGGAGTTTGCCAAAAGGCACCTGAAGGGCTCTCAGACCATGAGAAACAACATTGCAATATTCATTTGCAATTGGAATCCGCCCCGTTCTACTTAAGGCACCTCCGCTTACTTTTCTTAAATATGCCCATGATTTACAAAGAAATCTCATAATAACAAATTATTACTGTTATATTGTGAGATTTTGACAAGATTTTAATTTTGTTTTATTTTAATTTATTTATTACAGTTTCTCCCCTTTATCTTGACAACCAAAAGGTCACCTTTAGATTTGTGAACAAAAGGGGCAGGGACCCCTGCTGCCCCCATTTGTTGCATGTCAGTGATTTCGACAGTTTGACACATTTACTCAAGAATCTGTCCAGAATGATGGCCAGAACTTTGAAGCTCCAAAAAGCACCTTAAGGCAGCAGGAAAGTAATCCATACAACCCCAGAAGTTAAATCAATGTCTTCAGAAGCAAAATGATAGGTGAGAATGTGAAACAGATCGATATTTAAGACCTTTTTCTTTTTACTATAAATCTCCACTTTCACTTCCCCATATTTCGTTTTTTGGCGATTCACATTCTTTGTGCATATCGCCACCTGCTGGTCGGGGCTGTAAATAGGTGGAGATTTATAGTATGAAAGGACTTTATAATTGGTTTGTTCTCATCCACACAAATCATATTGCTTCAGAAGATCCTGTTAACCACTGGAGGGATTCTATGTGCTTTTTGGAGCTTCAAAGTTCTGGCCACCATTCACTTGCATTGCAAGCACCTACAGAGCTGAAATATTCTTCTAAAAATCTAAATTTGTGTTCTGCAAAAGTCTTTCACATCTGGGATGACATGAGGGTGAATAAATGATGAGAGAATTAACATTTCTGGGTGAACTATTTCTTTAAGGAAAAGTAGTTCATTAATAAAATTTAAATTTGTTAAAATAAATGAATAATAACAAAAACATTACAAGATGATACTATGTCACCATACCTATGTACCATACCTGTGGCAGATAGACTGAGTTTGAGAGTGTTTTATAATGTGTTTGTGAGTGTGTGTGTGTGTAAGGGTGTATTGCCCATGTTGCAGTTCTACAGGACTGCAGTCAAAGTTAAATGCTTGCCCAGGAACCTGTTTAAACCTATAACCTCTTAAACCATCCTTGGTACAGCTCAAACTTACACAAACAGAGCACACACTTGGCTTAATAGATATTTACATGGACCATTAATCTCCATAATCATTTGAGCAGTATCCACTTACAGGAAGTCAATTATGATTAATGCTTTTATGCAGTAAAGTTACTCGTTTTGCCGTTGTTATCATGCCTCTAATTACACTAACTCTTAAAATTCCAATATTTAATTATTTTGTTGTTCTGACACACACACACACACACACTCTCTCTCTCTCTCTCACACACACACACACACACACTTGCAGGAAACCACAGAATGCATTTTATGGTGATGTAATTTCACTTGTTGTTGTGGCAACCTAACCTAGGTCACAAAACTAATGCAGATATTGTGTGTCGGGCCAAGACACAGATAAACACACATGATGTCACATGGTATCATGGTGGGGACAGTATTTGAAATATATTGTTTTATATAGCTATTTATAAAGTTTGTCTAGTTATATCTTATGAAGTACAATAAAAGATAGCATAGTGATGTTGGATAATGTTTCTGATACACAAATTAACTAGATTTGTGAGGTTCCGAATTGGTGCACAAACAATATTTACTCTTTTTCAGAGGTGTGTGAGCATGCGCGCATTAGAAAACAAGAGCTTCTTGACTTCTCATCAGTCTATATATTAAACATGTAAGAGTAGATGACATGCATGTATAAAAAAAATTCTCTCGAGCAAACATAATTCCACAGCTTGTTCAAATTACTTTACACTATAGTGCAATGTAACAATTCCTCAGCTGACAGCTCAGAAAACAGCTGAATGAAGACCTGGCAAAGCAGAAGAGATCATTTTGAAGTCATTTTTTAGATGTTTTGAAGAATGTTCATGCTGCATTTTTCCATACAACAAAAAGACACACAACACTCTATTTTTAAGATTAGGATTTATATAAATTTGAATTGTGTAATATTTAACACAATTTTATTAATAAAACTTAAAATATAGTTTTTATTTATTATATTTATTTATTTTATAATATAATTTTATTTTATTAAAGATTACTCCAAAAACGATATAAATAAAAAAATCCTGCACACTATACTGACTTGCAAAGAGTATAGAAATTGTCATGGTTACTGTTGTAACCTCCATTCCCTGATGGAGGGAATGAGACGTTGTGTCAAATGAAGTGACACAAGGGGTCTTTCTTGGACGCCGAATCATACCTCTGAACCTGAGAAAAGGCCAATGTCGAGTTGGCAGACAGAATTTGGATGCCCTGCCCCGGACATACGGGTATAAAGGGAAGCAGGGCATTGAATGCCAGTCAGGATTTTGCACTGAGGACCCGAAAATGAGACACGGCCATTCACAGTGCCAGGTCTAGTGCTGTGGCAGAAGGGACACAACATCTCATTCCCTCCCTCAGGAAACGGAGGTTACAACAGTAACCGTGACGTTACCCTTCTGTCACTCACTCGACGTCGTGTCGAATGAAGTGACACAAAGGGTCCCATATAAAAGCACCACGCACTGACCGTGTTACGTGACTGTCGAAACAGGTGCAAAGCAGGCTCATGTGTGCAAGAGGCACCTGTACCGGCTGCACGTAGCTCTCCCCAACGTCCCCAAAGAGTTTTCGCATACAGACCTTAGTTTTCCCGCACCCTTGAAGGGGGAAACAGGTGTTACATGCCTAGCATGGGGGCAAGCCCAGCAGCCGCGGCCTTCTCTCTCACTATGTCTCTCACATAGGACGTGAAGTGGCTGGGGCCTATCTTAAGTCGGGGAAGACGGTCTTTCCCCAGGGGAGCAGGTGGTCGCCCGTCAGGAGGTAGAGGGACGTCCCGAGGCTTGGGTGCTGAGAGAAGACTCGAAGCACTTACCTTGCTCTTCGTACCCGGCAGGGGGTGAATTAGAGACTGAGGAAGAGGCCTAGGGAGGCGTCTTCAGAACTCGTCGGCGCTGGCGTGCCGAGGCTGAGGCAGGGCCGGAGGCGAGGGGACTGCGTCTGGAGGTCCGCTAATTTCTTATTCTTTCAGGAGGGGAAGACCTTACAGATGCTACACCCTGCCCAGTCTAGGGGGAGGTAATTAATGACTCTACAGGCACAGTGACCGGGCAGCGGGGCTGCCCGAGGGAAACACGGGTTCGCTGACAGGGGGACCGTACCGTGGAAAATGCATCACAGGGAGTTAGCCTGAAGAGGGAACTATGCCCGTGGGTATAACTATGCCCGTGAGTCCAAATAGGTACGCAAAGCATGCACTGGACACAGCAATGAGAGGGCTGGGTTTGCCTCATCCCGGGGCAGCGCTTGCAGGTTCACAACCTGGTCCCTGAAAGGGGTCGTAGGAACCTTGTGCACCTAGCCCGGTCGGGGTCTCAGGCTCCCCTCCAGCCTACCCTGCAGGAATAGAAGCACTGACCGAACTGTGCATCTCTGCGGGTCTTCAGCTCGGGAAGAACACCATTTTGCGAACAAGCTCCACTTTAGGGCATAAAGTTGCCTGGTGGAGGTAGCTCTGGCTTGGTTGATTGTGTCTACGACATCATGTGGTAGATTCACTAGATCTTCCACATCCCATCCAGAGGCCAGACGTGGAGGTTCCAGACATCTGGGTGCAGATGCCAGAGGGTGCCCCGTCCCTTGAGAAAGAAGGTCCTTCCTCAGGGGAATGTTCCAGGGGGAGGCTGTCGCGAGGAGTGTGAGATTCGAGAACCAGGTGCGTGTGGGCCAGTAGGGGGCCTCCAGGATGACCTGTTCCTCAGCCTCCCAGATCTTGCACAGCACCGATGCAAGAAGGCTCACTGGGGGAAATGCATACTTGCGCAGCCCCCAGGGCCAGCTGTGTGCCAGCGTGTCTGTCCCGAGAGGGGCTCCTGTCAGGGAGTGTGTCCGCCATCGTGTTGCCAGGGATATGAGTGCCGCACAGCGACTTGAGTCACGGCTGACTCCAAAGGAGGAGATGGCAGGTGAGTTGTGACATATGACGAGAGCGCATGCCCCCCTGGCAATTTATGTACGCTACCGTCACGGTGCTGTCTGAATGGATCAAGACGTGCTTGCCTCGGATTAGTGGGAGAAACCTCCGTAGGGCAAGAAATACAGCCATCAACTCTGCCAACGCTGCAGGGGTCCTTTCCAAGGGCCAGTGGCAGCGCTCCCATTGCACACGGCACCCCAACCCTGTCGAAAGGCCTCTGTGTTACCACGACACGTCTGGACACCTACTGCAGGGGGACTACGGTCCGCAGAAATCAGAGGTCTGTCCAAGGGTTGAGAGTCTGATGGCAGGAAGGGGTGATTGTCACTCGGTATGTGCCATAGTGCCATGCCCATCTCGGGACTCTAGTCTGTAGCCAGTGCTGTAGCGGTCTCATATGCATCAACCTGAGCGGCGCGACAGCAGCTGAGGATGCCATATACCACAGGAACCTCTGGAATTGTTTTAGAGGAACCGCTGTGCCAGGCTCAAAGGGAGCGAGGCACGTGAGCACTGACTGCATGCGTTCATTGGTGAGCAGCGCTGTCATTGAGACTGAGTCTAACTCCATGCCGAGAAAAGAGATGCTCTGAACCGGGTCGAGCTTGCTCTTTTCCCAGTTGACCTGAAGCCCTAGCCGGCTGAGGTGTCTGAGCACCTGGTCCCTGTGAGTGGATAGTGACTCTCGAGAGTGGGCCAGGACAAGCCAGTCATCGAGGTAGTTGAGTATGCGAATGTCCACTTCTTTAGGGGGGCAAGGGTGGCCTCTGCGACCTTCGTGAAGACTCGAGGGGACAGAGACAGGCCGAAAGGGAGGACCTTGTACTGATACGCCTGGCCCTCCAATGTGAGCCGTAAGCAGGGTCGGTGTCGTGGCAGAATGGAGATGTGGAAGTACGTGTCCTTCAGGTCTACCGACGCAAACCAATCTAGCTGTCAAACGCAGGTGAGAATCTGTTTCTGCGTGAGCATTTTGGACCAAAGTTTGTGCAATACCCGGTTGAGAACACGCAGGTCCAAGATTGGTCGCAACCCGCCTCTTTTTTTGGGTACGATGAAGTAAGGGCTGTAGAAACCCTTCTCCATCTCGGCTGGAGGGATGGGCTCTATCGCGTCCTTGAGGAGCAGGGTCGAGATCTCTGCTCGTAAGGTGCTGGCTTTTTGGCCACGCATGGAAGTGGAGCGAATACTGCTGAAACAAGGTGGGAGCCGGGCGAACTGAATCACGTAGCCGAGTTGGATGGTCCTGGCCAGCCAGCGTGATGGATTGGGAAGTGAGAGCCACGCATCCAAGCTCCGTGCGAGGGGCACTAACGGGACGATCACTTTTGACGTACCGGGTGGGGCTTCGCGGCGGGGGGGGGGGGGGGGGCAGGTAATAGTGAGTTGGGAGGCAGAAGAACGTCCTGAGGCTTGGGTGCTGAGAAAAGACTCAAAGCACTTACTTTGCTCCACGCACCCGGAGCAGTCGGGGGGGCCGGAGGAGAGGAGGCCGCATCCGGGGAACCGGGACTGTAGAGTTTTGGGGCCAGAGTGCCGTGAGAATGGCACATTCTGGCTGGATAACCCAGGGTGTGGGGAAATCGCTCTTTTATTGAACATGTGGGTACCGCAACTCGCAGGGGGTGCGGCAAATGTAAATAAGGAAAACAAGGATTCTCCTCCCGGCCCTCCACCGGGGGACGGAGTGGTCTTGGTACCATCTCCGGAGCGAACATCCAACTGCCTGGGTTGCCCGTCTCAGGAGGGCTTCGGAGCGTTTCTGGTATGGGAAAGGGGTCCTAGAGATGGGGTGCGTTCCTGGACCACGGGGGTGGCCATCGCCCACCCGAGTGCGAGCGCAGTTCCTGCAGCACCGCGAAGGCTGTGGGGAGGATGGAGGGTTCCAGTCTAAGCCCATGCTCACGGCAGCCCGAGCAAGCATGTAGGACATCTGCGCGTCCACCTCAGACTGGGCTGCTATATATGTGATGTTTTTCTCTTTTCTATATTTATAGGTGTTTTCTAGATTGTCATTAGTTGTGATGTTATGGTCATCAGATGTGTTGATTGGTCATGACATATTTTAAATTTGGTGCTGTTGCACTCTGTTAGTAAATGCCTGACGAAGGTTGAGTGACCCTAATAACTTTTGCTACTCTTTGCAAGCCAGGATAGTGTGCAGGTTTTTTCCATTTCATTGACTTTGCCACAGCTTGTTCCAACACACCTAACAAGATGGCACGACACATCTTTACCAGGTAAGTTTTTCTCAATGAGCACAAATGAGTTTTGGGAGCTGTCGCGGTTGGCAAGATCATTCAGCGAATAACAATGTAAATTTCAGGCTATTCCTCACACAAATTTTTGGTTCAGATGATTTGCCACTTTTATGGTATTTTGCAGCATTTCATGGTGCTTTTTGTCTTTTTTGGAGCCTGACAGCCCCTGATCACTGCATACTTTTGTTGTATGGAAAAGAGACTTCTGAACAGAGCCAGTACTGGCATACAATCTTTAGGGGACCATTTTGACCTTTAAGCCCAATACTTCAGTTTTGACGAGAATGTTTAACATCTATTCACAGTTGAATGCTAGTCTTTCAAAGTATACTTCATTTGACTGCTATACAACACTGGACTTTTTCTTAAGGAGTTTAGACCCATATAGATGTCGTTATATATTCCTTCAGACTCGAGTTATGCAAATGCACTCTTGACGTGCACAACCGATGTTGTTGTTTTCACCATCTTCTGTTTTATTCTGCCTGATCTCACAGTGAAATCAGAAAGATTAGGTTGACTTTTCTTTAGCAAAAATCGGTATATGCATAGAGAAATATAAAACTCTGCCCCCAGTGGCCAAAGCGGTAAGTACTGTTGGGCATATAGGCACGTGTGAGCTCCATTTATGTCCAGGAGAGGTTGCCAAAAGCTAGTTATGAATCAAGTTCTTTTCATCTGTACATGATGTAATACAGTGAAGAGGAATGGACCCAACCCAAACATAAACCTAACCAGAACTGTTAGAGGGAAAAGTGCAACCTCCGGATCCTGCTTGTCACTGATTAAACAAATGAGATTACTTCCTGGTTTCAAGGAGGATAAGAACCTGGCTTTCTCACGCTGCTGACGCAACGCGCTGCAGGTCGAGCCATGTGGGAGTTCTGTGCATTCAGAGTATGCACACTTAGAAAAATCAGGCAGCACGTGTTCAGTGCTCGAACACTCTACCGATGACGAAATTTGCGTCAATTGTCCTGTGCACGGATGCCCAGCATTTGCATTTGATCAAAGAATACTTTGGGCTTTAGGGTGGGCAAAAGGTTATTTTTTCACCTAACCAGTGAGTCCCCCTTGATCCTGTCACCATCTGACTCAAAGGGCACAGAGAAAATCTAGGGGGCCAATGCCCCCCTGGTCCGCCCCCTTTCTCTTAGACGCATGTGCCCGGAAAGTTATTAAAAACATCCTCAATGGAAGAAAATGTCATATGTGTTTGGAACAACATGAGATTGAGTAAATGATAAAATAATAATAATTATTAAATTTTTTATATTATTATTACAGGAAAAACCCTTGTTTTTCACAATATTGTGTTTGTGCACAATATCTCACAATGCAGAACTCATAAAAAGTGTTCCCCTAAGAACAAAATAAATACCAGTTTGTCTGTGATCTTAAACCTGATCTTTAAGGCAAATCTATGCCATCTAGGGACTTGTGTGAGAGAATCTGGGAAAGTTTTGCTTGAATCTGGATCTGTTCCTAGGGGAATCCCTGTCCTTTCCATCTTAGTTTCTTCCAGAAATAAATAAATTGCGCTGCTGTGGGCGAAGCACGTCTGCTTTGACTCTGAACTGAGAGAGAGAGAGAGAGAGAGAGAGAGAGAGAGAGAGAGAGAGAGAGAGAGAGAGAGAGAGAGAGAGAAATAGGGAAGCGCACTGGAGTTCTCTGCGCGTCACGCGTTCAGTAGGAACTTCAGGCTTCTGAGGCGCGCTTCAGACACGATTCAGCCAACACGGCACGCGGTCGTACTGAACTGATTCCCGCGCTTTTTATGGAGTAATATGACATCATTAACGGAATTCCCTAAACCTCGCCGCCAAATGTGACTGAGAGTTTTATTAATTCTGGTTTTCTGGAATCCTTTTGGAAAGGACATAAGAAGGGAATATTTTTCTGTGGGATTGGGATCCGCAGTTCAGACCATGAGCCAGGACTGGCTGTCATTTCCGATACGGTAAGAAAACTACTCAAGAATTGTCTAACTTTTAATACTGATGGCACAGGAAGCTTAATAATTACACCGTAAAAGTGTCAATAAGAAATAAAATAATACATTCAGTGAGGTTTACGATTAAATAATTGAAAAAGTATATATATATATATATATATATATATACTTTTTCAATTATTTAATAAAAACAATAATCAAATAGACTCATTGAAAATACATTCTCTGAAACAAGTCGAAATATGTTATGCCATTTTGTTCCTCCGGTAAATTTATCGTGTTTAAATTATATATAGGCCTATATAAGATCTTATTAGTACATAAAAGTAGTCCATATCACTCGTATATAATATTCCAAGTAATCTGAAACCAAACAAAGGTGTTTTTCGCTGAAATGTGCATAATCTTAAAACATGCCTAACCAGGTTTGACATGCCGTATGTGACATCAAACATTGTTGGTTTTCTTGCATTCACAACAGACCGAAATATGGCATGTTTAAATGTTAAAATGTAACACAAGTGCAAATTTGAATGCTATCGCCTGCTGAAGAAAAAAAACAAAACAACAACAACATCCTGGATTAACCCTTGTGTTGTGTTTGTTCTGTGCTAACACACTTTGTGTTCTCGGTCAAAAATGACTGGCCCACTAAGATTGTTTATAAATCTCCCATATTGCATATATTATCACACGATGTTGATTTAGATTTTTTTTTTTTTTATGAATTTTGACAGGGTTTGTACTTCTGAGTGAATGATTTATTGAACTGAGCTTATGCTGGGCCGGTGGGTGGGAAAATAATAATAATTATTATGTAATAAATGAATAACCTCTTGCTTCATCTGAACAAAATAGGTGTTGTTTTAAAGCTTAGAATCTACACTTTCAATGCATAAAGCTTTGTGTTGTATATCGTTGGAAAGGTTAGTAGAATGCAATGAATTTTCTTTTTCACACAGAGGCCAAACTATCATTGGCTAATAGAGAATTAGAGTATGAAATTCCCAGACACACATAAATATAAAAAACAGAATGCCTAACATAGACAATGACTTATAACTTACAGCAGTGTGTAACAACATGCGTGTGTCCACAGATGTGCTCATCTAAAGGATTGGGATTCTCCTGAATGCTTAATATTTCTGTATTTCATTCGTAGTCTAATCCATTAGCTTCCAGTGGCCGGTCATTTTTGACCGGGAACACAACAAGTGTAACAAAGTGATATAAAATGCAAAGAAAAAAAACTGTTTTGTCTTCAGATACCATATGTGAACAAAATCATTGAATTTTAGTCCAATTTGATTAAGTAAAACAAAAAATATATAGTCAAAAAATGACTGGAAAGCAACATATGTGTTAAGATGTCGTTTTCAAAGGCTATGGGAAGCAATGGCTAAAATGTCATCATATGGCTTCAGAAGACTTGGAATATAGAGTACAATTTTAAAAAGTATAAACTACTTTTATGGTACTTTAATAAGATTGTTAACCCTGTCCACATTTACTTTCATCGTATGGAAAAGAACAGCTCGTACATTCTGTAAAACAATTCTTCAATGGAAAAAAGAAAAGAAAATGGGTTTGAAATACATTAGGATGAGCAAAACTATGGCAAAAAATGTTTTCTGTGAACTAACCCTTTCAATTGAAAAGCACACTAAAGACATAATGTGTGTAGGTAGAACGTCTTTTTGGATGGAGGATTGGTAGTGTCATTCCCATTGGCAGGGTCACGCTGCTGCCCCCCATTCTGTCCTCATGACCACCGCCGAGGAGTCAGAACCAGCCTTGTGGCCAGACCAGGCTGAAGTCAGACTGACAATATCAGCTCAGGCTGATGGAAAATGCTCAGTGGAGGCAGAGGATCTGCCCGCTGGCCTTACTAGAAGCATTGGGGTGTCTTGGGAGTCCACTGGCTGTGTGGCAGAAGTAAAGGAGAATGCACAACTTCCATATCCATCCCTGGCACCAGTGGTGTTCCTTTGCCTCAACCAGAGCACACGACCCCGCAGCTGGTGCCTTGCGCTTGTGTGCAGCCCATATCCTTCCAATGTGTGCGCTCTCTCTATTTCAGTTTCAATTTAGTGTGCTTTATTGGCATGACAAACACGTTTGAACTGCATTTAATGTGAGACATGCAAAATAATAATAAGTTAACTTATGTAGCATTTATACAGGGTGCACAGATGTAGAGGACCCTACGTGAAAAAATTATCATAAGATTATGATTATGAAGTCACTAACCACAAATGACATGAAAACACTGTGAAAAAGGTACGTGTTAATTGTGATTTATTAAGTAATTTAAGTACTCTCCAAAATAATATTTCAACCCATTTTAAAGATGTACGCATTTCAATTTCATAACAAATTTCCATTCAAATTAATTGTGTAATCTTAAACAAAATTAAATTATTAAAACTTAAATGTAATTAAATGTAATTTTAAAGATTACTCAATTTAATTTAATGGAAATGTGTTATGAAATTGAAATGTGTAAATCTAAAAAACTTTTTTTTTGTGCAATATAAAATAGTATAAAGTAAAATAATAATAATAATGTAAATAGAGAAAAAAATTCTATAAAAAAATTATAGTGCAGAGTACAGAATTAAAAATATAAAAGATATAAAATAAATTAATCAACTTTTAAAAGGGGAACAAACTAAAAGTGTGCTTTATATGGTAACATCTAAATTAACTGGTTTTATTCACTTAATATTATAAACATTATATCATGATTTAATCAAGCTGACGACATTAGGTTACACCAACAAAAGCCATGTTTAAGGGTCAGATCAGGTAAAATAGTTAAGGTCATAGTTTTCACCAGGAGTCCGTGGACTGATATAAAACAGAATATTTTCTTTAATAAAATATATTTGAAAATCCATTAATAGTCTGTTAAGCATAATATAAGGTAATACATTTTAAGTTATTATTGAAAGTTTACATAAAGTGTAACAAATAAAATCAAAACTGTTTTATATTTGGGAAAGGTTGAAAACCCCTGCCTTAAAGTCACAACTGCACAACTACAAAAGGGGACTTTTGTATACAATAAAAATTATACAAGGGCATTTAAGAAGGATAAAATATAAATAAATAAAAATATGCCAATTATTTTAGCCTAAAAATTAGCTTGATGATAGAGACAGAAAAGGAATAGATGACTAATGAATAATTGCTGCATTAATGAATAATTGCTGCGTGTGGCACCGTTTGTCCATATTTTTCACCTGCTCTCCTCCCAGTGCTTGTGAAATAATCATTGAATTGTGTTTTAAAGTTCTTAAGGGGCTGTGGTAGGTAAGGCAATCTTCCTGCAAGAAAATTCCAAGAGAATTTTCCATGTTGCATCACAAATTCTGTCTAGGGAGCTTTTCTTGTGCAATAAATGATAAGAAATTGACATTCATAACTCAAGTGTCTGTACATTTCACAAAGATTACATTGGAAATTACCAGAGTAGTGTCACAGTTTCCCTTTAGTAATATTATAAGTCTGACTCACAGCAGAGAGATAAAGCGGTGTGATCGTGTTATGTAACCACTGGTCATCCCAGTGAGCTAGTAGGTTGACATATCTCCTTTCATAGTCTTTTGATGTTAAACATGAGACTCATTCTCTATGGGAGTATGTGTGTGATTGAGGGCACTTCAATGGTTGTGGAGCATTTGTCTAGGGGATTGCTCTCAAAGGGAACTCTTAAGTTCACAGTGCAGAGGATATGTACTGTATGTGGTTGTGAATATATAAAACACCTTTTAGAGAGTGCACATATGTAAAAAAAAAAAATCATACAAAAACAACATTTTCTGAAAAAAATGTGATCAGACCAATCATACTATTTTGCAGTGTGCAGAATGTATATTGTGCACAGTACTGTATATGCATTTTCTGAATGCATCGTAATACCCAGATGGCCCAGGCCTACTACCATTGCCAAATTATGCAGCATACAATACATTTTATAATACAGTAATTAATAATATAGTATATTGTATATACACATAAAATATTTATAAAGCTTCTCTAACACTAAGTTTAAGCAGTAGAAATGGTGATACTTAGCAAGCATCACTTATTATTGGAAACCGCTCTCCATTACACAGATATGCAAATTACATAATTATCTTATGACTGCTGCAACTCTGTTAAGCTTGTCTGTCACTCAGCCCTTATTAATATTAAAGTAAACATTCATAAACTAAAAAACAGGATATTGACTTAAACACAAATGCTCATACATGTATTTGAATGTTTGAAGATATTGTTAGACATTGTGAGACTTTATAGTTTCAGGTGTTAAGATTGACAAGTTTTAATTGTTTTTACTCATATGGGTGTTCTTTGAAACCTGTATTCCTTTGTGCAGATGGCTATTATTTTCCTTAATTGCAATTACATTCCCCATAGAAGATAGAATAGACTTAATGGGACACAACAAGCCAGAGCTTGCCTAGACCTGTGTGTATGTGTGTATGAGTGTATATAAGGATAAGAGAGACATCCAGCAAGTGAGGGAATGTCAGATGATGGCATAATGCTCTGGGGAGATATGAGGTCAATTATATATCAAGTGTTTGTGCATATAAACTGATCAGCCACAACATTAAATACACCTGCCTAATATTGTGTAGGTCCCCCTTGTGCCACCAAAACAGAGCCAACCCGCATCTCAGAATAGCATTCAAAGATGCTATTCTTCTCACCACAATTGTACAGAGTAGTTATCTGAGTTACTGTAAACTTTGTCAGTTCGCACCAGTCTGGCCATTCTCTGTTGACCTCTCTCATCAAGGCATTTCCGTCCTCAGAACTGTCGCTCACTGGATGTTCTTTGTTTTTGGCACCATTCTGAGTAAATTTTAGAGACTGTTGTGTGTGGGAATCCCAGGAGATCAGCAGTTGCAGAAATACACAAACTAGCCTGTCTAGCACCAACAATCATCCATGTGATTATCTAATCAGCCAATTGTGGGGCAGCGGTGCATAAAATCATGCAGATACGGGTCAAGAGCTTCAGTTAATGATCACATCAACCATCATAATGGGGAAAAATGTATTCTCCATGATTTGGGCCATGGCATTATTGTTGGTGCCAGATGGGCTGGTTTGAGTATTTCTGCAACTGTTGATCTCCTGGGATTTTTACAAACAGTCTCAAGAATTTACTCCGAATGGTGCCAAAAACAAAAAACAGCCAATGAATTGTATTTCTGTGGATGGAAATGCCTTGTTGATGAGAGAGATCAACAGAGAATGGCTAGATTGGTTCGAACTCACAAAGTCTACGATAACAGCTCTGTGCAATTGTCATGATAAGAATAGCATCTCAGAATGCTATTCTGAGATGTGGGTTGGTGCTGTTTTGGTGGCATGAGGGGGACCTACACAATATTAAGCAGGTAGTTTTAATGTTGTGGCTGATCAGTGTATTTTTACATAGCCTGTACACACAAAGCCAGTCCATCTAGGAAACTTTTAATGACACTGGTGCAAAAACCTTACTTATTGACAATCTCCATGGCTACTGCCACTAATGAATCTCCAGGGTTACAGGTGCTTGTCATTGGTCAGAGTAACTGTATCGGTTTCCAAGACAACAGGAGTCACTGTTGTTAGCATAGAGTTCAACTGTATAATACCAAGAGAAAGAGAGAGAGTGGAAAAGTGAGAAAAAAAAAAGAAACTGACAAGGAATAAGATGATTAGAGAGTTATTAATAACAGTGTAGTCTAATCGTGATTGTAGTTTTAATAGATAAACATTTTGGCAAGAAAATTATTTTGACAATAAGGATGATTAATTCTCTTAAAGAAAGAGGAAGGAAATATGATGCAGCAGTAATATGTATAATGCTGTATATCGTTATTGATCATTGAAAATATCTTTGGTATTCTTTAAAGAGTTAAAAATACTTTTTTTTTTTCAGTGAGCCACATGAATAAACACTGTTTTACACTGTCTCATGACAGACAGATTTGTTATTGAATGGTATGTGATGTAACGCCCTTGTCAGCTAAAATCAGTCCATTCTGAATCCAGCCAGACATGTGTGGTGGGGCCAGAGATGAAGGATTATTCTTGGTGGGTGTGCATCTCTCTGTGTATATTTATGTTTACAATCTGACAGTCTCTGTAGCCTGTGTACTTTATGAGATATAAATTGCACAATACATAAAGACAACATTTCAGAAAAAAGCTGGGTATAATTGTGCACTTCATAACATGCATATTTTAACTTCTTTTGTCATCAGAAAGGGTCTGGTTGCTACAGTAACATCACCATGGGTATGCCCTGTTTGTGGTTTGTGTCAGTACCTTGACACGCTTGCACTCGTGCGCAAACACTGACCGAGTGAGAGCAGGGACAGCAATGGTGAATAAGTGCTGCACACTGCCACTCTCCCTTCTAAATGTATAAACACACAAAACAGCCTATTGTTAATAACTAACACAAAGGCTTTGGACTGTGCTGACTTATAATTTTTTCCACACACAGACATCCTTCGCAACACTTAAATTTGACCATTGGATGAAAACAGTAAATTCTCCAACTTCTGTTTATGTTAATTCTGAAAATATGTAGACTGCCATGTAGGGATATAGAAGTTTTGGTGGATTCCTAAATAGTGGGTTTTGCTAAGGCACAATATCTTATACTAGGTATTTAAACAAACCCCTAACCCTAAGGATTACACTTTAGCAGCTTTTCTTTGTAGCTTGTTAAGCAGAGGTTACTTTTCTACGCAATCAGACTCACAATTTTCCTCTTGTGGTCAAAAAAGGGGTGCAAAAAATCCCTTAGCCTTATATTGAATGAGGGACCCAAGCCATATCTAGGGACCAGAATAAAGACTTGTAGGTGGGCCACCACCCAGAGCACCCTAGCAACCATCCACAACGCCCAACTGCATAGCAATGACAAAGACCAGACAGCAGTATACATTTGTCAGTCCTGTATTTGAGTGCTTAAAGGGATAGTTCACACAACAATGAAAATGAGCTTATCATTTACTTGCTCTCATGCCATCCCAGATGTCTATGACTTTCTTTCTTCTGTAGAACACAAATCAAGATTTTTAGAAGAATATCTCAGCTCTGTTTGTCCAACAAGGCAAGTGAATCCAAAGATCCAGCTGTTGTCTTCCATCGAAGCTTGACAGAGCCTGAGCTCTGCATTTGATTTAAAAGCATCTGTGCTGTCTGTTAATGTAGATCTGGTGGATGAATTCGCTTCGAATGCACTTGCCGTCAATTGTGACAAAACTTTCTGGTGTTACGGATGTAGCCATCTTTGTGTAGACACCAATTCAATCTGTCATTATTGTTACAGGTGTTATTTAAGGCTATCGGGAGAATAGAATACAGTTGTGCCTTTGGTTATTCATTCATTCAGACAATATTTAAGCCGCTGCTGTAAGCTGTTTTTTGAACAAGACATTTTGAAACTCACATCTGTTAATAAATTCTATTATCAATCCCAAACATTAACTGTGTGAATATGGCCATTGTGAGAAAGCCCACTCAGAACACCTTAGCAATTTTCTTGTAGTGGTATGTTTTGCACAACCAAGCAACACTTACATTTTCTTCACACTATAAAAAAAATCGAGTTATTTTTTAACGATATGTTGTTCCACATTATAGGTCTATACTGTTTTGCTTGTTGTTTAAAAAACAGCATTTACATACTATACTGATTTTGGTTGCCTGCCATAGAACAAAATACACAGTTTTAATCAGGCAAAATAAGCCTCTGATATTATCTGCTTTTAGTACAGTATTGGCCAATAACAAAATGGCCCAGACTGACCTCACTGTGGTAATAGTAGCTCAAAAGTTCCTCTGTTGAAATCGGCTGCAAAAGTGGCCGAAGCTGGAAGTGTTGTTGAACGTATGGGCACGTGTAAGCTTCAGTTTATTGGACGAAATGTCCACAAAGTGGTGCCAAAAGCAAGTTGTTTTTAGTTGCAAATGGGGTAATCAATTCAACAGAAATGCATTTTTTATTAACCCTACACCTTTACCCGAACCCCAACCCTAAACCTGATCATCAGTGAAGTGAAAATGTAATTGTAGAGGAAAAATTCCACCTCTGATTCACATTCATCCTTGTTAATGATTATGTGATCTTGATTACTTCCTGGTTTCTGTTGGAAAATAATCTGTATTTCTCACATGTCTCTGAAGCTGCTTGCATTGGAATTAATGTAAAAATGTCTGATGGGAACTGGTGCTTGTTAGTTACACAGCAGAATGGGGTCGATGTAAGAGTACTGGAACATTCGGTCAATTAACATGTTGAGTGACCACATATACTGTATACTGCAAATCCCTCTGGACAAGATTTTGTTTTCGTATTCACTTTTAGAGTAACTAGTTTTTATTTTTAAACTATTTTTAAGCTTGTCACAGAACATTTGTGGATAGTATTTAGAAGTTTTAATGGCAGAGGCCAAATACTTTTTTTGCACAAAAAAAAATAAAAGCAGGTCAATGTTTTTATTTGTTTTTTTTGTTTTTGGTACTAAAAGCTAGAGAGATACCAAGTGACCAGCCCATTATCTCTGACTCATGTAACAAGCATGCGGGGGGAATATTAAGAGAATGTTTATCATCCAGCAGTTCTTGAATGCATTCTTTTAACTCTGTTTCTAAACTAAGTGAGCTGCCTGCAGTTACAGGCTGTAATTTAATTTTGATAGAAAACTTTAAATGCAAACATTGAAATCAAAAATAGGGTTAAAGGGACAGTATACGCCAAAATACAAATTCTGTCATTATTTTATTATCCTCTTGTTGTTCCAAAACCAATATGATATTTTGTCTTCTGTGTTAGGCAGAGTGACAGCCTCAGTGACCGTACACTTTCATTGCATGGAAAAAAAAAATAATAAAAATGAAAAAAAAAAAAGATGCAAAGTGATTGGTGACTGAGACTAATATACTACCAAACTTCTTTTGTGTCCCATGGAAGAAAGAAAAAGTCATATGGTTTTGGAACAACATGAGGGTGAGTAAATTTTTGCATGAACTATTATTTTTATATTGGATCACTGTCTTAGAAGAGGGTAAGCTAGGCTTCATTCCTTTGCATTCTGCCTCTATCACCTTGCACTTCATCAATCTCCTGTAAAGTACTGCTACACACTGCCTGCACAGCTCCCTATCTCACTTTCTGCACTCTCTCTATCACCGTATCTTCCCTGCCTTTGTTTTTTTTTTTTTTTTTTTTTGTCTCTTAGGCTCATCCCGAACCTTTATCATTAAGGCATGCTTAATGATTTTAATGGTTTTAATCTAATAGCCCATGTGTTAGTCAAATTGGAATAGTTGCAGTTTAATGGAAAAGATGTCTGGTAATTACAGACTTCTGCTATTTTATGCCTGGAATATTTGTTTTACTTTAAATTAGAGTAAATTGATGGCATAATTGTGTGTGCTGTACATGTTTGCTTGTGTGTGTGCTGTACATGTTTGCTTGTGCGTGTGTGTGTGTGTGTGTGTGTGTGTGTGTGTGTTTGCATGTATTTTAATTGACGCTGAAGAAACTTTATGACAGAAAAACAGTGGCTTTCTAAATTGAACGGAAGGAAGCGGCTTTCCAATCAAACACATTAAAAGTCATAATACATCAAATGTCATTTTTACTGCAAAAATACATTTAGTAATTCAGAGAATTACATAGGACTTATTTAGAATAGATTACGTAGAATATGTATATTTATCACAAAACTAGAATGTGCTTGCTTGTGCAAAAGTTGCCACCATGATGCTTGAGTGTAGAAGGTTTAGAGGTCTGCACAGGCAATACTGGAATAGTAAAGATGCTACCTCTTTAGGAAGTTGTTACCCTATGCAGACTGCTTAATATTGTTATAGGGAGCGGTGGTACTGCCCAGATGCCCAGATGTATATGACAATCTTTTGTTCTCCTGACCACAAAAAAGATTTTTAGAAGAATATCTCAGCTCTGTACTGTAGGTCCATATAATGAAAATGAATGGTGGCCAAACTTTGAAGCACCATAAAGCACATAAAGGCAGCATAAAAGTAATCCATATAACTCCAGATGTTTAATCCATGTCTTCTGAAGTGATCCAATGAGTTTTGGTGAGAACAGACCAAAATGTAACTCCTTTTTCAATATAAATCTTGACATCAGCAGTCTCATTTTCGATCATGATTTCAAACTCAATTACACTTCCTCGCACCATCTAGTGCTCTGTGCATATGTCAAGCACCAAGAAGTGCATCATCCCAAATCATGATTGTATCTAGAGAATGCAATCGACTTTTAGACTTTAGATACTTTAAAATAAAAGATGTTATATATTAATATAAAACATTTATAATAATATTAATAATAATAAATAAATAAATCATTAAGTTATATCAAACCCCCCCCCCCCCCCCCCCCCCAAAAACGGACCCAAATCTCAACGGTTTGTCATGTGGGGGTAGCAGATGTCTATGAAAGTGGTTGCCAGGGTGTTGCTATGCAGCTGCTAAGGTGTTCTAAGTGGATATCAGAGCATTTATATGTGATTGCTTGCTTGTTCTTGGTGGTTGCTAGGGTGTTCAATATGGTTACTTACTGGCACCTGTGAAAAGAGCCTGCCTCAAGTCTCTATGATATTGTGGTCCCTGTATGGCTCAGTTTCCTCCTCTGATGTTTGCACATTTTATCGTCTGCCCAGTGGCAATCGTAAGAGCTGTAATTCCAGTAATTTAGAAGAGTCATAGCACACCTTTCCTCAACAAGCTCCAAGATTTTAGATATCATGTTTATACAAATTTTAATACTTTGGGGTTTGTTGTCAGTATGAGGAATACTAATAAATTTAAATTTAAAACCTTTTTTTTTTTTTTTTTTTTTTTTTTTTTTTTTTTTTTTTAGCTCAGTCACTCTTGATCATTTGAGGCATTTGTTTTAGAGTGTACACAATCAGTCAGGCTCAAATGTTTTTCTGCATCTATTCATCCATCTATTTCCTCCCTCCACTCTTTCTCTCGTTCTGTCCCTCTTTCTCTCTGCCTTGTTCCGATCGATCACTCTCCAGTTTCTCTCAACCTTTCAATAACCATACTCCTCTGCTTTGCTTTGCTTTGACCACATTAGACAGACTACTGCTGGCTCTCCAGTGCCTTCTCGAAGCTTTGCTCTCATTTGTTATTTTGGTTAATTGCTATTAGCGGCCAATTTATCATAATTTCCTTTTCTTTTCTTTTTTTTTACTTGTACTTTTTTTCCTTGTTATTGTGTGGTTTAACTTCAAAGACAGTATAGAGCACAGTATTCTGAACTTTAACTATTTATTTATAGCTATTAAATACTAAGATACTATTGTATCTTATTTATAGCTATTAAATCTATAACAGATCATGTACAGTCAACTGGTCATTATTGCAAAATAAACCCTGAAAGGGTATTCAGGTCCCCACTTAATGCACAGCAACTTACCAACTAAAAAATAAATGAATATTAGATTTTTATTTGAGTTTAAACAATTTTATTATGTCGGAATGAAGGAATTGCGCAGTGATAAGAGAGACATGAAACTAGAACAGCTGTTTAGGATATCAGTTACCTGCAACTGTCATTTATAAAGTTTAGCAGTCATTCTACAAAAATATATAAAGCAGAATGCCACAATTGACCAATCAGAATCAAGATCAAGGTGAAGTGAGGACTATGTGACAGCATGTCTGGCATTTTGTAAAAGCTTACTGGTGGCCCAGTTGTGATGAGGAAAATCTTTAATGGTGAAACTGCTCTTCATCAGCATGGACCGGGCATCTTGTTAAGAATTAAGGAAGAATAGATTCTGGAAAATACAAGCCAATATTGCAAGAGAACCTTTTTATACAGGTGCTTGTCATATAATTAGAATATCATCAAAAAGTTGATTTATTTCAGTAATTCCATTCAAAAAGTGAAACTTGGATATTATATTCATTCATTACACACAGACTGATATATTTCAAGTGTTTATTTCATTTAATTGTGATGATTAAAACTGACTAATCTAATGAAAATCCCAAATTCAGTATCTCAGAAAATTAGAATATTACTTAAGACCAATATAAAAAAAGGATTTTTAGAAATGTTGGCCAACTGAAAAGTATGAACATGAAAAGTATGAGCATGTACAGCACTCAATACTTAGTTGGGGCTCCTTTTGCCTGAATTACTGCAGCATTGCGGCGTGGCATGGAGTCGATCGGTCTGTGGCACTGCTCAGGTGTTATGAGAGCCCAGGTTGCTCTGATAGTGGCCACCTTCAGCTCTTCTGCATTGTTGGGTCTGGCGTATCGCATCTTCCTCTTCACAATACCCCATAGATTTTCTATAGGGTTAAGGTCAGGCGAGATTGCCGGCCAATTAAAAACAGGGATACCATGGTCCTTAAACCAGGTACTGGTAGCTTTGGCACTGTGTGCAGGTGCCAAGTCCTGTTGGAAAATGAAATCTGCATCTCCATAAAATTGGTCAGCAGCAGGAAGCATGAAGTGCTCTAAAACTTCCTGGTAGACGGCTGCGTTGACCTTGGACCTCAGAAAACACAGTGGACCAACACCAGCAGATGACATGACACCCCAAACCATCACTGACTGTGGAAACTTTACACTGGACTTCAAGCAACGTGGATTCTGTGCCTCTCCTCTCTTCCTCCAGACTCTGGGACCTTGATTTCCAAAGGAAATGCAAAATTTACTTTCATCAGAGAACATAACTTTGGACCACTCAGCATCAGTCCAGTCCTTTTTGTCTTTAGCCCAGGCGAGACGTTTCTGACGCTGTGTCTTGTTCAAGAGTGGCTTGACACAAGGAATGCAACAGCTGAAACCCATGTCTTGCATACGTCTGTGCGTGGTGGTTCTTGAAGCACTGACTCCAGCTGCAGTCCACTCTTTGTGAATCTCCCCCACATTTTTGAATGGGTTTTGTTTCATAATCCTCTCCAGGGTGCGGTTATCCCTATTGCTTGTACACTTTTTTCTACCACATCTTTTTCTTCCCTTCGCCTCTCTATTAATGTGCTTGGACACAGAGCTCTGTGAACAGCCAGCCTCTTTAGCAATGACCTTTTGTGTCTTGCCCTCCTTGTGCAAGATGTCAATGGTCGTCTTTTGGACAGCTGTCAAGTCAGCAGTCTTCCCCATGATTGTGTAGCCTACAGAAATAGACTGAGAGACCATTTAAAGGCCTTTGCAGGTGTTTTGAGTTAATTAGCTGATTAGAGTGTGGCACCAGGTGTCTTCAAATATTGAACCTTTTCACAATATTCTAATTTTCTGAGATACTGATTTTGGGGTTTTCATTAGTTGTCAGTTATAATCATCAAAATTAAAAGGAATGAACACTTGAAATATATCAGTCTGTGTGGAATGAATGTATACATTATACAAGTTTCACTTTTTGAATGTTTTTGAACTGAATTAAATCAACTTTTTGATGATATTCTAATTATATGACCAGCACCTGTATTTGATAAAAACCTGACGTTTGAGAGATGGATCATTTTTCAGCATTATAAAGAAAAATAAAGAAAAAAGGTATGCGCATCCTGTGCAAGACAATGTAATAATCAGTAATTTAACAGGGGATTATGAATGTATAAGAACAATGAGAAATAATAAATATAAAAATAATAAAAAATATAATTATTTATGTGTAAATAAAAAAAAAATTAAGTCTTAATTCCACAAAATGTTGTCAGATTTCACTTAAAACAAGACTTAAGATATTGCACCATTTTGCTTGACAAGTAAATAAGTCACATTTTAAGAATGTTTAGATAATTTACAGATCTCTAGAAAACAAGAAAGAAAATACTTGTCTTGAAAATGATTTTTTGCAATGTATAAAATATGAAACTGTCATGATTAATCGCTGTTTTTATTTCTGTTCTAACTCTTTTCTAACATAAAACAATGTTGCATTAATTTGAAGTTTCAGTGCTTTGAAACAAAGATGTCATAAGGAACTACATTTCAGATCATGGTTTTCAATTCAGTGAAAAGAAAAGATGCCAATAGTATTGAGCTGTGTTTTGCTGTGTACACTAGGAGCACAGCTTGTCAGCCATAATGACCCCCGTCTCTCTTCAGCTTAGTCATCTGATCATTTGATCAAATTCAGAGCTCATTAGAACAGCGATGTGTCAGATATCAGATCCACAGGAACCCACAATTAAAATGCGCTTTACTATACCGGCAACATGGCAACGGATCACACCATTAAGTCCAACAATTTTCTGTGCCTTTGAAAGGAAAATTTAAACTTTTTGATTACACAAAGATGTTTAAGTTTCAGTTCAAGCACACATAATACTTCAGCTTGTTAATTGAAGTTGTAAAGGGATTTTTATAGACTAATTTATTGGGTTTTCTTGCACTAAAATCAATTGTAATTTAGTTTACAATTTAGACACCTTTTGCTATTGTGCCATTAACAGTTATGCAAACAAATCGTTTTTGCCAAGGATTAGCCAAGTTATGATTGGCTAACTTTTTTAATGTAGCAACACTTACTTATACAGATGAACAGTTGGTTGGTTGGTTTGCCTTCAGGTCTAATATACTGTAGATGCTGCTGCCCCATCCTTCAATATAAATAAACTCCAGGAATTATTTCCTAACACTGGGATACTGGAAGGTTGTGCAGAAGAACATAGCAGAACAAACAGAAAAATATTTGGCAGACTTCTTCTTACTCTTATTGTTAAAGTAATAGTGCACTCAAAAAGGTATCTCTGCCGTAAATTACTCACCACCACGTCGTTCCAAACCCATATGACTTTCTTACTAATGCTGAACAGAAAATGCTGAGCAATACATTGGCAGTGGATAGTGCCTCACTTTAAAAGGATAGTTCACCCAAAAATGAAAATGCTATCATAATTTACTCACCTTGCAACCATCCCAGATGTGCATGACTTTCTTTCTTCAGCAGAACACAAACAAATATTTTTAGAAGAATATTTCTGCTCTGTAGGTCCATACAATGGAAGTGAATGGCGATCAGATATTTGTAGCTCCATAAATCACATTAAGGAAACAGAGAAGTGATCTATAAGACGCCAGTGCTTAAATCCATATCTTCAGAAGTGATATAATAAGTGAGGGTGAGAAAAAGATCAAAATGTAAATGCTTTTTTTTTTTTTTTACCCTCAATCTCCTCTTTCACTTTCTGAAAGTGAAAGTGAAAGTAGAGATTTAACGTAAAAAGGACTTAAAAATTGTTCTGTTTCTCAGTATATCTCTTTGTACCTCATTATATCACTTCTGAAGATATAGATTTAACCATTGTCATATGGATTACTTTTATGTGTCCTTTATGTGATTTTTGAAGCTATAAATATCTGATCACCATTTACTTGCATAGTATGGACCTACAGTGCTGAGATATTTTTCTATTTTTCTTTATTTGTGTACTGCTGAAGAAAGTTGTACACATTTAGTATGGCATGAGTGTGACTAAATGATGAGGTCATTTTAATTTCCAGGTGAACTATCCCTCTAAAGCTTAAAAAAGGACCTAAAAGGATCTTAAAAGAAGCTATTGTGGCTTGTCTCTTCTGAAGGCATACACTTTAGTTTTTGCAAGGAACAGCCTGAAATCTAAGTCATTTTTCAGTGAATATCTAGATGTCTGTTGTGCATTCATGAGCACTAGGAGAAAAGCCTGTTCACAGTGGTTTGTATGTTCACGCGAGAAGTTTTGTTGTGTCGTGTAGTGTAGTGCTAAAAATGCTATAAAAAAATGCTGAAAAGGTGTGGTTGATGTGCAAATGTGGGCAGTCATTTGTAATTGTTAGATTACTTGGATTATTTAGCCTACAAGTCCATTGCTTTTTTATTTTAAAGGATCAAGGAAAATGCCATTTGTCATGATATAACCCCTTTAAAGATTGTCTGTTTGCAAGTGTGTATTGAGGAGTGTATAAGTTGTACATCTGTATGCAAAGTACCAGATTTCAACTAAAAGATTAATGGTCTCCACATAGACAGACAGATACATTGTGAGCTGGAAAAGCCCTGTTTTCTGGCCAAAGTTATAAAATTTAATTTTACTGATGAAAGCAGTTTTTGAAAAGAAAGATAAGAATGATGGACATACTTGAGTGGAGAGAGGGAGGAAAAGAGAGTTTCCATTATGATGTCCTTGTGAAAGGTTCCAAGTTTGAATAAATGGCAGTGATTCAGTCATTCATCGCTCATTGTGCTCTTCATAAAGAAAGGCACTCTGTCCTATTAAAATCAAACAGACTCTTTACCTCTTCCCTGTACGTTTAGCACTCACTCACCTACAGTCCTGTTCTCCATATGGTAACATACAGCATCATTAGTCATACTGTGGGGTTACGCCACATTGCGAGGTTCAGTTTGAGGGTGAAAGGACGATAACTGCTGATGATGCTAAAATTGAGAATGAGTCAGAGAATGTCCCTTGAGTGTGTGTTTCTGCCCAGAGGAAAACATTTTAAGTTTGAACTTTTAAGGTGAAGATTGTTTTGTTTAATGTTCAAGTGCTTTCTCCTATTCCAGTTTAACGTGCAGAAACTTAGTTTCTATACATAGTTGACTTGTTAATAGTGAAGTGTCATCAAATAGAATTGCAAATTTAATGACTATTTCCAAACAGGTTTCCAAAAAATTTGAAAAGTGTTCAGTAGCATTTCATATTATATGAATGTCATATCATGGGAAATCTGAGTGCAGTTTAAGAAATCTCTTTTGAAAGTCTATAGAAGACATATGAGATTACTAAGGTCAGGTGAAACTTATTTGGCAGGAGACTTGAGCAAAACTCTTTTTCTCTCAATTTAATCACATTGTTGTCTATGAGAAGCAATTGAGATATTGAATAGATCTCATTTGAGATTTTTATTTCCTATTGGTGTTTGTGTTTGTTTTGGGGACACACATAATAGTTTCCATTACATAAGTACTGGGTACTGTATGAACAACTTGTACATGTAATTGTGTTGCAGAGCAGTCTGTAATTTCAAATTGCCCTTGTTTTTGCTACTGTAATTATTGTAAACATTAATGCATGGTAAATGTTGCCTTTTAACCTCCTACTAATGTTTCCTTTAAAGGTTATTACTGGTGGCTGCGTATTACCTTTTAAACAGATTCTGTATACAGTTGTGGTTATTATAAATATTATTGCACCATTTGTAATCCTATTATAAAATCTTATTTTTTAATATAATCATTAGGCTTGGTCCTTGGTGAACAGGCTATCTGAGCTACCATGCACAGAAGCAGGTCTAGCTGGTGTTGAGTTTTTCTTAGTAGCTTGAAAACTGTTGTAAATGACATTTGCCATGCTGTCTGTCAAAGCTAGAGCCTAAAGCTCATGCCAATCTCCTTCTAGGATTCCCAGATATTTCTGAAGGGATTTTCAAGACTTAATGAAACCAAAATGTGAGTTCTGAGCCATGTCTGTTAACTATGAGGCTAGTGCTCTCCTACAAGTTCACAATTTTTTATTTTTTTTTGCAGATATACACATTTGAATTATTAGTTCATCCCAAGTCATTATTTACTCACTCTTATGTCGATCCAATCGCATTGTCTTCTTTCTTCCGTGGAGAACCAAAGAGGTTTGATGTTATGGACGCAGCCTCCATATTTTTTTGATATATGAATAATGTATTTGTATATTTAAAAAAAATATTTAAAATGATCTCCAATCATGTATCTGTAGAAGGTTGCAATGCAGTGTACATACTGAAAGACTTTGATTGTAAATGTAACAGTGCCAACTAATTAAAAAATACCTGTCTTAACCACTATAATCTGATTATACCTTTGTGTAGGGTCGTCGCTTGACTTCAGTGTCATCCAGGGTTTAGCCCACAGGCCATATTATAATCTAAAAATAAGAAGAATCCTTCCTTCCATGACTTAAAAAATGACAACCCTATCTGTCAAATAATATTTATATTAAACGCAACACTGACACCGTTTCAGAACTTTGTATGAGCAAATGTCAGCCGTACAATAAATGGATGAAACATGTTTTAATTTAAATTGTGGAGGATTAAAGCGAGAATTACAATTGTCGGCTCGTTGTTAATTGTGTAGAAATTAATGCTAACAATAAAATCAAAGTAATTATCAATTTAAATGTGCATATTTCATTAATATGCATAATTGAAACTGCTGTGAATTATAAACATCCATATCATGATATTGAATGTGGTAACATCCCCTCAGTTACAGTATTGTTTAGAGAGGAAAACCCAATAACAACGCTGAACGGGACTGCTCGAATCTGTCTGGTTTTTCTCCTGAATAAATTCAATTTCCTACATAACCGCTGCAGAGTCAAGATAGTAATAACTGTGCTGAAGCACCAAAAGACCAAGGATTTCTTTATTGCTACATCCTATCCTATATAGTATTATTTAACTACATCCTCCACATCTATCTCTTGCATAAACGAAGCTGCTGGCTCGGCGTCTGTTCTTTAATTTTGATAATGATGCTCTGTTTAGACTAATATTGAGATTTTTTTTCTCTCTAATATTTCTTCTTTATTCATACAATGCTACGACGTTATTCGAATAATTGTTTTATTTTTCTCAAAATATTAAGACTAATCTCAATATGCTATGACTTTTTTCTATTCATTTTGTCTTTATTCTCAAATTTAATATCATAAGGCTACGACTTGATTCTCAAACTATTACGACTTTAATCTCTAAATCTTAATAATTTTTTTAAATTTAAAGTGGCAATAAAACGCCATTGTGGGACCGAGTAAAGTTAAATATAACTTCAATTTTATTAACGCAACTTGAAACTCGTTGAGTTTCATGACTGTTATTGATATGATTCCAGGTTGTTTTTAACAAAGCACCTTTTCAACACTTGAAAAATGGTAAAAGAGTTGCGTTTTTGGTGTACCGAATACAATAATTTGACAAGTTCAATGTCATTTGATTTTAAACCATTTAAAAATCAAGGCACCCCAAAGAGGCTATTTCAATGCAGCAGTTTATACTCCACACACGTAAGCCCGTTTATCGGTCCAATGGCGGTCTCCAATAATACGGGTGAAGGTCTCTGCGCGTTACTGTCTTTCCTTTTACGCAACACAACAAGATTAAATGAAATACATTTTCTCTCATGTATTACCTCGTTATTTCATCTGACTCCATAAATGAAAAAGGTTTTAATGATATCTGAGTATAATTCAAAGTGAGCGAATGTTTGATTATTCTTTTTAACTCTTTAATTATATTTTACCCATTTAGATTAGGAAACAATGCCGCTTTGAGGTACTCGCATGTTTTTCTCTTTTATGCGGGTGTCACGATCACAAGCTTATCAGTGTTGGATCATCAAACAGAGGTAATTGCTATATACCTATGATCGGTCACATTCATGTTTACACAATCAAAGATACTTCAGTATAACCCCCATGGAATTGCATACATTTGAATTTAACTTAACGTTTTCTTCAGTAGAGGTCACGGCCACTATTTCAGATGTAAGTTGACCAACATAACTTCTCTCGTAATAGCTTTGGATTGGCCATGCGTGGTTTCCCGCGAACACTTATCTGGAGAAACATCAAATTAAAACAGAGGTAAGACACACCCTAATTTAGATTGGTCAAACAGCATTTGCTGTTCTAAACGGAAATTCCCTTTTTGTCTTTGCAAACCAAGTACACTTGAATTGATGCCAAATATTGGTCTTCACTAATCTGACGCAGAATTGCGGTAACATACGAATCGTTTAATCTGCTTGGGAAAACAATTTCAAAGTCAGTCAGAATAAAATCAAATGTTTACAATTTATTGACCAGGTAATAGAACAATAATTCAAAATTCAAAAATCCAATTCATTGAGTAAAATCATCGATCAATCAAATATAACAACAACAATTCGGAAATCGAGGAATTTATAGAAATATTTACCTGGCAACGAAAACTACACACAGCGATTGTGTGGGAAGTCTACCTACAGACTCTCCGAACCTTTTGCCCATTTTCCTTATAAACCCAGATAATTCAATATGCTTACCAAATGGTGGTGTCTGTCATTAGATTTTGGTCCCCTATTGAGGGGTTCACAACTGTGGGATCAGTATTTGTAATTGAATGGGTTCTTGATTCCTGTAGATTTACACACAGGAGGTAGTTTGTATGGAGGATCTGGGGGAGGGCACACCTTTAAAAGGCACACCACATTTCTCATATTTTATAACTTCTAAAATAATATAAAAGTCATTCTCTGACTCATTCTCAATTTTAGCATCATCAGCAGTTATCGTCCTTTCACCCTCAAACTGAACCTCGCAATGTGGCGTAACCCCAGGCTGGGAGAATGAAACCAGTTTACCAGGCGCACTGAGACGCTTAAATTGATACCAAACATGTATAGTTACTTTTTTGTACACACTTAACATTGCATAGGTTTTTAGTGAGCTTTAAGTGAGGAGGAGAAGGGGGGAGTAATGGGAGATGATGAGACTGTAGAAGTGAGGTGTGAGCTGCACTGCTTGTTGCATCTCGGATTTTGCTGTTACATATGCAAGAGAGAGTTCAAATGTTAATTCTCATGAGAGCCTTTTGTTTTCTCCAGGGGTGGCTCAGACTTGCTGGTACCCGCCTTACACACATGACATGCAAATGTGACAGTTTGATAATTTTTGTTTTGACTTTAATGTGAGACTTTAAGACATTTGTATTGTGCTATTCAGGCTTATAGTTCACTGTGCTGCTATTTTGAGTTGCGTTTGAGGGAATTCCATTGCAGTAAACGTTCTTTGTTCCCATGTACCGACTCCCAACTTAGCTCGAATAACCGAACAAGATGACTGACTCATGCATTAAAATCTACGTGGTGTGTTGATTTTTAAAAACAAATGAAGATTAGAAATGTGGCTTATAGATTAGATATTTTGAAAAAAGGCTTGCATAATAAAACCTTAGTGCTACTGATACTGCTGTTGTGCACCCCCCCCACCCCCAAACCTCCCCCCCCCCCCCCCCCCCTCTGAGCACAACAGCAGGTAAAAGTCAAAGTGTGAACTGTCAGTTAATGCAAGTTGGGCTCACTGATTGGAATTAATTCATTTTTGAAGCCAGTATTGATGCCTGCCTTGTTGCTTTTGAACCCTGATGTAATGAACATAAAGACTGACTTTTCTTTTTTGTCATCAAAAAAACATTCGGGGCTATTAACAAAAGGTCCAGGGCTTCAGCCCTATCAGCCAGGGTTTAGCTATGCCGCTGCTTTTGTGTGTATAAATATAAATAAAAAACTACTAATCAAATTCTTTCAAATATATACACTGCTTTATTGCTTATGTTTAAAGTCTACTTGATGGAACTGTACTGTATATTACCAATTTTCACTTTTTTAAGCTGCATCCAACAAACTCTGCAAAGAGTTCAGGCAGTTCTGACTCATACTGCTATATATTTTCTTACTCATCTGAATTATGGGGTGCATTCTATACAGAAGTGATCATCCCTATACATAGCTATACCCTATTCTCTTCAAAGACTTCAACTTTGGAGAGCTGAAAGGTCTGGGGCTCAAAAATAGTGGTAATTTTATTTGACTGGAAATTCTGTTTGGAAAGACCCTAAAGCTTGGCTACCATTATTATTACTCCCAACCAAGTGCCCTGTGAAGGCATAATTTTTGCTTTCAAAGTGGCTACAAATCCCCAAGACTACATTACATTAACAGAAGATTTTCACACACTTTTGTGTGAAAAATAAAATATCAATATTTTATTTTCCCCAACCATCTAAGCTAAGTAATTTGTTTGTAATGTAGGGCAAACATGCAGATATAGAATGTTTAGATAACACCCTGGAATTTGTTGTATGACAACAAATGTATAACATTACAATTCAGCACATCAAATACAATATTATGTTTTTTAATAAAATCAATTATCATAATGTTTTTTTATACACCAAACACTATATTGACGTTTGCTGTCTCAGGAGGTTATAGTAAAATCGGTCTCTAGAATGGTGCCAAAAACAATAAAACATCCAGTGAATGGCAGTTCTGCAGATGGAAATGCCTTGTTGATGAGAGAGGTCAACAAAGAATGGTCAGTCTAGTTCGAACTGACAAAGTCTACAGTAACTCAGATAACTGCTCTGTACAATTGTGGTGAGAAGAATATATATTTGTGTGTTGAGTGCATATTAACAATAGTGTAGTCTAATGGCTTCTTTACTGCATCCATGCCATGTGTAGAGATAATATGATTTTCCAATTGTGGCAGCGGGGGAGTGCTCTTCCGAAGGGAGAAAGCGGTAAGGGCGCTTGCACCTGAGCTAAATTATGTCTAACACCTGTCTCTAATTTCAGTGAGTATGGGGAGAGCGGCATAAAAGAGCACCAGTGCCTCCAGTCGAGAGAGAGAGAGAGCGCCAGTCTAGTGTTGGCAGCTGAAGTCCACAAGAGTTTATGTTTTTCAAGAAAGTCTGTGCATTATAAGTAGTTTATGTTCAGTTCTGTAACTTTACTTTGGAGAAATTAAAAAGCCTTACCTTTGTGTTCCACCCCATTTCCGCATCCTTCCTCCTCTCTGGAGAAGCTAAATCACGTTACACCAATATTCAAGCATTTTTCTTTAATCAGATATCGTTTATGTAATTTCGGATCCACCGATAACTGGCACAATCTAGCGGGGGTTTCTAAAATCAAATGCAAGACTGCCAAGGAAGCAGTGCATGTGAGAGAATACAATGCTGGGTGTTGTCCAAAGGTAAAGTAACTTACTTTTGCAATGTATTGCTTGAATTACTACATTTTATTAAATGTAACAGCCATCCATGCTCTACTGAGATTTGTTACATAAATGCTTGATGTGTACTTAAAGCGCTAAGAAGTGGAGGCAAACTCAGATAAAGACAAATCCTGCAAAGTCCCAAAGATGTAACATTACTTCACATTAATCAACATGAAGAGCCTTGGATGAGTGCATGTTGGAAATATGACAGTTTCATTTAATTCTCAGTTTACTGTGTTTATTAGTTTTATAAAGTTGCCGTTCAGGTAGAGGCTCATGTACCAATGGAATGACTGACCATATGCAAGAATGGCTACCATATGCCAGTGCAGTTTTGAACAAGATCCACTTGTTTAAAATTACCTAAATTATATTCACATCTATTATTAAACTTTATTTATCTATGAATCATCATCTACAACATTACAGCTCTGTCGAAATCAATTATCTCCACAACACCTTTCGAGTAAAAGTTTTGCGTAAACGCGACATTCATGGGGCAAAGTACACGGTTCTGCATATCGGTTATGGGATATGTAAACATACAAATAATCATTATCTTATAAGTTTTAAAAAATCAATATCGGTCTATCTCTATCTATATGCAATTAGAATGAAATAATTAGAAAGGATATTAAAAGAGGCATTATTCAGTGACAAATGGATTGCATGGATTTCATCTTTGGACACTTTATATGGAATGAGTAAACCAATAATTTCTCAGTTCTAAACTTCTTCCCCATTATACTACTCAATCACTGGCTAGAGAAATTTTTAAATGTACCATCCATTGGCTAATCCTAATTTTGGAGCGAAATTTTGATGCATGTGCGAGTGACTTTCTCAAGAGGGTTGTAGAGGGTTGACATGTAGAGTAAAAGATTGATCTTGGGATTTTCAGAACCATTATTGGATCATTCAAATGAAGATAGCAATTAATTGAAAAAACGTCTCGGTTACGTATGTAACCTCCGTTCCCTGATGGAGGGAACGAGACGTCGTGTCGAAGAAGCGACACTAGGAGTCTCTCTTGAGCGCCGAAAGATACCTCTGATCTATGAAAAAAGGCCAATGAGAGTTGGCGAACAGTATTTGCATACTCCGCCTCCGGATACGGATATAAAGGCGAGAGAAATACGCTCCTTCATTCAGGATTTTTCTGAGGAGCCGGGAGTGTTCCGGGCACCTCAGCGGCTCGGCTCAGCGACGTGGCCGGGAAGACACGACGTCTCGTTCCCTCCATCAGGGAACGGAGGTTACATACGTAACCGAGACGTTCCCCGTCTGTCGCTCACTTCGACGTCGTGTCGAAGAAGCGACACTAGGGGTCCACTTCAAAACTCGCCATGCGCTGAGCCGTGTACGTGTACTGCTGACACAGAAGCGGGCAGGGATTTTTAAGTGCATGTGGAACGGTGGAGGGCGGGACCGGCGCGTGATTGCGCACGCCCGGTCCCGTATCAAGCTAAATTGAGCCGTCAAGAGGGATAAAGGCCACTCGCAGACGGAGATCGAGAGAGAGAGCTTAATCAGCAGACATGTCTGCTGTCCTAAATGTTTGTTTTAAGTTCTTCATTAAATTATTATTTATGTTGACAAGCCGGTTTCTCGCCTCTTCCTTGCCCGTAACGTGAACTGTTTTACAGTGCACAAGCGACCAGCTGTGCTCAGGCTGCACGTACTCTTCCCCAATGCCCCGAAAAAGCATCAGAATCCTTTTGGTTACCCTAGGGGGGAACAAGGTGATGCTCCCAACTAGGGAACGGGCCAAGCCTGGCTGGGCCTCTTTTCTCTCTATGTTTTCTCGGCATAGAGTAAGAGCAGCCGGGGCCCTTACCGCATCGAGGGAAGGGGGTCTTATTCCCGAATCCCTATTCTTTTAGGGGGAAAAGACCCTGCGGAGGCCACAGCCACCCGAAAGGGGAGGTAAAGGTAGTGAAATACATCACATGGCCTCTTGGGTCACATGTGGGAAGAATGGCGCGGTGGTAGATCCCGCCTTGAGGAGGGGGGAGTTGCTACAACACGGCGACCGGAGGGCAGCCAAAGACTGCCTAAGGGAGACGCGGGTCAGCTCGTAAGGTGACCGTACCGCGGAAGTACACACAGGAGGAGTCCCGTAGGAGGCCTGATCTGTGGAGCACCTATTCCAGTAGGGGTAGCCTGGGGTACCCGTAGTGGACTGGACCAGCAAGTCCCTCCGCTGAACTGCTGCGGGCCTGAAGGGCTAGGGAGGAATCAACCAGGGACCTAGGTTCTCTGGGAAAGAATGCGCACTGTTTTACCTCGATCGAGGGAAACGGCGCTGGAAACAAGTGATTCACCCGGTCAGATTGTCGACGTGTACCGAGTTCTACGGGCTCTGACCTGAGAGAACACAGGACGAGACTGACTCAACCCTGAGATCATAAGGGTGTTAGGTGCTGCCCAGCCCGCAGCTCTGCAAATGTCTGCTGGGGAGGTGCCCCTAGCCAGTGCCCATGAGGATGCCACACTCCTAGTAGAGTGGGCTCGAACCCGCAAAAAGGGGGGGGGGGGCATGGCCTGGGTGTGTTAGGCCAACTGAATGGCATCCACCACCCAGTGAGACACCTCTGTTTGGAGACAGCATTCCCTTTCTGCTGTCCTCCAAAGCAGACAAAGAGCTGCTCAGAGCGCCTGAAGCTCTGGGTGCGTTCCAGGTAGGCACGCAAGGCACGTACCGGACACGACAGTGAGAGGGCTGGGTCTGCCTCCTCCCAGGGCAGCGCTTGTAGGTTCACTACCTGATCTCCAGAGGGCGTGGTAGGAACCATGGGCACATAGCCCAGTCGAGGTCTTAGGATCACATGAGTATCTGCCGGACCAAGCTCCAGGCAAGTGTTGTTAGTAGGGAACGCTTGCAGGTCCCTGACCCTCTTGATGGAAGTGAGCGCGATCAGCAGGGCCGTCTTTTCAGGAGAGGGCCCTGAGCCAACTGATTCTAGCGACTCGGGGGGGGGGGGATCTCTGAAGACCGGCGAGGACCACCGAGAGATCCCAGGAGGGGAACAGGTTTGGCCGGGAGGGGTTTAACCTCCGGGCACCTCTTGGGAACCTGACGATTAAGTCGTGCTTACCCAGAGACTTGCTGTCTACTGGGTCGTGGTGAGCTGCGATAGTGGCAACATACACCTTCAAGGTGGATGGGGACAGCCTCCCCTCCAACCTCTCCTGTAGGAACAGGAGCACAGACCTAACTGCGCACCTCTGTGGGTCTTCTGCCCGGGAAGAACACCAATTCACGAACGGACGCCATTTCAGGGCGTAGAGTTGCCTGGTAGAAGGGGCTCTGGCTTGGTTGAACGTGGCTACGACCGTGGGTGGTAGACCAGCTAGATCTTCTGCATCCTGTTTGGGGGCCAGACGTGGAGGTTCCAAAGGTCTGGGTGCGGATGCCAGAGCGTGCCCCGTCCCTGAGAAAGAAGGTCCTTCCTCAGGGGAATTCGCCAGGGAGGGGCTGTCACGAGGAGTACAAGGTCCAAGAACCAGGCCCGGGTGGGCCAGTAAGGAGCCACGAGAGTGACTTGCTCCTCGTCCTCCCTGACCTTGCACAGCACCTGTGCAAGAAGGCTCACTGGGGGAATGCGTACTTGCGCAGCCCCACCGGTCAGCTGTGTGCCAGTGCATCTGCCCCGAGGGGAGCCTCTGAACGGGCGTACCAGAGCGGGCAGTGGGAGGTCTCTCGGGAGGCAAAGGGGTCTACCTGGGCCTTGCCGAACCATTCCCAAATCAGCTGAACCGAGTGGGGGTGAAGCCTCCACTCTCCGCCAGGCAAGCGTTATCGTGACAGCGCGTCCGTTGTCACATTGAGGTTGCCGGGGATGTGAGTGGGACGCAGCGACTTGAGTCGGTGCTGGCTCCAAAGGAGGAGATGACGGGCGAGTTGTGACATGTGGCGGGAGCGTACGCCGCCTTGGCGATTTATGTACGTCAGGGTTTCTCAACTGGTGGGTCGCGACCCAAATATGGTTCGCAGAACTGTTTTGGGTGGGTCTCGGTAAGCTGGTCAAAAAAAAAAAAAAAATGTAATGTGCGTCTCATGTTTGATTGGTCTTTTATTTTGAAAAAAGGTTTATTTTGACAGGAATTTGTCAGAGACGTGCGGTAGTTTACTATGGTAGCCATGGTAACCATCGCCATGGTAACCATCCTGTCTTTTCGTTGTTTTGACATTCAGATTCGAGATGGCGAAGCGCAAATATGACCCAGACTATTTAAAAAATGGATTTTCGTACATTGAGGATAAAAAGGGACAAAAACCCCAGTGTGTGCTTTGTAGTTTGTAGTGAAGTGCTTGCCAATGAGAGCATGAAACCGTCCAAACTGAAGCGCCATTTAGAAACCAAACATCCCGCATCGAAAGACAAGCTGGTGGAGTTTTTTCAAAGACGTCTCCAGGAGCTGAGGGCATCACAAAAGTGTCTGACAGCGTCTTGCTCCAAACAAGAACAAGCTCTTCGGGCATCTTACCTAGTAGCTCACCGCATTGCAAAGGCCAAGAAACCCCACACAGTAGCCGAAGAGCTCATTTTACCTGCTGCAATGGATATAAGAGAGGTGCTGGATCTCTCTTAATATGCTCTGAAATGCACGTTGCACGGGATAATATATGCATGTATGTAGGGTTATGTTTTTAAAAAGATGATATATGAGTGTTTTCAACAGTTATTTTTGAAAAATAATTTTTGTTGGTTGAATTCTAAAAAAGTGGGTCGCGACTTAATGACCATGGGAAAATGTGGGTCCCAGGGTGGGAAAGGTTGAGAACCCCTGATGTACGTGACCGGAGTGGTGCTGTCCAACCCGACTAGGATATGTTCGTCCCGAATTAATGGGAGAAACTTCCGCAGGGCAAAAAGGACGGTCAACAACTCGAGGCAGTTGATGTGCCAACGCTGCTGGGCCCCTTTCCAACAGCCTGAGGCTGCGTGCCCGTTGCAAACGGCGCCCCAACCCGATCTGGATGCGTCGGTTGTGACCAGGATGCGACTGGACACCTGCTGTAGGGGTACTCCTGTAAGGAACAGAGGTCTGTCCGGGGGTCGAATGCTTGGCGGCAGGCGGGGGTGATTGATACCCGGTGCGTGCCGTGGCGCCATGCTCGTCTCGGGACTCGGGTCTGACACCAGTGTTGGAGCGGTGTCATATGTGTCAACCCCAGCAGCGCGACCGCCGCGGAGGACGCCATATGCCCCAGGAGCCTCTGGAAAAGTTTTAAAGGGACCGCCCTGCCTGGCCTGAAGGTGGCGAGGCAGTTCAACACTGACTGGGCATGCTCGTTGGTGAGACGTGCTGATATTGAGACCGAGTCTAACTCCATCCCGGAAAAAGAGATGCTCTGAACTGGAGTAAGCTTGCTCTTTTCCCGGTTGACCTGAAGCCCCAAGCGGCTGAGGTGCCTGAGCACCTGGTCTCTGAGGGCGCATAGTCACTCTCACGAGCGGGACAGAGACATACCGAAGGGGAGGACATGTACTGATACGCCTGGCCATCGAATGTAAACCGCACTTTTAAAGGGCGGTGACGAGGCAGGATGGAGACGTGGAAGTGCGCGTCCTTCAGGTCTACTGCTGCGAACCAATCTAGATGCCGGACGCAGGCTAAGCGTGAGCATTTTGAATGGGAGTTTGTGCAACGCTTGGTTGAGAACTCGCAAGTCCAAGATTGGTCATAAGCCGCCGCCTTTCCTGGGTACGATGAGGTAAGGGCTGTAGAAACCCTCCTTCATCTCGGTTGGAGGGACCGGCTCTATCGCGTCTTTGGCCAGAAGAGTCGCGATTTCCGCGCGCAGGGACTGCGGACAGATGCCCATGAAGGGTGCGGGGCCTGGCAAACTGAATTGCGTAACCGAGTTGGATGGTCCGGGCCAGCCAGCGAGACGGGTTGGGAAGTGAAAGCCACGCGTCCAACCTCTGCGCTAGGGGCACCAAAGGGACGATTAATTTTGACGTACCCGGTGGGGCTTCGCAGCGGGGCGGAGCAGGTAGGGCAGCATTGGGCGGCTACAGGGCAACCCGCGGCTGAGGTGCTGAGAAGAGACTCAAGCACTTACCTTGCTCCGCACACCCGGCAGGGGGCGGGTTAGCGACTGAGGAGGAGGTCCTGGGTAGGCATCCTCTGGACTCGTCAGAACCGGCCGGCCGGGGAACAGTCGTGGGGCTGAAGACGGGTGGTCCATGTCCAGGGGGCCAGGACTGTTGATATCTGGGGGCAAAGTGCCGTGAAAACGGCATTTGCGGGCCAGGTGACCCAGAGACAAAAGGAAATAGCTCATTACAGAGAATATGAGAATGTGAAAATTAATTCGACAAGAAAAAATTCTCCTCCCAGCCCTCCACCGGGGACGGAGCGGTCTTACCACCTCCGGAGCTAACATCTTGGTCCCTGGGTCGAACGTCTACGGACAGCCTGGGAGCCTTCCGGGTCCTCGAGGGGGTCCGTGAAACGGGGGCGTCCACTTCCTGCGGAGTGCTCGACGCTGGGGCTGAGAGCTGGGCCCAGGTTGAGGCGGAGCAGGGTGTTTTATAGCCGCAGGAGGACGCCCCTCGGCGAGCAGACGGGGCATGGCCCATGGCGGCAGGCTTGCGGTGGGGCAGGATGTGCAGTGGCCTCCGTCTGCCTCACCGCTGAGGACTGCTGGGCAGAGTCGTCAACGGTGGCGCCGAATGGACGGAGCTGGGAGACGGGGGTGTGGGAGAAGGTGTGCCTTGTCTGCCTCCCGCATTTCGACCAGGTCCAGTCCACAGGTGCGTTTCTGGACCACAGGGGTGGCCATCGCCTGTTCGAGTGCCGGCGCTTCTGACCTCCGTGGCCCGGGGGCGCGGGTGGTCATCCAGCGCAGTTCCAGCAGCACATCAAGAACAGGACTACCCAAGGTGCAAGTTTTGAAGTGCCTTGGCCTGGTGTTGGTTGCAGGAAGGGCCGTGGCGTGCAGAGTGGAAGCGGTCTGGGACCGTTCCACCGCGAGGGTAGTGAGAGCGGAGGAGCGAAGAAGCCTTGGCTTTGCTCAACTTGTCGTGCACGTCTGGGAAGAAAGGAACGGGGGGGTGGGGGATGGGGGTGTGGCTGTGAGCGGCGCACCTGCCCGCGGGACCGATCAAGTAGCCCGGGAAAGCATAGCGGATCTCCGTGCGTCAGGCTCAGGCTGGGCGGCAGACCCAAAGGTGGCGGCCCAGGCGAGTGATCAGCATCCGATGCCGCTGTAACGCTCTCCGATGCAGCGGTGATGTCCTCCAATTTTGAAGCAAGCAAGCGTGCCGGGGAGGCGGGCGGTTCGAGGGGGTTTACCCGGCGAACAGAGCCCGTCATATTCCCCGAATCGCCTTCATCGCCCGCGGCGCCTGCGCCGATCCCGTAGGAAGAAGGCGGAGCGCGGGGGGCGGCTGAAGTGGCTTTCTCTCATTACAAAAGAAAGCCGTGCGACCGCAATGCTATAACGGCCATGTTCTCACACTGAGAAGATGAACCATTGGAGAGAATGCTCATCCCGAGCTCAGATGGAAGCAAACAAGCGTGCCGGGGAGGCGGGAGGTTCGAGGGGGTTTACCCGGCGAACAGAGCCCGTCATTGTCCCCAAATCGTGTTCATCGCCCGCGGCACCTGCGTCAATCCCGTAGGAAGGAGGCGAGGCGCGGGGTGCAGCTGAAACGGCTTTCTCTCATTACAAAAGAAAGCCACACAACCGCAATGTTGCCATGGCTATGTTCTCGCACTGAACCATTCATAAAACGCTGCCTGCGTGTGATCGCAGCCCAGGCATGCAAGACAGTGTTTTATGACCGAGAGAGGTGGGGAGAAATCACCGCATCCAGAAACTACACAGGGGCGGAAATTACATCTTTATAAAGACGCGTCCTGAAAAGGACGTTCAACGCCGTTGTGTAATGCTCTTTCAGAGAAATAAACTCTTTTACGGAGAGAATCACTCTTTCAACTCTTTTAACTCTGCGCTGTCGAAGCCCCCAGGGGCAAACTGCACGCCGGCAGTGAAGAGAAAAGCCGCTGTAGTGCGCCGTAAATCCAACAGCAAAGCAGAGCGTCAGAGGATCAGAAGCAGGATCAGTTGTGTTACTCGCAGCTGACTGCATACACACGACCATCGGCTCCGAAGAAAATTACTGAATGAACGAGCGTATTTCTCTCGCCTTTATATCTGTATCCGGAGGCGGAGTGTGCAAATACTGTTCGCCAACTCTCATTGGCCTTTTTTCATAGATCAGAGGTATCTTTCGGCGCTCAAGAGAGACCCCTAGTGTCGCTTCTTCGACACGACGTCGAAGTGAGCGACAGACGGGGAACAATATTTTTACCCAGCCCAAGTTTTATGATTTTTTTGTTGTTTTTCAAGCTTGACAGACCCCATCTGGACATGTGGAGAGACACTGGCACAACAATGTCAAGTGCAAAGTCCTTGAGTGCTGTCTTCTATCTGTCTTGAGTAATGTCACCCACAAGTCCCATCTACAGAAAGCCCACAGTACACAGTGTCATTGGGGAATTAGTCGAAGCCTTCCTGCATTTTAATGTTCAAATGAGGTACTGATGGATTAGCAAGCAGTGCTCTGTCAAAACAGTCTTTAACTATTTTGTGCTGAGCCAAAAATTGAAGCCTCAGAACAGTGATTTAAATAGTCCTCGTAAAGTGCAGTAAAGGCTGCAGTTTCTTCACATCTATAGTGGTTTCTCATGGGCAATTATACCTTTATATAAGTCTATCATTGATAAGTGTGCACCAAGTTTGATCAGTAATTCCTATATGCAAACTTGTGATAAAAGAAATCACACAAAAAAGTCACATATACTGCAGAGAAGAACATAAGAAAGAGAAATCCCAAATTACATCTCATGAATATCTCAATTGATACTTTTAAACATCAATCTCTAAATGGAGAACAATTGGAGACTTTTACTTTACCTGTCTATGATTGTTTGAATAGTCCCGCCCCAAACTCATGCCATTAGTCAAGCCAATCTTGTTATGTTGGGCTGGTTGGGATGCTCAAACATACAGAGAAATGAATTGGTAGCAATGTTCATAGGAATCAACCTACAAATGGCTTAAATGTAGTCATCTCTGTATATTACGCTGGAATTGGATCAGATTTCTTTCCAGCGATTTGCATTGGTCCTGACCTGTCTCATCAGTGTTAATGTTGTTGTCAGTATGTCTCTTGCTTCAGTCTCCTGCTTTAATAAACCTCCTGGAGTTCATATCTAATTGTGAGAGTGAGTATGTGTGTGCGTTGATGACAGAGAAAGCAGCTTGTCTCTAATACTGTGTGACATTTATTCACACACAATTTAATTAACTTTCCGATATCAGACAGATTTCTCTCCCTTTTCATCTTGCACACACAAACACACCCATATGCACACACACATTACATGCACACTCACACACAAAATATGGTAATTTCAGTGGAGACCTGTTTGCACTATGACAGTTTAAACACCCTTAAAATGCCTCTTCCTCTTTCTTTTGTGACCCAATCGCTTTCCCCATTTCCCTCTGGTGTGGTGTTCCTTAATTTCCTCACAATTCAATACAACTTGCATCATTGAATTAAAGCTGATTTAATTGTAATATTTTAGATGTTAAAATGTGTTCTTCTGTTCAAGCAAAATATGCTAACTTGGTCTCATAGATTCACATTGCCTTAACAAAATTTTGCTAACTGATTTTTACATTGCTCGTATTACCATGTAAACATTAGAGGCACTGTAACAATAATGACTTGTATTCCCTTTCATACAAATCAGGAGAAAAACATTTCGGTTACTGTCTTAACCTCTGTTCCCTGATGGAGGGAACGAGACGTTGTGTCGATATAGTGACACCTTCAGATCTTTGAGAAAAGGCCAATGAGAATTGGCGAGTAGAATTTGCATGCCACTCTTCCCAACCGCGGTACGGTTCCGCCGGGTAAAACCCCATGAACAGCCCACTCCTCGGTATGATCATTTTCAACTCTTTAACCGGATGAGATGTTGATCGCTGCATCAGAGAGTGCCTTCAGACGCCGAGGACTCGAACGGGCTGCCACCTTCGGGTGTGGAGACCCCCAGGGGGGCTCTCAAGCACACCTGAGATGGGATGCTCGAGGTTCGAGAGGTCTGTAGGAACGTCGGAGCCGGTAGCCAGACAACTCCATCCCCCGGTGGAGGGCCGGGAGGAAAATCCTTTGTTTACCTTTTCTTTTTTGTTTGCTGCACCCATCTGGGTTGCGTTACCCAAATTGTCAAAAAAAGAGCAGTTTCCTCTCTCCTCAGTCTACACTGCCAGTGCTTGCGATCGCCGCCCCCACGACCACCGAACACCAAGCGTCTGCAGCCTTGGCCACACGAATGCGGTCCCCTGCCTTCATGTTCCCCGCTGCATCACACAAACCAGACAAACCACACCAACTGACGTGTTTTTTTGTTTTCCATTTTTTAGAGAATTTTTTTGGTCAAAAAAATTCCAATGCCAGATCATAAAGCATATTATTTATGCATTTATACAGATGTTTATGTGATTTTTCCATCAATCAGTCATTTTTAGTCATGTGTGTTGAATGCATATATGAAACTGATGGTGTGTGTGTGTGTGTGTGTGTGTGTGTATGTTTGTGTGTGAGAGAGAGAGAGAGAGAGAGAGATAGAGAAAGATGTAATAATTGGACCATTGCATTCTGTGACCTTATGCCAGCAGCAACATCTCTCTCTCTCTCTCTCTCTCTCTCTCTCTCTCTCTCTCTCTCTCTCTCTCATGTCTCTTTCTTACATGAGGTCTGTCTGAATTATTCACACACACTGTTATTGAGAGGGTTTTTTACTTCCAATAGAATGACTCGGAAGATAAGAGAGCACATACATGTTCAAACATTGAAGGGGAATTCAGGATAAATGATGTGGGATCACATGCACACCAATATGTTGATAACTACCAGAAATCTGCTTCAACAAAAAATTGACAACCTGAGAAAATTGTATTTACGTGAGATTTAAAATCATCTGGTTGTTCTCTGTTTTTGACGTCAAAATGCAAACAGGCATGTGTATAATACTTTCACACAAAGAACGCCAGTAAAAGTGCAAAAAACTATGCTTGCCGATTGGTTTAGAGTGTAAGTATTTTGACATACTAAAGGTTACTTCAGTTTTAAATGCACTGATTAATGCACAGAGATTTCGGCATTCTTTTTACAGTCCTTTCCTCATAATGTGCCTTTGATGTGATTATATAAGTGCATATTGTGTGTATGAAGGTGTGCTCTATGTGTAATATGTGCATATATGACAGATGTGATCACTATCTACCTGCCCAATCTCATCCATCACCCCCCTCTAGCCTGACCTCTGAGCGGCAGAGTAAGTTTGAGGGACGTTCCTTTGTCCCACTGTTCTCTAATGAATGGTGTTTATGTGTGTGGGATGTCCCACGAAGGAGTGTTACTGCAATGCAGCATGGCGTATGGGAACAGTAAGTGTGTGTGTGATACAATGCATTGTTCTATGCTGTTCTAGGTAAATATTCAAATTAGTTGGCAATAGCAAAACATACTAAGATGTGAATAAACCCCTTTCTAAAGCTCTTGAGTTACTGCAGGGAGGAAAAAAGTGCAGCAGTAAGCACTTTTATAATCTATTGCAAGTACTACTAGACAACAAATACACATCTGAAAACTGCTTTACTACACCAGTTTGGATCTTCATTTATATAATATATACTGTATGTAAAGTAGTTCTATGGAAAGGAGGAGGCGAGAACCGGCTTGACAATATAAATAATAGTTTAATAAAGAAATAAACCAACAGAAACAAACACACACATGGGACGGACAGCTGCCTGTAAACATTCTCTCTCTGTTGCACCACCGTCCGCAGTCAGCCTTTATCTCCTTTTTTCCTTTATCTGAAAAAAATTTAAGACTCCACGAAGTCTGTGTTTGAGTGCATGTTTGTTGGCTAATTAACAGTAGTGTAATACAAATTTAACATCTGGTAAAATACTTGTCCGGTTCCGCAACAATATGTGGAGCGACCACATATTGCGCTGAGCAGCGCATCACAAGCCTCTGCACATGTTTATATGTGTGTGTGTCAGCAGAGTGGTGCTCGTTCTGTAATGCATGGTGCAAGAGACTACTTAGTAGTGCATGCTGACTGTATATTTATTATTAAACACATCCTTTTGCAATTCACAAAGCTTTTGGATGACTGTAAGAGCCTGAATAAAATGCACGAGTTATATGGACTACTTTAATGGTGATTTGAATGTTATTTATGTAATTTTTTGACCTTGACAGTAACGTCAATGACAAACATGCGGTATTGGATTTGGATCGGGCTCATCTGACCGATACCTGATTTGGGTGAAAACATCAGTATCGGACTCGATTCCGATCCATGTATTGGATCGGTTCCATCCCTAGTTTGCGCTACAGTGCGTGTATGTGCACAAACTGTGGGTGTATTGTATGTTAATGTAGGGGCACAAAGCGAAATTATTTTCCTGAGAAATACATCTGAAAACCTAATTTTAACTCAGTGCAAAGTTTAAACTCTTAATTTAAGCTAAAAGCATTTTCAGTTTTGAGATTCGTCTTATATGAAACAGATTTGTGTTAAACAATCTTGTGGCACGGTGGAGGGTCGGGACCGGCGCGTGATTACGCACGCCCGGTCCCGTATTAGGCTAATTAAGCCGTCAAGAGGGATAAAGGCCACTCGCAGACGGCGATAGAGAGAGAGAGAGCTCAATTACGGACGTCTGTTATCTTATGTGTTTGTCTTTTGAGTTTTCCATTAAACCTATAGTTTATATGTCAAGCCGGTTTCTCGCCTCTTCCTTGCCCGTGACCTTGAACTTCTTTACAAATCTATAGGTCATGGTTTCATTTTCAATTAGGATTATTATGTTTCAATTTACAATTGTATATATGATGTAGTATATTGTCAGTATATAAAAAGTCAGTATATTGTATATATACTGACTTTGCGCTTATAACTTATGGCATAGTACTGTGCTTAGCGCTAGCGCTCTTAAAATAGGGCTCATATTGTTTATGTCTTTTCTAATTATTATTAAAAAATGTTCACAGTGTTCAGTCTTTCTCTATATTTCTCTATATCAATTCAAACTGCAACTCATAATTCAACAATATAATTTATTTTGCCGGTTAGTAGTGTTTAGTATGTAGTGGTAAAATCTAGATGTTCTAGTACCATTGAAGCATCATAAAAATCATTCAGCTCCAGAATTGTTTATTTATTTATTTATACATTTATTTATTTTTTAGAAAAGGAGGTATTTCTCTATTCTAACCCTACAATTCAGCCATGATAAACCTAAACTTTTTCAGACTAGACAAAAGCTGTCTAATTCGTCAGACAATACCAGCTCTGCAAAAAGCAAGACACTATTGCAATAATTCATTATAAATGAGAGTGGGCCACACTTTCCTTTTCAAACTCTTTCACGCTTCATAGCTGTGAGGCAATACCAGGTTTCTTCAGTCAGAACATAGTTTGTAAAGAGAGAAACTGTTCTTTCTGATGCTTTTTTGTTTTGTTTTTTACAGAAAATGACTGTAGCACAAATGTATTTCAAAAGGATTGCACATACTTTATCAAGAATGTATTGTGTACAATTCATACAAGTCCCAAATGATTTTTCTTTCCCTTACAAGATTCCATTTCACATATTCAGCATTATTTTTCCTGAAAGATCAGATGGTAGATTGCTGAAAATTCCCAATATTGCAGTATGCTGGCAAAAAAAAAAAAAAGGCTTAGCAATTTAAGATAATTTGAGTTCAATTATTCATGTCAAGTAATTGTTCTTGCTCACTGTCTCAAAGCAGAATTTCACCTTTTTTGCAATTAATCCCTTTTTGAGACCGCAATGTGACAGGCGTAGTTCAGAGGTTCATGTTCCTTTATCACAATTCATAAGCATGTGTGTGTCTGCATGTCCTACGGGAGTCAGACTGCTCTTTCCCACAAAGTTCCAGCGGGAGGTTCCCATGGTAACACAAGAATCGGAAGCTACTGTAATTGGTCTCTTTTTTCAGTCTCTGTTTTGTCTGGCTTTTGATCTCAGTCACTTTATATGTCTATTCCTCTGTCTCTCTCGTTTGTGTCTGTGCCTTGAACAGTCACTATCCACTGTCCTTTCTGATTCCCAACCTGTGAAACACCAGCTAATTATATCCTTCTTCACACTTTTAATGACTTTGCAGTTTAAATTGTTGTTTCATTCTTAGAAAATGTATATTTCTGCTATTACTCGTAAAGAGTAGTTAATATTTTTATAATCTTAGACTATTTTGAAAATGACAATGGACAACAGAGATCTGCTGTACAGTCTTGAGTATTATCATGTATATAGTAGGATTTACCTTACCTTTACCTTAATGATAATGGCCATGTAAATGCTTCTGTTACAGAGTTAATCAAAAACCATGTCAACTTTTTCTATGTCTATAACAGCGATTCAATCAAATCTATTGATAATAGATAACCAGATATGCTGTACATGATTCAAAGCAGCAAGATTATGCATAACTTAACAGGTGAACAGTAAACAGTAAAAACATATCTATTTGTCTATATATCATGATTATATTAATAAAAAAATCTTAATTATTTAAATAATTTACAAATAATCATACAAAATCTGAATACATAGTTGTAAACCTGTATATTTCCTGAATATTTAAATCTAACTATGAATCTATACACTTTATATTCTGATTTATAATCATGTATTCAAATTTTATGTAATTATATTAATCTGAAATATCTGAAACAAAGAATTGTACAAAATCTGAATATGAGGTTGAAGAACCTGAATATTTCAAAGTAATTATAGGTAACTTGATATATATTCACATACAGTTTATAACCGTATATTCCAATTTTATGTAATTATTTCCTGTTTGTCTGCCAATATATTTGACATTCATTACCTTTATTTTTGTCTTCAGATAGTTTTTCTACCACCTAGGCACTTTTAAAATGTTGACTTGAAGTGCATGAGACCCACTGAACCCTCACTTTTTTTTTCAACTATCTTTATCTTCTTTTCACATCAAAAGTCACTAAACTGTTACTAAGCAACTGTATAAACAGCATAATGGTTTGTTGGAGTAATCAGGATAATGAGCATTCGCAGTGTGTGCATACATGTGTACTTCGATTCAGATGCATCTCAAGAAGATAAAAATAAGCCTGTCACATGCGCTTGCGCAAACATGCTCGGCCAACATGCATTGATTACACACTGTCTGCACTTGCATAAGTCCCAGCTTTAAAGGCGTCTTTACACTGCAGAGCTAAAGAGATAATTCACCCTACAATGATGGGTGAATGTCTGACCCACGTCAGCCCCTAGAATCAAAGGCAGTTCTGATGAGCACTTAAACTTTGTTGTTTTTATGAAAGAACATATATTTCATAATTTATTTCATATTTGGAAGAATAACTTCATATTTTCAATCATTTCATATTTCTGTTTTTTTTTTTTAAACAATCTCATATCATTATTTATGTAGTTGTTATTGCTGTGTAAATGCATGTAAGTCTGATCTAAGCAGCATTAAACAGTCTTTGTAAATGCACATAAATGCCACTTTAGATGCAGCTTCTGTGCCACCTCTGCAGTGTAAAGATGGCTTAAGAGACAGAGATGTCTTGTCAATAAATAACGATGAAAAACAAATCCATTTTCTGTTTAGCTGTATTAATTTATGTTTGCGTTTCTTACTCGATTTACCCATTCATTTTCAGAATTACTAAAGAGAAATATCTGTTCTTAAGTATAATGCATAAATGATTTCAAACAGCTCTTCTAATGTTTTTACACACTGTAGTTTCTAGCCCAGAGGTGCCCAGACGTTTTCCTACGAAGGGCCAAATATAAATCTTGACTGAGGACCGTGGGCCAAAAGAAAACATAATTTTTCCGGATTTGGATGAAAACTTGGCAACTCCTTCAAGCCAATTTAATAAAACAATGATCAGAGATATGAAGAGGTTAATGTTCTGTAAAATTATTATTGTATAATAATAAAGTTTTATTTAGCATCAAGGCCATTTAACACATCCAGATATTGTTTTTGTTAATATTATTATTATTAATTACATTGTAGCATTTGATAATGTTAGCACGTGAGCATGACACCGAACTGATGCAAAGTGTGAGAAGTGAAGTGCCCATCTGTGCTCGTTTATGGTGCGCGCAACTGCCACTGACATAGCAACATATGCCCAACGGACGTCACAAAATAAATTATATCCAGAGAAAATTCAAATGAAGAACGTGATGGATATATTAATTTGATTGCAGGGGGATTTTTTTTGCCTCTGTTAATTTCCGACCCTTGATGGAACTAGAGATGGAGATGAGAGATGTAACAGGTGTTAAGTGTCTCTCTTCATCATGCAGCTGATACACTACACAAAGTATTTTTGCTATTTCTGCCTTTCTTGCAAATGTGCTGCATTATGAATAATAAGGGAGCACCAAGATATGAAAGGCCTATGTTCTTACAATGTTAACAGCTTTGTTGATTATAAACAGGAACGATATAGTTTTATCACGTCGCTTCTTATGGAGACATGGTATAACACCGTTTGCTTGTCGGATTAACAGGTTTAGAAAGGTTTACACATCTGTAATCTTAAATTCAGTATCTATGCATGCTCACACTTCTGACAGCTGCACGAGAGAGAAAGTGGGAGACAGAGCAGTCTTAATTTCGCAGCTTTTTTTCATGTTTATTGATTTGATTTGTTCATCTGCTTGTTTACTAATTTGCAGCTGCACTGTAAAGTGAAAAAAAGTGTGTGGAAATTTCCCGCATTATGAACGTGGAAATTGTGGGAATTATTACAAATATGTTAATATATATTCAAATATTAAATTTGCCCTGGTTTCCCCCTTTATAATTTCATTATACAAAAAAATTGCATCTCTTGTTGAAGCTGGTCTTTATGGTGATTAGGTGGTCCAAGCTGGTCTAGATGGGTAATCCACTGGACTACTGTTGGAGACCAACAACAAACTGGCTACTATGTCCCAAAACCAGCTCAACCACCATAACCACCATTTTTCCAATCCGAAGTTATGATTATAGAGATAAATAGTCTTATAAAATAGTTATATAGTTGAGTCCACATAATAAAGTTATGGATTACTAAATTGGATTATAAATATGGTTATATTTATAAAATCATCTTAAATATAATAGAAAAACAATCTTTGTTTCTTTTGTGCTATAAAAATACTGTACATATATACAGTATTTATATGGCACATTAAATATATTCAGAACTATATTGTGTGGCACAAAAATAATGAATGTCTCATATAGTGTTACATAGGGTTGAACATACACATTTATAATAAATAACAACTAATATAACTAGAAAAACACCCTTACCTTTAGCACCATACCTTTAACATCCAATTATATAACTGAGTCGAAAACATAGTGATAAACAGCAGCAATTAATTACATGTACAAGGGACTTCTTCGAAAAGGTGAACTGTTTAATGAATAAGTCTATGGTTACATGATCCTTAATTTCACTAATTTGATGAGAGGGTGAGTTGCTACTTTTCAAATGCATTATGAGGACTCAAGGCTTTCTTTTGGCATTTTGGCTTTGGGCTTAATCATATCTGTTTGTGTGTGGTTATGTGTGTGATAGATGATGACCAGAAGTGAAACTTGGCAATACTGCTTCATTGTCATCATCCTTTTCATTCTGTTTTTGTTCCATATCATCATCATCATGATTATTTTTATCAGCAGAAGCAGAATGAACATGACCACGACAATCTTGAGGATAAACACAAGGGCTTGATTTGTCTATGTGCATTAGTCTGGTCTCTGGATAAATGTTTGATGAGCCTAGCATTGTCCCAGTTCTAGAAGAGAGGGAAGATTGTTGGAATTCCAGAAGGGTTTCAGTAAGACAAAGAGCTGAGGAAATATCAAGGGCCTGATCACATCCATCTGATCAGTTAAATACTGCTCTGAGACACAGATGTATGCTGCATTTAGGGGGTTAAAAAAAAGCATTTTAAATCCTAAACATTTCATAGATGTGGTATGATGTGTGCTGATGTAAAGAAGGATAATTGTAGGATGTACAGTGGTGATTAAGATTGTATGAATGGTATGTTGCTGTGACAGGTTTATGATTAATGAGGTGCAATAGATAATTTGATGGGATTGCCCAGGGGACTGAGTTTGGCTTTAAAGTTCCAGGTTTGTGTGCGGATAAGTAAATTGAAATGTGAATTTTTATTCACAAAATTTTAAAACAAATATAAATGCTTTATTGCATTTTATTCTGCTATGTTTTATGGTCATGAACAGAAACTGAATGTATGAAAGGATGTTCAGTCTTGAAAATTATATAAATTATTAATCTACAATTGTCACCATCATACATTATTCATGCACAGTTCCATCCATTTTAGCACTTGTTTTTTCCCTGATTTTAAACTCTATTCTATTCTATTCTATTCTATTCTATACAATACTCATCCATACTCTACTCTTCTAGTCTACATCACTCTACTTTACTATACATTACTCATCCCTACTCTACTATTCTTTACGATATACTACTTTGCAATACCCATACCCACTTTACTTTATTCTCTGCTCTTCTCTTCTCTATAATACTCATCCTTGGTCCACTTTACTCTACTGTACTCTACTCATCCCTATCCTGAGTAGTGTAGAATAGAGTAGGGTAGGAATGAGTTGAACACAATTCTCATTTCTGCCTTAGTCTTCTCAACACTACTCCACTCTGTAGTGTATTTAGTGTTAGACATTGGTTAGCTGCTCTTGTCATAACTCTGGATTAGATGTTGGTTGGCCACTCTTATGTGAACAGTGGCCGAATTCGAAATGGCATACTACCATACTACTCCTACTGTTTCTGCCATAGACAAACATGTCAGAAATAGTAAGAGTAGTAGAGTAGTATGGGTAGTATGCCATTCCGAAATAGTAAGAGTAGAATGGGTAGTATGCCATTCCGAACTAGCGTGTTGTAAGCAACTCTGAAGGTGCATCTTTAGGGCCATTTTTAGGGCTGTCTCAATCGCAAAATCGTTCCAGTGCAATGAAACGTTCCTAAAAAATCCCACAATGCACTGTAAAAACCAGGGAGCATCACTGTTCACTATGTTCCCTTACTGGAAACCTCATCATTTCCTCTGAAGTCTCTCACATTGTTAGATGACGAGCACAAGTGTAAAACTACGAAGTACAAATCTTATTTTCTCTTTAAAAGAGATGTTGAGTTGAGATATTTGAGTCGTTAAAATACACTCCTATATATTTTAATTTCTTTATATATGCCATTTATCTGTTAGAATAACATATTTGAATATCTTCAATGAAAATTATTGATAATGTCATTTATACAGCAATGGCACTGATTAATAATGGCTGTGTTTCAGTGTGTAAGCTCGTTAATGTGTTGCGTCCCCTCGAGGGTGCTTCTCATTTCTGAAATTGTGCATCCTCGTTTCCTTTCCTTGCTTCCTTTCCTCGTTTCCTTGCTCCACCCTATTAGGAAATGAGGAAGCGATGGAAGGAAAGGAAAAGAGGAATGGAGAATCAAGGCAAGATGCATTTGTAAAATTGAATGTCCTGCTCACTCAGGTGTGACTTCAGAATGCTGTCTCTGCAGATCTGCATTACTATGGAGCACTTGACATTATGTTGTTGAAACTTGATCTATTGATATTTTCATAATAAAACCAAATAATTCAAGAAACATGTATTAAAACTGTGTAGTGAGATGTGAAAGGAATTTATGCGTGCATCAGGTGCTTCTGCCAAAATGTCTTCTGCATAGGAAGCTCCTGTTTTTCCTCACTTAAGCATCCTCGGGAAGCTTCCACCGTCATGATGGCAGACTTTGATCAGTTTTCAGGTCATGGGCTCAAAGACAGAAGAGCGAGGAAGCGAGAATGCACAATTTAGGAAATGAGAAGCACCCATTGAGTCATAAGTGTCCCAATGTTCGGTGGATGAACACCCTTGCCAGTGCAGCATTCTTGTTCACGATATACCCTACTCTGCTGTACCATACTCTATACTCTACTAATCCCTACTCTGCTCTATTCATGCCTACTCTACACTACTCATTCCTACCCTACCCTATCTAATCTACATTACTCTTCTCTAGTCATGCCTACTTTATTCTACTGTACTCATCCCTACCTTACTCTACTCTTCACTACTCCACTCAGTTAATTTGCTGTACTGTTCTCTTTTCTACTCATTCCTACCCTACTATTCTCTACTCTATGCTACTCATTCCTACACTACTCTGTTCATCCATACTCAACTCTTCTCTACTCTGCTCTATTCATTCCTACTTTTCTCTATCCTACACTACTGTACTATTTTCTACTCTATTCATCACTACTCTATTCTATTTAACCCTGCTCTCATTTACTCTACTCTGTTCATCACTACTCTACTCAACACTGCTCTACTCTGTTCATCCATACTCAACTCTTCTCTACTCTACTCTATTCATTCCTACTTTTAACTATCCACACTACTGTACTATTTTCTACTCTATTCATCACTGCTCTATTCTATTTAAACCTGCTCTCATTTACTCTACTCTGTTCATCACTACTCTACTCAACACTGCTCTACTCTGTTCATCCCAAATTATTGTATTCTACACTACTCTACTCTATTTATCCCTACTCTACTCTACTCTTGAGACACTCCACTTCACTTAAAGCAGACCCAAACATGAATACATTTAAGTGTAACATTTATAAGATACAGATTTTGTTCAAATAGTTTAAATTAAGACTATTCAATTATTAAAGAGCATACTTACATTTGTCGAGTCAATACTTTTAATTGATTTGCATTTGAAGGATCAGTGGACAAATAAATCTCTCTTTCTAAACATCGGTTTCCAACACTGACAATTTACAGCTTTGATGTGAATGTTAATGTATTTTCACCTGAATTTGTCTTTTAACTTATAAGTCGTGTTTGCCTTAATTGGATCCTTACATGGTTTGAGCGAGTCAGCATGCTGGTAATTCTGCTCAACTGCGTCACGCTTGGCATGTTCCAACCCTGCCAGGACCTGGAGTGCCACTCTGACAGGTGCAGCATACTGCAGGTAACACACAAATACACACACAAACACAGTTACATAACACATAGACACATGGATTGATGTATGCACTTTAATCTCTGTGACTCTTTGATTTTACGTTCCTGCTGTTGTGGTTGGGTCTTGCTGACATCAGTGTGTTTTAGACTGCCTTGGGAAGACAGCATTTAAAGACAAACATATACAAGCACAGATACGAAAATGATCAGTACACACAAACAGCACACAGAATCATGTATAATACCTAAAGTATTTAAACTCTTAAAAGTTGAACTCCAAACATAAAGTTTTAATTAGATCCATAATGAAACATTTTAATTTCACAAAAAAATAGACTGTTCTTGAGAACCTTTATTTTTTCAAGTACATACTGTATGAAAGAATCTCATGAATAAATGTGATATTTCACTCCAAATAAAGAGCATTTAATTAAAAAATAACCAGGAATATGAACTTTAAAAACTAAGTAAAAAAAATGCAAGTATTTTAACAGTTTAGTTTGGTAAATGGCAAAGGTACTACATTTTGTTTGGGATTATTTGAACAGTTTTACACTTAGCAAAGTTAAGCATATTAAAATAAATCTAATTTAAATAATTATTTTTCTTAATAGTGGTAGTCATGAAAATAATGTCACAATACAAAAAAAAATTATGGTCTTAAAATTATAGCATAAACAAAAATATTTTTCTTTGCACTACATATAATATCTTTTATTTTATTTTTTTTATTTATTTTGGGCTGAAATATGATGGATATTTCTTGACTTTTTTATTTTGTGAGAAATAATCATAAATATAATATAATCAGCACCCTGTGGTTTTTTCCTTCTTTCCACAGGCATTTGATGACTTCATCTTTGCATTCTTTGCTGTGGAGATGGTGGTTAAAATGGTGGCCTTAGGGGTGTTTGGACCGAAATGTTACCTTGGCGACAGCTGGAACCGCCTTGACCTCTTCATTGTCATGGCTGGGTGAGCGACCAATCACAAAACCACTATAGCCATGCTCAGAAGATTTTAAAAGTCAAGATTAGTGTGTGTGATTCCTAGAATTTGATGAGTCATTAAACTCTTAAGTCCTACACTGTGTTTTGTGTGTGTGTGTGTGTGTGTGTGTGTGTATGTGTGTGTGTGTGTGTGTGTGTGTGTGTGTGTGTGTGTGTGTGTGTGTGGGCATGTTTATGTGGTTTATGAGGAAAAAATGTTTAGGTTACAAACTGGTAATTACAAGAGTATTATGCTATAAATTTGGTTTATGAGGACATTTCTAGTGTACCCATAATTTAAATAGCTTAAATTGAAAATGTAAAAATGCAGAAAGATTGTGATGGTTAGGTTTAGGGGTTGTGTTAGGTTTAGGGGATAGAATCTATAGTTTGTACAGTATAAAAATTATTACATTAAATCATTATGTCTATGGAAAGTCCTCATAATGATAGGTAGACCAATGTGTGTGTGTGTGTGTGTGTGTGTGTGTGTGTGTGTGTGTGTGTGTGTGTGTGTGTGTGTGTGTGTGTTTGTTTAATGTCAGTTCCCATTTTAATGTCAGTTCCCGTTCTAATGTCAAGGTGATGCGTCACAGTTAAGCTCATGAATGACAATCATCAGCAGGCAATGATCTCCGTCTTTCTCTTTATTACTGACACAGTTACTTCTACTACTTTTCCTTTGTCCAAGGGTTGCAACTGAAGCTAAAGAGCAGATTGATCACTCATTTAAACTCATTAAAATAGTAATGTTTTCTAGTGTGAGTAAGGAAGTTACAAGTTAGTCATTATTTCGGACAAAAGCATTACATTTCTAAGGCACTACTCTGCTGAAAATACCAGCATGGCTGGCCACCAGTTGTGTTATGAATGTTTTTTAATGTTGTGTCAAACACTGGCCAATTCAATGAATATTCACAAAATATCCATGATGATTTTGCACTATAAAATTAGCATTGTGAATATTGCAATTATTTTCATGCACTTTAATATTTGCCCACTAATATTCCTAAACAATATATCATTAGTCTAGTTTTTTGGCCCTTCATTGTTTTGCAACTTCTGAGTATCAAAGCATTAAGACAAGTCTCTTATTTAAAACTCAGGTGCAAAAATTGGTGTTTGAGTTAGTAGTTTGATTCATTTTTGTGAATAGTCTACACTGTCTGGTTCAATGAATGAATTCAAAACTCTTGATTCAATGATTTGATATGTTCACTACAATATGTTTGCACATGGCATTTATATATATATGAAAATATTTTTGTAAAATATATAAGCAGTTAAATATTGTTGTTTATTACAGTTTTTCTCATTTTCATAAATGAAAATGGTTAAATATCATTAAATATTTATTGTTCAAAAACTGTGTGGACAACATTCCTTGATTATTTTCAGCTAATTTTATTGTATTATAGTTCTTGCATTAAACATTTTGAATTTAATGGGCCGCAATAGAAGTTTGGTCGGAATAAATGTTCTTCTGAAAAAACAAATCACCCTTTTAAGCCATTTCAGAGTAGATATACTAATATCAAGATACTGTATATACTGAACATCATCAAAAGGCAGAAAAATAGCAAGATAATTTTTTAGCTAAATTGCTCAGCCCTAAATATGTCTTTAATTTTTTTCAGGATGTTGGAGTATTCTTTAGATGGCCATAATGTTAGTTTCTCAGCCATCAGAATCGTACGGGTTCTCCGTCCTTTACGAGCCATTAACAGAGTTCCCAGTGAGTACTGCTTTCTTTCACTTTGTTCTCCTCCATCTTTCTTATTTCTCTTTGAGTGTCACATTTTTACAGCCCAGATATTGATTTGAAGCAAGTGATTTGGATGAGTGCCTGTTGTATTTAAAGATTCACACACACAAAGACTGTACAAGACTCATAATCTATTAACATGGCCACTGACGCTGATTGTTGCAGTTTAGTGTCAACACATATTCTGTCAAACATCTCATACTTGATGGAGCACAAAACACACTGAAATGCACACACACACAATCAGCCTTTAGAAATGTACTTGTGTATGTTACAGTCGTGGATTGGGTGCAACAGCAAAAGTTAGGGTCTGTTTTGTTTAATGTAGGGCAACATGGTAAGCTCTTAACATGCACGGATACACTTACCGTTTATAGCTCACTCCTTTTGCCAACACACACCAAATACTTGTTTGATTCAGAAACCCTTGTTATTAATGACACCTGTGGCCGTTAAGTGAACTGCAACCAGCTACCTGTTGCTCATGCTCGTGCACACACTCCACAGGGATGTGAGTGAGTGGGCATTGACCAAAAAATTATGTTACGTACAAAGAGACTGAGCATCATGCTGACAGACGAGGTAGCTTAATTGAAATTACACAGTTATGATTATTTTACTACAAACTTTGAGACTAAACTAATACTGCTTATCAGCTAACATAGCATACTGATACACACATACAGCTACATACTACCGAACTATACCAGACAGATTACTGTTGCACTGCAGTTATGTTGCACTATTGTATGTTTTGTATGTCATATGTTGTACTATGAAAAAGAAACCAGCTTATTTGCTTAAATTGATCCTGTATAGCTGACTTTTAGTATAAAGAGAAGATCGTTGAAATTATTTGAAAGTTAGGAAGCAAGGTAGCTTGCAATTCGTTAGCGTTAGCAGGCAAGATCAAGTTAGCTAAAACTACACAGATCAATCCTTACTGCACTGTATTTCACATGCAGTTATGTAAACTTACCTGTCCAATAAGAAGAATGCCAATTCATGGTTGGATCCTTAAAACCGAACGAAGGTCCCTCCAGGAATCATATGCCCTGCCGATGTTCATTCTAGTTTTCACTTGACCACGATCACGTTCCCGCTTAGCCAGATGGGATTCAATAGATACATGTTTTTCATTTATTATTGTTTTTTGGCTTACTCAGAGTTTGTGTAGGAGTCGGTGTTGAGCTGAGAGACGGATGTTTGCTTGATTCCATCTCTAAGATAACGTTACCTAGTGTTGCAGTTTGTTGTCGCAGTTGAATAGCGGAAGAGAAGCTATTACTGAGGCAACGCTCTCTGTAGCGTGCATAAACGTCACATCCTTTGGATTTTCCCGGCAAAAGCGACCCGCTCCCTTCACATGAAAATCAGTCTAAAGGCTTTAATAGGCAACCGAGGAAGTCTGGGAAGGGCTCGTTTTTTTAAGTTGCGTTAGAAGCCATTCATACATTGGCACAAAAAAAGGCGAATATTACATGAAAATTTTTACATATTGCACCTTTAAGTTTCCAATTTGATAAGTCTCAAATCACGAGCATTAGCCAAAGCATTGCAAATATGTGTATGTGAATGTGTGTGTATGTACTGTTCTTGGCTATAGTTTTTTATAGTTTTTAATTTACCTTTCTTTGGGTCTTTTGGTGACAATTATAAAATTGAATCATAATGAGTTACAGTTTTGGCAAATACAGTTTCATTGTTTTTTCACATTCAAAAAATTCAAGAAGTGGTCTTTTAGAGGTAGGGTTTAGGTGTTATCTAGGGTTAGCCTGTAGTACTTAATGAGCTTTGTATAAAACCAGTAGAAGTCTAAGGTATTTTTTTGATGACTTTGATACTTCATTGCATGTATTTTTGCGCATGTTTGTGACATCATGAATCTCTATCTTGTAGGTATGCGTATCCTGGTGACATTGCTGTTGGATACTTTACCGATGCTAGGAAACGTTTTGCTGCTTTGTTTCTTTGTGTTCTTTATCTTTGGGATTGTTGGCGTCCAGCTGTGGGCGGGACTTCTTCGGAATCGATGCTTTTTGGATAACAATTTTACAATGTAAGTGAAAAACTTGGACTTTATAATGCAAGTTACTCAATTTATAAATTTTATTTATTTTGCTATATGTATGCTGATAATGATGCTACAACAATAAATTATTTGAAACCACATGCCTATGTACTTGTGGAGCCAGTTTGTAAATAGTAAGGTTCATTTATAGCTTTACAGTTTATAGAAAGTGTTTTGTAGCTTCACGTGATGATTTTTTGGGGGCTTTTAAGCTCTATCGACTTAAAGCTTAAAAAATTAAGCTCTACCGACATCATTTGTAGCATAATATTGATTACCACAAAATGTATTTTGACTTGACCTTACTTTTCTTTAAAAAAAAAATTTTTTAAAAAAATAAAAAAATCTGTGTTGCATTAAGTTCCACTTACAATGGAAGTGATCGGGTCCAATTTCAGAATGTTAAAATAATCCCTTTTTCAAAAGTATAGCCACAAGACATTAACAATATGTGTGTTTACATGATTTAAGTGTGATACAATCACTTACAAACCTTTCCTGTGTAAAGTTATAGGCAATTTTACAACTTTGTTGCTATGACAATGGAATGTCAACAAACCCTAAAATCCTAAAATTACTGTAAAAGTTGCATTTTTAAACAACATTTTAGCTCAAATAATACACAAATCATAACAGAATAATTAATGTAAGTGCTTTTTATAAAATTATTAGCTTCATATTTCTGCCTTTAAACCCTCCAAAAACTTTCATTCACTTTCTCCATTCACTTTCATTGAAGTGCCTCTCTGTAACCTTGATTTTTACATTTTTTTAAAGAAAATGAATGATTATTCAAAATGTTTTTTTGTGGTAATCAACAAAATATTTGATATTTTAGCTGTACAGTTCTCTATATTTTTTTAAGTGGAACTACTAAATGCTTGGACTTCCTGTTTAATGTTACCAACATTCTTGTATGTTAAGTTGCTGCATGAAAGAAGTGCAAAGTTACATCACTTCCTATCCTCCTGTCCTTCCACATATATCTTGCAAAGAATTTGAAAATACAAATATGGGGGATTTCTGGATTTACATGGTCATGACATAAGTTAGAAGATTGGATACACTGTAACTTTTCATATGTAATATTTTATGGGTAACACTTTACAATAGGGTTCAATAAACCATTTCAAAGATGTATAAAATAGCAAAGGAGTAAGAACAATATAACCCTGAAGCATTTCCGGTATTATTACCGGATCCTTTATATAAGGCTCTCAGTTAACAAGTGACTTATCCAGACGTGTTGTTGATACTGAACGTCTAAACGAGAGAGAAATACAGGTAACACAGAAAACTTCTTATCTTGATTTAGGATTCTCATCATAACTTACAAAATCATATCTTATGATTAGGAAATCCTAAACTGCTTCATCAACTCTCATGACAGTTATCATGCAACCAACGATGGGCAAACAGCTGCTGTGAATTAAATATTAGATGGAGGAAAATGGAGAAACAAAATCAACACACTTTTAATTTCAAGGCTGCAGAAATAAAAAAAAGAATTATAATTGCATTATCATACTTCGTGGGAGTCTGTAATTATTTAATTATATAAGTGTTTTGTCATCAAAGCGGAGCACATCATCTGGGTCTTCCAAAAGTCAAAATAAAACATTGTCTTTCTGCGTTTTGTATCACTAATAAATGTATTGCTATTCTCGGACAGTGCTCTAGTTAAAGGGATACTTCACCTCTGGGAAGATGAATGTGTATTTAAAATTGTTCATTTATATAGTATAAATGTGAAATTATTTTTGAATTTGAAGCATTCTAGACTGAGAAAAGGCAGAAAATGTATTTTTTACACATGTGGCTGAAAGACAACAACTCCCAGAATGCACTTGCTTTGCTGCCCTTACGAGGCCACTCCCAAACCACGCCTACCGGTTACAGGCGGCAGTATCTGAAAATATGATACAACTAGGCTTGCTTTGATACATCGTGACTCTATAAATCATGAGTAAGTTGATAAATTGACCGACTACGCGGGAAGAACATTATAATTCCGGGTGTCCAAACTCTGTATATGACGTCTTAGTAACAAAAAGAAAAACAAACAAAATACTCACTTTACACTAAGCCGTCCGTTTGTCCCTGCGGGCTTTGGCTGGCGTTTCCAATTTATCTTCGGGATCCTAAAATAAGTTTCCAGGACTCCCCTGTCCATGTGTGGTACAAAACTTTGGTGCTCAGTTATACATGCTCAAGTTAGCGGTGCAGTTTCATCAGCAGATTCAGCGATCTCGTCCAGAAGAAAATGGCATCGCTGAAATTCGCGACAGCAATAGGACAGCGAGAGCACTGACACCACCAGTCCGCCCCAACTCGAGTCTGGCCGGGCTCTTCCTCCTGCCTGCCAAGCAGGTTTTGCTCCCCTGCTACAGCAGCTGCTGCGGCCGCCTCTTGTTCCTCCATCTCCCGCAACTGTTCATCGCTGTATTGCGGCTCGTACAAGTAGCCGCAAGCATCAGATTCTCACAACAGATCTTCGAAATCCCCTTCTGCCATTTCAACTTCAAAACTTCCTTCCGCCATCGTGATTAGCCTACTTGTATGCAAACTTTCTACACAGTGCAAGAGACTGTTTTCTTAGCTTCTACAGAAAGATGGCTGACACTATCTTCACATTCTGTGAGTGAGATCCCGCCCCATATGGGCGTGGTGAAAACATGCGGAATACTGGCTGTAGTTTTAAGCCTCTGGCCCAAAAATCCTCCGATGTCGCAAAATGACGATATTTGCATCATCAGAGGATGAGCTCAGTAATTTGAAAATACTACTGGTTTTCTACTGATACAAAGCTTAATGCTAAATCCTGAAGTAACCCTTTAAGTTTCAAAGTATTGTAATGTGACTGTATCCATTGGCTTTCAAAAAAATATTCAGTTTTCAGTTAGGATGCCAGTGTGGCTTTCCTAAAGTTAGGACACTTATTTAAACATTTTCTAAAATTAGGATGCTTCTCCGAGTGAGCTGCTGTGCAAGAGAAAATTAAAATGTACAGAGGTTTAATGATATTACCATGTTAATTTACTATATATAATTCTGAATACTGTATGTATAATAATGCTATGCTATGTCAAATGTCATGTCTGATTTTATTTCATCAGTACATTTCAGAAGGGTTTTAAATAGGGACATTATTTAAATTGAATGCAATTTAAACGGTGACGGTGTTTAAGCAGCATATGTATCTTAGTTCCATGTAGATAATTATTAGCTAATATTTCCATTTGGTGTTACCATTGCCCTGTTGTAGGCTGATTTTTAATCTCAGTACATCTCTGATGGATCATATAGCACTTTTAACAACAGTGCTAAATATTAAATGCTTTCCATATTGTAACGTTGCTGATGAAGAGACAATGTCGATGACGTGAAGAACCCAAGTGCAGTTCCAAAATCCCTAACAGTAAACGAGAACTAAACATGAACTATGACTAGAACAAAACCATCGTGTTACATTAACAATACTCTACAAAAGGACAATGGCAAACATGAGGGCTTAAATACATTGGCATGGGTCACAAGACCACCAATGAAAATACAAGACTGTATTTTTATCAATATAACAAGACAATGAAACATGAACCAATAACAAGACAAGACTAATAAACAAAGGAACCAATGAGAACAAAACACATGAATCATGGTGGGAACAGGATAATCACATGACTAGACAAGGACCAGGAATTAGACTTTTCGAAATAATTCACAAAAAAACGGAACAACAGAGTAAACATGACATATCCCCCCTCTAAGGGGTGGCTCCCGACGCCCCAACACATGAACAAAAACAGAATAAACATTACATAATTCCAGAGTTCTATATGGAGCTGGGGGTGTGTCTTGAGGCGTGGGGGGGGGGGGGGGGGGGCATGAGAGGCTCGAGGGGCGGAGTTGATGTGGCTGAGGACCAAGGTGGAGTCGTAGGGATGGAGGTGGGCCTGGACCATTGAGCAGAGGTGGGCCTGGACCGTTGAGCAGAGGTTTGCTTGTGACATGGGATGAGCAGTTTGGGGTTCGACTGAAACATGGCGTGGAGAAGACTGAAGCTGGGCTGTGACATGGCGTGTAGCAGTCAGGGGTTTGGCTGAGACATGACATGGAGCAGACTGCGGTTCGGCTGTGACATGGCATGGAGCAATCTGGGGCGTGGCTGTGGCGTGGCATGGCATGGAGCAGGCTGAGGTGTGGCTGTGACATGGAGCAGGCTGATGCGTGGCTGTGACATGACCTGGAGCTGACTCTGGCATGGCTGTGACATGACCTAGAGCTGACTCTGGTGTAGACAAAGACTCTGGAATGACCTCTGTGGTTGGGGGCAAGGACTAAGACTCGGAAACGACCTCCATGGTCGTGAACATGGGCAGAGACTTGGAAACTACCTCTGTGGTCGTGAACATGGGCAGAGACTTGGAAACGACCTACGTGGTCGTGAACAAGGGCAGAGACTTAGAAACTACCTCCGTGGTCGTGAACATGGGCAGAGACTTGGAAACGACCTCCGTGGTCGTGAACATGGGCAGAGACTTGGAAGTGACCTCTGTGGTCATGGGCATGAACAGAGACTTGAGAGTGATCTCTGTGGTTGTGGGCATGGACAGAGTCTCAGGAATGACCTCTGTGGTCATGAACACAGACTGAGACGCAGAGACAAAATCCCTTCTCCTCCTCCTCCTCCTCTTCCTCCTCCGTGAGGCCGAAATTGGCAGTGCAGACTCTGGGACAGACGAGGCTGGCAACGTTGGCTCGATGGCTGTGGCAGACATGGCCGTTGGCTCATTGGCCATGGCAAGCATGGGCTCATTGGCAATGACGTGGTATGCTGACTTGGCAGACATTACGTGGAACTCTTCCTCGGTGGCGGCCACGTCGAGGTACTGGACCTACGTGGTCGTGAACATGGGCAGAAACTTGGAAACTACCTCCATGGTCGTGAACATGGGCAGAGACTTCCAAAGGTCACTCCTCCAAAGGTCACTCCTGGTACTCTGTTCATGCCCACGACCACAGAGGTAGCTTCCAAGTCTCTGCCCATGTTCACGACCACGGAGGTAGTTTCCAAGTCGTGGGAAACTCATCCGCCGGCAGTGGCCACGTCGAGGAACTCTGGCTCGGTATCCGCCTCCCCCACAGTGAACGTGGAACCAATGATCTACAGGGCGAGGTCTATATATTTTTCCAGATTGAAGGGACTGTGACTGCTAGGCATGAAGGATGAGATAGATTTACTCAGTCCAAAGCAAAAAATGTCCTTGAGGGCAACCTCATTAAAGTCCACTTGGCTGTCCAGAGAGCAGAAATCCATCACATAGTTCTCCAGGGGACGATTCTCCTGACAGAGGCTCAGAAGCCGAACTGCTGGGTCCATTGTGAGGTGGAGTATTCTGTAATGTTGCTGAACGAAGAGACGATGACGATGACGTGAAGAACCCAAGTGCAGTTTATTAAACAAAATGTGAATTCCAAAAACCCTAACAATAAACGAGAACTGACTATGACTATGACTAAACAACCGTATTACATTAACAATACTCCACAAAGGACAATGGCAAACATGAGGGCTTAAATACATTGACATTCGTTAGCGTTAACAAGAACACTAATGAAAATACAAGACTGATAACAAGACAATGAAACATGAACCAATAACAAGACAAGACTATTAACTAAAGGAACCAATGAGAACAAAAATAATATAATAAAATAATAAATAATAACAAAACTTTCAATCTTAACTTTTCTTGATTCAGTCTTAGTTTAAAGAATCTTAAACTGAACCGAACCGTGAGCTCAGTTTCATGAACCGAACTGAATCGTGAGATGAGTGAACCGTTACACCCCTAATCGTTTTAATTATCATCAATGAAGTTGTTCTATGAAACTAAAAGTATATAAAAATACTTTTTGTGTCTCTTTCTTCTGTGCTAGCAAACTAAACTACTCCAGCTACTCTGAGAACTCAGCAGTTCAATACTGCAGATATTGTTGATTTTTGTGTGACAAATTGCTTCTTATGTCCCTCATTTGTAAACCGTTTTAGATAAAAGCATCTGCAAAATTAATAAATCAGAGGTGTCACACAAACGGCCCACCAAGGAGTCATCTCTAGCCCGTGGTACGATTTGCGGAAAAAATTAAATGAGTCATGTTTGAAAACATTCACGTTGATTTAGCCTGTAACTTGGGTAAGTTGTATTCATACTATTTTGTTAGCAACAGCAGAACAGATAAACACTTAAATTTGTCACATTGCTTGTAGTTATGTTAGTTTACATGATCAGTGGAATTACTTTTATTTGCATGGGACATTAAGCGCTCGCAGAGTCACGCGTATCAACGAGCACCACACATATCTGAGTGTGACACAAGTTCCATGGCCAAAATTCCAATACCGTAACTGTTTCATCTCTTTTCATGGAACACGCGCATGTAGAGTTACACGCATTGTGAATGCAACATTGCTTAATTCCACACATTTGTGGCTGCATACATAACCATACAAACTTAGCAGATGACATGCAGCGACATTAATGAATTGTCATGTGTGTCATATAATTTGCAGACCTACAACTTCTTTTTGCCATCTCATACAAATTATTGTCTCCACCTGTTGTTTTGGGACTACTGTATGTTGGAGCCATAGTCTTTGCACTTTTTGGGGAAATCAACCTACAAGTGTCTTATTTAAAGTATCTTTTCCTTTAAAAAAAAAAAAAAAGAGAGATCCTCTGGAATTTTGATAACCCAATTAAATAGATAAAATCAGTCTCCTCCACGCACTCATCTTGCAAGCCTCCAAAAAATTTCAGCGTGAACCCTGATGCAAACAAGACAAAAGTTTAAAGGTGAATTAGATTTCATATCTACCAGATTTTTATAAAACTGCAGCTGATACTATCTGCTGTATCTGTTTATTATACAGTACATTCAGAACAAGTGCTTACAAAAAAGATGACCCGCAGGGCAAAATTTACATGCCTCAAAAGAGGGGATTGTTTTTTTCTCAAAAGAATACAACACTAGAAATGCAGACAACTTTTATGGTTTGGATCTAGTCCCTCTGAAAGTACTCACTTGAAATCTTGAAACTGTACTGGCTCAGACTCTTCATTGTGTCTTTATTATGTCCAGTGTAGCATAGATAAGTCTGGCTAATGATGACAATGTGAAAACATAGGTTAAATTGTATTGAACCTTCTTTAGATGATCAATTTAATTTGTTTTATGGGAAAATTATTAGAGAAAAAAACATATTTCTCTGTGTAACTTTTATATTTGTTCCTCTATCTCTACTGCTATCTAACTACTATCCAATCAAAATAACGGATCATATCCAAATAAGTTGTTATTGTGTCATACATCTCTCAGCATTCTGCACTAACCCCATTTACTCTCTCTTTAGGTTGTATAATGTCACAGAGTATCTGAGTGAATACTACAGATTAGAAGAATCTGATGACGTCCCCTTTATTTGCTCCACCACTCAGGAGAATGGAATGCTGCACTGCTCGAACATCCCACAGCGCAGAGTGGCAGAGGCTTATTGTGAACTCACGGTTGAAAATGTCACAGCTAATTTTTTCAAAGCATCCCCTCATCATGGTTGTGTGAACTGGAACATGTATTACAATAACTGCAATGCAAGTGAACACAATCCACATAATGGGGCTATCAACTTTGACAACATTGGATATGCATGGATTGCTATATTTCAGGTGAGTTTGAGTGTTGTCAAAAGGATTATTGAGCAAACTGTGTTTTTGCAAACAACATTGTCATTGACATTTTAGTAAGGCAGGTCAAAAATGTTAATTTTAATGCTAAGATTTGTGTTAGAGATGTGTTCCAAGTTGTTCATTAGGGTTTTCGCTGAGTACATATTCAGTTTGGCAGGCTGGTGATATTTTGTATCCTCACAAATAATGTTTGGTGCAGAGACACTTACTTTCAGAGTTGGAAAATAAAGTGAATGGTTGCCAATGGCTACAGTGAGAGTGAATCCCTTTCATCAATAACCAGCTTACCTGTCCTAGAAAATCAAGTTTTATCATGTTCCATTCTAATTCAATCTTCAGGGGCTACAATATTTATCATATTCCAGAGTAATCTGATTGGAAATGAGCAAGGACATTTATCAGGTTTCTGAGTAATTCAATTGACCAGAGCATAACATTTATAATTCCTTAGAGTATCATGACCTAGTTTTGTGCAAGAGATGAACTATACCTTAAGATGACCTTGATTTATATGCAATTCATAGATGTTTTAGGCAGTGACATTAAAGAGGTAGTTCACAAAAAAAATTGTGTCATCTATTTCTCACACTCATGTTGTTTCAAAGCCATATGACTTTCTTAATTTTCTTGGAAAGCATAAGGAGATGTTTAGCAGAATGTTGATGCTGCTCTTTTCCATGCAATAAAAGTGAATGGTGTTCACGGGCTATCAGCTCCAAAAACTACAAAAAGCACCATAAAAAGATGTTATTGACTGAAAATCTTGTCCTCCTTTGTAGATTTCTAATCAGATGTGGTTCTGTTAAACGTGTTGTTGCATGTCAGTGATATGTTAAGCGACGTTGCATATATGTTCGTACAAATGCATTTAAGGCAGCATATTTAAATTAATTCTGACAATACAGAGCAAGATATTCAGTGAATAACAACTTCAATTTATGTCTTAAATCACAGCGCTATTGTGGCTTCAGAAGACTTGGAATATAATGCACAGATCATATGGACTACTTTTATGTTGCATCTTTTGTCATTTTGGTGCTTGAGTGTCCATTAAATGGAAAAGAGTCGCCAGTATGCTTTCCCTTTTGTGTTCAACAGAATAAAGAAAGTCATTCCGATTTGGAATGACATGTGGGTGAGTAAATTATGACAGAATAAAAATGTTTGCATTAACTATTCCTTTAAGTCCTTTGTTTTTTCAACTACATAAAAGTTACACGAATGGTGGTATCAAGCTAGGTAACGTCCTGTTCCTGTTTTCTCTTCAGGTTATCACCTTGGAGGGATGGGTGGATATCATGTACTATGTCATGGATGCACATTCCTTTTACAACTTCATCTATTTCATCTTTCTTATCATTGTAAGTGCATATTAATGAATTATCTGATTATCTTCCTCTCGATTAGCATCTTATTGAGTTACTGTTTCTTTACTTGCACCGGTTGTATGGATATGTTATTTTCCATCAATTAGGGATGACAGTGTTCTTAAAGGCAAGCCATGCAAATCAAAGTTTTACTGATAAAAAGATCATGGGCATTGAGACATCTGAAGAAAGATCATGGGCGTTTTTCTTTCTTGTAAATATGGGTATTTTGGATTTGCCCTCTCACAATTCTTTAAAAGGGTCATGTCATGCATGAGAAATTAAAACTTTCATGAAATATGAGTTCATTGGACTATAAAAACTTATTTTCAGGTCTCAATTTATTAAAACTAAGCTGTAATACAATTTTCTGAAGTCAGACATATCATTCTAAAACATCTCAATGTAAGAAATGAGTGAGATTTATTGTGCTGAAGATTATTTTTAATGTATCACCAAAAGATTTGAAAAAGTTTTCAGCAACAAGCAATTTAGTAGTCTGTGATTACTGAACTCGAAAATGTAATTTAACAATCTTTATATAATGTGATGTGGAGCTGATTTTTTGACCAATAAAATTATACTGTGAGTGGGGCTGTCCAGCAGCACGATCAACAAAATATCCTGACGCTTGTTGCGATAATGGCTGGTTTGGACACGGTGTAAAGCAGGCTTTCGAAAGTGCCTGTTATTAAAGGATTATGGCAAATAAAACTATATTGAACTTGACACCCGCAGTTTGCGAGTAAATGTACCGCAAAGTGCTGTTTCTGTTTTTAAACACAAATAATGAGTGAATTAAGCATAGAAGTCTTAAAAGCACAGCAGCAAATTTTAAGGAATGCCTGTTTAAAGGAATAGATTGCCTTTCTACAGCAGAACACAAATGAAGATTTATAGAAGAGTATATCAGTTTTGTAGCAGTGATGTTTCGTTCGTGAACGAATCTGTCTTTTTAACTAATCTTTTAAGTGGACGAATCATACTCGTTCACCTACATACACTGACTCGTATTTCTCATTCACTGAAGTCTCTCCCTTTCTAAGCCAATGAGCTCTATTTTGAAGCGTGAGACTGCTTTGGTGGTTTTTCATGCCTGTAAAGACTGACTATATCATGAGTCAATAGTATTCGAGTGTGGTCTGTGAGGCAGCATATACATTGGTTTGACCTGCTGAAGGAAAACAGCCCTTCACTGAACCAGTGGAGTCGGTCATTTGACTGAATCTTGTTCATGAATTAACGTCTTGGTTACTTCTGTAAGCTCCGTTCCCTGATTGACATTGTGTCAAAAAGTGACACTAGGTGTCACTCTTGGGAGCCCGAGACACCTCTGATTTTTGATAAAAGGCCAATGGGAATTGTAGAGTGGTATTTACATGCCACTCCCCCGAACATATGGGTATAAAGGAGCTGCCGTGCATACCGCTCATTCGGGTTTTGTGCTGAGGAGCAGAGAGTAAGGTCCTGGCCATTTCAGCGGGTAGTGCATCATTTTGGCTGGAGGGAACGGAGGTCACGGAAGTAACCAGGACGTTCCCTATCTGTCACTCACTAGGGGTCCCCTACAAAAACGCCACAACTAGCTAAACTGTGTTATGTGAACCGGCGGTTTGAGATGGGCAGACTACCGTGTACCCCATAGCCAGCGAACCAGGCCGACACGTAACCTCCCCCACATGTCAAATGCCCAATAAATAGGGGCAGGTTAGCCCAGTTGTGCCCTTTCCCTCTTTTTTTCTTTTTCTCCCTAAAAAGAGTGAAAATTTGTCAATCGACTGGGACCACCAGTGACACCACGGGGAAGACACCACGGAGATCACACACCGCCTAGGCTTGGTGTACTTGCAAGAGAGCCATGGCGTGCTGGGCGGAGGCGGCTTGTCCAGTGGCACCGTAGGCCTTGGCCGCCAGGGACGACGTAAGCCTATAGGCCCTGGACGGGAGCTTTGGGCACCTGTGCTAGGTGGCGGCGCTCTGCGGGCATAGGTGCACCGTGAGCACCTTATCACAAGGGGCATCGCCGAGTTACCCCTGGCCACCCCAACATTGAAGGGTAGTGAGAGCGGGGGAGCTGAAAGATCGGGACCAGGCAGTGAAAGGTGCCTTCCACGACTTTGTCAGCTCCTCATGCACCTCCGGGAAGAAAGGAACTGGGGCGGGGCATGGCTGTGAGGGTTACACTCTAGCCCAACACTTGCAGCTGTCCAGGAAAGCATGTCCGTAATCTCCGCATCAGCCTGTGACTGGGCGACCACACCCAGAGGGGGAAGCCCAGCAGATGCTTCCGCGTATCACTGGACAAGTCCGCTCTCCGACACTGCGCTTGAAAGCTCATCACCTTCGTGGGCTCCGAACAAGAGGTCGAACTCACCCTGAGACAAGCCAGCACACTCATCCAGATGTCTAACTGGAGCAAACAAGCATCCTGGGGAATGGGAGGTCAGTGGGAATTTACCCAGTGGAGGTGGTCCCATTGAGGTCCACAAATCGCCCTCAGTGCTAGCCATGCTGGCACGCTGGGGTGGTGTGCTTTTCTTCCGTGACTGCAATGTTGCCATGGTCATGTCATCGCAATGAGGACATGACGCTTCCACGTAGGATGTCTCCACGTGGGCAGCACCCAGGCACAAAAGACAGCGATCGTGGCCATCAGAAGGCAAGAGATAATGACCGCACCCAGGAATAACACACAAAAGGAAGGGCATCTTTAAAAAGACCCATCTTTAAAAAGTTATCGTTGTGTGCCGCTCTTTTAGAATATACATTTTGAGATCTGGAAAATACGCTTTTAGAATATACTCTAGTTTGTTGTTCTGCCGAAGAACCCAGCGGTGATCTCTGCAGTGCACCAGTGCAGAGAGGGGAGAAAGCCACTTTAATGCGGCTTAAGGATCCAGCAGAGGTGAATGGAAGTCATGGGAAATTCAGCTGTGTGAAAATCGAACTCTTGGCTCCGAAGAGAAAATCTGAATGAGCGGTATGAATACCAGCTCCTTTATACCCATATGTTCGGGGGAGTGGCATTGCAAATACCACTCGCAAATTCCCATTGGCCTTTTATCAAATATCAGAGGTGTCTCGGGCTCCCAAAACTGACCCCTAGTGTCACTTCATCGACAAAGTTGAGTGAGTGACAGATAGGGAACTAAATGTACTGGTAAACTTATTCACGAACTAAATTAATCACACTCTCAGTCATATCATATTTGAATGAGGATCTGCTGAATGAGAGGAGCCATGTCATTCATTTAGTTCCAGTTTAGACCAGTAGGTGGTGATATGCATGAAGAATTTGAATCACCAAAAAACAAAAGAAGAATGTGGAAGTGAAAGTGGAGATTTATAGTAAAAAGGTCTTAAATATCGATCTGTTTCTCACCCACACCTATTATATAGCTCCTGAAAATATGGATTTAACCATTGGAGTCATATGGATTTTGGATATGGCTTTTATGCTGCCTTTATGTGCTTTTTGGAGCTTCAAAGTTCTGACTACAAAACATTTGCATTGTATGGTCCTACAGAGCTGATATATTCTTCTAAAAATCTTAATTTGTGTTCTGCAGAAGAAAGAAAGTCACACACATCTGGGACGAGTAAATGATGAGAGAACTTTCATTTAATGAAAAGTGTCTGTCTAAAACTATCATATTAACTATTCCTTTAATTCTATAATCAGAGTGAGAGGATAGAATGAAAAATCTAATTTTGATGTGCAAAACTTGTCTAACATAAAAAGTTGATGTCATGGAAAAAAATAATAATCGTATGACCACTGAAATGTTTCTTGAGCTATTGCTTTTAATATCTCCCATACTCATATTTTGATTTCTACACAGGTAGGCTCCTTCTTCATGATCAACCTATGCCTGGTTGTCATTGCAACGCAGTTCTCTGAGACCAAACAACGTGAGAACCAGCTGATGCAGGAGCAGCGTGCACGTTTTCGCAGTAACGAATCCATCCAGGCCGAACCAGGATCCTGCTATGAAGAAATGCTGAAATACCTTGTTCATGTCTGCCGTAAACTTTGCCGTCATGCCGTTCGTATCTACGGCGAATTGTGTCCCATGAGACAAAGGGGTGGAGCCAATTTCAGCAATCCCTCCCTGGCTGGAGGTGGGACTAATGGATATTGGATTGACAATGGGACGAAGTCCCGATACTTTATGCCACATTATCATCCTACTCATCATCCTCACCATTACATCAGTAATGGCTTTGAAATGAAAACCCTTCATCTCGATAGAGACACTCAGAATTCTAAAAAGAACCCATCACTGCCACTTGCACTACAGAATTTAAAGGGTTTAAGGCGCAGTATGAACTATCCCACCATTTTACCCTCCAAACTGTACAAAAGGTCGCACTCTCACCTACATACTACAGGAGGGGTCAAGACACCAGCCTTTCATGATGGGCCCTATAGCAGGAAGATCTCAGTTGTCGGTGGATTTCATGATACTTACAAGTTGCAACACGGTAAGATCGCAAATATGCAAATCATACAAATGGTACAATGGCCGCCAAAAGTATTTGGACACTTGAGCCAGACTTAAAAATGTATATAATTTGGTTGCACTAGATACACAATCTCAAAGATGTGTGATATGCAAATAAATTATGCTAGACCTTTCTAAAAATGGCAAGGCAGCCCACTGAAGGCCAGTCTCAGTGAAAATTTTCCAGCTTGCGTAACCGCAGGGGATTGGAGGGCAAGGCCTGGGCGCTTGGAGTGACCTTTTCAGAACTTATTTGCAACTAATTCTAAATACCAGTAACTGGTGTCAAGATAATTTTTAGAATAACCACAGGTGCAGTTCATCACATTAACTATGGACATGTTCCACTAAATTTGACAACTAGCAAGTGCCCAAATATTTTTGTCTTTATTTTGTATCTATTGTATTATAATTTAAAACCCAACAAACTTGAAATGTTTTGTCTAAAAGTATGCTTGTGCTATTATTTTTTAAATAAATGCCACTTGGTTTGATATTTTGTTATCTAATTACATTCTTAAGTGTGGCTTAAGTATCCAAATGCTATTTAGGGCCACCATACATAGAACATAGCAATTGCATAAAAATATTGCAATATATATGCACAAACTGAAGTGTTTTTACCCTACTGTCATACTGTATTTAAAATACTTTGGGTTTGTGGATTAAGAAGAAATTCTGTCTTTGGGGTTCTGACTTAATAACATAGATAATGCAAAAACATTTTGCTCACTTGACATGCCCTAATAATTCCAAATTAAATTGAGGGAACTGTCTGCACAAACACACACTGTCTAGTCATTTTTTTTTTGTGCCTTTTGACTTTTGCCTGGAATTACCTATTGAAGTGAAGTTCACATGCATTGCAATTTTCAGTATTTTCTCAATATATGTTCATAACTTTTAGCTGCTGCTACATATTTGTATTTAATTGCATCGTTATCCTCCTTTTACCCACATTCCTTTTCAATTGCATTTTAAACTACAGATTTTCTTATAGGATTCAAACATAACACAAAATCGAAGAGGAAATCAATTTGTTTGGATTCAAACTAGAAATATTGTTCACACTCTATTTTGAATAGGGTTAGTGTATTTAACTAGCATGTCATCGATTTTGAATTATCCACTTATATTGCTAACGATATATTGTTATTTTCATGTGGGAGATCATTATAGAACAAACACAGCAAATGGGACTCAACAGGCAATTGGAGAAAGACTGTGCCCTGGTTGCATGAGAGAGACAGTATCGATCACTATTATAAAATCAGAGATGGCTTGATAATAAGAAGTGCCTAAACCATAATCAGGACATTAACCAATCCCTAGGTTGTGTAATTATGAGGTGCAATTGCACAATATTGTATGTAATAGGAGAGCATGCAATAGCAGGGCATATTGTTGCACTATAGAATTTTTGCAATGTGAACTATTTAATAGGCTTTTTTGGTAAACAAGTCATGAAGCAGCAAAATGTAAAAGTTAAAATTCCAAAATATCAGCAGAAATTGAAGTTATAAATTGTGTAGAACTACACCTTTCATTTAAAATCTACCATTATTATTTGCCCCTTGTTACGATGAACTCCAGTGTGGTTTTATTTTGTTCACCTGTTTACCCAAGATCTGTTAAAATGCTAATACTGAAATATTTGTTTTAGAGGATAAAATTCACAAATATTATTCTAATTCAAGACCGTTTAGAACTATTATTTGAAACCAACGTTTCTAATTGGACATTTGTTACTAAGATATAACCCCTGTGACAACTTCCCTGTGTGACAATTAGCTCTGGTCTTCCCTTATGTGTAATGTTTAATATCTTTGTTCTTCTTTCCAGGTGTGTATCCGGGCACATGCTCAAGCGTGTGTCTGGACAGCAAGGCAGGGCGTGTATCCTCTGAACTGTCTTCCTGCCCTGTTTGCGCCCAGGAAAGTGATTGTGTTAAATGTGACTCCACTGGTGAATCGGACCCCGAGAAACAGGAGCTGGACTACAGTCCAGAACAGAGCAAAAGGAACCAGGACATAGAAAAAAAAGAGTATGAGAATGAGAATTGGGTGTGTATGTGTCTTCATTACGTCAGAACTGTGCTGAGACGGACTGTGGACAGCAAATACTTCAACAGAGGAATAATGATCGCAATCCTTATCAATACACTCAGCATGGGAGTGGAGTATCATGAACAGGTGAAAGCATACGAAATACACACTTAAATACAAACCTTACAATATAATGGGCGTTTATGTTTATGCATGATGTATATGGCATATTTCCATTCATTAGACAGAAAAATCATAAAGAAGATCATCTAGGTTACTAGTGTAACCCCTGTTCCGATGGAGGGAATAAGACGTTGTGTTGATTGTAGTGACACAAGGGGCTTCTTTCAGGAGCCTCGGAGACCTCTAAATAGGAAAAAGGCCAATGCCAAATTGGCGAACAGAATTTGCATGTCCCGCCCCCGGACATACGGGTATAAAAGGCGGGGAACGAGCATCTGTTCAGTCAGGTTATGCACTGAGGAGCCGAGAATAAGGTTCAGCCATTACAGCGGGTTGGTACAGTGTTGTGGCAAGGGGGACACAATGTCTCGTTCCCTCCATCAGGGAACGGGGGTTACACTAGTAACCTAGACGTTCCCCTTCTGTCACTCACTCAACGTTGTGTCGATTGTAGTGACACAAGGGGTCCTTATTCAATAGCGCCACCTACACTGAACCGTGTTACGTAATCTGCTGATGCAGCAAGTTGTAGCATGCCAAAGGAGCATGAGCATCAGACTGCACGTCTCTGACGCCCCACAAAGGTGTCATATTGTTTTTATTAGGTTTATTAGGATTCCCTTGAGGGGTAGGAACAAGCGACGTGGCAAGAATTGGGGCAGGCCACGCCAGCTTCAGCCTTTTCCTCGCTATGTTTCTCCTCACAGAGTGTTAGATGTGGCTGGGGCCATCTAGCTCTAACACACATCTGGGAAGGCGTTCTTTTACAGTCCTATTCTTTCAGGGTGAGAAAAGACCCCGCGGAGACCACATCCTGCCCAGGCTGGGGGGAGGTGAAAATGTGGCAAATACATCACATGGGTTTTAAGGACACATGTGGAAGTGGCGCGGTGGTAGATCCTACCTAGCGAGGAAGGAGTTGCTACAAACACGGCGACTGGGGGGCAGAGGGGACTGCCCAAGGGAGACGCGGGTCCTCCGGCAGGGGGACCGTACCACAGAAAATACACACAGGGGGATTAATCCATGATGGCCAAACCCTGTGGAGCACCTGTTCCAGTACAGAGTAGTTAGTACCCATAGTGGGTCTGGTCGGGAACTCCGCTGAATTTGCGGATCAGAGGGCTTGGGAGGAAAGACATCCAGGGAGCGCGAGTTTAGTGGACTCACCTGGGAGTAAAAGTGCACATGTTCGCCTTAGTGGAGGGGAAACGCGCTAGCACATGCAGTACACCCGGTCAGTCGAAACTGACTCAACCTGGAGATTGTAGAATCTCGCAAACATATATAGAGAGGTGCCGTTGGCCAGTGCCCACGAGGATGCCACACTTCTTGTAGAGTGTGCTCGAACCCGCAAGGGGGCGGGCACAGCCTGGATCTGATAGGCCAATGCGATGGTGTCGACTACCCTGTGGGCAAGCCTCTGTTTGGAGACAGCGTTCCCTTTCTGCTGTCCGCCAAAGCAGACTAAGAGCTGCTCAGAGAGTCTAAAGCTCTGTGTGCGGTCCAAATAGGTACGCAAAGCACGTACCGGACACAGCAATGATAAGGCTGGGTCTGCCTCCTCCCAGGGCAGCGATTGCAGGTTCACTACCTGGTCCCTGAAAGTTCATGAGCATCTGCCGGACCGAACTCCAGGCAAGTGTCACTGAAAGAGAAAGTTTGCAGGTCTCCAACCCTCTTGATGGAAGCGAGCACAATCAGGAGGGACGTCTTCTGGGAGAGGGCACTTAGCTTGACTGATTCTAGAGGCTCGAAGGGCGTTTTCTGGAGGCCCGTAAGGACCACGGAGTGATCCCATGAGGGGAACTGGCATGGCCTGGGAGGGTTAAACCACCGGGCGTCTCTTAGAAACCTGATAATCAGGTCGTGCTTTCCTAGGGACTTACCGTCCACCGCATCATGGTGGACCACTATAGCGGAAACATATACCTTTAAGGTGGATGGGGACAGCCGCCCCTCCAGCTTTCACTGTAGGAATGAGAGCACTGACACGACTGTGCACCTCTGCGGGTCTTCAGATCGGGAAGAACACCAATTTGCGAACAGGCACCACTTTATTCTGTAAAGCTGCCTGGTGGAGGGAGCTTTGGTTTGGTTGATGGTGTCTACGACAGCTGGTGGTAGACCACTCAGACCTTCCACATCCCGTCCAGGGGCCAGACGTGGAGGTTCCAGAGGTCTGGGCGCAGATGCCAGAGGGTACCCTGTCCATGAGAAAGAAGGTCTTTCCTCAGAGAGATATGCCAAGGAGGTGCTGTCGCGAGGAGCGTAAGTTCCGAGAACCAAGTCCGGGTGGGCCAGTAAGGGGCCACTAGAGTGACCCGTCCTTCCTGACCTTGCACAGCACCTGTGCAAGTAGGCTCACTGGGGAAAATGCATACTTGCACAGCCCCCCGGGGCCAGCTGTGTGCCAACGCATCTGTCCCGAAGGGACTTGCCTCCGACCTGAGGGAGTACCAGAGTGGGCAATGGGAGTTCTCTTGGGAAGCAAACAGGTCTACCTGTGCTTTGATTTATGTACGCTACCGTCGCGATGCTGTCTGAACAGATCAAGACGTGCTTGCCTCGGATCAGCAGGAGAAACCTCCGAAGGGCAAGAAATACAGCCAGCAACTCTAGGCAGTTGATGTGCCAAAGTAGCCGCGGGCCCGACCAGGAACACTGCACACAGCACACAGCGCCCACTGCACACAGCGCCCCAACTCTGTTTGGAGGCATCTGTGGTGACCACGATGCACCTGGACACCTGCTGCAGGGGGACTCCTGCCCGCAGGAAACAGAGGTCTGTCCAGGGGTTGAATAACTGATGGCAGAGGGGGATGAAGTTCACACAATACGTGCCGCAGCCCCATGTCCATCTCGTGATGAGACTGAAGCCAGTGCTGGAGCGGTCTCATATGCATCAACCCTCAACCCCTGGCTGAGGATGCCATATGCCCCAGGAGCCTCTGGAATGTTTTAGAAGGACCGCAGTATCATTTTTGAACGTCGAGAGGCAATTCAGCACTGACTGCGCATACTCGTTTGTGTCCTGAAGCCCTAGACGGCTGAGATGTCTGAGCACCTGGTCCCTGTGGGTGCATAGTGCCTCTCTAGAGTGAGCTAAGGTCAGCCAGTCATTGAGGTAGTTGAGTATGCGGATGCCCACTTCCCTTAGTGGGACAAGGGCGGCCTCTGCAACCTACATGAAGATGCGAGGGGACAGGGACAGGCCGAAGGGGAGGACTTTGTACCGGTACGCTCGGCCCTCGAAAGGGTCGGTGTCGGGGCAAAATTGAGATTTGAAAGGATGTGTCCTGCAGGTCTACCACTGTGAACCAATCTTGATGCCAGACACATGTTAGAATGTGTTTTTGCGTGAGCATCTTGAACGGGAGCTTGTGCAGATCCGGTTGAGAACTCGCAGGTCCAAGATTGGCCTCAACCCACCTCCCTTTTTGGATATGATGAAGTAAGGGCTGTAGAAACCGATCTCCATCTCGGCTGGAGGGACAGGCTCCATTGCATCCTTTTACAAAAGAGTAGCTATTTCCGTGCGCAGGGTGCTGGCTTTTTGGCGTGCACAGAGGTGGGGCAGATGCCGCTGAAACGGGGCAGACACCTGGCGAATTGAATCGCGTAGACGAGTCGGATGGTCCTGGCCAGTCAGCATGACAAGTTTGAAAGTGTAAGCCACGTGCCCAAGCTCTGCTTGAGGGGCACTAAAGGGACGAAAGTTTTTGACATACCCGGTGGGGCTTCGCAGCAGTGGGGACCAGGTAGTGTTGTGTCGGTATGCAAAGTTGCGTCCTGAGGCATGTGTGCTGAGAAAGAACTCAAGGCACTTACCTTGCTCCGCGTACCCATTAGTGGGTGGGTTAGTGAGGAGGAAGTCCTAGTGAGGTGTCCTCTGGACTCGTCTGAACCGGCCAGCCAGGGTTGTGAACGCTGTACAGAGGTTGACATGGAGGTGAAGTTTCTATGTCCGGAAAGAGACAGGGATAAATCCACCCCTCTTTTAGGATAAATAAAATGTTAGCTATGAAGTTAGCCTTAGCAAGGCAAAGCTGTCAGCAATTTGTTTTTATTATTATTATTTTTTTTTTTATGTCATTTTCATCACTGTCTTTCCATAGAATCCGTTGTGTATAAGGTGTGATACTACCTCAGGTGCTGGTAGCTCATATTGCATTTAATTAACCCCCTTGGTTAGGATTAGTTTGTATCTCTGTGTATGTCTGAGAGAGACAGTGAGAGTCTGGGATTGATGCAAAGGACATTTACTCTGTTGCCAGGGAAATTATTATTTACATTACAGTAGACACGGTTAAGAAGACAACTCACCAGCTCTTCACTGGGAAGAAACAAAGCCACGGGGAGAGAAAGAGGAGGAATATAAATATGTCATGACAGTGAAAACAGTGTTTGTGAGCTTCAAATCCTCCAAGTTTTCCACCAAAAGTGTCAGTTTGAATAACTTAAATAATGTTACTTAAATTACACTGATTTGAATTGCACAATTAGTTTTGTACTCACATGGTTGTATAAAAAGATACACCGGACAGACACATTCGTAAAAATAAAAGTTCCAATAGTAAAGCAAAAGAGGTTTTACAGCCTGATAGGTGTATTTGCATGAATTTTGTGTAATTACGTGAAAAGAGGAATATTTTATGCTCTCTTTCTCTTTCCTTCCTTTAGCCGGATGAGTTGACAGATGTGCTTGAGATCAGTAATATTGTCTTCACTAGTTTGTTTGCATTGGAGATGCTCCTCAAGCTTTCGGCCTGTGGTCTGTTCGACTACATCAGCAACCCCTACAACATCTTTGACGGGATCATTGTTATCATTAGGTATGTGCTGTTCTCTTCCATTCTGTTTAATGCATTTGATGTATTTAAAGCTGATGTAACATTTTTAGTGTTAAAATACTTCTTTCTATCCCAGTTTAATATGCAGAGACATCTACAAGTCATGCAGAGGTTAATTTTCTCAAAAAATGTAAACGCTTTGTCTCTGTGGCACTATAAAATTCCTGTGTTTGTTTAGAGTGACCTGCTTAGACCCGCCCCAACAATGATCCTCAACCAATGGTGTGAGTTGGGGGCGGGACCATCTGTCAGTTCAAACAACAGCAGACAAGGGGCGTATTCAGAAATCCGTTTTGAAAATGGTTCTGCGTGCTTCAGCTTTAATTCAAGGTGTTCTTTGATTCTTCTGTCTGGTGGTCTATACAGTGTATGGGAGATCGTTGGACAAGCAGACGGAGGGTTTTCGGTTTTACGGACGTTCCGTCTGCTGAGAGTTCTGAAGCTGGTACGGTTCCTCCCTGCTCTGCGCAGGCAGCTGGTTGTATTAATGAAGACTATGGACAATGTGGCCACCTTCTGCATGCTGCTGATGCTCTTCATCTTCATCTTCAGGTCTGTCCCTGTGATAGTGACCCCCCTCTCACATCAAATAATTTAAGGAATATTCCAGGTTTAATACAAGTTAAGCTCAGTCTAACAACATTTGTGGCATAATGTTGATTGCCACAAATATTAATGTCGACTTGTCCCTTCCTTTTCTGTAAAATCAAAAAAAAAATCAAAAATCTGGGTTACCACTTATAATAGAAGTGAATGGAAAGACTGTAAATGTGGAAAGACTCACTGTTTCAAAAGTATAGCCATAATACAAACAAAATGTGTGTTAGCATGATTTTTAGTGTGATAAATTTGCATACTACCCTTTTCTGTGTAAAGTTGCATCCAATTTTACAACATCATTGCCATGACAACGTAGCATAAACCCTAAAAAGACTACAACTACAATTTTAAGAGAAGAATTAATGTACAGTAAGTGATTTTATAAAATTCTAGGCTTCACTATTTTGCCTTTAAACCCCCCGAAAAATTGTCTCCTTTCACTTCCATTGTAAGTGAGGTACTGTAACTAATTTTTCTTTTTTTTAAGCGAATTTCAATAATTTTTTTTGTTGTAATCAACATTATGCTGGAAATGCTGTCGATTGAGTTTATTTTGTAATAAACCCGTAATATTCCTTCAATAAGTCAAACATTTCAACACGTCAATAACATCAAACCTCATTGGCCTAGTTTCCATCCACTTCACATGCTAATTTCTTATCAACAAAGTGAAAATGCATTAAAAAAAATTGGGAAATGTTTGCCTGTTTCCATTCAAATGGCCTTTTATCGATAAAAAGGGTGTGCATGATGACATCATGCCTAAAGTAACACTTTATCGCATAAGTTTTGGTTTATTGCAAAATAAATCTTACAATTAATTGAAATTAGCCAGCTTACTATCATTTTAATTTCACAAATAAATGCAATCAGAAGACGAGGAAATGCAATCAAAAGGGAAAAGTTGTCCTTCTGATAGGACTGTAATATTGGTCCTGATGTTGTTCCTATCGTAAGTTGCCATCGGTTCCGACCCGACAGCAAATCATCATGGCCCTGTTCAAGCTGGCAACCTGCACCAAGTAGTGGGGGAAACTTTCTGTCTTAGTATAAGGACTATCCATTGATGTGTATATGCTGTGTACACAGCTATTAATAAAAACTGATAGGATTTAATATAAGGGTTTACGTAGTAGACATTCCTGATATTCAATAGGCTATTTTGAACAATCATCTAATCTAAAGCATCGCCATCACAACTGCATTATGTCCCACATATTTTTCCAGCAACTTTTTACGATCAACTGAACTTGATTATCATCTAAAATTTATTTTATCATCATAATGCAATTTACATTTTCTAAAGAAGCTCAGCAAATGCAATCTGAGGTAAAGTGGGTTAGATTTAAAATATTTAAACGTTTTAAAACGTTGAAAAGCTAGTTTTCTGAAAGTGAACTCAGCATTGGACAAATAGTTCTGATAATTTATAGTCTTGAAGTGTAGAACTGTAATGAAGGCTCGGACAGGTTAGGATCCATATGCGGTCTTTTATTCAAAGGTAAAAATCAACTCAGAGAGAGGCAAGGCAGCGACTTAGCTGGCAACAGAGTTCGTGGTCGAGGAAGTGTCAGATCGGGACAGGTGGCTGAGTTCGTGGTCGAGCAGGCGTTTGGTCGGGGCAGGCGGCGGACAGAAGAATCGTCGAGTTCGGGCAAGGTTGGCTTTAGTAAGGATCAGAATTCTGGTTAGTAGATGCTCAGTGATGCAGCCGGGGCAAACAAGACTTCGCAGTGAGGGCACGGGGAAGCGAAGATTTAATAGAGGGAAGATGATGGGCAACAGCTGTTTGGCAATCAGTGCGGGCTAGAATTCAGGTGAAGCGGATCTCCGGTGATCGGTAATGGGTGCGTCCTCACTGGCATTCGTAACAAGAACATACTGAGAATGTAATTTAGCTGACTCTTTTCATCTACTACACAGGGTCAGGCTAATTTAAGCTTGAGTAAGAAAAGTCAATTATATCTAAAAAATATTTTTTTTTGTTTGGAAATGAATTATTTTATTTAATGCTTTATTCATTTGGTAATGTATTTAGCCTAATTTAATACAGGGAATTTTTCCAGCATTTTTTCAAATGTATAACAATAATTTTATAGAATTGGCCTTTATGTTAGTGTTCCAAAAAGCACACTGATGCTTTTCTCCTAGTATTGTGTATTTTTTTTTTTTTTTTCGTTTAAAACATCTTAGTGTACAGAAATTATATGTTTTTTGTATTGTGGGCTAATTCCATGACTGCCGTCTATTATTTTGAATGGCGTGAAAAAGCAACTTTAATAAATAAACGGATAGCTACCACAGTTAAATTAATCACAAAGAGTGGCCATTCATTTGTTCTCCGTACACTTGGCGATGTGCATGATACGAGATATTTGTGTTGGCACTCCTGGAAGTGTAATGTTTACAGCATCAGATCTATATGCCGTTATGATCAATCCATAATCACGTACAATAAAGTGGCTTTCAAGGATGTATACCGTCATCATGATTAACATAGGCTTAAGATTGGGGTAAATTCTGTCATGTGACACTAAATTTTTGCGTTAATGCCAATTTTTTCGACTAAAAGTGTTTCCAAACTGGTTTTTCTTGACGTTTGAAGTATCCACATAGAGTTTATGTGCTAGAGTTAAACGGAAAAATATTATATCAACGCTAATTTGCATTTCCATCAGCTATATTTTGCTAAGGATAAAAAATCCTTGGATGGAAATGTAGTTAGTGATTCTGTCAAAATTCTTTATCTTTTTACTTATATCAGTAGTAAGTCATGGTCACACAAATGGCACTTTTTCTGGAGAATGACCCTGATATTCTTGCATGAAATGAATTAAATGTTTGGGGTTGTTTTTTATACTTTTCCCTTATCTCCTCTCTGTCTCTCTGTTTTCTCTTTCACTTGTCTTCCGTGTTTCAGTATATTGGGGATGCACCTGTTTGGGTGTAAGTTCACCCTGCGTTTGGAAAATGGAGACACAGTCTCAGACAGAAAGAACTTTGACTCACTCCTCTGGGCCATCGTCACTGTGTTTCAGGTTAGCGAAATATATCCATGCAGTTTATATGTTTAAATAAGCAACTCTTTGCAGATACGCTTTAGGACTGAATGTACTTCATAAGATGTTACAGTATTAGGTAGAATTTGTTTGTGAACTATTTGTTAGTTAGTAATGTAAAGTTCCTCTTCAGAGAAAGATGAAATATTATGCAACAAATTTTTGATGTTGCTGACCACCAGGAGTTAGTTGGTTACTTTAGTGTAAAAAACAACAAATTTCAACTGAACTTACATTGCTTTGCATGTGTTCAGAAATACTGTTGATATGTTATTCTTCGGGGACAAGTTTTGATTAAATGCTTTAATGTTGCAAAAATGCTGAGGCAAGGGATTGTAGGTATTTTGCCTGTCTAAATGAACTTAACAAATCCTTGCTTGGCAGAGCAAATGCTCAGTGAAATAACAGCTATTTGAAAGTTTTACATTTATATTAAGATTATGAAGAAAGAAGAAAATGTTACGTGTAATTCATTGCATGTACAGGATTCAAGTAATCCTTAAAGGCTATGTTCACACAGTCAGTGTTTAAGTGGTTTACAATTACAAACTGGTAATTACAGGGGTATTATGCTATAAATGTGGTTTATGAGGACATTTCTAGTGTCCCCATAATTTAAATCACTTAAAAAACATACTAAACGATAATTTATTGAAAATGTAAAAATGGTTAGGTTTAGGGTTAGGGGATAAAATCTAAAGTTTGTACAGAATAAAAATCATTATGTCTATGTAGAGTCCTCAAAATGATAGCTGCACCAACGTGTGTGTGTGTGTGTGTGTGTGTGTGTGTGTGTGTGTGTGTGTGTGTGTGCGCGTGTGTGTTTGTGTGTGCGTGCGTGTGTGTGTGTGTGTGTGTGCGTGTGTTTGTGTGTGCGTGTGTGTGTGTGTCAGTCTCATTTTTAAGACTGGGATTATCCAAACTTCTACAAATTGTGTCAGAGTTAAAATTGCTGAGGTCATCAAAGTCTGCCCAGTTTATTACAGACATGATGAGGTCATCAAGCCCTCCCCCTGTAGTATTGGGCAGTATGATGGGGTCACCAGGGGTGACACTTGTGCAAATACTGATATGGTGCCATATTAAATTCAGGCCCTGAGGGAAGCCAGAGGGTCAAAGTTTCTTGGACATCGGAAGCCTTTAATTTCCCTAATCTCTATTTCTGTCTGTGTGGAAGTGTGTATGTGTATGTGTGTGCGTGTTTGTAAGAGAAATATAAACTCCAGGCAGTATGTGCTGGATTTCATCTGGTCTAAATCAGTCTAGAGGAAGAGCTAGAGTGAGGGGTTTGTTTGGGTTCTTCAGAGGATATATGTATGAAATATGCTGGGGTGAAGGGGAAAAACTAACAAAGTTCTTTGCATTTATAATAGAATGTTTAATGAGACAAAAAATTAGAAAAGTGGCATTTATAGAGATGACCAAAGTTCAGACATGAAACTTTATGTTACACAAGCTGATAGGTTATTTGAATTTGTTATCTGTTTGCCAATTGGCTCACATGGTGTAAGCTGATTAGTCCCTTAACATATTGTCGGGTAGCCAATCAACTTGCATCTCTCTTTGCCTATCATTTAAATTGCTCAGTTTTGCAGATAAGATGGCTTGACTGCAGCACACTGCAAGATTTTTTCTCTGAAACCCACCTCCACCCCAGCTACACTTGTCTAGATCTGCTACATCGGGATTGTTTTTTATGTCTATTTGTGAAGCAGCATGTCCTACATGCTCATTGCAGCAAATTGTCTAATTATGCGGCAGCAGCAGCATGTCCACATGCTAACTCAGTATGTAGCAGCATAGCAGATCTAAGACTCCAAGACCAAAATCTTATCAATATGTCATACACACATAATCTTTTAGATGACTGACTTTAGATGATTCATGACTGAACTTCAGTTTATCAATATACTTTCAAGTAACTCTTAGGTATTCTTAATAATATCAAAAATCTTAGGGCAGAAATTTGTGTCCCTATAATAAAAGTACCTATAATCACTATTTAAACTACAGTTTCAGTTTGGTCTCCTATTAATATTGATCACCACCAATTATATACATTTCTGTTAGTGTTAATCTACCAGTCATTAATTAAAAACTATAGTTTACTTTAAGTTATGTTGTAAACATAGAGGTGTAACAGCATGTGAGAAACAAAATACAAATAATATAAATATACAAATATATAAAATTACATATGTCAAATGTAAATACAAATAAAATCAATTTGAAGATATTCACAGCATTTAAGTGATTGTTTTTGTCCATCAATATTAAGTTAAAAACTAATTGAGAATTAAACCATTCAAGTGTAGATGCATAATCTCAGTGTAAATAAATAATGTAAAATGTGAAATTTAGCTGTGAAAAAGAAAAATGCCTCTAAGAAATGTCCTGGAATCAGTATAATTGCTTACAATCATCATCTCTGTCTCTATTGTGTGTCTCTCCACAGATCTTGACGCAGGAGGACTGGAATGTGGTTCTATATAATGGCATGGCCTCCACTTCTGCCTGGGCGGCATTGTACTTTGTAGCCCTGATGACCTTTGGAAATTATGTCCTCTTTAACTTATTGGTTGCCATCTTAGTAGAGGGCTTCCAGGCTGAGGTAAGAGGTCAGAAGTCAGACAAGGGAATCTTGTTTATATTTAATCGTTATAGACCACTTACTTTCAATAAAAAGTGCTTTTCAATAGCACACTGTATGAATGCTAATGCTAACTTACTGTACATTGAGCAGGACACAAGACCAAATATAGTCTAATCAGCAAGAGTAGCACATTGAGCAACAATATACAGTGGCCCCAAAATGTGAGTGAAATGAAAATTCTCTCATCATTTACTCACCCTAGTGCCATCCCAGATGTGTATGCCTTTATTTCTTCTGCTGAACACAAACAACGATTTTTAGAAGAATATCTCAGCTCTGTAGGTCCATACAGTACAATGCAAGTCAATGGTGTCCAAAATTTTGAAGCGCAAAAAACCACATAATGGCAGCATTAAAGTAATCTATAAGACTCTAGTAGTTAAATCTATATATTCTGAAGTGATATGAGAGGTGTGGGTGAGAAACAGATACTTAAGTCAGTTTTTACCAAAAATTCTCCTCCCTGCTCAGTAATAAATGCCATCCCAAATAACAAAAATCTAAAGAAAAAGGACTTAAAATTTGAACCTTTTTTCACCCACACCTATCATATAACTTCAGAAGATATGAATTTAACCACTGGAATCTTATGGTATAATTTTATGTTGTCTTTATGTGCATTTTGGAACTTCAAATTTTAGTACCCATTCACATGCATTGTGAGTACCAACAGAGCTGAGTTATTCTTCTAAAATCTTAATTTGTATTCAGCAGAAGAAAGGAAGTCATACATATCTAGGATGGCATGAGGGTGAGTAAATGATAAGAACATTTTCATTTTTGGGTGAACTATCCCTTTGAGCCATCTAAAAAAATAAAAGTATGAATTTCATTGTATAGATAACAAAATATCAGTTTTATTACACATTTTTTAATTATTTTTAAGCAACTGGCCCCAAGGAAATGTCCTAGCAGAGGAACCTCCTCACATCAACTGCTATGGACCTGTTCCACTAACATTTGACAACCAAAAAGTGTCCAAAATTGTTTTGTTTTTTCTTCATTTTGAAAATTATATTTATTTGTTTAATTATTTAAAACAAAAATCTCTTGTGTTTTTTAAATGATTTGCTTTAAAAGTGTGCATGTGCTGTCATTCTTTACAGGAAATCCCTCTTGCTTTGATATTTTGTTATCTATTGCAATGGCATTCATATATTTTTAAGTGTGACTGAAGTGTCTTGGAGCCACTTAAACTAACAGCTGAAACTATTTCCTCTGCTTGGCTTCCAACATAACTGCAAATCCTCTACACAACTGAATTACATGCATGCAAATGCACATAACTGGGTTTTCAAGACGGAAATTTTGATGTTAAGAGTAAGGTGCTATCAGAGAACTGGAATTATAGCACTGTAACACAATTATAGCACTGTAGCTTTTATGTATGCCTTGAATAAGGGATTTCCATTAGTGAACATAGAAATGAAGAATAGCGTGTTCCTGTTTCTTTTATTTATTTATTTTGTGTCACATCAAAGAGATTGATTATGCAGATCTGTGTATGTTTATGTGTGTAATTTTCATGTAGATTAGACTCATCTGTAGTGTATAAGCACACGCATTGGCACAGAGCCTGGTTGCAGCTGGTGTGATGATGTGTTTGATAGGAAAACCCTTTCACACAAACCTTTCTGTTGTTCTGTCTTTTATCTCTCTCTCTCTCTCTCTCTCTCTCTCTCTTGTCTCCAAGGGAATTTCACACACATAGTCACTGGACACTTTAACTTCTCAAACAATACATGAGCACACATACTTATCTTATGCCCTTTAACATACTTATTAAGTTGTTACTCTTCTGAATTTCAGTAATTCTAATTCAAACGCTCTGCTTCATTCTGCCTATTTCCATCACTGTCTTTCTAATAATGCCAAAAGGAGATTTTGTTGTAAAAAAAAAAATAAAAATCCAAAATGTCCCACTTTTCCAGTATCTGTCATAATTTTCTTACCCTCATGTTGTTCCAAACCCATATGACTTTCGTTCTTTTTCAGAACATAAAATTAGATGTTTAAATTAATATAATAGCCTTTTTTGTACTACATTGGCAGTGGATAGTGTTTCATTGTAAAGCTTAAAAGTATCAGAATAGAAATCCCAAAAATAAAGACCCAGATGTGCCATTCAATATTTAATGCGGCTTGTGGATCATATTCCAAGTCTTTGGAAGACATATGATAGGTTTTGGTGGGAAATACCCTGTGCATTCATGAGTACTTGAGAGAAGCTCATAGTGTTTATGACCGCACAACAGATGTCAACATTTTTGATGAAAAATTACTTATATTTCAAGGTGTTTCTTACCAAAACCTATACTATGGTGGAAAATGGCTTTTCCCCTATTGAATATCCTGTTTCACTTGAAAATGCATCACATTATGGAAGTAATGTATGGAAGTGGTCTAGCAGGGCAAGTTCAATGACTCGACAGGAAGTAGGACAAGAGCGAAATCTAAAATTGGATAACTAACCGTAAAATAAGAAGGCAGTGTTTAAAATAGATTTTTATTACTGCTGGCCTTGTATTGGTGTGCATTTGTTAACATAATCTCTGTTCATTATTATGAATTCTGGATTTCCACCTTGAAATGTCAAATCTCTCTCTCTCTCTTTCTCAGGGTGATGCTAGCAGATCTGACAGCGATGATGACATGTCGTCTGACTATGGTGATGAGGAAAAATTGGGAGAACTTCTGAACTCAGGTGTGTGTGTGTGTCTGTGTTTATTTGAATGTGTAATAGAAAGTGCTTATGGTAATGTAGCTGGTCACCATTTCTTTTACATTATTCAAACATTTTCTTTCCCTTCACTAGTTTAATTTATATGGTCCTGTGGTGTTATACATTTATTTTTAATGCACACATATTCCATGTGGTCTCTTAATTAATATGAGGTAATAATGATTGATTTGATTTGATTGATTTGATTTGCAAAATAGTTTCAGAAGGAATATAGAATGTCACACTGCTGGACATGTTGACTTCCAAAAATCGATTTAATGTCGACTGCGCTTATTTGTGTGCTTTGTTATTTGATGTATAAACTCTTGTTGATATTTGGATCAGAAATGAAAATGCAGACGTTAATGCCCATCTCTAATGGATACCTGGAACCCCGGGCATCCATGCCACCTCACATGACACATACACAACCCAATGCCACGACCAGAACTGAAGTGTCACACATCTACTGCCAATCACGTCGGAACAGCAACACCTCCAATGAGCCCCATGACCAGAGATCACTGGTGAGTGGTAAACACAACTGAAGAGGTTGGTTTACACCTGTGGTCCCTTACAGAACAATTTAACAGCAATGTAATAATTGACTGAGATACGATTAGAAAGAAAATACATTAAAACAATTAGAGTAATTCAATCTTTGGAAATATTAATAGTGCATTGATTGGCTTTTTTGCTATATAAATGCAAGTTCAGTCTCCTGAAAACAGTTATTTAAATAATGTTTTCACTCAACTTGCGAGCACAAATTAACATTTGTCATAATTTATTTCATAATTTCATCCTTACTGCTGCCAGAAGGCATTATCTCAAACTCCAAATTTGCTTTTATATGTTAAATACTTAGAGATTCAGCACCACATGTCTGATTTCCTCACATATTTAAAGGCATTTTTGTCTGTATGAAATAATATGAGGTGCTAGAATTTTAGTGAAATATAGCCTTTATATGAAGTTTGCTTTTAATGCGAGCCATTGGAGGTAGGTTAAAGATTTTACTTTCACCCAACTTTTAGATGTGGGCTAAAAGTAGTTCTGGTGCCCCTGACACACACAAATACAAGGATTCTCAAAGCAAGTTAAATAGAGTTTAAAGGAGTCATACAGTATTATAGCATATACGTTTTTTTTTATCATTTTATTTTTCTCCCTGAGGTCCATTTATAATGATTGGCAAGTTTTTGTGTGTGTGTGCCAAAAATAGTGAGAAATTTGTTTTCATGACCATTTTCCACCCCCTCTCTGACCTTATAAAACAGCTCTTTTTTGCTTCTATGCCTTAAAGACTTCTACAGTATGTAAATGCTATCTTTGCATATGAAATGAGTACATGGTAAAAAATGTAGCTCATTATATTTAGTGCATTTTTGCATGTTTTATTTGTTTTGTTTGTTTAACTGACTGAATTTGATTTTATCTCACAAATTAAAAGTAATCTGAACTGATTGAATGTAGTTGTGAAAACTCTAGTTATCTCTAGTCTAGTTAGATGAACTTAAATTGGATGTTGTTAAAACAACTTCACTTTAGATCCTGCTGCAGTAAAGTGTGTGGGCAGTGAACCTAGTTTTAAAGGGGTCATGATAACCTCTCTATTTAAATAATTTTAATATGTTCCCTGAGGTCCACTTATCATGTTATTATAGTTTTTTTTTTATTTGTTTGTTTTTGCACCAAAACAGTCATAATATGATATAGTAATTGTCTTTGGCTCTCTGTCTGAAACGCTTGGGTTCAAGATCTCTGGCCCTTTAAGTCTTAAATGTAAATGCCCACTGTTATGATTGGCATTGTGCAGCCCCTCAAATTCAGCCATATTTACACCTCAATCCAAAGAAAATGAACAAACTCCACACAACAATATAAAACTACATTTCAGGGTTAACACAATGAACACCCAACACGTGTCATCTGAATATATAAAACATTTTAATCAAACAGCACCATAAACAAACAATCCAGACATATGAAATCTTCATGAATTAAATTGTTTACTTACATTTTTGTGGTCCAATAGTGTTTTAACGGCCCCATCTTTCAATAACAGTTCCTTTGCAAAGCATTGAATCGTATTGTGACTGGTTCACAAGCAATCCGCTCTGAAATGTTCTGAATACACAAACGTAATACAATCTTCTGTGATGTTGGGGTGCTTCAACTGGCTTCAACAGGGCAAAACAGAGAGACTGGTCCTCACAGGAGTGACATCTCACAGATCTTCCATTTGTTTACACACACAACTGAATGTGTTTCTCCCTGTTAGTGGCCACAGCAGAATGAGATGCGTTTTTAAAATGTGTGATGGTACTGCTCTTAAATTGCACCGCACATCGCCGGAAACACATCAAAAGGTTCAAAGACGAGCATTTACTTAATGTCAGTTTAGTTAATGACAGTTAAAATGAGCACAGATGGGTGCAAGAACGGTCCAGGATGCTTTCAAAGCAGCACAACATCAAGAGAGCAAACAGCAAGATGAAACAGGATGGGAGTTTCCTTTTTAGAGTAATAACTTGACATCACATCTTTTAAAAGTGGCGCGAGATGTATGATAGCGCAGGTTTATTATATTTAATCCAGATAGGCACATGAAGGTTTCCTGTATAAGTCTCCTTTGGATGAATCTCCCATGACAGGCCCTGTCTGTCCTCTTCACCTGTGACTGACTGTCTGAGCTCAAGTGGGCGTGGCCAAGGGTGTAATGACGGAAAAATAGGCGTTGCTGTCTTGTTAGAGGCAGTTCTTGTGATGTCACAAGTTCCACAAATTCTAAATGGGCCATTTCTAGAGCCTGGTTTAAATAAATGCTCTTTTTCTATTAAGGAGGACATTATCAGTTCTGAGAATTATACTATGTTTTTTATACTACTGTGACATCTTATATATCAAAAGATTAAAAAAAAAACATTATTCCTCATGTCATGACCCCTTTAACTGACAAGTAACCCTGCCAGTTTTGCACTCCAGGATGGTCTCTTGTTGAAAGACACAGGCCACAAACATAATACTTTGATTTGGAGGCACATAGATGACAACACTTGAGACACAAACCTCAGTAATGGTGATACTCAACAAATATCAAGTAAAAGATGAGCTCTTAAAATGACCACACAACTATTAATCAACAGTGATGACAAAAACTACAACAGCAGCGCAAATAAAGCCTACAACACTAACCTCATTATTTATTTTTATATATATTTTTATGTTATATTATGTGCTTTATTGTGCCTTATTTGTATCTCATTAGACTTGTAGATTGTTCATTACAAACACTTTATAAAATGAATAGTTCCAGCTCTAAAATATGCTGTTGTAAAATAGACAATATGCACACACAACTGTGTGAGCACATCAATTAAATTCTATATTTTTGCACTGAAGAACACTACTATACTATTAACGCCCTTGAAATAATTAAACTTTGTTTAATTTTTATTAATAAATGTCATTATTTATTGAACATTGGGGTCTTTTATCATTTGCTGTTTCTGCCATTTTATGCAAGCCACACAATGTAGTTATTTTACCATGGCCTCTGGTGGCTTATTTTTAATTACTCTGTCATATAACCCCATTTGTTGCATGCCATGATAATCAGCTACCATGTGTGTGTTTTTTGTAGTCCAGCCTTTGGGGAAGCCGATGCTCTAGTTGGAACAGTCTTGGCAATGCCCCCAGTCTGATCAGACGTGCTCAGTCTGGAGAGCGTGAGTCGCTGCTGTCAGGGGCAGGACAGGACAGCATGGATGACAACCAATCAGATGATGGGAAAGCCAGCAGGACTGGGAGTCTGGGCAGAGTCTCATATCTCGGGTCATTTGATTTACCAGAGCTGCTGCAAGTTTCACGCCCATATGTGGAGTATAATGGCAGATTAGATGGGGGTTATCCGTCCTGTCCGAACAATACACGCCCTGATCCATCTACACAAGGGGTAGAGGATGAAGACTTTGAGGAGGTGGTACACTAGATTTAATAATTTTTGAAATTGGTCAATAGCACCAATTAAGTTTTTGGTCAATAGCACTATCGATATCCAACAAGCAAGGTATATCGGCCAGAAAAATTAATTGGCAGATATTTGAAATCAGAGGGAGTTTATTATTGATTGAGAAGACATCTCAAACTGGCCTAATAGACTATCTGCCAATTAATTTGTCTGGCCGATATACCTTGTTCGCTGTAAATTATTCCGCTTATACCATTATTTCGTCCCTAAAATGCTCTGTGGAGTGGAACTACTTTCTTCCACCATGGATTCAGCGTCTTGCTCTGAATACAGTCTGAGCCTTCGTTGCTAGTTCAAAAATGCCACTTTAGATCTAGCAACGGAGGCAAGGCTTGTGCTGCTTTACTGGAGCACTTACTGGAGTTACAAGGTAGTTAGTTTCTGCATGTGAGTGTCCGTATTGTGTGTGAGTTTGTGTGTGAGTGAACGAAGGATAGAAACTCAGAAACTGAGAGAGATCATTGTCAGATTACCTTTATATGTTGCAGCTCTCTTCAGAATTAACATCGCTTAAAAATCGCCAAGATGTATGTTAAAGCGCACTCCTCAACAGCTGCGAGAGTTGCCATTTTTGTATAAAGCTTTACCTTTGTAAACCTTAACAACTGTTTCAAACCAACTGAGATGCAGGTGTGCGCTGATATGACGGCTCTGTTTCCGTTCGTGAGTCAGTGTGTGCGTAATGTGTATATGTATGTGTATCCACGTGTGTGGGAGTGTGTGTGAGGCAAAAGAGAGGGGGAGCACGAGGGCGATTCCCACAGATATTTCAAATAATATGGAAACTGTTTTATTGACCAAGATGCGGGAGTGTGTTAACGTGTGTGTGTTGGTGTGTGTGCATGTGTGTGCATGTGTGTATGCGTATGTATGTGTGTCAGTGTCAGCATATGTGAATGTGGGTGAGGCAATTGTGAATATGAGAGAGAGAGAGAGAGAGAGAGGGAGAGAGAGAGTGCAAGGGCGCTTTTCAACCGAAGTTAAAATAAATGTAGGATATTATAAACATTGCTTGTCATTCTTATCCTATGTACTTAGCCAATGTCTTTGTATTTCTTGGTTATTTTGCTGTGGTAACCTGTATGGCTCTTTGAAATAGCTGAAATAATTTGACAAAGTGATATGGAATCGTTATGCGGTCAAGACCTGGAAATACTTCACAAATGTGCGTTTACTGGAAAATAATCAAGCATTTAACAGACCCATGGTATAAGTATATATATATATATATATATATATTAATATAGAAGTCTCCCTTGCGGACTATTTGTGTGCTGTGCGGAGTTGCTGCCTATGTAGAGCGTTCCAGATCAGCAGGCCCAGATGGAATCTTCGGAATTCTGCAGAAGGGATTTTAACATATTAAAATGTGTTAAATGAAGCTGAGAGTACTACACTATTGTTGGTAACTGAAAGACTCATCAATGTATTAGTCAATGTATTTATTAAACAAACATGCATGTGGTAGTGAATGTGTAACTTTTGTAAATTGCATATGTTGCAATTCTGAGTAAATCTGCAGAGCTCTCTTTGGAATACCGTGCAGATTCCACCTGGGCCTGCAGATCAGTCATTTGTACATGCTACATTAGAAGGCTGCATTGTAGTCAGTAGACAGCAAGGCAGATCATTAGCTTTTGGAACAAAGTGTTCATTTATTGATATTATATCAGACACAAGCCAGCATGTTCTCTTCAATTCAAATCAGTCAGTCACTAATTTTCTCAATTTTCTTTCTCCATCTGGTATTGTTTTTGTGTTTTTTTCAGAGTTGGTGTGTCATTCTGAAGAGAGTGTTGGAGCCGTATAAACCTCAGTGGTGTAGAGATCACGAGGACTGGTCACTATTCCTTTTTTCTCCTCATAATAAGTGAGTAACCAACACACCACAATAGTCAAACACATACGGTACATACACACATTCCATTTAAAGGAATGGTTAACCCAAAAATGAAAATTCTCTCTCTCATGCCATCCCAGATGTGTATGACTTTCTTTCATCTGCTGAAAACAAAAGATTTTGAGAACAATATTTTAGCTCGGAAGTCCATTTCAATGCAAGTGAATGGTGAATAATTGCTAAGGTGAATGCTGTCAAGATTTATAGTGATAAAGCAGTTACCTTTTGGTCTCATCCAAAATGTATTGGATTGCTTCAGATGACATTGATTAATCCACTGGAGTTCAATGGATTTCTTTTATGCTGCCTTTATGTAATTCCTTATAATTCCTTACATTTATATAGCACTTTTCTAGGCACCCAAAGTGCTTTACATAGTATGGGGGAATCTCCTCAACCACCACCAGTGCCCAGCATCCACCTGGATGATACGACGACAGACATAGTGCGTCAGAACGCCACCACACACCAGCTATTGGTGGAGAGGAGAGTAGAATGATGTAGCCAATTCAGGGATGGAGATTATTAGGAGGCCATGATAGATAAGGGCCAAAGCCTTTTGGAGCGTCAAAGGTCTGGCAACCATTCACTTGCATTGTATAGCCTAGACAGCTGAAATATTCTTCTAAAAAATATTTTAGATCTTTTAGAAGTAATTCGCATCTTGGATGGCATGAGGGTGAGTCATGAGTTTTTCCTTTCTTTTTTGGGGGTAAACGATCCCTTTAATGATGAATTCATTAAATTCTCATGCTACATGCACACAGTGGCAAACCTTCCTCTCTGTCTGTGCAGGTTCCGTGTGCGCTGTCAGAGGGTCATCACTTATAAGATGTTTGATCATATTGTCCTGTTCTTCATCTTCCTCAACTGCATCACAATCGCTCTAGAGAGACCTGACATCCAGCCTGATAGCACGGTAAACACTACACTTACTCTCTTATTATTCCACTATTCTCAAAACTATAATCATACCACAGTTATACATGTCATCATTGTATTATATTCATACTGCCTCTGCACTAAAACTACTATTATAAATGAATAGTACCAACTCTGTTTGGATGAGCCTCGTTCAAAGCTGTTATACCGATATACAGTGTATAGTAATATCCAATATACACACTCTGTGATGGCAGAATTCCAATTCGTTTCTGCATTAATGTGCCGAGTCTACATATCAACAAAATCACCTAAAGACTATTAAATTATGTTAATTGGTAGATTTATTTCCATACATAATTTTATTTATTCATTTTATTTAATAAAATGTAAATGCATTAATATTTATTATTAATAATAATTTCTTATTTTGTAGATTTTTTTTAAATGTAGTTAATTTTATTGTTAACATTTATTCATTCAAATATAAATACAAATTTAATTATTATGTTTTAGATATTTATTAAATATATCAATGAAAATATGAATTCTTTATTATTAATTATACTGTTTACACCTCTTAACCATAGTAGAATGCAGACTGTAACCCACAGTTAGCTTGTTGCTTTATTAAATGATGCCAATGCTCAATAAATAATAATGTTTATAAATAATCATTATAAGTGCTTTTTGCATAACATTAGTTGTACTGATCTTTCTACGGTTTCATAACCACAAAACATTTTGTCTGTAAAACTAACATCATGCATACTAATTCAGTGAAAATATGTTATCTTTCTGCTTTTCCAAAAGTACATTATTTATTAAATCATGAGTGTGAAACCACTCTGCACATCAATTGTTTGACTTCTCATTTGCAGGATAAATACATAACTTAACACTGAAAATAATCACACTGAAAGCTGCTATTTATTGGTCTGTAAAGGATTTGGTGCATTTGTTATCATTTTAAATAGCATTTTTATTTTTTGTATTTTTATTTTTTTACAGGAACGGATTTTTCTTAAAGTGTCAAACTACATCTTCACTTTGATCTTTGTGGCAGAGATGACTGTGAAGGTAGAAATTTAATGAAAAATGTATTTACTGAATATATATTAGAGTTGGGTTTTTTTACTTGAAGGAACAGTTTACCCAAAAATGAAAATTATTTCATCATTTACTCACCCGCATGCCATCCCAGATGGGTATGACTTTCTTTCTTCTTCAGAACTCAAATTAAGATTTTACACTCCATTAAGAATATTTCAGCTCTGTTGGCACATATAGTCATCATAAAAGTAATCCATACGACTCCATTGGATTAAATAATGTCTTCTGAAGTGAAACACTTGGTGTGTGTAAGGAATAGATCAATATATAAAACTTTTTTTAACTTGCTTCCGCCCAGCTTGGTCATGAGGGTCGAATACACGCTGACCCACGCATGACATAAGCATGTCGGAAATTTCAAGCAAGATCTGACACGTGAAATACAGAAAAATACAGAGGCGCAGTGGTGTGTACAACAAAGAAGCATAGATACGGTAGATGCCTCATTTGGCTGGTTTGGATACATCAACTGCGGCACCATCTTGAGCTCTTTGAATCGGTTTGAATGCAGATGACTAGAGGAGATGCCTCAGACCGAATTCCTTGCTCAGAATCCTGCATAAACTCACACTGGTCAAAGAGATGGCCGAAAGCTAAAAAAAGTTTTAAGTATTGATTAATTTCTTAAACACACCTAGGGTTTCGCTTCAGAAGACATTCATTAATCCACGGGAGTGCCTTTACAATATGGATGGATGGATGGATGGATAGTGTAAAGTGAACAATGGAAAGGAGGAGGCGAGAACCGTCTTGAATATATAAATAATATTTTAATGTAAAACTGAAACCAAAAGACACAAACACATAGGAGGGACAGCTGCCTGTAAACGTTCTCTCTCTGTCGCACCACTGTTCGCAGTCGACCTTTATCCCTCTTGGAGGCTCGATTAGCCTGATAAGGGACAGGGTGTGTAAAATCACAGCCCCACCCTCTGCCCTGTCACATTCCTCCCTCGTTCTCTCAGGCCAGGGAGCCCCCAGTATGATGTACATCATCCCCGCCTTCCTGAATCTGGGAGGGGACAGGGGGAGGCAAACAATAATGAAAAATAGGGGGGGTACTCCCTGTAACAGTACAGTACCTCCAACACAATAAAAACAGTAAAAAAATTTAAAAAAGAGAGGGAAAAGGCCAATGCGGAATGGCAGTGGGAGAGAGAGAGAGGGGAGAGAGAAAGAAAAAAAAACACTTACTCGCCGGTTCTCCGATATGCCATATCTTGGTCCTCACCCACTCCGCCACTCCTCCACCCTCTAGTGGATGACAGCCGTGCCTCCCTGGGCATATCGGAGGCAGTCCTCCAGCCCCTGGCGGACGGAATGCCCCGCCGCGTTATCTGGGAACAGAAGGGGTCTTCCCCACCCCTGGCAGCGGTTCTCCTGCTCCAGGCAGTCGGCAGTGAGCCCCTCCCCGGCTCGCGGTCGGTGGCCAATTCCTCCGCTTCCAGGCGGCCGAGCTCCTCCGTGCCCCGGAAGACGCCTCGGCTGCTCCTTTGGGGTGGATGGTAGCACCGAGAACTCAACTACGGCGTATCACCGCTCCTTCCTGGGTCTTCGGCACCAGTGTAAAAGGAACAATGGAAAGGAGGAGGCGAGAACCGGCTTGACAATATAAATAATATTTTAATGTAAAACTGAAACCAAAAGACACAAACACACACATAGGATGGACAGCTGCCCATAAATGTTCTCTCTCTTTCAAACCACTGTCCGCAGTCGGCCTTTATCCCTCTCTGAAATCTTGCCCTGTTACAGATAGATAGATAGATAGATAGATAGATAGATAGATAGATAGATAGATAGATAGATAGATAGATAGATAGATAGACAGATAGATAGATAAAAAACTATTAATAATAACACAAGCTGATGACATGTCAGTGATGATGATGGTTATGATTATTATGATGTTGTTATTATAGGTGGTTTCTCTTGGGCTGTATACTGGTCCAGGCTCATACCTGAAGAGCAGCTGGAATGTTTTAGATGGTCTGCTGGTGTTTGTGTCTTTAGTGGACATCCTGGTCTCACTGGCCTCCTCCGGTGGGAACAGAATCCTGGGAATCTTACGTGTGCTTCGCCTGCTAAGAACACTAAGACCCTTGAGGTAAGACTTTTTGAAGGTGTGTATGTGTGGATTCAGTGTACAAGTACAAGAAGTCCTTAGTTGACAATTGTTGTTATACTCTTAAAAGGATAAGAAATTTAAATTTCTGTAAATTAACTAATGTTGTTCCAACCCCATATTCATTTTTCTTATGTGTACACAAAAGGAGTTGTTTAGCAGAATCTCTGAGCTGAATGAATGAGAATTAATGAGAACTGGGGAAATGAATCGTATGCTTTATTCCAAGTCTTCTTAAACTGTATAATAGCTTTGTACAAGGATTATTTAATTAAAAATTCCCTCTGCCAAAGCTTTCGAATCACATTTGCACTTGCACAGTTTTAAATGTAGCACCTCAAAACGTATCATGCCAGGTTTGCCATCAGTCAGTCACAAAAAACAATAACATCAGTTTAAAACGACATGAGGGTTTGGAAATGATGGCAGAATTTAAATTTTTCGGTGAAATAATCCTAAACGTTCTAATGTTGCTGTCCATGGTGCTGAAATCAAATTTACTCTCATGTTATATTCAGGGAACTGTTCAGCTGGGCACAACATTGAACAACATGGTGCTCTCAGGCAGAAATATATTCTCCTCAACAGACTGACATATTGAGTTCAAGGCTAACACTAGAGTGCATCTCATCTACTTGTTTCAGCTTTTTGCACAAATCTGAGCCCTGTTTTTCCAGCCTCGTTCTTGATGAATGGTATCAATGCTAAAGGATATTGATGCAACATTAATATGCATGCGTGTGTGTGTGTGTGCGTGTGTGTGTGTGTGCGTGTGTGCTTGTGCGTGCGTGCGTGCGTGTGTGTGTGTGCTTGTAATTTTTTTATCAGAGTCATAAGCAGGGCCCCTGGACTAAAGCTGGTTGTTGAAACACTGATCACATCTCTTCGACCTATTGGAAATATTGTGTTGATCTGTTGCGCTTTCTTCATTGTCTTTGGCATTCTAGGAGTTCAGGTAAACGTGCACATAAACACACTCTTGCTCATATTTAGTTGCTTTGTGTTGATTGTGTTATGTCTAAAATTATTTAAAGCTCCATGATGTAAAAATATGAGTTTTTTGGCTTTTATTCCAAGCCAGATTGACGCTGTATTATTTTGGCCACGTTTTTCCATCTGAGACAAATTTTAGGATCTTAAAATATTTCTTTTGTCTGCAAAATCCTCAGTCTTTGATTGCTTGGTGTGACTTGCTCGCTGACGGCCGAAGAATTGCCTTTATGATGAATTTTAAGCCACGTACAAGCTAATCTTCATGTGAAAATTCAGTATTCTAACATCATAATTTTCTTAAGTATGCTTTAATGGAGAGCATATTTGAAACATTCCATTTTTAATGGAGGAAAACTAAATCAGCCTGCTAAATCAATGCATTTACAAATTAAAAGGTATTAGTGTGGGCATGGCCTAAGCCTCCAATTTTGGGTTGCCATCATGCAGAGTGACTGCTCCAACGATGGCTAGTTAGTGCTGTCAGTCTGGACAATTGGGACTAAAGTCTTGGTTATGATGTGTATCATAGAGTCTGACATATTGCTGCATAATGTTCCATGACTTTTACCAAAGTACAGTCTTACAATCTGTCAAGCAACAATCGTAAAGGCCTGGAAAAATCATACAGAGTGCACCCGATTTTAGTTTAAAACATGTACAATTGAACAGCTAAACTTTAAAATTATGCACTCATTTATTATTTTAATTGTAAAGTTTACAAGTGATAACTCATCTTGGATGAAGGGGTGTAAGACAACTGTCTAATAAAATACTGTCTAGAAAGGGAATGTCGGCTCCCCCAATATGACTGACTAGCAGTAGCAAGTAGCATGGGTTTGCCTTTAAACTAAAGGCAGATTGGCTATTGAAAAGTAATAATAGTTTGTACAGCCAATTTTTAATCCTTTTCTGTACACGTTTCTTACTCTTAAATAAATGTAATTCAAGATATATTCTGTGAAAACAAGCCTTAATATCGCATGCAATTTTGTTTACCATGTAAATGTATCTTGTTTAAGGATGTTTAGATAATTTTCTTGGAAAAATGGCATTAATTCTGAAAAGTCTGAAATGTTTATTCAGAATATGTTGTTTACATGTTTAAAACCATATTCTGTTTGCCATGTAAAATGTTCATCTGGTTTATATTATTGATGTGGAAAATCCATGTGGTGCATTTTACCAACCAAGTTGTTTGCTTTGTAATAAAAATGTGAGTTATTCAAGTATTGTCTAAGTGCAAGATGTTTCTCTCAGCTCTTTAAGGGGAAGTTTTATCATTGTGAAGGATTTGACACTAGAAATATCGCCAATAAATCGGAGTGCCTGCAGGCGAAAAACAGATGGGTTCGCAGGAAGTACAACTTTGATAACCTGGGTCAGGTGGGACACACACACATGCCTTGTATTCTTCACTTTGCCCTTAATAGCTAGTGCAGCAAATGTCAGCAAAAACTGACTATACAAAATTACCATTTTACAATGGTTATAACAGATATAGTGAATCAGACTTCTATGTCTGTATGGTACTGTATGATTGTCACATTCATGTTCATGTCATCTAAATGGTATTGTAAGTAAATCCAAAGGAATACCATGATATTACTATATGGTAGAGTACAAACACCATGGTAATACCACCAGATTTCCCACGGTCATGGAAAACCTGGAAATATCAGGAAGTATATACGAGTATAACTTTCTCAAGTTATACTCGGCTCTAAAACATTTAAAAACATTAGAAATTGCTCTTTGTAAATGCGGTCTCTATAAATAATTTTTTTAAAATCCTTATCCAGTAGTGTAAGCGAAAGGGAAAGTTATGGAAATATCATTTGAATTCATTAGTCAAAAGGTGTGGAATCCCTGCACCATGGTACTTTTTGTAAGTTTGACCATCTGACTTCATTAGCCATTTGAGCAAAATTGTGTTGTTGTTGTTGTTTTTTCTTAGTTTTTACTGATTTTACAGATATTTATATTGTTGACCCTGATAGTGTCACTAATAATACAAGTGATGTTTGCTAAGGCAAGCATTGCTATTTCTATTCCTCGTCTTGCACCATTTTGTTCTACGGACATAAATGATGCCTCAATTATTTGATGGGCTATTAATTTTCGAAGCAATTGGACTAATGGTTTTCACTTGACGAAAAATCCTTGTACTTAAATTGAAGGAGGGACCCGGTCAATAGCTTAAAGGAATAGTTCACCAAAAATGTTTATTCTCTCATCGTTTACTCACCATCATGTCATCCCAAATGTGTATGACTTTCTTTTCTCTGCTGAACACAAAGGTTTATTTAGAAGAACATTTCAGCTCTGTTGGGCCATTCCATGCAAGTGAACGGTGACCAGAACTTTGAAGCTCCAAAAATGGCAGCATAAAAGTAATCCATATGACTTAAGTGGTTAAATCCATGCCACCATTCACTTGCATTGAATGAATATTAGAGATATTCTTCTAAAAATCTTTGTTTGTGTTAAGCAGAAGAAAGAAAGTCATACACATCTGGGATGGCAGTAAATTATGAAAGGATTAAAATTTGATGCCTTGTTAGAGATTTATAATGTGTAATGTTTCATTTTTGTTTTTTGTTTTCCACAGGCTCTGATGTCATTATTTGTCCTGTCTTCAAAAGACGGCTGGGTCAACATCATGTATGATGGCTTAGATGCAGTGGCCGTGGACCAACAGGTAGGTGTGTGTGTGTGTGTGTGTGTGTGTGTGTGTGTGTGTGTGTGTGTGTGTGTGTGTGTATCCGTTCTTCAGATAACTTTACACAATTTGAAACAGATTCTCTGGATTTGTCCGGACCAGTTGTGTCGATTTTTGTTTTATCTTCCTTCTTTTCTGTAGCTCTCAGGTGACACAATCAGAAAAGGCAGCTGATGGGTTTTAAGTAAAGCACATGTCTAATTTATTCAGCTCTGGACTGGAGAAAAGAAGGAGAGACAGAGAGAGAAAATACAGTGGACTTTAAAATGAGCAGGTTGAGAAGAAGAGACAGAGCATTCATCATTGAATTCCACAGAGAGTTCTTACACACTCTCTCTCTCTCTCTCTCTCACACACACACACACACTCACACACACACACACACACACACACCGGTACACTCAATCCAAGACAATAACACAGCATTACATTAACTGGTTTGCATAGTGTCCGTTACAAAAGCCCATCTATTTTGGGGCGATTGCATTCCATGTAGTATGACAAATATGATGTTTCCATTCCTTTATATATTTGCTTCCTTTCACATTTCCTGTGATATGCTTTTTAAAAAGAATCTTATTTTTATCTGAGCAGTTTCTGCATTTTGATATTTATGGGTAATTCAAGTCACACTGATATTGTATCTGTGACTGTGTGTGTGTGTGTGTGTGTGCCCATGTGTGCCCATGTGTGTTTGGACATAAAATCTCACTAAATTTTGTTAGATTTATGCTTTAGTTAGATTGTATGCTATAAATTAAAATATTATTAAAGAAATAATCCAGGTTCAGTACAAGTTAAGCTCAATCAACAGCAATTGTGGCATAACGTTGATTATTACTTTTCTTAAAAAAAATAAAAAAAAATTAAAAAAAAAAGGAAAATATCGAGGTTACAGTGGACAGTGGAAGTGAATGGGGACAATATTTGGATGGTTTAAACAGAAATGTAACGCTTATAATTTTATAAAAGCACTTGCATTCATTCCTCTGTTAAAACTTAATTGAGCTGTAAAATTGTTTAAATTGTTATTTTTACAGTCGTTTAGGGTTTGTTGACATTACATTGTCATGGGAACAAAGTTGTAAAATTGGCTATAACTTTACACAGAAAAGGTTTGTAAGTGATTATATCACACTAAAATCATGTTTACACAAATATTGTTTATGTCTTGTGGCTATACTTTTGAAACAGTGAGTATTTTAACGTTCAGAAAATGGCCCCCATTAATTTCCAATGTAAGTGCCTCACTGAAACCCAGATGTTTGCGTGTTTAAAAGAAAAGGAGGAATGAGTCAAAATTAATTTTTGTGGTAATCAACATTATGCCAAAAACGCTGTTGATTGAGCTTAACTTAAAATTCCTTTAAAGGTATATTCTGTGAAAACAAGTTTCTCATGAAATTTTGCTTTCAATTAAATTTTTAGTTTTAAGGATATTTAGATTTTCTTTTTTGTTGTTGTTTTTATTCTGGAAAACAAGACTAAAATACTGAAAAGCATGTTTTTTATTCAGAATATACTTTATTCCAACTATGCTGTTTACATGTATGCACCTCTTTTGGAAAAATAAAAATAAAAGGCTTGTGTATTCTGACTAAATAATATTTTTTAGTAATGTGTCTAACCCGAGTATTGCTTTTGTAACAACTGAAAGTCAATAAATGAAATCTGTTACACTAATGCTTAACGAAAAAGCAATTTAATTACAGTTATTACTTTGTAATCACATTGCACTAATAAGGACATTAATCAGCAAATTATTGTGAATAATTATTATGAAGGGCACAACTTTTCAATTGAACAATGTCAACATCTCATATCATATCTGAGCAGTTTCTCTCTTTTATCTCCTTCACCTTTTCCACTGTCCTTCTTTCTCTCATTGTCTTTCTTCTCTCTTTGTAGCCCATTAGGAATCATAATCCCTGGATGCTCCTGTACTTCATCTCCTTCCTGCTGATCGTCAGCTTCTTTGTACTGAACATGTTTGTCGGTGTGGTGGTGGAGAACTTCCACAAGTGTAGACAAGACCAGGAGGAAGAGGAGGCCCGACGGAGAGAGGAGAAGAGACAGAAACGCATGGAAAAGAAACGCAGGAGTGAGTGTGTGCTTTTTGGGATGTTGCATGTCAAAACCAGGCAATATTATAGTATGAGAGCAGTACGATTTAAGCGGGGAGAGGAAATCTCTGTTGCTCCATTCCCCTTACATCCTGTAAACTGTTCCATGGATTTCAGTCTCTGTGTGGCATGGAGACATACATTTTTTTTCTTTAGCTTTTTTTGGAATCATTTTCCTTGGTGGACAAGAAATATACAAACTTACTGACCAATTTTTATCTCAATATTATTAACTTGTTGAATAGTTGGATAATGTAGTCGACTAGGAACTGCTATGAGAAACCAACAGTACAGCGATCTGACAGCCTGCCTTAAGCTGTGTGTATAAAGCTTGTGAAATAGAAAATAGTTTTAATTCCCACAACCACGTTCTTCAAAGCCCTTTGACTTTGTTTGACTTTAAAATCATGCAACCAGTATTTAATTAGACAGGAGAGACATACTGTAATTATAAATGGGAGTTCAATAATTTATGTCACTTTAATCCTGTGGTTTTGTTATGAGTAGCGATGACCCTTGATTGTGTAAGAGGAAAGGAACCCGATTTAACATTGGACAGCTAATGGTGACCCAACACCATAAAAAAACAACAACAAAAAAACATATTTTTGGTATCCAGTTTATTGTAATAATATCAAACATCATTCAAACAGAAAATATATTATACCAAACAGAAAGAATACTTTGTCCAGAATAAGTCTTGGATGTCCAAAATGTAAAGTCATTTATGTAGTTGCCCTTATATTTACGGTGCAATGCCATAAGCATAGTTAAGACCAAAGTTTATCATTATTGGGGTTAGATCAATGTATCTGGTCACTATCTATAAACAAAAACAATTAAAAAAAAACATAGATTATAGTATTTATTATGAAAAAATTGCCAAAACACATTTAGAAAGAAACAGTAACTACAACTGCCACAGTTGTGAGAAAAAATTATGTCCATTACAACCTACCTACAGTAATAGATTATTAGCTAAAACATTTTGGTCAAAATACTACAGTTACTGTTATTTTTGTAAAATCATGACTGTGTCATTTGAAAAATCTTGCATCAGTGTTGTGGTCTGTGCTTTGATATCTACGGAAGTTCTGTTTACACGTGAGCGCTCAAGAGAAGCAGTAGGTTAGAGCAGACCATTGGTCAGGCTTCAATCGCAATGCATTTTCAGATGAGAAGCATATTTAACACGTATAAAGTGCCAAAGCGCTAAATGCATATCATTAGATTGCCTCAGTGGCCTGAAATTTCGATTGAGTCTTGGAAATATTTAAATGGAGAAAGAACCCTGGCATTGTTCTTTCCCTGCTGCCGCAACCCGTCAGTTGAGAAACACTTGCTGCATCTGAAACCGTGTACTGTCAGTACTAACAGTCTGTCACAGTACTTTATTTGATGAAGGACACATTTATCAGCCACTAAAACATAATGTTATTTCGGTATTCATGCAAGTAGTTTGAATAGATTTCGGAAATTCTTCATCTGGGAATGTGGGCATTGACCCATGTCCTGAATACGTGACATAAGTACAACAACAGCAAAAATTATATGCTCTGGTTTTGTTCAACAAGCACCATTTAAGCACAAGGAACAATTATCTTGGTATATGTAGCACTTACAGTTAAGAAGATCCGTTCAACTTGTGGTTCACCGCCGTTCTTTTAAATCCAGTGTTTTGAAAATTTTGTTGCGTCAGCTCCCAAGGAATTTTGGGATCGTTAAGTGTCCAGTCAATCTGCACTTCAGAATCTCACCAGAAACAGTAGGTAATCCAGGTGTTTCTCGCTTACTGCTTCATGAATACTGTGGATTCGGACATACTACTCCATTGGAATACTGTTTTTAGCCTACTATATAGTAGAGAAGTATGGATATTCGGACACAGCGACTGATTTAAAAATTATGGCTAGAACTGCTAGTAGTAGATCTCTATTCTCTAGAGTCTATTCTGTAGACATATGGACTGCAGCATCAGCCTGTGATGAGCACAATACTTACCGTGGTATTATTATCATGGATACAAACATGGTTGTACAGTTTTTTGTGGTAATGAATGATATGGTATTGGAGAACATTGGAGAACCACTTTTACAAACATGGTATCTTTATATGGTAATCATTCAGTGCCATATTTTAAAGAACCACAGCATTACCTTCTAATGGCATGGTATCATAGTACATTTTTGTAAGGGAAACTTCACCTGAAACCTCATTATTTCACTGCCTCTGAACCACACTTGCTCTCTCTCTCTCTCTCTCAAACACACACTAAGCTCCTCTCAAAGACACCTTGAGTGGTCATGGACAGTGATGGATGGAGGGGGACGCTCGGCCGGACACTTCTAGCGTCCTGCCACTCGATTGTTTTGTAACTGTGATTATACACAGATACACACACACATAAACATATTGCCACTTTAGCAATTGAAAATTGTGAAAAGTTCCAAATGTACCATAAATTCGGGAAGAACTTGTTTTATATGTAGCTGATGGGTTGTAAACAAACAACATAGGATAAAAAAATATATATTTTGGGGGGTTTATTCTGATGGCTTTTGAAAAAAGAATAAATATATAATATGGGGCATATTGTATTAAAAAAATAAAAGAAAGAAAATCCAAAAACTGTAATATGGTAGAGGCTAATTTTAAATGAAAATACAAACAGGGCACTACCCTACCCATTTTCTTCAGCATACATCACCTTAATACATGCTTATATCATTCACAGCATCTTATGCATTTAAGTACTAGCTTATGTAACTCACTCAAAGCATTCTATGCCTTTAACACATGTTTAAATCATTTTTTAAAAGATTTTTATGCATCTATATACCCAGTCCTCACATGTGTGCACAAAACATGGTCAGACTCCACACATGCAATCCATATGCATCCTTCAAAAATGATCCATAACAAACACTCAATTTTAACATATGACTCTTCTGAACTCATGTTTAATACAATTTATCAGAATTTTGTATATAATTTTATATTTACCCAAAAAACTCTCAACTGATAATCAAAACTGGGAGCTCTCTTGCACAATGTATGTTTTCACGTTTCTAACACGAAAGAGTGCCAGAAAGCAGGTGTCGCAAAACACTGGTGTCGCAAAACTCTTGCTTAAAGGGGTCAAGTCCAACCCACATCCAGAGCCAAATTACACGACTCTCCACTTGGCTACATATATGCCTTAGCAACTGCTTCCCTCACACCGGTGACCGGTGATTCGTGTGGCATCCTTATACTTTCCTATACCAATTTTTCAGAATTTTCAAAATTTAAGAGCTGAAGCCCAGTCCAGTCAGAATTTGCCTTTAGAAAACTTGTAAAATGATGCTCAAGTCACATGGACTACTTTTATAATACGTTTGGGTCCTATTTAAGCTTTAAAGTGAGGCCACAAAATAAAGTAAGTCACACAGGTTTGTAACAACATGAGGTTGAGTAAATTATGACAGAACCATTCTTTTTAACATAAAATTGTTTTCCAGGGACGTGCAAACTTTTAAAACCATGCCGTGACACAAGGTGTGTGTGTGTGTGTGTGTGTGTGTGTGTGTGTGTGTGTGTGTGTGTGTGTGTGTGTGTGTGTGTGCTAAATTACCTGAATAACCTTAATGACGATATTCCATTGTTCTCTGTGGGTGTATGTGGATGTTTGTGTGTGTGTGTTTTGTGTTTTAGAGGCCCAGCAGAGACCGTACTATGCTGACTACTCTCCTGCAAGACTCTACATTCACACACTCTGTACTAGTCATTATTTGGACCTCTTCATCACCATCATCATCGCCATTAATGTACTCACAATGTCTATGGAGCACTACAGACAGCCCAAGGTTTTCAATTTTACATACATGTATCTCCTGCAATCATTGAATCACAAACAGCATAAGAGTAATTTCCTTAGAAGATGCATTTTTGGGTAATACTTTGTGCATCTAACTGTCTCTTTACTGTGTGTCTGTGTAATTCAGTATCTGGATGAGGTGCTGAAGTACTGTAACTATTTCTTCACACTGGTATTTGTGATTGAGGCTGCACTGAAACTGGTCGCCTTTGGCTTTAGGAGATTTTTTAAAGAAAGGTAAGGTGCCCTCTTGTGGACACAATAAAGAAACGCAGTATGTTTTCTTCACCATATGTTTAATAGTAGGTTTCTAATGCAAATGCCTCTTTTTAGCTCTTTTCAAGAACATATCTGTGATTTCTCTCTCAGGTGGAATCAGTTAGACCTGGCTATAGTCCTTCTTTCTATCATGGGAATTACACTAGAGGAGATCGACCTGAATGCCTCTCTTCCAATCAACCCAACCATCATACGCATTATGAGGGTCCTGCGCATTGCCAGAGGTACAAAATACATGAAGACATGCACACTGGTGGGCAAGTGAATGATGCTGATGTCAAAGAGGGATTTAGAGATATTGAGTAATTTAATAAATGAAGGAACTGCTGCACTGTAATATGATGATAGGTAGCTTGTAAATGAGAAATATGGTACATTAACTTTTGTCTTGCCTTCATGTAATTAGTTAGATTTTTTTTAGCCATTAAAAAAGTGGCGCAACCATTTTGTGAATTCGATCTTTAATGTCTTTGAGGCAATCAAAAAGAGACTTATAGGAATGATTGTCAATGTAAATTCAATTGGAAGATACAACTGATTATCATTGGCTTAAGAGAAATTGGAAATATCACTTGTTTTAAGAACAAAAACAAAAAAACAACAGGAGGTGTATATATATATATATATATATATATATATATATATATATATAAAATGGGCCATAAAAGAACCTTGTGGCACCCCGTGGAAGATAGGTGTCAATAGAGAGAAGTTTCAGCTTTCACCAGCACTTTTGATAAAAACAGAAATGCAGAACTTTTAAATGTAGCGTAGCGAGCTCGGAATGGCATCACTCTTACCTATAATGAAATTCAGAACATTTTCACAGCTGTCTGGGGTGCATCAGGACAAGAAGTGACAGGTGAAGTTCTTTTGAGTAGTGCAAAACAGAAATGTAGGACTATGAGAGTTTTTTTGCAGGTAATATCAGGGATTCCATACTTGCTGCTTTTAGATAGTAAAAAAAAAGTCTCCAAGAATTCTAAGTGATTTGCATCTTATCATTTATGTTTTTGATCTGCCACACTTCTGCTGAGCACAGCCAGGGCTGGATTTTAACTTTAGGTCTAGACAGTCAACTTCAAGTCGAGAGAGTCGAGATTGGCTCTACACAAGCAGCACAACAGCAAACTTGTATGTGCTGAAGAGTTGCAGTATTGCATATACTATAAAGATGAATGTCATGAAGGAATCGGAGAAATGATTTGGTATGGGAGGATTAATAGAGAAAGAACCAGGCAATTTAAGTTAAAGAACTAGACATTGGAGTGTGGCATTACAAACAGTAGACATGTTGACATTACAGATGGGAGCAAATAATGATGAAACACTGTCTGAATTTGTACTTTAGTACTAGAATAGTGTACTATAAAAATCTCTTTCAGTGTTGAAGTTGTTGAAGATGGCCACAGGAATGAGATCTCTTCTGGATACAGTTGTTCAAGCCTTACCACAGGTTAGTAAGTTAGTATTTTATACAGTGCATTTAGAAATTATTCAGACCCCTTCATTTTTTCACATTTTATTATATTGCAGCCTTATGCTAAAATGCTTTATGAAAAATAGAAGAAAAAAAAAGAAAGAAAATACACTCCATACCCCATAATGACAAACCAAAAAAAAAATAGATTTTTGAAAACTTTGCAAATTTATTAAAAAGATAAAACTATAATATCACATTGACATAAGTATTCAGACCCTTCACTTAGTACTTAGTACAAGCACCTTTGGCAGTGATAGCAGCCTCAAATCTTTTTGGATAGGATGTGACAAGCTTTGCACACCTGCATTTGGGGATTTTCTGCCATTCTTCTCTGCAGATCCTCTCAAGCTCTGTCAGGTTGTATGGCGACAGTTAGTGGACTGCCATTTTCAGGTCTCTCAAGAGATGTTTAATTGGGTTCTGGGCTCTGGCTGGGCCACTCAAGGACATTCACAGAGTTGCCACTCTTCAAATCAAATCACTTTATTGTCACACTACCATGTGCACAAGTGCAACAGTAGGTGAAAATCTTGTGTGCAGTTCCGAGCAACATAACAGTCATGACAGTGATGAGACATAAACCACTTTACAATAAACAACATATTTACACAACACAATTTACATATCAAATGTACACATACTTACACAACACAATCATAATATACAATGTACAGTAAACAATACACACAATATAGAATACACATAGAATAAAAAAATATAGAGTATCTAATATATATATATATATATATATATATATATATATATATATATATATATATATATATATATATATATATATATATATACTGTAGTTGTATTGTGAAGAATCTAATTATGACAGTCCATTGTGAAATGCAGTGCTGATTATTGATCGTGAGAGATCAAGTATTCAAAAGTCTGATTGCTTGGGGGAAGAAGCTGTTATGTAGTCAGCTGCGATACCGCCTGCCTGATGGTAGCAGTGAGAGCAGCCCATGACTCGTGTGGCTCATTGTGTTGGCTGTGTTCTTAGGGTCATTGTGCTGTTGGAAGGTGAACCTTCGGCCCAGAGCACTATGGACCTGGTTTTCATTAAGGATATTTCTGTATTTTGCTGTGTTCACCTTTTCTTCAACTCTGACCAATCCCCCAGTCCCTGCTGCTGAAAAACATCCCATAGCATAATGCTACCATGACCATGCTTCGCTGTTGGGATTTAATTTAATTTTAATTTTAATTTAATTTAATTTAATTTTTAATTTAATTGCCCAATTGTCACACATTATACATACATTTCTGCATATATACAGTGAAATTATTTATTTTTCACATATCCCAGCTATGCTGGGGTCAGAGTGCAGGGTCAGCCATGATTCGGCGCCCCTGGAGCAGATAGGGTCAAGGGCCTTGCTCAAGGGCCACACAGTGGTGTCTTGGCGGTGCTGGGGCTTGAACCCACAACCTTCTGGTCAGTAATCCAGAGCCTTAACCGCTGAGCCACCACTGCCCCACCACTGGGATGGTGCAGGTGATGAGCGGTCCCTGATTTTCTCAAGACATGATGCTTGGAATTGAGGCCAAACAGTTCAATCTTCGTTTCATCAGACAAGAGAATGTTGTTTCTCACAGTCTGAGAGTCCTTTAGGTGCTTTTTTTGCAAATTATAAGCAGCCTTTCATGTGTCTTGCACTGAGGAAAGGCTTCTGTCTGGCCACTCTGCCATAAAGCCCAGATCGGTGGTGTGTTGTAGTGATGGTTGTCCTTCTGCAAGTTTCTCCCATCTCCACACATGATCTCTGGAGCTCAACCAGAGTGACCATCAGGTTCTCATTCACCTCTCTTACCAAAGCCCTTCTCCCCTGATTGCTCAATATGGCTGGATGGCGAACTCTAGAAAGAGTCCTGGTTGTTCCAAACTGCATCCATTTAAGAATTATGGAGGCCACTGTGCTCTTGGGAACCTGGGAATACAGCTGAAAGTTTTTGTAGCCTTCCCCAGATCTGTGCCTTGACACAGTCCTCTCTTTGAACTTTGCAGGCAGTTCCTTTGACCTCATAGCTTATTTTTTGCTCTGATATACTTTTTCAGCTGTGAGACCTTATATATATAGGCGGGTGTGTGTGTGTCTTTCCAAATCATGTTCAATAAATTGAATTTGCCACAGGTGGACTCAAATCAAAGTGTAGAAACATCTTAAAGATGATCCAGAGAAATGCGATGTACATGAGCTAAATTTCAAGTGGCATTGCAAAGGGTCTGAATACTTACTGTATGTTAATGTGATATTTAAGTTTTTTCTTTTTAATAAATTTGTAAATTTTGGCTTTTGCTTTGTCATTATGGGGTATGGAATATAGATTGATGTGAAAAGAAAAATTTAAAGCATTTTAGTATAAGGCTGTAACATAACAAAATGTGAAAAATAATGAAGGGGTCTGAATACTTTCTGAATGCACTGTATCAGAGATGGAAACTCGAGTCTGTGACTCAGACACAAGTTGCACTTAAGTCGCAAAAAAAATGACTTGCGACTCAACTCGGACTCATAAACATTTGACTTGAGGCTTGACTTGGACTCGAAATCATAGAAGTCATTTTGTGACATTTTTTCCCCGCCAGTGTGACTACTGAGTTGGCCAACTTTACATCTCTCTCTCTCTCTCTCTCTCTCTCAATTTTCAATTTTAAAGTACTTTATTGGCATGATTGTGTTTACATACAATATTGCCAAAGCATGAATACACAAAACAGATTATGACAAGACAAATAATAATAATAAAATGGTAACAAATAACAATAAAGATAGAATTAAAATAAGGTGCCAGGTAATGAATAAAATAAAACTATAACAATATACACTATACAATATAAAATAAAATAAGCATTTAACAGGACATTATGAACATAAGAGAATAAAAGTACTGTGACTGAAGTACATTAAGGCAGTGATTGGTTTCTGAGGGTGTGCATCTCAAAAATTTATTTAGCTGCAACTGATGCATGATGGTCCTCCCCCAGTAACACCAGCATCTGATCTGTTTCTACCAAACTGGAAAACTGTGGCATGAGGTTTGAGAGTTTGTGGAGGTATTTCTCTCTCACCTTTGTAACTTTCTCACAGTGAAGAAAGTGTATCTCTGTCTCGACCTCACCTGTGTCACAGTGAGCACAGACTCTTCCTTTGAAAGACATGTTTGTCTGTGTCGGCCTTTTTCTATGGCCAGACCGTGATCACTGATTCTGTATTTGGTGAGGATCCGTCTCTGTTTTGGATCTCGTACAGTGTGCAGATATTCTGCCAGATTATATGTTCTGTTTAGGGCCCGATAGCATTTCAATTTGCTTTGGTTTTTACTTTCATTTTCCCAATGGTCCAAATATGAATTTTTGCTTTATTTTATGATTTGGTTTATTCTGATCTGGTTTTGTTCAGCAGTGCTGGTCTGAAACTGGGGTTTGTTAGTTGTTAGTAGGTTTGTGAGTTTCAGAGCCAGCTGACAAATGGGACTGGTTTTAGGCTTCAGCTCTTGGGTTTTAAGGGCTTCATGTTGCAGTGTGTTAGGGGAACTTGAATTTAGGGGTGTCCAAAATTTGAGGGATCGTTTTTCAATATGTATAATAATCCCTTTTAATCTCTCTCTCTCTCTCTCTCTCTCTCTCTCTCTCTCTCTCTCTCTCAGTTTATGCGCTGCCATTTTCTGTTAAGTGATATCAAATGCATACACATCAAAAGTGGAATGAAACAGCGCTATTTGCTGCCCGGATCAATGGACAAAGCAGCCCGAGTGCAGAGCAGCTGTGCTTACGCATCTTGCGGTCTGGTCTCAAGCTCTCAACCGCACAGCTCACATTACAGTGCTGTGAGAACCAGTGAGAAGCATGGCGCGAGTCACAGAAACATTTTAATTCGTCTCAGAATTGTCTGGTGCAAACCTCTCCGTGAGCAAACACTAAACGGCCCGACAAAACAGCATTGACGCTGAGAAAACACTGTGACATGCACAGACATAAATTAGCAGACTTTTCACAAATCACCACTTTTATCATGAACTTACTCTAGTAACAGTAACTGTATTGACTAGTATTTTACGCATAAATATATTCATAATAAATATTATATTACTACTAATACTGTAATGCTCTATTAAATTTATAATAGGCTTCATTTGGGAAGTGGGGGAATATCATTAATGTTTGTTACAATGGCATTTTATAAATGTTTTTTTAATTATAATTTTATTTTGTACTTATAGTTTTAAATGTGTTTAGGATACTGTTTTTCTTTACAAAAATGGCAAAGTTTATTTTATAGAAATCATGTTACATTTTACCATGATAGTGATGATCCATGCTTGGTTTTACCTGAGGTTACCATGGTCTTGTCACAAATAAATACCACTGTTTAAACCATAAAAACTAAGTTACATTTTCATAAGGGCAAATGCAAAATAGAATAAAGGGATTTAAAGCCCTGAAGATTTATAGGAAAAGCTAGTCTTTTAATGCAAAAAAAAAAAAATTATAAAGATAAAAAATAAAAAAATGGATAGTTCATTGATTGTTTCCTGAATTCTGTGATTAAAAACAATTAAAGTATGTACTTTATTAGACATAGATAAATAAACAAGGCAATCCCTTAAAATAGTCAGTTTTAATATTTCAAAATTGAATTAGCCTTATACATGTTTATTAAACTAACCAGTTTCAGATAAAGAAATATTGCCAAAAAAAAAATATAACTTGACTCCATCTCAGAGACTTGAGACTTGACTTGGACTTGCACCTCAGGGACTTGTGAACATGTCTGCATCTGTATGTTGTGTCTACATCTGTTGCTATTTGTATTGTGGAGTTAGTGCACAAATCCCCCACATACTCCCACATGATATTGTCCTAATATTCTGTTTTCAAGGTTGGTAATTTGGGTCTGCTCTTCATGCTGCTGTTTTTCATCTATGCTGCACTGGGAGTCGAACTCTTTGGAAAACTTGGTTAGTATTCTATTCATCTATTGTTATCATGTCATCATATAAAAACAGACATGTCTTGAATGAAAATACTATTTCTTGACAGGCAGCAAAAGAGTTTTTCTGTAGAAGTTCTACTGTTAGTGTCACGATTCACTGTTGTCTTTCCTGTGTTTCTCCCCTGTCATCTGTTCCCGGACTACACTTCCCATAATTCCCTGCTCTGATCGCCTCCAGCTGTGCCACATTGTTCCTCACCTGTGTTTCATTTAATCATTATCCTTTGTGTATTTAAGCCCTGTTGATTTATCATTCGTTGTCAGTTGCTGAATGTATTCCTGTCTTGTTCTAAGCCCTGCTCTTGGTTCCCTGTATTTTTCCCTTTATATTCTGAGTTACATGGATCATCTTTTGTTTTTTCATTAAAAGCTGCATTTAGATCCTCATTCCTCGTCTGTCTCGTTACAGTTAGGCTTTGGTTCTGTTTAAATGAAATGCAGGATCAGAAGATCCATCTTTGTCATTGTCACGACACTCAGCTTGGGTTTTGTTTTCAGTCAGCTGCAAACAAAAAACTAAATATAGTCACTGTATATTGTAGAAGTGGATTCACATATTTAAATAGACAAGACTAATCTATAATGTACTATGCAAATATGTGTAACACTTCCTTCCTGTTAGGTACAGTAAGTACCTACACCTAACCTATTTGACGGAAGGAGCACCAGGTACTTTTAGTTTTATCCTCTCGATTATCACCTTCTAATAACCCTGATTTCAGAATGCACATGAACTCAAACGTATAATAAACAGTTATATTTATTTACATAAAAAAGATCAAAATAACAAACAGTCTAAATATATATATATATATATATATATATATATATATATATATCATACCCGTTAAATACAATAATACCAATTACCCAAATTCAAATACCCTTTTCACAAACTTCAATGAAATGTTTCTTAGTTTACCATTTATATAAAAAAAAAAAAACGTATTACCTTTTCTGATATTTTAACCCTTTAGGCATTCCGTACACTCACAGCAACATACACTTAACCAAAAATAACCTCTTTCGGTGTTAATATTAAACTTAAATCCTTGTAACTATATAATAAACATTGATCAAATGTACACATATTGGGTCCACACTCACACACCATTACAGGCCTGTGTCGTAGCTTGCGTTCGGAGTGGCCTTTGAAATTTTAAATTGGCCTCTTCACTCGTTTAGAGCCAACAGAACCATATATTCAGTACCTGAATCTCCTCGATGTCCGATAATCAAGCTCTCGCTGGATTTCAGCTTTCACATGGGCTCACAGTCCTCCTATCCAGCGAACTGCGATGAATCACGCGGGCGATATGATTCAGTCTCTCAGCATCTTCTTACCGTCTGAATCCCTCGTAGCCAGAGGACCTTTGAGTGCGTCCGATGACTCAAACAGCTATCTGGATTCTTCCACAGTGTCTGAACAAATCCCTCGATGACTAAAACACACTCTTGCTTAGTATACAGAGTCTCTACGTGTTCCTATGCAAACAATCTGTATGATCGTCCTCAGTGAACAATCACACCTGAAATCTTCCAGATTTTTAGCGTCAGTTCACTCGGCAAATCAAAAGGCTCTTCAGTGTTATCTCTTCTCTATATTATTACAGCGATTTACATACTAATCTTCTCTGTTCACAACTTTTTGTTTCCGTTCTTTCTCTATTTCACATCTCTTTTCATCTCTATATATACATCTATACATCTATATCTATACATACATATTTCACACACTCCCTTGATTGACATTTCAGGGTACTGTTAAACATTTACCCTGCATCAAACAAGGAATTAGCCTATCACATCATGATGGACATACAATCTGATTGTTCCCACATGTTCACTCCAGTACATTTCACACAACTATACATTTTTGGGGTTTCCCTCAACGAGCCTTCCCATGAGCTCTCGGTCCTTTTACCATAAATATCTTATATAACTGTGTTTAACATAAAGCACACCCTCAAATTACAATTTATATCACAGATATTAGTCAAGAGACATTTTCAACAACAACCCTCATATATTAAATCACTCTAAAATAGTGCTATTATTTATTAACCTTATTTAACACAGGGTTACATGTATGTTTACAGCAACATCATCTATGTGGGTTTGTTTTTGAATGCTGAACTGTATCTTAAAAACTGTAGTAACATTTTGAATTTTAAAAATAGACAGCACAAATAAAGCTGAAAATGATCTACAAAACAAAAAGTTTGAATGGCATCTGTATGTTAAATGGTAGTGTAATACTTTGGGTTATTGGTTTAGAACAAACCCTAAACAGAATCTTTTCAGATGCTGCCTTGCAGAAATATTTAAAGAAGTTTTGAGTATTTATGAAAAGTGTTTTCAAATTCTAATATTTTAAACAGAATGCACTGAGGAGAACCCATGTGAGGGTTTGAGCAGACATGCTACGTTTCAGAACTTCGGCATGGCATTCCTCACTCTGTTCCGTGTTTCCACCGGCGACAACTGGAATGGGATCATGAAGGTACTTTGAAAATCTTTAAGAATATTCATGCTGCATGGTCTCAATGCCTGATTAGGGAATACTGAGGTTTAGATTTACATGTTAATTAGACTTAATTACAAAAACTCATCATCGTGTAGCAGATGTAGCTTCAAGAATGAGGCCATTATCTGCTGTGAAGTGTTTACGTTATCCACATATATTATTAGGATTTGTCTTATCTATTAAATTGAGCAGCTACTGAACTTATTTAACTTAATCTTTGTGTTTCTGTGTGTGTGTGTTTAGGATACCCTACGGGAATGTAAAAATGTTGACAAATGTCTGAGTTACCTGCCGCTTTTGTCACCTCTATATTTTGTGACTTTTGTGCTGGTGGCTCAATTTGTGCTGGTTAACGTTGTGGTCGCAGTACTTATGAAACATTTAGAGGAGAGCAACAAAGATGCCCGTGAGGAGGCGGAGATGGAGGCGGAGCTACAGGAGGAGCTACAGGGCAGTCATAGACAAAGCACCGCCTCTATGAGTGGAGCCGCTGGGCTTGAGGGCACAGCTGTGAAATTGGAGACTCTCTCACATGAGCAGGTGATCCGTTCTGTTGTTTATTTACAATCCTTTCATGCAGAAGACCATGTGGACTCTTGAAAACCAATCCTCTAGAGATATTTCATAGAGCAATACCAAATATAAAGCCAGTATGTATGTATAAGAAAACAAATAAACAGACAATGTTATTGTGATTTTTCCTGATAATTATCCCCTATTCTAAACCTAACCATAAAGTCTGACTCCTTACCCAACCTGATCCCATGAAAAGTCATAAATAATTTACGAGGTGGCTATTTCGTGTGATGTCACACAATTTTGTTTTCATAAACTCGTATGCTTCATCACGTACAAATTCCCAGATGTCTAATGCGGAAGTAAGCACGAGTTTCGTGCACTTGGTGTTAAGGACATGCTTATTAATATTATGCCCTGACCCAAATCCCTTATCTAATCTTAACCAATCAGTAGAGTGTGTAAACATGACAGGAAGCTGTTGTGTGTGACAGAAGCAAGTCGCGTCTTAGATGGAAATGATGTCCAGCGATGTCATTTGCTGTAGTGAAAGTAGTAGGGATTCAAACAAGTGCAGACGCACAATATCATACGAATTAGACAAATTTAGAATAGTCGTATGAATCCTGACGATTTCACTGTAAGAGTGTGTTGCCTTACCCAAAACCTTAACCGAACCATGATTTTAATAGGAACATTTCTTGTATACCACGAAAGAAAGAAAACTTTGGTTTGGAATGCCAGAAGGGGCGCTTATTACATGCATCTTGACATGCATCAGTCATTTGTACTGCATAAATAAATATGGAAGAATTAATAAAGTGTTGAATAGGAGGCTAGCAAAAATGTTATGCCTGTATTATAGCAATTTGAAATTCTGTTTGTTGATTGGTTGGTCTCTGTGGGAATAAAAGTCGTACCTTTAGGTATGAGTCAAGTTGTACGATATCTGATGATTTCACCGTCTTCTACGAAAAACTACAAGTTATCATGGGATGATGTTGGATTTGTTGCTTAATATTGCTAGTTGATTTCAGATGGTATTGGGGGAGCGACACTCTTATTCTAGTGAGAGTCCTAGAATCAAGGTCTAAAAATGTATTATTTTCCTATTCAGTTCGTTCTGAGCAGAAACATATTTTTTGTTCCGGATCCAGTGTTCCACAGCCTCCTTTCCAAATGGTAACCTGCTAGAGCGAAATAAAAGAACGGTGTAATGCGGGGTTAAGATGGGCAAGGAGGAGGCGAGAACCGGCTTGTCAACGTAAATAATATTTTAATAAAGAACTTAAACAAAAAGCACAAACACACACACAAAGGACATGTCCGTGATTGATCTCTCTCTCTCGAACCGACGTCACCTGCCGCCTTTATCCCTTGCGCGCCCCATCAGGCCGATTGGGGCGCGTGCCCCCACTTCACAAACGGTTATTAACGTTCTTTTTTAAATGATAGTACTCTGTGCTATGGGTGGGTGAAATACCAGTTACAATGTTGCCAAGATCTCGCAAGAGAAACAAGTGACCTGGCCTGGAAAAACAAGCATAAAATAAGCCACTTGCCTCTTCAAAATAAGCGAAAGTAAGCAATCAAATTTTTTTTCCTGTGTGGTGGATTTATTAGCATAAAAATCTTAACAAGCATACAGTTTATTCAAGTATAATTTTAATTGCAGATCTGCTTCTCATTCAAAACCCGGTAGCATCAAACCTTTGTTAATGTAACAATAATTCAGTGAAGACTTGCAAACAACTGAGAAATGTACTTTTTACCTCTAATAATGTTTTTCTTTGTATCTGAACTAGCCATGCATGTATATGTAGTAAGTATACACAATTGTTAAAAGGTCTTCATTCACAGAATGTGACACCAACAACAGAAAATTTGGCATAGAAATGTGTGATGCAGCGGTTTCCTTAAGGATCAAAGCACGTTTCATTTTTTCAGGCAGCACAAAGTGGTGTAATTCCAAAAAATGTACTGTGATAAAACCTTTGGCCTTAGATTTCATGAAAAAATATATTGGAATGAAAATTAACCGGTTATAGCTGGTTACCAGCATTTAAAAAAAAAAAAACGTTTTACTCCGGAACATTTGAAAATGACTTTGTTCCCAGTTTTAGCACTGGCGAAATATTATACATGAAGCACTCTGGTAAATATTACTTTTTTGTGTTTCCAGGGCAAAGATGCCAATTTTGGCAACTTTCTGACTGTTGGAAGACCATCCATGTCAAGGATGCTCTCCTTACCTAATGACAGCTACATGTTCTATCCAGTTAAACCTGTATATGGATCCATTCACCAGATATACACCAAACAGGAGACTACACTGCCAGGTGACACTGATCACAGACACAAAACTATGCCATTCCTCTCTGTTAATGACACACAAAATTTGTATTGACTAGATTTATTTCTGTTTTAGGTTCTTCTCTCTCACTTGGCACCCATCCCTGTGAAGGTAACTCCCTAATGCAGGTTCCAGGAACTTCTTCACAGACAACTTTGGCCTCTATTCCTGCCCCCCACCATCCAACTCAAAGTGGACGCTCCAGCAATGCATGCAGAACCCTGCGTAGACAGGTATTGTTGCACCTTTGCTTTTAAATAGACGTGCAGTCTTTTCATTGTGGAATTTATCATTGAAGCTCAACATTTACTACCAAATATTGTCTATGATGAAACACATGGACATATGACTGTCTTTCTGCCATAGAACAAATGGCATCTTTTTCATTCTGCCTGGCATCTCCTTTTGCATTCCACAGCAGGAAGAAAGTTATATGGGTCATTACAACAAGTCATAACAACATGAGTATGAGTTGTATAGTGGTTGCTATGTAGCCATGTAATCATACACTATATTAGTGTAAATAATTGTGTGAAATGCTGTTCTGACCTGCAGGCAGCAATAAAGTGTGACTCCATTGATTCCGCCCACCTGGGCTCCAAAGACAGCTTACATGTTCCAAGTCAGCTGTGCTCCAGTGATAGCCTTCATCTTCAAGTACCCAGCATTCCCCTGATGGGCAGATCTGCTCCCTGTTCACCCCAAACGTCCCCTCCACCCCTTTGCAATCGGACAGCGAGTGTACGAACAAATAATAATGTGTACAGCCAACGCAGCATACCGTGTCGACAGACTCTACATAGAACACCATCAATTAAAACACACAAACGATTGCATGCAAATGCACAAATAAACCTACTGAACTCAGAATGCCCTGAAAATGATGTTCGATATGATACAAATTTGCAGCATGTGGGGAGGGGGGATACACAGAACTCAGGAAAGCTGCATAGTGGGACAGTCCGTCAACAAGATAGCAGCGGTCATAGACTACAGAAGTACAACAGCATGGAAAATAATGGTCTCCTGTCCAAACTCAGCATGCCTCAACATCACTCAACACACGGGGAGGAGCTAATGCTTCAACAGCAGCCAATGAAAGCATCCACATCATTTCCTGAACCATCTCCTATCCACAAGAAGAAGAAATTGAGTCCGCCATGCATATCCATTAACCCTCCCTCTGATGTTGAGTTTCCATCTTCAACGGTCCACCAGAAACGCAGTATAGTCCTACGAAGACGGACACCATCGTTTGACTCTGCACTTCCACGTGAGTCGTTAGATCTTCCTGATGCGCTGTCACTCTCAGAGGCCCTCCCACAGGATCAACCTCTTTTGTCAAGTCGTTTGCCCCTCCCACAATTCTCTTTTGATCAATCAGATGTAAGTTCTCTGAGCAGTCTGTCAGAACTGCTTTCGGATAGTGACCAATCAATGCAATCATTCCCTCAATCAGGGTTGGTAGGAACCATGAGAGATGTTCAGAGTCCACTCAGGAAGAAGGTTTTGGTCCGAATGGCCAGCACTAGGGATCCAGTAAATGAGGATTCGGTTGCCTAACTTAAAGACACTTCTGCCTTTTTGCAAAGAATTTTAATTATGGGAAGAGGTGGTTTTAGCACAAGTATGCAATGTGTTTCTGATGGAACTTATCTGTTTTTTGCCTGATCATATTGATTAGGGTTTTTTTACTTTAATAATATTCATTACACATATTGATATTGTGAAGTTTGATGTGATATCAATCCTCTTTGAATTCCGAGTACATATGAAAATCAATCACAAAACCTGGTTGCAATCATGACGTTCACTGCAGCCCAAAAAAAACACTTTTGGACACTTAAGTTATATGAAGACCGTTGCATTAAAAATTTGAAAGCCAAACATTTTCCAAATTGTTTTGTATTCATTTTCAACCATTTATCTTTGGTTTTATCATTTTAAAACATAAGAAAATTTTGCTTAAATCTACACTATGTAACTTTTTGTCCTCTAGCAGTTTGCGGAGGAAAACTGTTTTGGTAATTATGTGAACAGGGCTTTAGCTCTTCTCTTCTGCATGGATGAATGTGATGGTTTGAGTAGTACTGGTGTAACCATGGTTACAGGTGATTATCTTATCAGAGTGAATGTCACTAATGACATAAGACATAATAATTAATAACGAAAGGAAGGAAAAAGACCGATATCCGAAAATATGTCTTATGAGCCGGTAAGCAGCATATCTCTTCCATTGTTGTTTTGACTTATTAAAAACAATTGTTTAAAAATAACAAAAGCTAGGCAACAATAACATTAGACAATGATTGCTAGTTATATCAGATAAAGTCAAATGGTGGAATCTATTATAAATTACCTAGCTTGCAAATAGGCCAATGTAGTAACTGGTGTAGAGATTGTCATTGTTACCATCATAAAAAATATTTCCATTGGCCTTTCTCGAAAATGAAATTGAAAGCACTGCAGTTCCACAATCCTTAATAAAATGCCCCATTAGACTGGCTAATGCTATCTTAAGAACTACCTCACTAAGAGAGCTAGCTGGCTAACTATTGGTCCAATAAAATATCTTACCTGTCAAGCAAGAAATACTCGTGTCGGTTTTAAATCCTTTAAGATCTCGGAGTTGTAAGCACTTCTGAAATGCCAAGCATATGTTGATTCGTGTTTAAATATTATGGGCTGTGTCGCTTTCCCTTTTTGCTTGCAGACTCTTCTCGGTTTGTGGTTTCTTTATTTTGAAAATGGGTGATTCCCCATAGGGTTGCCTTTTTGAAAGATCCATGGTCAATTTTGCTCATGTGTTGTGGCTACAAGCTTTCAGCTTTAAACTACTACCACCAGGGCCGTAGCAGGGAATTCTGGGTCCCCTGACTGTATGTTGCTCTGGGCCCCTTTCCTTTTAAAACATATTTGAATTTGTTGTGGGCATCCTGGACCTTTGGGCCCCTAGAATCGTTACCAGCTTTTACCCCACTAGCTATGGCCCTGACTACCACACCTATCACATATACATGCTCGGTAGTAACTCTGGACCTCCTTTTTTTTATTTACAGACATGGCGTAAACACGCACAGATTAATGATGGAAGTTTGCAAATTCCCGCCAAATCCGTCCCGACAGCTCTAAAATATAAATAATTATTATAGGCTTACTATAGTGAATCGGAGTAAGGCAAATTCGTAGTGTAGAAGACTGAGTGCTGATGCACTTGCTCATTGATGATTTTTTGTTCATTTCTAACAACTATGACAATCTTACATAGAGTAGCTTTAACAAGTGTTTGTACTATCTTTATTAAATAAATGCCAATTGGTTTGAAATTGTGTTATACAATGTAAAGACTTTCATTTATTTTAAGTGTAGCCATATAATCCAAACACCTTTTGAGGCCACTGTACTTATTGCTCATCAGATAGTGGTTTTACATAGCAGGAGTCCTGTAGTTTTCATCTTCAGATTGTTGTGATGTATGTCATACTGTCCTGTACTGTACAGCATGTCATATAATTGATTCACCTTAAAGTCATACTTGTAACACCCTATTGTCTTACATAGTATATTTAAATCTGCTGAAACATATGCATGGGAAAAATGCAGATTTTGTAGCTGAATGAATGAAATGATTATTGTATATAAAGTGTGGCATATAATATTTTTCTAAAGGGTAAGAGTTTTACAGTACAGTATGCATTTTTGGACTTCATGAAGGAACTGTGTGAAAATAATATAAGTTAAGCTCCATCAACAACACCTCAGTTTGTAAAATCAAACAAATAGTGTCTTCATTAAGCACTTACAATAGAAATCTATGGGTCAAGGCATGGTAACAAGATATACGTTAACATACACTGTTGAAAGTATAACAGGAAGACTTAAGCATTATACAGTACATGTTCACATAAGACACGTGTTAAAATTGCTGACTAATGTCTGTGCAAATTTACATAACATTTTTTCAACTCCTGTATTATACTGTATATTAGCTTTAGCAAAAATATAGGCTCTAACAAAAATATATTTCTGTTTTTACACCCTTCACAAGGCTTTGCCACATAGACTTACATTATATGTGCATTACCGCAAACAGCATTTTGTTTGATTATTTACAAACTGAGTGACAAGTCCAAATTATTTTCTGTGTTAAATGAAAATTTAGAACTAAACATTAATGATTAACATTTCTCCTTTTTATTCTTTCTTAAATTCCTTTCTCCTTTTTAATTAGTTCTTTAAATCCTTTCAACTTATTAATTCTTTACTCCCTGTCTTCTTTTTTCTTCCTTGTTTCCTTGCTCCTTTTCTCTTTTTATTCTTTCTTCTCTTCCTTTCTTTTTTTCCTTCCTTCCTTCTTTGTGATGGCCTCTTTTAACCCTGGCTCAAGCAATTGGAACATTAACCCAGGGTTTCAAAATGTACAGTGTGAAATCTAAAAACCTGACTACCCAGGATTAATTACTACTCAATTATGCAGAATGAAATATAAACAGTGATATACGTCGAACAAGATAACCCAGGATTATGTTAACCTAGGGTTAAAAAATTTGTGTGAAAAGCACTTTCAGTAAACATAAGTCATTTATTGTATTTTACTCATTCACATAAACATGATTCTCCACACCCCTATGTCTCTATCATTAAGAAAATGTATTTGCTCATGAATTAGAGTGTGATGGGAGGAATTTTGGAAAACCAAGGGCTGCTAAATAATTGAAAAGTGTATTACTGTATGTGAGTCATGTGAGAGTGTGATGAAATGAAATGTCCTTAGGTATGATTGGGGGAGGGGGATATATTTATATCAGATCTGGCCCTGATGTAAATATACATAAAATGTGTATTGATGGGAAAGATGTTAATTTATATGTACATTTACTGCTTTTCATGCTGTGTTCATTTTATGTTAGATAATAGTCTATCTACTGTAATAGTCTATTGTATTTGTATATTTATTGCTTAAAAAAGGAATGGGCCACCAATTTGTACCCTATTTGTGGAGTATGGCATCTTATAAATGCCACTTGGAATCATCTTAGCACAAATCTGCAAGCTTTTTTGCTTAATCATAACTTTTGTGTGATTACCTGGTATTACTAGCATGTGTGTCAACCAGACTGTATATTGCCCTGATGTTTTTATATTACATTGTAGTTATATTATGCATACAGTGAATAAAGCACATTTAGGATACACTGTAATAAATCTGGGTTTCACCTTTGAGAATAAACTGCAAATTCATTACTACTCACCTGTTTTATCCTAAACATTTGAAAATTTCAGTTGTTGTGAAGGGCTCTTATGGTACAATGTTTGGGATTATGAGAAAGGTTATGGCACTCTGCTTATAAAACTGGATTGGTCGGAAATATTTAAGGAAATGCTGTCTTTTTATGCTAACGTTTGATTCTCGCTGAATATTCTGTTTCATTATGAAATATGTCACATTATAGAATTAAAGGTGGAGTAAGTCATTTTAATCCAATACACTTTTTGTCAAATTCTACGAATATCTCTTCACGGTTCGCTAGCTATCCGTTCTATGTGTGCGCTAAAAAAAATGTGGTGTTTGCACACAGTCATGGCTCTGTAAATGTGAAAATAATCTAAATGGATCAGACCGATCCACACAACATTATTCCAGCATGCATGAATTTGGGGATCAGAGCTTCTGATGGAGCATAGGAGTGGGCATGTTTGTTTGGCTGTTGAGTTCAAATACAAACAGTGTTTCTCAGGAATCGCTTACTCCACCTTTAAATGGGTTTTGAATACCATTTCATGTTGGTTTTAAACCTAAAAGCTAAGAATGTTTCTCAGTTGAAAGGGGTAAAATTTTCTTTTATCTTTTATAAGAGGGCGTTGTACTATAAAAACATACTCTTAAGTTTCAGAACTCAAAACTTCCTCCTTACTGCAAAAAAAAGCATTTGTTAAAACCAAGCTCCATATTGTGATGTCACACTGTGGGAGACTGCTTCTGATCACAACACATCAACACCTAGGCTGTGTCTGAAAAGCAGGAAAATGTTGCCTCTGGAGGCTGTATTCGGAGGTGGAAAGAGATCAAGGCATGTCCGGATCCAATGTTCATGCCACATCCTGTCTACTGAGGTCCCTTCATCTGATCGATTTTTGAAGGCAGCATAGATGTATCCTTTGCACACAATCCTTTGCATGTGGATCCACAGTAACTGAGCTGAAGAATAACAAATGGCGGCAGAAGAGGCCGTTGATAGCCAATTTGTGTATAAATGTACATTTCTACTAACTTTTTCCAACTTTTGATTCCATTTCTAGCAAGAAATTAATATTGTAGTTATTAAATATACACTTTGTTATCACCAAATCTCTCTTGATCTTGCTCTTGATTATTAAACCATTGTGGTTCAATTGGACTGAATAAAGCAGATGCATTACCTTTAGTGGATACTAGATTGTGATAATCAGTTGCTGGTATCCTAGCAACGATGTGAAGTTATGCTGCCTCAGTAGCCTGTCCAAAACCAGTTTCCGGAGGTACCTTTGCAGGCAAATGCTGTCTATTGAGTCATTGACTGATTGGGAAGCAAGGCAACAAGACAGCTACCTTTGGTTTTGGACGCAGCCCTAATTGACCTTATCACTTCCGTAGCCTATCCACTAGGGGTGAGCAGTGAAATAACAAGGAGAGAGAAGGTCAATCAAGAGCAGAGACCCAATCAAAACAGTGGGCGTTTCCTAACAAGTCTTAAAGGAGAAGCAGCACCAAAACTGAGCATTTCTGACAGAGGGTCAATATGAGGATGGGAAATTATCATGTTTTACAAATATATGACCGCATTTTGTGCAAAAACTTTACTAATATCATAGGAGAACCTCAAGGAACATATTCATATAGTTAAAAAAAAAGGCATGTCATGACCCATTTAAACATTTCTCAATCAACTGCCACAAAGTGAAATTGAGTGTCGACAGCAAATGCTTCCACAACACACAATTGCAATTAAACATTTGCACATAATACAATAATAAGTGTATCAAAGTACAGTAGACAATAATGGCATCAAGTGGTCTGGTTCACTGTACTGATTTACCTTTATTCCGGACCTCAATGTACATGTTGCTCCAAAGACTTTGATGACCAAATATAACCCATAAATATTACCTCTATGCTTTAGAGGGGATTTCAGTGTCATTTTACAATATCATGCAATTTCACTGAATTAGAGCAAGCACACACATTCACACAAAATGCATTCAATGGCTTTGGTAAATGAACACCTTAGCTATTGCATGATGCTGCTACCACATTGATAGGTGTCAGTACAAGTCCAAGATCACTGTCATATCAATCAGCAAAACAAATAAAAAAATAACTTTGTGCCCCTTTAAAGTTTTGTCATGTCTTTAGATCATATACTATTAAATATGCATTACTAAGTAAATAACACATGGTAATTTTGACACAATGATTTGTTCCGTGTTGCCTAAATGTAAAACGTTTGTGTGGGTTATGACAATCAACGTTCCGAAACACATTTGCTCAGATTAATGTGAAATTTTGTTAACACTTTTTTTCTAAATTATAGTGCAGACTATAGATAAGAACATTACCCCCTGACCACTCCATTGCTAAAATGCGATACATCACAATACATTTTGCTAAAAGCATTTTGCTAAAAGCAGTCTTTACTTTGTCCTTATTCACTGCTACATTCATCTATTCCGATTAGCTGTGGATTAAAACGCAGGTGGTATCTTGTAGCCAGGGGGGCAGGTCTCTACGGTTTCAATGAGCGGAGGACTCTGGTAAGCGTTGACAGGGATGGTGGTCTGGCCGATGACATCATTGGAGGGGTATGGCTGCTTAGGGGCTTGGCTGGCCACGTGCTCAGCAGTAAACAGTGTCATGTCAGTACCGAGCAGGAATCGCTGAACAGCGCTCACGGTTAGGGCCGCCTAATGAGGGTAACCAGGATTATGTATGTTAGTCAGATTAGTCACATATTAGAGAGAAAGACATTCAAGTATCAAGTGCAGTAGCACAACATGATCACACACTTAATTCGATATGTATCCTGAAATCAACCCCATTCTGCCAACTTACTAACAAGCGCCATCTCCCATTACATTTTTGAATCAATTCAAATGTGTTCGCCTTTCGTGTGGCACTACTTTCTCCACTGGTGGTTAGGTTTAGGGCTGGGGTTTGGGTTTGGTTAGGGGGAAGAGAAAATATAATATGCATACCTGTCTGTATTTCATCATTTAGAAACAAAAAATACAACTTGCTTTTGGCACTACCTTGAGGACTTTTTATCCTGAAACTGGTCATTTGAATTTCAGTAAGCACAGACCAATTTCAGCAGCAGAAATTTCGAACTACTGTCACCGAATTCACTGTGTGATCAGTCTGAGTAGCAGTTATTAGGGAAACCTGTTTGAAAACATTAATTATTTTTGTATGTATAATATATATATATATATATATATATATATATATATATATATACTGTACATACATACATACATACATACACACTACTGGTCAAAAGCTTTGAAACACTTTACTGAAATGGGGTGACTACTTTGAAGATGCTAAAATATAACAGTTTTGATTAATTTGGGCTTTTGCTTAACATAATTAATGCCTTAACATCATTCCCATAGTTCCATTTATGTTATTCCATAGTTTTGATGACTTCACTATTATTCTAAATGTGAAAAAAAATATCTAATAAAGAATGAATTAGTGTTTCAAAACTTTTGACCGGTAGTGTTTTTATATATATATATATATATATATATATATACACACACACATATACAATTATAAATGTTCAGTGATATCCAAAAACTGTTTTTGTACCACTTGTACCATTATATACAGAATATGAATATAACAGCACTTATGACACATTTTTTTGGTGTTTCTTTTAAACATCCATTTCATTTGTTAGTTGTACACACCTCAATACAGACAGCATGCACAAACAGTGTTGCCATTCGCTTTCATAATATGAGTGCCCTCTACATTCTACTGTGAGAATATTTTAGTATTCACTTTAAAGTAACATAGGAAAACTATACTAGTGAGAGGCTGTTAGGCTGTTTGGACAAAAGCATCTGTTTATCCTCCATAAAGACAATGTTATTAAACCTGAGCACTGCTAGTAGACACGAGTACGCCTGAAACACAAACACCAATATTGGCTGTCAAATACGAGTGCTATTATAACCATGTGTTTTGTAGGAAGGTATGGTGTCTTACCCAAGTAAGGATGGAGAAGAATGAGAAGGCAATAGCTGCTCTAGCAGCGTCTGATGCCTGCTCTAATGGCAGCTCTTTAGGGGATGTGTGACTCCACTGATTGGCCAAAAAGCAGAATCCTACAAACCACAGGAATGTCCAAAATCCTGA